>CM038144.1:214735358-215340422 GCA_021437245.1 Aegilops speltoides
CAAGGTGTTAGCACGCTACAACAACAACGCCTACAAGCTCGACTTACCAAGCGACAAGTACAACGTGAGCGACACCTTCAACGTCAAGGACCTCTCGCCTTTCCATGGTGATGAAGATCTAGATCCGAGGTCGGATCCTTTCGAAGGGAGGGGATATGATGCGGACCATCCTTCCATCATCCCCATGGACTCTACATCAACACCTACAACACCACAAGGACCGATGACTCGAGCACGTGCAAGAGCTCTTGAAACCGAGGTGACATCACTCCTCTCACAACTCTCCTTCGATTCACATGAGACATGGTTACTGCCTCAAACGGAAACTCTATGCATACTCAGGCACCAAGGAGTCGACCATGAAGAAGCTAGGAAGCAAGGAGAATCGGAAGCGGAAGGCACACGCGAAGACGGACAGGAAGAAGCAGCCAGGACCAGAGAGGCCGGACGATCCGGACGGAGGCCCGGACGATCCGGACAGCGCCCGGATGATCCGGACCCCGGTCCGGACGATCCGGCTAAATCGACCGAAGGCAACAGAACCTCCACGCTGAAGCCGGATCATCCGGACCCTGCCCGGACGTCCGGACCTCCAGCCGGTCATCCGGCCCGTCGCCGCCACCAGCCGACCCTCCGGCTCATCTGGGACTCCACCCGGATCATCCGGACCGGCCCGGATCGTCCTTATCATCCGGCCAGCGCCTGTGCGCGCGTGTTGGGCTGAGCCCATGTACCCCTTCGCCCCAGACTCTTTATATAGGACCCCCTCTCCTCACTTTGAGACTTAGCATTGGATTAGCTCATATTTGTGTGTGAGAGCCTTTGCTCATCCACCGGTACTTCTCCTCGGAGTTCAGGACCTCCGTCTAGGAGAAGATCCATTCGGATTCAAGACCCCTACCTAGGGAAGATCCCCTCGTGGATTCAAGGCCCCTATCTAGGGAAGAACATCAAGGCCTCCTCTTGGAGATGAACGGTTCCTTTGTATCCTTACCCTAGTTGACTATGTATCTTGTGGATCTCATGTGTGTATGTTGATCTAGCACTTGTGTGATCGATTCCTTGTTGGTTGAGTGATTTCTCTCGCTTTTCCCGTGTTTCCTCTCGTTCTTCGCTGTTCTTCGTGTTCCATCCGTAGGATCCCCTCCAAACGTGAAAGATCGACGAATTAGGGTTCCACCCTACATCACTTCACCACTAGCCCCATATATGACGAGTTGCCCCACTTTCCATGTGAGGAGAGCCACAACCCCCACCACTTGAGTGAGATGAGTGACTCCACCATATGTGACTTTGAGTGCACCTACTTTGAGGGAGTTAGTGAACCACCACATAGAGAGAGTGAGATAGTTGATAGGGCTCGTGAGGCCATTTGCATTTCTAACAACTTGACCTCTACCTCTATTGTGTCTTCCATTTGGTGCTAGGTCCCATTTATGACGACGCGCCGATCCTCGACGACTTCGTCCTCCCTTTGGACAAGACGATGGCCATGGTGGAATATGATGCACCCCCACATGGTTCCATCAAGATGATGATGACCACCATTTGGTCTTTCCCACCTCACCTACACCACATGAGTGGAATGACAAAGGTAACATAGGTGACGGTGATGCTCTTGTCCCACTAGTGGACATTCTTGACATTGATTGCTTGCATGATGTTGATCCACCTAGTACCATGCTCCATACTAGTATGATTTCCCCATGTCATGCTTTGCCCATTTATGATGAATATGATGATTCTCATGTGGAGTCTATTAGTAGTGATGCCATGTTACATAGGATTTCTTGTGACAATTCTTTAGGTCATATCATGTTTGATAATCCGCTTGACTTGTCATATGCTATGCATGAGATCCACCATATGTCTTATTTGCAATCTCTTCATAGTGACTATGCATATGCCATTAAAATAAACCCAATTTGCACATATGGCATAGATGCCAAGCCCATGGTTATTGGCATTTGTTTTTCTTGTGATGATATTGATAGGCTCCCTTTGCATCATTTACCTCATATGCCATGCCATGACCACCTAGCTTTGGATATGCATTGTTTTGGATGTTGTCCATTTTCTCCATATGATATTTTCGATATTGCTCATGAGGAGACCCCCATAGTTTCCTCATACATGCTAGGAGAATTTTATCCACCCCATTCATTGCATGATCCCAATAATTATGTGCACCATATGTTTCCCTTGAATGAAAATGCTATTGATGTGCCATATACTTGCATTCTCAATTTGTGTCCCCATCGTGTCATACATAATAACTATTCTTTCATGATTGATGGCATGTTCTTATACCATGCATCAAATTTCTTTGAGCGATGCTTATCTTGTGCTAACTCAATTGTGCACATACACATCATGATGGATGATGTGTACATTTACCACACACACAATTTCTTTGGTTTGTGTCTCTTTTATGTAGGTACCCATGAATATTTGTCAACCTTGCAATCCCACGAGTTGACAAAACGAGCTCTAGAGAGCAATGAGGACTTGGGATCCCATGGATTGTCTTTCCCACCGCTCTCTTCAGCAAAGACTGCGCATTTCTTCTACATGGCCCTCACTTGGCTATGGGTTGTTCTCCATTATATATCCTTTGCCCATATTACCATGTTCACTTTGCATGATATGCCCATTCCTATGCCTTTGCCATGCATTTGTGACCCATGCTTTGCATTACACAGGATGATTGATTCTAGTACTTGTATGTGTATTTGCAAGCTTCGTGGAGATATCACTTGTTATTGCCATGTTCTATTCATGACCCATTCCTATGATGATACTTTCATCTTGCTTTGTGTCCGTGCTTGTGATATGTCACGTGCATTGTCTATGCCTAGTATTTGCTCACATGACATGATCGCCATGATTTACTCTAGTGTGTTGCATCTTTGCTCCACTAGTTTGCACGACTTGATATCTATGCTTGCTCATGTTGCATCACCAATGATTCATACTTGCTCATCTCATGCGGTTGATGACAACCATCTATATGCTTTGCACATGATTCATCTTGTTTCTTGTCATATATCTCCATATGTTGCCTCTCCCATGCTAAATGACTTGCCATGTATGGAGTGCAACAATGCTCTTAATATTGCTCATGAGATTTCCCCCATAGCATTCTCGCATATATTTTGAGATTTTGATATAATTCTTGTGAAGCATGCTTGCCTTACTTCTTTGCACCATATACCTAGTGCCATGAATATCGCCATTGTTGCATCATATTATTCATGTACTTGTGCTTCTAATGGTTATGTGCAAAAGATGAGAACCATCATGATGGATGATGTGTTTATCTACCATGCGCATACGTTCTTTGTTTTGTTGTGTGCATGTGTAGGATACTTGGACTTTGTGTCGACTTCCACTTCACGTGAGTTCACCATTCGAGCTCTTGAGAGCGAGCCTCATACATTCTACCACGACTCGCTTCTACACCGTATTTGCTTCCACTTTGGCATCGTGAAGAATGCACAAGGACACGCCTTCAAGGTGACATCCTTCTTCAGCTTGGATATTGTGGATCACACTTCATGTGTTGCTTGCACCATTTGCACGAATGTTCGAGATATTGCTTTCACCCATGATTGCCACATTCCCATGCTTCATGATATATATACCTTGTGTGTTGCATCCAATTCTTGGTTTACTTGCTACTTTCACATGGTTGGTTGCACCAATATTATTTCTTCACATATGCCATGTCCCTTTGCTTGTAACATGCTTGACTTGACTGCCTCACACATGATGAACATTTGCTCTTTCTACTGTGTTGAGTGCCACACTATATTCACTACACCCTATGCACGTTATGCTTGGATTGTCTTGCACTTGACCCATGTGTTTAGACACTTCATTTTATTTGGTGTTGTGAATCTTTCCTATGCCTACCATAGACCTTTCATTGAGCAATTTGTGAATGCTTGCTATGATAGAGGCAAAGGTGTCCCGTCTTTCGATGAGATGGTGGATTTCGCTTTGGTGGAAGTCGACTTTAACGATCCGACTACGAACGTGCAAGGATGTCGCGCCTTAGCAATCGCTAAACCAACTCCGAGAGGTTATTGACCACGCCGGAACACGATCAACGACCACGGTCTGCATTTCTGCGAGCAAGCGAAGAACAAGCAAGAAAGCTGAGATTGCAATCTGGATATTGCGAATATAAGATGAAAGCTTTATTGATCAAGGTGGGGTTACTGTGGCGCCTTTATGCAGTCGTTGAACACAAGCGAAATGCAGTGAAGTTGCAGCTATGGCGAACTTTAATCTAAACAAAACCCAAAGTCTAAGCGGTGCCCTAAGGGCTGTATATATGGAGGAAGAGGGGTGAATTTCATGGCCCTTGGTGGAGGGTCGAAACAAACCCTATCTCTTGTTTCCCACACATACGGACTCTAAAATAGCCTATACTTATGTATTTCGAAATTACATGGGCCTGGCCCAATAATAAGGTGACGCAGCACCTAGAATAGCCTCTGGACGAAATTTATGAAGTGGCATCTTTTATATTTCGTCCAAGGCTTCATGCACTCATTATGGTGGCTTCAAAGTCCTGAAATCATCACTCGTAACTCCGTTTTTGTCCCCCTTGCGCCTGCCATCATCTCCATGCTTGTTCTTGCTCCAATGTTCATCCTTCTCCAAGCTAGGCCCTTCATTTGTAAGCAAAACAAATGTATCCAATTTAGGCAGCATCATATTCTCATGAACATTAGAATCATTACCAAGAAACGAAAGTACTTGGTAATTTAGTTGGCGTGCGCGAGCTCTAGTAATTGGTCCAGTATGTATAGCAGCAGGGGATGTGGGTGTAACAATGGTATTGATGTCCTCATCATCCTCCCCTTCTTGAAATGAAGTCGTCCTCAACGGAAGTTCATCTTCCTCACCCAAATAAGGCTTCAAATCTGCAATGTTAAAAGTGGGACTAATCCCAAAATCTGCAGGCAGCTCAAGTTTATATGCATTATCATTTATTTTCTCCAACACCTTAAAGGGACCATCAGCACGTGGCATTAGCTTTGATTTGCGCAAATCAGGAAATCTATCCTTACGCAAATGTAACCTGATGAGGACATCAATACCATTGTTACACCCACAGCCCCTGCTGCTATACATACTGGACCAATTACTAGAGCTCGCGCACGCCAACTAAATTACCAGGTACTTTCGTTTCTTGGTAAGGATTCTAATGTTCATGAGAATATGATGCTGCCTAAATTGGATACATTTGTTTTGCTTACAAATGAAGGGCCTAGCTTGGAGAAGGATGAACATTGGAGCAAGAACAAGCATGGAGATGATGGCATGCTAAGGGGACAAGAATGGAGTTACAAGTGATGATTTCAGGACTTTGAAGCCACCATAATGAGTGCATGAAGCCTTGGACGAAATATACAAGATGCCACTTCATAAATTTCGTCCAGAGGCTATTCTAGGTGCTGCGTCACCTTATTATTGGGCCAGGCCCATGTAATTTCGAAATACATTAGTATAGGCTATTTTTAGAGTCCGTATGTGTGGGGAAACAAGAGATAGGGTTAGTTTCGAACCCTCCACCAAGGGCCACGAAATTCTCCCCCTCTTCCTCCATATATACAGCCCTTAGGGCACCGTTTAGACTTTGGGTTTTGTTTAGATCAAAAGTTCGCCATAGCTGCAACTTCACAGCGTGCCGTTTGTGTTCAACGACTGCATAAAGGCGCCACAGTAACCCCACCTTGATCAATAAAGCTTTCATCTTATATTCGCAATATCCAGATTGCAATCTCAGTTTCTTGCTTGTTCTTCGTTTGCTCGCAGGAAATAGACCCTCGTGGTCGTTGATCGTGTTCGGCGTGGTCAATAACCTCTCGGAGTTTGTTTAGCGATTGCTAAGCGCGACGCCTCGTGACGTCGTAGTCGGATCGTCAAAGTCGACTTCCACCGTAACGAAATCCACCATCTCATCGAAAGACGGGACACCTTTGCCTCTATCAAGTGGTATCAGATTTCCGGGTTGCTCGGTGAGATTTTACAGATTTTCGTAGTTTAGATCGAGTCTGTTCTTCATACCTACAGTCCACGAAAAAGCCAAAAAAAATTAGGTTAGGTCATCATATCCGAACCAATCGAGCCTTTGCATAATCTTTTTCAGATTTGCATTGTTGAATTTGCGGTTGCATCGTCGTGTCTAGTTCTGGTCTTAGAGTCTAGTCTTTAGAGTTTCAAGTTCGGTCATAAGTTGTCACGCCGCCGCCAAGACCATTATCATCGCCTCGCCATCTACCACCACCGCTTATCCGCCACCGCTTCAATCCGTATCCATATACCACCACCGCTGCCATATACCACCACCGTTGCCATATACCACCACCATATATCCACCACCAATCCGAGTTCCTTGCATATTAGATTTGTTTTCGGGATCCATCTAATTTCCGGTTCGTGTTTCCTTGTCTGAGTAGGTTTCGAATTCCAGCAATCTTTTGCCGTCCGTAGAAGAGGTTGGTTTCCGAAAAAAAAGCAGCGCAAAAAAAAAGAGTCCGGAAACCACCCTCCGTTTAGGCCCAAAATTTTCCAAAAACGCACGGGACAAAAAATTTTCTGGCTATCCTATTTTTAGGTGTTTCTAAGCGTATTGAGATAGTCGCCGTTATAGAAAGTTTTTTGACCCGTTTCAGCTTTTTGGGTCCAGCGAAAAAAAAAAATTTGGTCAAAAAATTTCGTGCCCATCCTATCGGTTTGACACTGGGAAGAGTTTTGAGACACTCGCCATTATAGTGATTTTTCGCAAAAAAAGCAGCAAAAAAAAAAAGCAAAAAAAAAAAGCGAAAAAAAAATTCAGAGTGTGCTCCTCCCTTGTTTACGTTGTGCCGTGATTTTGTTAGTGTTCTAGGCTCGCGTCTCTAGCACAGTCTAGCCTAGGACCAGCACAAGATCGTCGTTGAGCGTTTATTCAACTTTGCATCTCTGAATTGATTATTCTTGACCTTTTTGCTACCATATTATAAGCCTTCCCAGCTCCACATACATCTCTCGTGTGTTTGATTCTCCCCGTAATCGCTATAGCCAAGCTTTGAGAGTTTTGACTACAACGGTTGCCGATCACCCTTCTTCTGCTGGGTAAGAACCGTAAGAATTTGAGATTTGCTTGACGGATTTGTGACTGTCCACCACACCACCACCACCACTTCCTAGTAGTCTCATGAGGATCATATTCTTGTGTGTTTCTATTCTTTGCTAACCATGGCAGGATCACAAGCCGACGAGACTGATTGGGAGAACCTGACGAACAAACAGCTACATGATAAGTTTCAGCAAATGATGATTGGACAGGTGCAAGACGTGCTAAATAGATTTGATGAGGCCATGGAGAAGATAGATGGCATTGAGAAGACGTTTGAAACAAAGCTTGATAGCAAGTTTGATGAATTGCTCGCGCGTTTTCCACAACCACCGCCGGCTGCACCTATCGCACCTCTGCAACGACAACAACTACGCCCCTTTCGAATCAAGTATGGACGAGCTCAGCGTGTTCCTATTGAGCCAGGACAAAATTCTGGTGCCGCTGCCATCTGCTGTTGGTGCTTCTTTGGCTCTCGCTATCTGCTGCTTTGGTGGTACCGAGGAGGATGATGAGTATGTGGACGATTATGAGGATGAGGTTGATCAACATCGAACTACGTGCAACCACCAGCACCACAACCACCGGTCGTCCACATGCAAATAATGGCAATATTAGGGCTCCCCCTCAGTGCGAGATCATGACCATCTCCTAAACTGAAATTGAATATTCCACCATTTGAGGGTAGATATGTTCACGATATATATCTTACTTGGGAGTTAGAAACTGAACAACGATTTACATGTTTACAATATCACGAGGAGAGGCGTGTTCTGCATTGCTGTTTATGCTTTCACTAGATTTGCATGTGTTTGGTGGTCCGAACATTGTAGATTATATCCTGTTCCAGCTACTTGGGCTGCTTTGAAAACTGCTATGCGTACTCGTTGGGTTCCACCATATTATCAACGTGAATTACTTCAAAAATTGCAGCGCTTAAGACAAGGAAAAACTCGTAGAAGAATATTATCGGGAATTACAAACTGGCTTGATTAGATGTGGTATTGTTGAGGAGAATGAAGCTATGCTTGCACGTTTTCGGGTGGATTAAATAGAGATTCAGACCATTCTAGACTATAAGGATTATAATAATATCACTCGTTTATTCCATCTTGCTTGTAAAGCTGAGCGTGAAGTCAGGATCGACGGGCATTGGCGCGCACTAACTTTTCTCGCAGGTCGACCTTCATCATGGACACCGTGCATCATCTACTTCCTTTGCACCATCACCTCCTTGGTGCCACCTCCAACCGTGATACAAGAAAGCGAGGCACAACCACCACTATCCGCCAAGAGCACACCGCGGGCCTGCCAGAGCTCTTCTTCTTCCATGGCGTCAACAGGGCACACAAGTGATATTATTTGTCGTCGTTGTAAGGGAAGAGGACATTTTCTTGAGAATGCAAATCTCAGCGTGTGATGATTGCTACGAGGATGGTGGGTATGAGTCCGCTAGTGACTATGATGAGGAGACTTTGGCTCTTATTACACATGAGGAACACGGTGGAGATGATTACGATCATGAGACACAATACATGGCTCTTGAAGATCTTGATGGTATGAATGTTTAGTTGCTCAACGTGTTTTGAGTGTGCAGAGTTACACAAGCTGAGCAAAATCAGAGGCATAATTTGTTCCATACAAAGGAGTTGTGAAGGAGCGTTCTATTAGCGTCATCATAGATGGAGGGAGCTGCAACAACTTGGCTAGCATGGAGATGGTGGAGAAGCTATCTCTCACCACAAGACCACATCCACATCCTTACTACATCCAATGGTTCAACAACAGCGGCAAGGTGAAGGTAACACGTCTTGTTAGTGTGCATTTTAGTATCTCTACATATGCTGATTATGTTGATTGTGATGTGGTACCTATGCAAGCATGTTCCTTGTTACTTGGTAGACCATGGCAATTTGATAAAAATTCTGTACACCATGGTAGAAACAATCAAGTATACTCTTGTTCATAAGGATAAAAATATTACTTTGCTTCCTATGACTCTGAGTCCATTTTGAAAGATGATATTAATAGAGCTAATAAAGCAAAACAGGAGAAAAATAAGAGTGAAAATCAGATTGTGGCAAAAGAATTTGAGCAACACATGAAGCCTAATAATAAACCATCTCTGTTGCTACGAAATTAAATTGAAAAGTGCATGTTTACTTGCCACCAAATCTGATATTGATGAGCTAGATTTTAGCAAATCTATTTGCTATGCTTTTGTGTGCAAAGAGGCATTATTTTCATTCGAGGGCGTGCCTTCCTCTTTGCCCCTCTTGTCACTAACATTTTGCAGAGTTCACGGCGTCTTTCCACAAGGCGTGCCACCGGATTACCACCTATTCGAGGGATTGAGCATCAAATTGACTTAATTCGGTGCATCATTACCCAACCGTGCACCATACCGTACCAATCCGGAGGAGGCGAAGGAGATTATCGTCAAGTACAGGAGCTGCTCGACAAAGGTTATATCTGCGAATCCCTTAGTCCTTGTGCTGTTCCTATTATTCTAGTGCCGAAAAAGGATGGTACGTCACGTATGTGTGTTGATTGTAGAGGCATCAATAATATTACTATTAGTTATCGTCACCCTATTCCTAGGTTAGATGATATGCTTGATGAATTGAGTGGCTCTACAATATTCTCCAAAGTTGATTTGCGTAGTGGATACCATCAAATTCGTATGAAATTGGGAGATGAATGGAAAACAGCATTTAAAACTAAGTTTGGATTATATGAGTGGTTAGTCATGCCTTTTGGGTTAACTAATGCACCTAGTACTTTCATGAGATTAATGAGCGAAGTTTTACGTGCTTTCATTGGACGATTTGTGGTAGTCTATTTTGATGATATCTTGATTTATAGCAAATCTTTGGAAGAACATTTGGATCATTTACGTGCTGTTTTTAATGCTCTACGTGATGCACGTTTGTTTGGTAACCTTGGGAAGTGCACCTTTTGCACCGACCGAGTATCTTTTCTTGGCTATGTTGTTACTCCACAGGGAATTGAAGTTGATAAAGCCAAGATTGAAGCTATTGAGAGTTGGCGCAGCCCAAAAGCGGTCACACAAGTGAGGAGTTTCCTTGGCCTCGCTGGTTTCTATAGGCGTTTTGTGAGAGATTTCAGCACCATTGCTGCACCTCTCAACGAGCTTACAAAGAAGGATGTGCCTTTTGTTTGGGGTACCGCACATGAAGAAGCCTTCACGGTATTGAAAGCTAAGTTGACACATGCTCCTTTACTCCAACTTCCTGATTTTAATAAGACTTTTGAGCTTGAATGTGATGCTAGTGGAATTGGATTAGGAGGTGTGTTATTACAAGATGGCAAACCTGTTGCATACTTTTACGAAAAATTGAGTGGGCCTAGTCTGAATTACTCTACTTATGATAAAGAATTATATGCTCTTGTTAGGACTTTAGAAACATGGCAACATTATTTATGGCCCAAAGAATTTGTTATACATTCGATCATGAATCTTTGAAACATATTAAAAGTCAAGCTAAACTGAATCGTAGACATGCTAAATGGGTTGAATTCATTGAGACTTTCCTTATGTCATTAAACACAAGAAGGGTAAAGAAAATGTTATTCTTGATGCATTGTCTCGTCGCTATACTATGCTTTCACAACTTGACTTCAAAATATTTGGTTTGGAGACCATCAAAGATCAATATGTGCATGATGCTGATTTTAAAGATGTATTGCAGAATTGTAAAGAAGGAAGAACATGGAACAAGTTTGTCGTTAATGATGGATTTGTGTTCGTGCTAACAAGCTATGCATTCCAGCTAGCTCCGTTCGTCTTTTGTTGTTGCAGGAGGCGCATGGAGGAGGATTAATGGGACACTTTGGCGTGAAGAAGGCGGAGGACGTACTTGCTACACATTTCTTTTGGCCAAAGATGAGACGGGATGTTGAGCGTTTTATTGCTCATTGCACTACATGTCAAAAAGCTAAGTCACGACTCAATCCTCATGGTTTATATATGCCTTTGCACTGTACCTAGTGTTCCTTGGGAGGATATATCTATGGACTTTGTTTTAGGTTTACCTAGAACAAAGAAGGGAGGATAGCATATTTGTTGTCGTGGATAGATTCTCGAAAATGGCACACTTTATACCATGTCATAAAAGCGATGATCTTTGTCAATGTTGCTGATTTGTTCTTTCGTGAAATTATTCGCTTGCATGGTGTGCCAAATACTATTGTTTCAGATCGTGATACTAAATTTCTTAGCCACTTTTGGAGATGTTTATGGGCTAAGTTGGGGACTAAACTGCTTTTAGTACTACTTGTCACCCCAAACCGATGGACAAACTGAAGTAGTCAATAGAACATTGTCTACTATGCTTAGGGCTGTTCTAAAGAAAAATAAGAAAATGTGGGAGGAATGCTTGCCTCATATTGAATTTTCTTATAATCGTTCATTGCATTCTACTACTAAGATGTGCCCTTTTGAAGTTGTGTATGGTTTCCTACCTCGTGCACCTATTGATTTGTTGCCTCTTCCATCTTGGAGAAGGTTAATTTTGATGCTAAAGAATGTGCTGAATTGATTTTAAAAATGCATGAGTTAACTAAGGAAAACATTGAGCGTATGAATGCTAAATATAAACTTCTTTGGAGATAAGGTTAGAAAACATGTTGTGTTTGCACCGGAGATCTTGTTTGGTTACATTTGCGTAAGGATAGATTTCTGATTTGCGCAAATCAAAGCTAATGCCACGTCTGCTGGTCCCTTTAAGGTGTTGGAGAAAGTAAATGATAATGCATATAAACTTGAGCTGCCTGCAGATTTTGGGGTTAGTCCCACTTTTAACATTGCAGATTTGAAGCCATATTTGGGTGAGGAAGATGAACTTCCGTCGAGGGCGACTTCATTTCAAGAAGGGAGGATGATGAGGACATCAATACCATTGTTACACCCACAGCCCCTGCTGCTATACATCTTGGACCAATTACTAGAGCTCGTGCACGCCAACTAAATTACCGGTACTTTCGTTTCTTGGTAATGATTCTAATGTTCATGAGAATATGATCTGCCTAAATTGGATACATTTGTTTTGCTTACAAATGAAGGGCCTAGCTTGGAGAAGGATGAACATTGGAGCAAGAACAAGCATGGAGATGATGGCATGCGCAAGGGGGACAAGAATGGAGTTACAAGTGATGATTTCAGGACTTTGAAGCCACCATAATGAGTGCATGAAGCCTTGGACGAAATATACAAGATGCCACTTCATAAATTTCGTCCAGAGGCTATTCTAGGTGCTGCGTCACCTTATTATTGGGCCAAGCCCATGTAATTTCGAAATACATTAGTATAGGCTATTTTTAGAGTCCGTATGTGTGGGGAAAAAAGAAATAGGGTTAGTTTCGGACCCCTCCACCAAGGGCCACGAAATTCTCCCCCTCTTCCTCCATATATACAGCCCTTAGGGCACCGTTTAGACTTTGGGTTTTGTTTAGATCAAAAGTTCGCCATAGCTGCAACTTCGCAGCGTGCCGTTTGTGTTCAACGACCTGACAAAGGCGCCACAGAACCCCACCTTGATCAATAAAGCTTTCATCTTATATTCGCAATATCCAGATTGCAATCTCAGTTTCTTGCTTGTTCTTCGTTTGCTCGCAGGAAATAGACCCTCGTGGTCGGGTTGATCGTGCTCGGCGTGGTCAATAACCTCTCGGAGTTGGTTTAGCGATTGCTATAAGCGCGACGTCCTCGCTGACGTCAGTAGTCGGATCGTCAAAGTCGACTTCCACCAAAACGAAATCCACCATCTCATCGAAAGACGGGACACCTTTGCCTCTATCATAACCAAACAAGATCTCCAGGTGCAAACACAACATGTTTTCTACCCTTATCTCTAGCAAGTTTATATTTAGCATTCATACGCTCAATGTTTTCCTTAGTTAGCTCATGTATTTTTAAAATCAATTCAGCACATTCTTTAGCATCAAAATTAACCTTCTCCGAAGATGGAAGAGGCAACAAATCAATAGGTGCACGAGGTAGGAAACCATACACAACATCAAAAGGGCACATCTTAGTAGTAGAATGCAATGAACGATTATAAGCAAATTCAATATGAGGCAAGCATTCCGCCCACATTTTCTTATTATTCTTTAAAACAGCCCTAAGCATAGTAGACAATGTTCTATTGACTACTTCAGTTTGTCCATCAGTTTGGGGGTGACAAGTAGTACTAAAAAGTAGTTTAGTCCCCAACTTAGCCCATAAACATCTCCAAAAGTGGCTAAGAAATTTAGTATCACGATCTGAAACAATAGTATTTGACACACCATGCAAGCGAATAATTTCACGAAAGAACAAATCAGCAACATTAATAAAGATCATCGCTTTTATGACATGGTATAAAGTGTGCCATTTTCGAGAATCTATCCACGACAACAAATATGCTATCCTCCCTTCTTTGTTCTAGGTAAACCTAAAACAAAGTCCATAGATATATCCTCCCAAGGAACACTAGGTACAGCAAAGGCATATATAAACCATGAGGATTGAGTCGTGACTTAGCTTTTTGACATGTAGTGCGTGAGCAATAAAACGCTCAACATCCCGTCTCATCTTTGGCCAAAAGAAATGTGTAGCAAGTACGTCCTCCGTCTTCTTCACGCCAAAGTGTCCCATTAGTCCTCCTCCATGCGCCTCCTGCAACAACAAAAGACTTAACGGAGCTTGCTTTGGAATGCATGGCTTGTTAGCACGAACACAAATCCATCATTAATGACAAACTTGTTCCATGTTCTTCCTTCTTTACAATTCTGCAATACATCTTTAAAATCGGCATCATGCACATATTGATCTTTGATGGTCTCCAAACCAAATATTTTGAAGTCAAGTTGTGAAAGCATAGTATAGTCACGAGACAATGCATCAGCAATAACATTTTCTTTACCCTTCTTGTGTTTAATGACATAAGGGAAAGTCTCAATGAATTCAACCCATTTAGCATGTCTACGATTCAGTTTAGCTTGACTTTTAATATGTTTCAAAGATTCATGATCAGAATGTATAACAAATTCTTTGGGCCATAAATAATGTTGCCATGTTTCTAAAGTCCGAACAAGAGCATATAATTCTTTATCATAAGTAGAGTAATTCAGACTAGCCCACACAATTTTTCAGAAAAGTATGCAACAGGTTTGCCATCTTGTAATAACACACCTCCTAATCCAATTCCACTAGCATCACATTCAAGCTCAAAAGTCTTATTAAAATCAGGAAGTTGGAGTAAAGGAGCATGTGTCAACTTATCTTTCAACACCGTGAAGGCTTCTTCTGTATGGTACCCCAAACAAAAGGCACATCCTTCTTTGTAAGCTCATTGAGAGGTGCAGCAATGGTGCTGAAATCTCTCACAAAACGCCTATAGAATCCAATGAGGCCAAGAAAACTCCTCACTTGTGTGACCGTTTTGGGTTGTGGCCAACTCTCAATAGCTTCAATCTTGGCTTTATCAACTTCAATTCCTCGTGGAGTAACAACATAGCCAAGAAAAGACACTCGGTCGGTGCAAAAGGTGCACTTCCCAAGGTTACCAAACAAACGTGCATCACGAGAGCAATAAAAAAAAGCACGTAAATTTTCCAAATGTTCCTCCAAAGATGTGCTATAAATCAATATGTCATCAAAGTAAACTACCACAAATCGTCCAATGAAAGCACGTAAAACTTCGTTCATTAATCTCATGAAAGTACTAGGTGCATTAGTTAACCCAAAAGGCATGACTAACCACTCATATAATCCAAACTTAGTTTTAAATGCTGTTTTCCATTAATCCCCCAATTTCATACGAATTTGATGGTATCCACTACGCAAATCAACTTTGGAGAATATTGTAGAGCCACTCAATTCATCAAGCATATCATTTAGCCTAGGAATAGGATGACGATAACGAATAGTAATATTATTAATGCCTCTACAATCAACACACATACGCGATGTACCATCCTTTTTTGGCACTAGAATAATAAGAACAGCACAAGGACTAAGGGATTCACAGATATAACCTTTGTCAAGAAGCTCTTGTACTTGACGATAATCTCCTTCGTCTCCTCTGGATTGGAACGGTATATGGACGGTTTGGCGGTGAAGCACCGGAATTAAGTCAATCTGATGCTCAATCCCTCGAATAGGCGGTAATCCGGTGGCACGTCTTGTGGAAAGACGTCAGCGAACTCCTGCAAAATGTTAGTGACTGCAGGAGGCAAAGAGGAAGGCACGTCCTCGAATGAAAATAATGCCTCTTTGCACACAAAAGCATAGCAAACAGATTTGCTAAAATCTAGCTCATCAATATCAGATTTAGTGGCAAGTAAACATGCACTTTTCAATTTTATTTCAGAAGCAATACTAGATGGTTTATTATTAGGCTTCATTTGTTGCTCAAATTCTTTTGCCACAATCTGATTTTCGCTCTTATTCTTCTCCTGTTTTGCTTTATTAGCTCTATTAATATCATCTTTCAAAATAGAATCTGGAGTCATAGGAAGCAAAGTAATATTTTTATCCTTATGAACAAGAGTATACTGATTGTTTCTACCATGGTGTACATGAATTTTTATCAAATTGCCATGGTCTACCAAGTAATAAGGAACATGCTTGCATAGGTACCACATCACAATCAACATAATCAGCATATGTAGAGATACAAAATGCACATGAACAGACGTGTTACCTTAACCTTGCCGCTGTTGTTGAACCATTGGATGTAGTAAGGATGTGGATGTGGTCTTGTGGTGAGAGATAGCTTCTCCACCATCTCCATGCTAGCCAAGTTGTTGCAGCTCCTCCGTCTATGATGACGCGCATGTAACGTTCCTTCACAACTCCTTGGTATGGAACAAATTGTGCCTCTGATTTTGCTCAGCTTGTGTGACTGCACACTCAAAACACGTTGAGCAACTAAACATTCATACTGTCGGCGTCTTGAGAGCCATGTATTGCGTCTCATGATCAGAATCATCTCCACCGTGTTCTTCATGTGTAATAAGAGCCAACGTCTCCTCATCATAGTCACTAGCGGACTCATACCCACCATCCTCAATAGCAATCATCACACGCTGAGATTTGCATTCTCTCGCATAATGACCTCTTCCCTTACAAACGACGACAAATAATATCACATGTGTGCCCGATTGATGCCATGGAAGAAGAAGAGCTTTGTGTAGGCGGCAGTGCGCTCTTGGCGAGATAGTGGAGGTTGTGCTGCTTTCTTGTACCACGGCTGGAGGTAGCTGCGATGGAGGTGCTGGTGTAGTGGAAGTAGAGGATGCACGCGGTGTCCATGATGAAAGTCGACTGCAGAAAAGTTAGTTCGCGCCAATGCTTGTCGATCCTGCACTTCACGTTCAGCTTTACAGGCAAGATGGAATAAACGAGTGATATTAGTATACTCCTTATACTCTAGAATGGTCTGAATCTCTCTATTTAATCCACATATAAAACGTGCAAGCATAGCTTCATTCTCCTCAACAATACCACATCTAATCATGCCAGTTTGTAATTCCTGATAATATTCTTCTACAGAATTTTTTCCTTGTCTTAAACGCTGCAATTTTTGAAGCAATTCACGTTGATAATATGGTGGAACCCAACGAGTACGCATAGCAGTTTTTAAAGCAGCCCAAGTAGCGGGAATAGGATATAATCTACAATGTTCAGACCACCATACACATGCAAAACTAGTGAAAGCACAAACAGCAGCACCAACCCGTCTCTCCTCGGGATATTGTAAACATGTAAAACGTTGTTCAGTTTCTAACTCCCAAGTAAGATATATATCAGGAACATATCTACCCTCAAATGGTGGAATATTCAATTTCAGTTTAGGAATATGGACATCATCTCGTACCTGAGGTGGTGGTGCAGGCCTACCATTACGAATATATACCTGAGGTCGACCTGGTGGTGCTGCTGGTGGCTGCACGTAGTTCTGATTTTGATCAACCTCATCCTCATAATCGCCCGTGATAGAGGCAAAGGTGTCCCGTCTTTCGATGAGATGGTGGATTTCGCTTTGGTGGAAGTCGACTTTGACGATCCGACTACGAACGTGCGAGGACGTCGCGCCTTAGCAATCGCTAAACCAACTCCGAGAGGTTATTGACCACGCCGAACACGATCAACTGACCACGAGGGTCATTTCCTTGAGCAAACGAAGAACAAGCAAGAAACTAAGATTGCAATCTAGATATTGCGAATATAAGATGAAAGCTTTATTGATCAAGGTGGGGTTCTGTGGCGCCTTTGTGCAGTCGTTGAACACAAGCGGCACGCGAAGTTGCAGCTATGGCGAACTTTTAATCTAAACAAAACCCAAAGTCTAAGCGGTGCCCTAAGGGCTGTATATATGGAGGAAGAGGGGTGAATTTCGTGGCCCTTGGTGGAGGGGTCCAAACTAACCCTATCTCTTGTTTCCCCACACATACGGACTCTAAAAAGAGCCTATACTAATGTATTTCGAAATTACATGGGACTGGCCCAATAATAAGGTGACCTGAGCACCTAGAATAGCCTCTGGACGAAATTTATGAAGTGGCATCTTGTATATTTCGTCCAAGGCTTCATGTACTCATTATGGTGGCTTCAAAGTCCTGAAATCATCACTTGTAACTCCATTCTTGTCCCCTTTGCATGCCATCATCTCCATGCTTGTTCTTGCTCCAATGTTCATCCTTCTCCAAGCTAGGCCCTTCATTTGTAAGCAAAACAAATGTATCCAATTTAAGCAGCATCATATTCTCATGAACATTAGAATCATTACCAAGAAAGCGAAAGTACACGGTAATTTAGTTGGCGTCTTGTGAGCTCTAGTAATTGGTCCAGTATGTATAAGCAGCAGGGGTTGTGGGTGTAACAATGGTATTGATGTCCTCATCATCCTTCCCTTCTTGAAATGAAGTCGTCCTCGACGGAAGTTCATCTTCCTCACCCAAATAAGGCTTCAAATCTGCAATGTTAAAAGTGGGACTAACCCCAAAATCTGCAGGCAGCTCAAGTTTATATGCATTATCATTTATTTTCTCCAACACCTTAAAGGGACCATCAGCACGTGGCATTAGCTTTGATTTGCGCAAATCAGGAAATCTATCCTTACGCAAATGTAACCAAACAAGATCTCGGTGCAAACACAACATGTTTTCTACCCTTATCTCCGACAAGTTTATATTTAGCATTCATCGCTCAATGTTTTCCTTAGTTAACTCATGCATTTTTAAAACCAATTCAGCACGTTCTTTAGCATCAAAATTAACCTTCTCCGAAGATGGAAGAGGCAACAAATCAATAGGTGCACGAGGTAGGAAACCATACACAACTTCAAAAGGGCACATCTTAGTAGTAGAATGCAATGAACGATTATAAGCAAATTCAATATGAGGCAAGCATTCCTCCCACATTTTCTTATTATTCTTTAAAACAGCCCTAAGCATAGTAGACAATGTTCTATTGACTACTTCAGTTTGTCCATCAGTTTGGGGGTGACAAGTAGTACTAAAAAGTAGTTTAGTCCCCAACTTAGCCCATAAACATCTCCAAAATTGGCTAAGAAATTTAGTATCACGATCTGAAACAATAGTATTTGGCACACCATGCAAGCGAATAATTTCACAAAAGAACAAATCAGCAACATTAACAGCATCATCGCTTTTATGACATGGTATAAAGTGTGCCATTTTCGAGAATCTATCCACGACAACAAATATGCTATCCTCCCTTCTTTGTTCTAGGTAAACCTAAAACAAAGTGCATAGATATATCCTCCCAAGGAACACTAGAGTGCAGAGCAAAGGCATATATAAACCATGAGGATTGAGTCGTGACTTAGCTTTTTGACATGTAGTGCAATGAGCAATAAAGCGCTCAACATCCGTCTCATCTTTGGCCAAAAGAAATGTGTAGCAAGTACGTCCTCCGTCTTCTTCACGCCAAAGTGTCCCATTAGTCCTCCTCCATGCGCCTGCTACAACAACAAAAGACGAACGGAGCTTCCTGGAATGCATAGCTTGTTAGCACGGAACACAAATCCATCATTAATGACAAACTTGTTCCATGTTCTTCCTTCTTTACAATTCTGCCATACATCTTTAAAATCAGCATCATGCACATATTGATCTTTGATGGTCTCCAAACCAAATATTTTGAAGTCAAGTTGTGAAAGCATAGTATAGCGACGAGACAATGCATCAGCAATAACATTTTCTTTACCCTTCTTGTGTTTAATGACATAAGGGAAAGTCTCAATGAATTCAACCCATTTAGCATGTCTACGATTCAGTTTAGCTTGACTTTTAATATGTTTCAAAGATTCATGATCGAATGTATAACAAATTCTTTGGGCCATAAATAATGTTGCCATGTTTCTAAAGTCCGAACAAGAGCATATAATTCTTTATCATAAGTAGAGTAATTCAGACTAGGCCCACTCAATTTTTCAGAAAAGTATGCAACAGGTTTGCCATCTTGTAATAACACACCTCCTAATCCAATTCCACTAGCATCACATTCAAGCTCAAAAGTCTTATTAAAATCAAGAAGTTGGAGTAAAGGAGCATGTGTCAACTTATCTTTCAATACCGTGAAGGCTTCTTCCTGTGCGGTACCCCAAACAAAAGGCACATCCTTCTTTGTAAGCTCATTGAGAGGTGCAGCAATGGTGCTGAAATCTCTCACAAAATGCCTATAGAAACCAGCGAGGCCAAGGAAACTCCTCACTTGTGTGACCGTTTTGGGCTGCGGCCAACTCTCAATAGCTTCAATCTTGGCTTTATCAACTTCAATTCCCTGTGGAGTAACAACATAGCCAAGAAAAGATACTCGGTCGGTGCAAAAGGTGCACTTCCCAAGGTTACCAAACAAACGTGCATCACGTAGAGCATTAAAAACAACACGTAAATGTTCCAAATGTTGTTCCAAAGATTTGCTATAAATCAGTATATCATCAAAATAGACTAACACAAATCGTCCAATGAAAGCACGTAAAACTTCGTTCATTAATCTCATGAAAGTACTAGGTGCATTAGTTAACCCAAAAGGCATGACTAACCACTCATATAATCCAAACTTAGTTTTAAATGCTGTTTTCCATTCATCTCCCAATTTCATACGAATTTGATGGTATCCACTCGCAAATCAACTTTGGAGAATATTGTAGAACCACTCAATTCATCAAGCATATCATCTAGCCTAGGAATAGGGTGACGATAACGAATAGTAATATTATTAATGCCTCTACAATCAACACACATACGTGATGTACCATCCTTTTTCGGCACTAGAATAATAGGAACAGCACAAGGACTAAGGGATTCGCGTATATAACCTTTGTCGAGCAGCTCCTGTACTTGACGCATAATCTCCTTCGTCTCCTCTGGATTGGTACGGTATGGTGCACGGTTGGGTAATGATGCACGGGAATTAAGTCAATTTGATGCTCAATCCCTCGAATAGGTGGTAATCCGGTGGCACGTCTTGTGGAAAGGCGTCGTGAACTCTGCAAAATGTTAGTGACAGCGAGGGGGCAAAGAGGAAGGCACGTCCTCGAATGAAAATAATGCCTCTTTGCACACAAAAGCATAGCAAACAGATTTGCTAAAATCTAGCTCATCAATATCAGATTTAGTGGCAAGTAAACATGCACTTTTCAATTTAATTTGAAACAACACTAGATGGTTTACTATTAGGCTTCATATGTTGCTCAAATTCTTTTGCCACAATCTGATTTTCACTCTTATTTTCTCTGTTTTGCTTTATTAGCTCTATTAATATCATCTTTCAAAATGGACTGGAGTCATAGGAAGCAAAGTAATATTTTTATCCTTATGAACAAGAGTATCTTGATTGTTTCTACCATGGTGTACTGAAATTTTATCAAATTGCCATGGTCGACCAAGTAATAAGGAACATGCTTGCATAGGTACCACATCACAATCAACATAATCAGCATATGTAGAGATACTAAAATGCACACGAACGATGACGTGTTACCTTAACCTTGCGCTGTTGTAGAACCATTGGATGTAGTAAGGATGTTTATGTGGTCTTGTGGTGAGAGATAGCTTCTCCACCATCTCCATGCTAGCCAAGTTGTTGCAGCTCCCTCCATCTATGATGGACTTGAATAGAACG
Source organism: Aegilops speltoides (assembly GCA_021437245.1). Classification (NCBI taxonomy): domain Eukaryota; kingdom Viridiplantae; phylum Streptophyta; class Magnoliopsida; order Poales; family Poaceae; genus Aegilops; species Aegilops speltoides. Next base: position 214,756,649 of record CM038144.1, read on the forward strand.
TTCCTTCACAACTCCTTTGTATGGAACAAATTATGCCTCTGATTTTGCTCAGCTTGTGTAACCTGCACACTCAAAACACGTTGAGCAACTAAACATTCATACTGTCGGCATCAAAGCAGCCATGTATTGTGTCTCATGATCGAGAATCATCTCCACCGTGTTCCTCATGTGTAATAAGAGCCAAAGTCTCCTCATCATAGTCACTAGCGGACTCATACCCACCATCCTCAGTAGCAATCATCACACGCTGAGATTTGCATTCTCTCGCAAAATGTCCTCTGCCCTTACAACGCGAAAAATAATATCACTTGTGTGCCCTGTTGACGCCATGGAAGAAGAAGAACTCTGTGTAGGCCCGCCAGGTGCGCTCTTGGCAGATAGTGGAGGTTGTGCCTGCTTTCTTGTATCACGGCTGGAGGTAGCAGCTGATGGAGGTGCTAGTGTAGTGGAAGTAGAGGATGCACGCGGTATCCATGATGAAAGTCGACCTGCAGAAAAGTTAGTTCGCGCCAATGCTTGTCGATCCTGCACTTCACGTTCAGCTTTACAAGCAAGATGGAAGAAACGAGTGATATTAGTATACTCCTTATACTCTAGAATGGTCTGAATCTCTTTATTTAATCCACCTATAAAACGTGCAAGCATAGCTTCATTCTCCTCAACAATACCACATCTAATCATGCCAGTTTGTAATTCCTAATAATATTCTTCTACAGAATTTTTTCCTTGTCTTAAACGCTGCAATTTTTGAAGCAATTCACGTTGATAATATGGTGGAACCCAACGAGTATGCATAGCAGTTTTCAAAGCAGCCCAAGTAGCGGGAATAGGATATAATCTACAATGTTCAGACCACCATACACATGCAAAACTAGTGAAAGCACAAACAAGAAGAAACCGTCTCTCCTCGGGATATTGTAAACATGTAAAACGTTGTTCAGTTTCTAACTCCCAAGTAAGATATATATCAGGAACATATCTACCCTCAAATGGTGGAATATTCAATTTCAGTTTAGGAATATGGACATCATCTCGCACTGAGGTGGTGGTGCAGGCCTACCATTACGAATATATACCGAGGTCGACTGCTGCTGGTGGTGGTTTGGTGGCTGCACGTAGTTCGATTTTGATCAACCTCATCCTCATAATCGCCATCCGCATACTCATCATCCTCCTCGGTACCAGCAGCAGCAGATGGCGAGGAGCCAAAGAAGCACAAAGCAGATGGCAATGACACCAGAATTTTGTCTGGCTCGGTAGGAACATGTTGAGCTCGTCGATGAGGACATCAATACCATTGTTACACCCACAGCCCCTCTTGTTACATATACGGGACCAATTACTAGAGCTCGCAAGACGCCAACTAAATTACCAGGTACTTTCGTTTCTTGGTAATGATTCTAATGTTCATGAGAATATGATGCTGCCTAAATTGGATACATTTGTTTTGCTTACAAATGAAGGGCCTAGCTTGGAGAAGGATGAACATTGGAGCAAGATCACGCATGGAGTTGATGGCATGCGCAAGGGGATCAAGAACGGAGTTACAAGTGATGATTTCAGGACTTTGAAGCCACCATAAGGAGTGCATGAAGCCTTGGACGAAATATACAAGATGCCACTTCATAATATTCATCCATAGGCTATTCTAGGTGCTGCGTCACCTTATTATTGGGCCAGGCCCATATAATTTCGAAATACATAAGTATAGGCTATTTTTAGAGTCCGTATGTGTGGGGAAACAAGAGTTAGGGTTGGTTTCGGACCCCACCCTCAAGGGCCACGAAATTCCCCCCTCTTCCCCCATATATACAGCCCTTAGGGCGTCGTTTAGACTTTGGGTTTTGTTTAGATTAAAAGTTCGCCTTAGCTGCAACTTCGCGTGCCGTTTGTGTTCAACGACCGGACAAAGGCGTCCACAGAACCCCACCTTGATCAATAAAGCTTTCATCTTATATTCGCAATATCCAGATTGCAATCTCAGTTTCTTGCTTGTTCTTCGTTTACTCGCAGGAAACAGACCCTCGTGGTCAGGTTGATCGTGCTCCGGCGTGGTCAATAACCTCTCGGAGTTGGTTTAGCGATTGCTAAGGCGCGACGTCCTCGCACGTTCGTAGTCGGATCGTCAAAGTCGACTTCCACCAAAGCGAAATCCACCATCTCATCGAAGGCGGGACACCTTTGCCTCTATCAAGTGGTATCGGTTTTCAGGTTGCTCGGTGAGATTTTACTGTTTTTCGTAGTTTAGATCGAGTCATTCTTCATACCTATAGTCCACGAAAAAGCCAAAAAAATTAGGGTTAGTTCATCCCATCCGAACCAATCTAAGCCTTTGCATAATCTTTTACGTATTTGCTTTGTTGAATTTGCGGTTGCATCGTCGTGTCAAATTCTTGGTCTTAGCGTCTAGTCTTTTAGAGTTTGAGTTACATTCACGAGTTGTCACGTCGCCGCTGCCATATACCACCACCACATATTCACCGCCAATCCGAATCCATATCGCCACCACATATCCGCCGCCATCACGCCCATCCGAGTTCTCCGCAACATATATCCGCCACCGGTCCGAGTTCCACCAGATTCATCTCCGCCACCGATCCGAGTTCCACAGATTCATCTCCGCCACCGATCCGTGTTCCACAGATTCATCTCCGCCACCGGTCCTAGTCCGAGTCCGAGAATTGTTGCATTGTTTTCGATTTCCGGATCACGCGATACTCCGAGTCGTGATAAACGGAGGACTCCCCAACTTCCGAGCCATCCGCAGAAGAAAAATTGTTCGATTTCAAAAAAAAAAAAACTAAGTCCGGAAAATTCGGCTAGGTAGTTTTAGACCATTTGTAGACTTTTTGAAAAAATTTGTTGCGGAGCAAAAAAAAAAAGAAGAGGAAAAAAAAGTGCAAAAAAAAGAAAAAAAAGAGAGAAAAAAATTCAGAGTGTGCTCCTCCCTTGTTTACGTGCCGCGCCGTGATTTTGTTGGTGTTCTAGGCTCGCGTCTCTAGCACAGTCTAGCCTAGGACCAGACAAGATACCGTCGTTGGCGTTTATTCAACTTTGCATCTCTGAATTGATTATTCTTGACCCTTTTGCTACCATATTATAAGCCTTCCCAGCTCCACATACATCTCGTCGTGCGTTGGACTCTCCCCGTAATCGCTCTATCTAAGCTTTGAGAGTTTTGACTACAACGGTTGCGATCACCACCTCTTTGTTGGGTAAGAACTGGTAAGAATTTGAGATTTGCTTGACGGGTTTGTGATACACCACCACCACTTCTTAGTAGTCTGTAGGATCATATTCTTGTGTGTTTCTATTTGCTGCTAACCATGGTAGGATCACAAGCCGATGAGACTGATTGGGAGAACCTGACAAACAAACAGCTACATGATAAGTTTCAGCAAATGATGATTGGACAGGTGCAAGATGTGGTAAACAGATTTGACGAGGCCATGGAGAAGATAGATGGCATTGAGAAGGCGTTTGAAACAAAGCTTGATAGCAAGTTTGATGAATTGCTCGCGTTTTCCACAACCACCGCCGGCTGCACCTATCGCACCTCTGCAGCGACAACAACTCGCCCCTTCCAAATCGGTATGGGACGAGCTCAGCGTGTTCCTATTGAGCGAGGACAAAATTCTGGTGCTGCTGCTCTCTGCTGTTGGTGCTTCTTTGGCTCCTCGCCATCTGCTGCTGCTGGTACCGAGGATGATGATTATGTGGGAGATTACGAGGATGAGGTTGATCAACATCGAACTACGTGCAACCACCAGCACCACAACCACCGGTCGTCCACATGCAAATAATGGCAATGTTAGGGCTCCCCTCAGTGCGAGATCATGACCATCTCCTAAACTGAAATTGAATATTCCACCATTTGAGGGTAGATATGTTCTGATATATATCTTACTTGGGAGTTAGAAACTGAACAACGATTTACATGTTTACAATATCACGAGGAGAGGCGTGTTCTGCTTCTTTGTTTGTGCTTTCACTAGCTTTGCATGTGTTTGGTGGTGCGAACATTGTAGATTATATCCTGTTCCAGCTACTTGGGCTGCTTTGAAAACTGCTATGCGTACTCGTTGGGTTCCACCATATTATCAACGTGAATTACTTCAAAATTGCAGCACTTAAGACAAGGTAAAAATTCTGTAGAAGAATATTATCGGGAATTACAAACTGGCTTGATTAGATGTGGTATTGTTGAGGAGAATGAAGCTATGCTTGCACGTTTTACGGGTGGATTAAATAGAGATTCAGACCATTCTAGACTATAAGGATTATAATAATATCACTCGTTTATTCCATCTTGCTTGTAAAGCTGAGCGTGAAGTCAGGATCGGCAGCATTGGCGGCACTAACTTTTCGCAGGTCGACCTTCATCATGGACACCACGCATCATCTACTTCCTTTGCACCATCACCTCTTTGGTGCCACCTCCAACCGTGATACAATAAAGCAGGCACAACCACCACTATCGCCAAGAGCACACTGCCGGGCCTGCAGAGCTCTTCTTCTTCCATGGCGTCAGCACAGGCACAAGTGATATTATTTTAAATCGTTGTAAGGGAAGAGGACATTTTGCGAGAGAATGTAAATCTCAGCGTGTGATGATTGCTACCGAGGATGGTGGGTATGAGTCCGCTAGTGACTATGATGAGGAGACTTTGGCTCTTATTACACATGAGGAACACGGTGGAGATGATTACGATCATGAGACACAATACATGGCTCTTGAAGATCTTGATAGGTATGAATGTTTAGTTGCTCAACGTGTTTTGAGTGTGCAGGTTACACAAGTGAGCAAAATCAGAGGCATAACTTGTTCCATACAAAGGGAGTTGTGAAGGAGCGTTCTATTAGCGTCATCATAGATGGAGGAGCTGCAACAACTTGGCTAGCATGGAGATGGTGGAGAAGCTATCTCTCACCACAAGACCACATCCACATCCTTACTACATCCAATGGTTCAACAACAGCGGCAAGGTTAAGGTAACACGTCTTGTTAGTGTGCATTTTAGTATCTCTACATATGCTGATTATGTTGATTGTGATGTGGTACCTATGCAAGCATGTTCCTTATTACTTGGTAGACCTTGGCAATTTGATAAAAATTCTGTACACCATGGTAGAAACAATCAAGTATACTCTTGTTCATAGGGATAAAAATATTACTTTGCTTCCTATGACTCTGATTCCATTTTGAAAGATGATATTAATAGAGCTAATAAAGCAAAACAGGAGAAAAATAAGAGTGAAAATCAGATTGTGGCAAAAGAGTTTGAGCAACACATGAAGCCTAATAATAAACCATCTATGTTGTTTACGAAATTAAATTGAAAAGTGCATGTTTACTTGCCACCAAATCTGATATTGATGAGCTAGATTTTAGCAAATCTGTTTGCTATGCTTTTGTGTGCAAAGAGGCATTATTTTCATTCGAGGGCGTGCCTTCCTCTTTGCCACCTTTGTCACTAACATTTTGCGGGGAGTTCACGACGTCTTTCCACAAGGCGTGCCACCGGATTACCACCTATTCGAGGATTGAGCATCAAATTGATTTAATTCGGTGCATCATTACCCAACCGTGCACCATACCGTACCAATCCGGAGGAGGCGAAGGAGATTATCGTCAAGTATGAGGAGCTGCTCGACAAAGGTTATATCTGCGAATCCCTTAGTCCTTGTGCTGTTCCTATTATTCTAGTGCGAAAAGGATGGTACATCACGTATGTGTGTTGATTGTAGAGGCATTAATAATATTACTATTAGTTATCGTCACCCTATTCCTAGGCTAGATGATATGCTTGATGAATTGAGTGGCTCTACAATATTCTCCAAAGTTGATTTGCGTAGTGGATACCATCAAATTCGTATGAAATTGGGAGATGAATGGAAAACAGCATTTAAAACTAAGTTTGGATTATATGAGTGGTTAGTCATGCCTTTTGGGTTAACTAATGCACATAGTACTTTCATGAGATTAATGAGCGAAGTTTTCGTGCTTTCATTGGACGATTTGTGGTAGTCTATTTTGATGATATCTTGATTTATAGCAAATCTTTGGAAGAACATTTGGAACATTTACGTGCTATTTTTAATGCTCTCGTGATGCATGTTTGTTTGGTAACCTTGGGAAGTGCACCTTTTGCACCGACCGAGTATCTTTTCTTGGCTATGTTGTTACTCCACAGGAATTGAAGTTGATAAAGCCAAGATTGAAGCTATTGAGAGTTGGCGCAGCCCAAAGCGGTCACACAAGTGAGGAGTTTTCTTGGCCTCGCTGGTTTCTATAGGCGTTTTGTGAGAGATTTCAGCACCATTGCTGCACCTCTCAATGAGCTTACAAAGAAGGATGTGCCTTTTGTTTGGGGTACCGCATACGGGAAGAAGCCTTCACGGTATTGAAAGATAAGTTGACACATGCTCCTTTACTCCAACTTCCTGATTTTAATAAGACTTTTGAGCTTGAATGTGATGCTAGTGGAATTGGATTAGGAGGTGTGTTATTACAAGATAGCAAACCTGTTGCATACTTTTCTGAAAAATTGAGTGGGCCTAGTCTGAATTACTCTACTTATGATAAAGAATTATATGCTCTTGTTCGGACTTTAGAAACTTGGCAACATTATTTATGGCCCAAAGAATTTGTTATACATTCTGATCATGAATCTTTGAAACATATTAAAAGTCAAGCTAAACTGAATCATAGACATGCTAAATGGGTTGAATTCATTGAGACTTTTCCAGCTAGCTCCGTTCGTCTTTTGTTGTTGCAGGAGGCGCATGGAGGAGGACTAATGGGACACTTTGGCGTGAAGAAGGCGGAGACGTACTTGCTACACATTTCTTTTGGCCAAAGATGAGACGGGATGTTGGCGTTTTATTGCTCATTGCACTACATGTCAAAAAGCTAAGTCACGACTCAATCCTCATGGTTTATATATGCCTTTACTGTACCTAGTGTTCCTCGGGAGGATATATCTATGGACTTTGTCTTAGGTTTACCTAGAACAAAGAAGGGAGGATAGCATATTTGTTGTCGTGGATAGATTCTCGAAAATGGCACACTTTATACCATGTCATAAAAGCGATGATCTTTGTCAATGTTGCTGATTTGTTCTTTCGTGAAATTATTCGCTTGCATGGTGTGCCAAATACTATTGTTTCAGATCGTGATACTAAATTTCTTAGCCACTTTTGGAGATGTTTATGGGCTAAGTTGGGGACTAAACTGCTTTTAGTACTACTTGTCACCCCCAAACCGATGGACAAACTGAAGTAGTCAATAGAACATTGTCTACTATGCTTAGGGCTGTTCTAAAGAATAATAAGAAAATGTGGGAGGAATGCTTGCCTCATATTGAATTTGCTTATAATCGTTCATTGCATTCTACTACTAAGATGTGCCCTTTTGAAGTTGTGTATGGTTTCCTACCTCGTGCACCTATTGATTTGTTGCCTCTTCCATCTTGGAGAAGGTTAATTTTGATGCTAAAGAACGTGCTGAATTGATTTTAAAAATGCATGAGTTAACTAAGGAAAACATTGAGCGTATGAATGCTAAATATAAACTTGCTGGAGATAAGGGTAGAAAACATGTTGTGTTTGCACTGGAGATCTTGTTTGGTTAAATTTGCGTGAGGATAGATTTCTGATTTGCATAAATCAAAGCTAATGCCACGTCTTTGCTGGTCCGTTTAAGGTGTTGGAGAAAGTAAATGATAATGCATATAAACTTGAGCTGCTGCAGATTTTGGGGTTAGTCCCACTTTTAACATTGCAGATTTGAAGCCTTATTTGGGTGAGGAAGATGAGCTTCCGTCGAGGGCGACTTCATTTCAAGAAGGGAGGATGATGAGGACATCAATACCATTGTTACACCCACAGCCCCTCTTTGTTACATATCTGGACCAATTACTAGAGCTCGCGCACGCCAACTAAATTACCAGGTACTTTCGTTTCTTGGTAATGATTCTAATGTTCATGAGAATATGATGCTGCCTAAATTGGATACATTTGTTTTGCTTACAAATGAAGGGCCTAGCTTGGAGAAGGATGAACATTGGAGCAAGATCACGCATGGAGTTGATGGCATGCGCAGGGGATCAAACGGAGTTACAAGTGATGATTTCAGGACTTTGAAGCCACCATAAGGAGTGCATGAAGCCTTGGACGAAATATACAAGATGCCACTTCATAATATTAGTCCATAGGCTATTCTAGGTCTCTTCGTCACCTTATTATTGGGCCAGGCCCATGTAATTTCGAAATACATAAGTATAGGCTATTTTAGAGTCCGTATGTGTGGGGAAACAAGAGTTAGGGTTGGTTTGGACCCCACCCTCAAGGGCCACGAAATTCCCCCTCTTCCCCCATATATACAGCCCTTAGGGCGTCGTTTAGACTTTGGGTTTTGTTTAGATTAAAGTTCGCCTTAGCTGCAACCCGCGTGCCGTTTGTGTTCAACGACGGACAAAGCGTCACAGAACCCCACCTTGATCAATAAAGCTTTCATCTTATATTCGCAATATCCAGATTGCAATCTCAGTTTCTTGCTTGTTCTTCGTTTGCTCGCGAAGCAGACCCTCGTGGTCGAGTTGATCGTGCTCCGGCGTGGTCAATAACCTCTCGGAGTTGGTTTAGCGATTGCTAAGGCGCGACGTCCTCGCACGTTCGTAGTCGGATCGTCAAAGTCGACTTCCACCAAAGCGAAATCCACCATCTCATCGAAAGACGGGACACCTTTGCCTCTATCATCGTCCATACTGATTCGGAAGGGGGCGTAGTTGTTGTTGTTGCAGAGGTGTGATAGGTGCAGCCGGCGGTGGTTGTGGAAAACGCGCGAGCAATTGATTAAACTTGCTATCAAGCTTTGTTTCAAATGTCTTCTCAATGCCATCTATCTTCTCCATGGCCTCGTCAAATCTGTTTAGCACATCTTGCACCTGTCCACTCATCATTTGCTGAAATTTATCATGTAGCTGTTTGTTCGTCGGAGTTCTCCCAATCAGTCTCATCGACTTGTGATCCTACCATGGTTAGCAGCAAATAGAAACACGTAAGAATATGATCCTCAGACTACTAAGAAGTGGTGGTGGTGTATCACAAACCCGTCAAGCAAATCTCAAATTCTTACCAGTTCTTACCAAAGAATGGCGGTGATCGGCAACCGTTGTAGTCAAAACTCTCAAAGCTTGGATAGAGCGATTACTGGGGAGAGTCCAACGCATACGGCGTAGGTGTATGTGGAGCTGGGAAGGCTTATAATATGGTAGCAAAAAGGGTGACAATAATCAATTCGAGAGATGCAAAGTTGAATAAGCGCTCAACGACGCATCTTGTCTTTGGTCCTAGGCTAGACTGCGTGCTAGAGACGCGAGCCTAGAACACCAACAAAATCACGGCGCGACACGTAAACAAGGGAGGAGCACACTCTGAATTTTTTTCTCTTTTTTCCCTTTTTTTGCACTTTTTTTTTCCTCCGCAACAAATTATTTTCGAAAAAGTCTACAAATGGTCTAAAAACTGCCTAGCCAGAATTTTCCAGACTTAGTTTTTTTTTGAAACTGGAACTATTTTTCTTCTACGGATGGCTCGGAAGTTGGGGAGTCCTCCGCTGTCACGACTTCGAGATGTCGCGTGATCTGGAAATTGAGAACAATGCAACAAATCTTGGACTCGGACTAGGACTGGTGGCGGAGATGAATCTGGTGGAACTTCGGATTTGGTGGCGGAGATGAATCTGGTGGAACTTCGGATGGTGGCGGAGATGAATCTGGTGGAACTCGGATTTGGTGGCGGAGATGAATCTGGTGGAACTCGGACTGGTGGCGGATATATGTTGCAGGTGGACTCGGATGGGCGTGATGGCGGCGGATATGTGGTGGCGTATATGGATTCGGATTGGCGGTGAATATGGTGGTGGTATATGGAAGCGGCGACGTGACAACCTGTGAACAGAACTCGAAACTCTAAAAGACTAGACGCTAAGACCAGCAACTTGACACGACGATGCAACCGCAAATTCAACAAAGTAAATACAGAAAAGATTACACAAAGGCTCAGATTGGTTCGGACGGGATGAACTAACCCTATTTTTTTTTGGCTTTTTCGTGGACCATAGGTATGAAGAACAGACTCGATCTAAACTATGAAAAACTGTAAAATCTCACCGAGCAACCTGGAAATCTGATACCACTTGATAGAGGCAAAGGTGTCCCGTCTTTCGATGAGATGGTGGATTTCGCTTTGGTGGAAGTCGACTTTGACGATCCAACTACTGACGTGCATGGATGTCGCGCCTTAGCAATCGCTAAACCAACTCCGAGAGGTTATTGACCACGCCGAACACGATCAACGACCACGAGGGTCATTTCCTGCGAGCAAATGAAGAACAAGCAAGAAACTGAGATTGCAATCTGGATATTGCGAATATAAGATGAAAGCTTTATTGATCAAGGTGGGGTTACGTGGCGCCTTTGTGCAGTCGTTGAACACAAGCGAAATGCGAAGTTGCAGCTATGGCGAACTTTAATCTAAACAAAACCCAAAGTCTAAGCGGTGCCCTAAGGGCTGTATATATGGAGGAAGAGGGTGAATTTCGTGGCCCTTGGTGGAGGGTCGAAACTAACCCTATCTCTTGTTTCCCCACACATACGGACTCTAAAATAGCCTATACTTATGTATTTCGAAATTACATGGGCTGGCCCAATAATAAGGTGACGCAGACACCTAGAATAGCCTCTAGACGAAATTTATGAAGTGGCATCTTGTATATTTCGTCCAAGGCTTCATGCACTCATTATGGTGGCTTCAAAGTCCTGAAATCATCACTTTCGTAACTCCGTTTTTGTTCCCCTTAGCTTTGCCATCATCTCCATGCTTGTTCTTGCTCCAATGTTCATCCTTCTCCAAGCTAGGCCCTTCATTTGTAAGCAAAACAAATGTATCCAATTTAGGCAGCATCATATTCTCATGAACATTAGAATCATTACCAAGAAACGGAAGTACCTGGTAATTTAGTTGGCGTGCGCGAGCTCTAGTAATAGGTCCAGTATGTATAGCCGCAGGGGCTGTGGGTGTAACAATGGTATTGATGTCCTCATCATGCTATGACCTCGAGGTAGATGCTTATGCTCTTGTCACACATATTTGCATCTCTACCTCACATTTACATGCTTGTTCCCATGATATTTTTGCTTGTGCTCGATTGATATGTTTACATGCCATGTCACAATCCTTTGTCACACCCTATGCTATGCTTGATGACAACACTTGTTTGGTGAATCACCTCTTGAATGCTTGGTTTTGCACTAACGCTAACCACATTTGTTTTTCCAAGTGTTTGTTCTATTTGCTCCTTTTGAAGGAATCACAAGATGGTGCGACATTGGAGAGTGCCCATTTTGAGCTTCAAGATGACGAGAACTTGGTGATTGACTGCTCCTACACGGCGACGCCATCTCTTTCCCATGGTGATTTGGTGATGTAGGGTGGAACCCTAATTCGTCGATCTTTCACGTTTGGAGGGGATCCTACGGAGGGAACACGAAGAACGCGCGGAAGAACGAGAGGAAATCACGGGAAGAACGAGAGAGACACTCAATCGACAAGAGATCAATCACACAAGGTCTAGATCATGAAGCAACGAGCGATACATGGTCCAAAATCAACAAAGGAAAGATACAAAGGTAGCCGTTCTTCTCCGGAGGAGGTCTTGAATCCACGAGGGGATCTTCCCTAGGTAGGGGTCTTGAATCCGATGGATCTTCTCCTAGACGGAGGTCCTGATCTCCGAGGAGAAGTAGCGGTGGATGAGCAAAGACTCTCACACACAAATATGAGCTAATCCAATGCTAAGTCTCAAAGTGAGGAGAGGGGGTCCTATAAATAGAGTGCAGGGCGAAGGGTACATGGGCTCAGCCCAACAGACAAAGGCTGGCCGATGATCCGGATGAGGGTCCGGATGATCCGGACGGTCCGGATGATCCGGGTGGAGTCCGGATGAGCCGGAGGGTCGGCTGGTGGCGGCGACGGGCGGATGTTAATTTGGGGTCCAGACGTCCGGCGGGGTCGGATGATCCGGGCTGGGTCGGATGATCCGACTTCAGCTGGAGGTTCTGTTGCCTTGGTGGAGTTAGCGGATCGTCCGGACCGGGTCCGGATCATCCGGATCTGTCCGGATTGTCCGGGCCTCTGTCCGGATCGTCCGGCCTCCCTGGTACTTGTTGCTTTCTCCTCTCCGTCTTCACGCATGTCTTCCGCTTCCGATCCTCCTTGCTTCCCAGCTTCTTCATGGTCGACTCCTTGGTGCCTGAGTATGCATAGAGTTTTCGTTTGAGGTAGTAACCATGTCTCATGTGAATCGAAGGAGAGTTGTGAGAGGAGTGATGTCACCTCGGTCTCAAGAGCTCTTGCACGTGCTCGAGTCATCGGTCCTTGTGGTGTTGTAGGTGTTGATGTAGAGTCCATGGGGATGATGGAAGGATGCTCCGCATCATATCCCCTCCCTTCAAAAGGATCCGACCTCGGATCTAGTTCTTCATCACCATGGAAAGGCGAGAGGTCTTTGACGTTGAAGGTGTCGCTCACGTTGTACTTGTCGCTTGGTAGGTCGAGCTTGTAGGCGTTGTTGTTGTAGCGTGCTAACACCTTGAAGGGTCCATCGGCTCGAGGCAGAAGTTTGGACTTGCGTTCGTTGGGGAAGCGTTCCTTGCGAAGGTGTAGCCACACTAGATCGCCTATGTTGAAGATCATGGGTTGCTTGTTGATGTTGAGCTTGGTCGCTAGTCGTTGTACTTGGCGCTCGATGGTGTTTCTTGTTTCTTCATGCATCTTCTTGATGTAGCTTGCACGGGCACTTGCGTCGAGGTTGGTGCGCTCTTGTAGAGGTAGAGGTAGGATGTCCAATGGGGACAATGGGTTGAAGCCGTAGATGACCTCGAAAGAGGACTTGCCGGTCGTTGAATGTCTTGCGCGGTTGTAGGCGTACTCGGCGATGGGTAAACATGTCTCCCACTCCTTGATGTTCTTCTTGATCAACACGCGAAGTAGAGTGGAGAGCGTCGGTTAAATCACCTCCGTTTGGCCGTCGGTTTGAGGATGGTATGCGGATGAGAACATGAGCTTGATGCGAGCTTGGCGCAAAGAGTCTTCAAAAGTAACTCAAGAACTTGGCGTCATGGTCGGAGATGATTGACTTTGGTACTCCATGAAGGCGCAAGATTTCCCTACAAAAGAGATTTGCAATATGTGAAGCATCGTCTACCTTGTTGCAAGGAATAAAGTGTGCCATCTTAGAAAATCGATCTACAACCACAAACACGGAATCCTTTCCATTTTGAGTTCTAGGCAAACCAAGTACAAAGTCCATGCTAATATCTTCCCAAGGTTGATATGGAATTGGAAGAGGCATGTAAAGACCATGAGATTGAGCTTTTGACTTAGCTTTGCGGTATGTAGAGCATCGGGTGGTGAAGCGTGAAACGTCTCGAAACATCTTTGGCCAAAAGTAGTTCTTGGAGAGCGTGGCGAAGGTCTTGTCGCGTCCAAAGTGTCCCATGAGTCCACCTCCATGAGCCTCTTGCAAAAGTAGCGAACGAAGAGAAGACTCGGGTATGCAAAGTTTGTTAGCTCTCATAAGATAACCATCCTTGAGGTAATATTGTTTCCAAGATGTATGCGTCAAACATTTAGCATAATGAGGTGCAAAATATTGATCACTAGCATACACATCTTTTATGTGCTCAAAGCCAATAACATTCAACTCAAGTTGGGTGACAAGCGTGCATATTCGTGAAAGTGCGTCGGCAACTACATTTTCCTTGCCCTTAATGTACTTGATCACATATGGAAAAGATTCAATAAATTCACTCCATTTGGCATGACGCTTGTTCAATTTAGTTTGACCTTTTAAGTACTTAAGCGTTTCATGATCGGTATGGATGACAAACTCATGAGGTCTAAGATAATGTTCCCAAACATTTAGCACACGCACTAAAGCATACAATTCTTTGTCATACACGGGATAGTTAAGTTGAGCACCGGAGAGTTTTTCACTAAAATAAGCAATGACTCGTTTTTCTTGCATTAAAACTCCGCCAATTCCGGTACCACTTGCATCACAATGGACCTCAAAAGTTTTGTCAAAATTGGGCAAAGCAAGAATTGGAGCATGAGTAAGCAAAGACTTGAGCTCATCAAAAGTGTTTGATTGCAAAGGTCCCCAAACAAAAGGAGTATTCTTCTTACTCAAAGCATGCAAAGGAGCTGCAATAGTGCTAAAGTTTTTCACAAAGCGGCGATAAAAACCTGCAAGACCAAGGAAACTTCGCACTTGTTGCAAATTGGTGGGTTGGGGCCAAGTTTTAATTGCTTTGATCTTAGTTTCATCAACATGGACACCCTTGGAGGAGACAACGAAACCCAAGAAAACCACTTTGTCAACTCCAAAAGTGCATTTCTTCAAGTTGGCATAAAGACTTTCCTTTCGATGTGTTTGCAAAACAAGCTTAACGTAATCAAGATGCTCTTTCATGGTTTTGCTAAACACGAGAATGTCATCGAAGTAAACCACAACAAATATTCCAATGTATGGACGAAGTACATGATGCATGAGACGCACAAAAGTTCCGGGAGCTTCCGACAAACCCATAGGCATAACCAACCATTCATATAAGCCAAATTTTGTTTTGAAAGCGGTTTTCCATTCATCACCCTCATGAATGCGGATTTGATAATAGCCACTTTTAAGATCAATTTTTGAGAAAAAGTTGGCTCCACTAAGTTCATCAAGCATATCATCTAAGCGAGGAATGGGATGCCTATAGCGCACGGTGATAGCATTTATAGGTCTACAATCGGAGCACTGGCGGAAACTTCCATCGGGTTTAGGCACAAGTATAAGCGGCGCGGCGCAAGGGCTTAAGCTTTCACGTACATGACCGTTGTCGAGTAGTTGTTGTACTTGCCGTTGAATCTCCTTGGTTTCTTCGGGATTGACACGGTAGGGAGCTTTGTTTGGAAGTGGCGCTCCGGGGATGAGGTCGATTCGATGCTCAATGCCTCGAAGAGGAGGTAGGCCCGGTGGTAGCTCATCGGGGAAAACATCTTGAAATTCCTGCAAAAGAGATTGAAACACCAAAGGTAGCTCATGAGTGGTGTTAGTGTTTGGTTCTCCATCCTTGCACACTAGGACAAAGTGCATCACACTCGATGGGTTCTCACACACTTCTCTCATCTCATGTTTGGTGGCGAATAGTATGAGTTTTTTCTCTCTAAGCGAAGAGTCGCTCAAATTTGGCTTGTGGCTCTCACTCACTTTGTGGTGGCTCACTTTCTCACTCTTCTCTCTTTGGTTGGTGGCTTGTTTGTCGGCAATCACTTGACTAGGAGACATGGGTCGTAGGACATATTCTTTGCCTTTCATCTTGAAGCTATAGTGGTTTGTACGCCCATTGTGGTAGACACCACGGTCGAATTGCCATGGCCGACCAAGGAGGAGGTGGCAAACGGTCATTGGGACCACATCACACTCCAAAGTGTCTTCATATGCACCGATTTTGAAGGATACTTGGACCGTATGCTCAACTCGTATAGTCTTGGAGTCCTTAGCCATTGAACCTTGTATGGTTGCGGATGCTTCTTTTTGACCAATTGGAGCTTGGAGCATAGTTCTTCGCTTGCCAAGTTGTGGCAACTACCTCCATCGATGATGACCTTGACGGATCTCCCATTGATGCCGGCCTTTGTGTGGAAGATGTGGCATCGTTGGTCTTCTTCTTGGTGATGTTGAAGTGTCAAGACTTTGGAGACAACAAGAGCGGGGCTCGTATCTTCATCACAAAAGACTTGATCATCTTCATTCTCGTTGATGTGCCGGTGCATGGCCACTTGCTCAATAGCGTCCATTTCATCTTCACTCATTGAGTCGTAAGTGCCATCGTCGTTGAGTATCATGGTACGCTTGTTGGTGCATTCATATGACTTGTGGCCTCGGCCGCCGCAAGTAAAACACTTGAAGGAGCTTGTCTTGACGGTCTCATCGGTTGGAGTAGATGATGAAGCACGCGGCTTGGAGTTGCTTGTAGTAGGAGGAGGACGACTTGAACTTGTAGAAGTTTTCTTGTAACTTGACTTGTCGTCGTTGCTTGGAAAAGGCTTGGTTGATGTCGAAGTTGGAGTAGTTGTTGAAGCTTGGTTGTTGGAGAAGCCGTATGTCTTGGATGAGTACTTGGCGTACTTGAAGTCATCTTGCACTTGTCGTTCCGCCTTTGTAGCTTGATGCACGAGCTCAATGAGGTTGGAGTAGAGTTGGAAATCTGCGATCTTCTTGATGGGATGGTTGAGGCCATTCAAGAATCGTGCCATTGTTTGCTCATCTTCCTCCGTGACATTGGCTCGAATCATGGCAATCTCCATTTCCTTGTAGTATTCTTCAACACTCTTTGTTCCTTGCTTGAGGAGTTGGAGCTTCTTGAAGAGATCACGGTTGTAGTAGGTGGGCACAAAGCGTGCTCTCATGACATCCTTCATTTGAGCCCAAGTGGTGATTGGAGGTTCACCTCGTGCTTGTCGGCGCTCAAGGACTTGTTCCCACCATATGAGCACATAGTCTTGGAACTCAAGTGATGCCATAGCGATCTTCTTCTCTTCCTCATAGTTGTGCAAGCGAAAGATTTTGTCGACCTTCAATTGCCCATGAGAGGTACTCTTGGGATCATTGGTTCCATTGAACTTGGGCATTGTGAACTGAGCTTGCCATAGCGTTGTTCATCATTGTGTTGAGGTCGATGTTGATGATGGCGTTCTTGATGTGGAGGTAATCATCCTCATGTTGCTCTTGGCGAGGAGGAAGTCCATGATCAACTTGCCCTTGTTGACCTTGAGGTTGAGGATGAGCTTGAGGAGCTTGTGGAGGAGCTTGTGGGGCTTGGCGTTGCGCTTGCGTGGATGGTAGTTCCTCTCTTGTATTTCTTCTCGAATGGCTTCCTCTTGATTGCGCCTTTCGCGATTGCGGTTGGCGAGCTCGACTTGATGCTTGAAGAGCGCGTTCGCCTCAAGAGCTTGTGCTTTCGTTGTTGTTGTAGGCGTTGAGCCTCGGCGCCTTGTTGCTCTTGGTGTAGGCGCGCTTCGTTCTTGTTCTTGTTGGTAGCGAAGGCGTTGTCGTTCTTGAGCTTGAGCAAATGCCATTTTGCTAGATTGAGGACGAGGAACTTCTTCATCAACTTGCTCTTGGAGAATTCTTGTCGTGTAGCGGGTTGCGAGATGCATAGCGGTCTTGACGCTGCTGGCTCGGGAGAATGTTCGATGACGATGTACTTGTGTCGGAGAAGGAGTCGTCGGAGTGGCGACTTGAGTGGCTCTATCTTGAGTGTGAAGAGGTAGAAGTACGCCGTTTCACCAACAAGGCGCGGATCTCGTCCATTCTTGCATCATTCTCTTTCTTGTGCGCGTCGAGTTTGTTGTCGAAGTAATCTCGTGTACGTTTCTCGGAGAGTCGCAAGTCGGTGGAGAGGTTGTCGATGCGCTCGCTCAATGCTTGTTGCTCTTGATGGAGAGCTCTTTTTGGCGCCAAAGAGGTGGCTCTTGGTGACGTATGATGACATGTCGTCGTCTTGCTCGATGAAGAGTGGATTTGTAGAAGAACTTGGCCTATCCATCATTTCAAGCAAATTGTGAGTGGTAGAAGGAGAAGAATGAATACCAATGTACCTTTGACCGAAGTTGAAAATGAATCAAGTTCACTCAAATGCGGACAATGAAATAGCACTATTGGTACCGATCCTTGTCGATTCTCACACCTACACAAGTAAAAGCCTTTGGTGGAGCTTGGTTAGGATGGTGGCACAAAATTGATTGCAATTGTTAGCTTGACTCAAAAATGTTGAAGAAGATTCGCAAATTTGCATATGCAACAAGTAGACCAAGCAAGTAGTGGTACACGGAAACACACACACAAATAGATAAATGGGATTGTGCAAACCAAAAGTGAGCAAAAATGTGGAATCCACGAAAATGCTCTTGTTGCACAATACTAGAGAGACGCTAGCACGATTGCACAATGTAAGTGCATCTAGTGCCCCTTAGTGATTTTGGTGTATTGAAGACTTATAGGTTAAGTAACTGATGCGTTTGTGAGTGTACACAGGTCTATAAGTCTATGAGGAGTTTGATATTCTGAGAGAAAGTCGACCCTAAAATGAAGTTCTTATTTGAAGACTTTGATATTCTGAAGACTTTCTGAAGACTTTGAAAGTGAAGAAATTGGTGTGACCATGAAGACTTGATATTCATTCGAGGAATATGAAGCGTGAAGACTTTTGTTTTCGTAGTTTCATTTTCTCTTTCTTGAGTCATAGGAAACACCGTACTCTTAAAGGGGTCGAGAAATACTAAGGAAATATTTCCATGTGATGCTCAACTCAAAATCCTACACCTACCAATCCCTTGAGTGAAGCCATTGGAAATCTCATACGATTCAGTCAAATTCTTGATGTGAGAGACGCAGTTCTTACAGTCATGATGACTTTGCCCTAAGCGAGGAGTTAGGAATTCGCCGGTCATGAATGGCCTACGATGAGAACATGATAGCCTTGAGGAATTTGAAAGTCAAATTTCCGACCGTTCTTTGTCTTCTTGGCGGCGGACCAAAATATCTTATCCACCTAACGGTCATATCATTGAAGGGCATTTATGTCTTATCATGTCGGGCTGCTCCCTAGGCTATAAATAGCCGCCCCTACAACCACTAGCTGGTTGGCTGCTCGAAGAACTTGACACTTGTCATTTGAGAGCAACCCATCCTCCGAGGACTTTGGCGAAAATCATCAAGTGAGGAAAATCCAAACCAAACCCCACAAAAACCCCAAGTGATTGAGCATCTTGAAGAAATTGATCTGCATGGATCCGGCGCTTATTACCTTTGAAGACTGTGCTTCTTCCAGACGGTTAGGCGTCAAGGTCTAGAACATCAAGAGGAATTGTGGATCGCCGAGTGACCAAGTCTGTGAAGGTTTGAAGTCACTGAAGACTTACCACAGTGATTGGACGAGGCCTGCGTGGTCTTAGTTCAAGGAGAATACGGTGAGGCTGGGTGTCTGAGTTGCGGCTCGAGGCGGGTGTCCGGACTGTGTGTCCTCGAGTTTAAATACTCGGCCGCTCCAACCAGACGTACAAGCGAGACAGCAGTTGGAACTGGTCTACCAAATCATTGTCTTCACCAACCGTGGTTCTATTTCCTCAACTCATTCATTTCCTCATTACGTGTTGCATGTTGTTCATATCGTGCTTGAAGACTTTGGTGAAGACTTTCACAAATTCCTCAGTTCAATTTCTTGATCTGTTTGTCTTCATCTTGTTATCCTGTGTTTACGCTTCACGTACTCTGTTCTAGTCTTCATTTCATCATCTTGACTATGTGTGTAATCTGTTATGTTTACCTCTGAGTACTTATTCAGCTGCAAATAGTTCTTCACTAAGGAATTTCCTCACCGGCAAATTCCTCAGTGAAGAATTTCATAAAAATCGCCTATTCACCCCCTCTAGTCGATATAGCACTTTCAATTGGTATCGAGCAAGGTACTCCTTGTTACGTGTGATTTTAGTTTAACCACGGAGTTCTAGTTATGTCGACCGCAGGTATGATCAAGGTCTCATTTGGGTGTCCTACCTTTGATGGAGCGGACTATCCCTCTTTGGAAGAACAAGATGCGGATGCATCTTGAGGCAATTGATAATGATCTACGGTATGTTGTGGAAAATGGTGTCCCGCTATATCTTTGAAACACCGACCGCTCTTGATGTGAAGAGATTCAAACAACTCGACTCTCAAGCGAAGAATATCATCTGTGGCCATCGAGCAAAGGGCGGTATGGAAGAGTGAGTGCCTTGGAAAGCGCCAAGCTTATCGGGATAGGCTGTCCAAAGTAAATGAAGGAGTCTCAACTCAGCGTGACTCTCGAGTTGATGTTCTTGGAATCTCTTCAACCGCTTCAAAAGACTCGACAACGAAAATGTTCAACAAACCTTGATCGTCTCATCGACATCTCAAATGAGCTTCAAGCCCTCGGTGCCACCGATATCACCGACCATGAAGTGGTGAAGAAAGCGCTAAGATCGCTTGATTCCTCATTTGATACTCTGGGACTGATGATACAAGAGCGTCTTGACTACAAATCACTTGATCCTGGCGATATCCTCGAAGGCTTAACACTCACGAGTTCGACTTGCTGTCAAAAAGAGATCTCTATGGCTCAAACTATGGCAAACCACGTGCCACGAAGGCTAAGGTTGTGTCGACTCGAATGTGAGGATTACGGAGTAGCCTTGGTGATCTGAAGAAGCTGATCCGAGGATCTAGCTCTCTGGTGAAGAAATTCCAGAAATTCACAAGACGTGGTCGCTTTGGAAAACCCTCAAGGGGAAGTGATTCTTCATCCTGTGACTACAAGAGAAGACTTTGCCACAAATGCAAGAAGCCTGGTCACTATATTCAAGATTGTCCTCAATGGGAAAAGGAAATGAAGAAGAAGAAATACAAGGACTACAGTTCTGATGAAATGAAGAAGAAGAAGAAATCATCAAAATCTTCATCTTCAAAACCATCAAAGTCTTCATCTCACGAGAAGGGCAGCTCCAAGAAAGCTCGGGCATTCATTGGCAAGGAAATGGACTCTGAAGCGAATCGAGGAAAATGATGAAGAGGAGGAGTCAGAAGAATCTGAGTGCAGTGTGGCGAGTCGGCGTTGCTCTTGCTTTCGTCGACAAGTCCATCTTCAACCTTGAAGAAACTGATTCCACCAACAAGCCCGATGAAGATAATGATGGCTACGCTCCCACCTATTGCTTCATGGCAAAAGCAGCAAAGGTACTCAAATACAACTCCTCGATTCTAGTGAAAATGAATCAGATGAGGATCTTAAGCCTAGCTACTCTAAACTTGCTAAAATTGCTGTGAAACAACAACGGGCTCTTGAAAAGGTACAAAACATGCTAGATAAAAGTGATGATATGTTGGGTGAAGAAATGGATCGCACTAAAATACGGTGAAAATCTTCAAAGACTTGGTCTAAGTATGATAACCTTCAAGGTCATCATAACTCCCTCTTATCGATCATGAGAAACTTTCTTATGAATTTCTTCAAGAAAAGCAAGACAATGAGAAGCTTTCTCTTGAAGCTATTCAAAGAAAGGCAGATCTTGAAAAGCTAAGAGTATGTTATGAAGATCTTGAAGGAGCGCGATTCATTACTAGCTCAACAAATCAGCGCTTCTCGGGAAGAATTTGTTCCTCCATGCTTAAAGTGCATTGAGCGTGAATCGCTAATTCTTCACTGAATGTTCAAATGCTTCAAATGTTACAAATTCTTCATCTGCCTCTGCTATCACTAATTCCTCATCGAGGACTTTGCTAGTATCCTTGACAATGCAGGGTTGGAGGAATTGTACATGACAGCATGTACAAAAGCCTCAAAGGGCATCGAGACACTTTGTGATGTGCTCAAAAGCAGATCCTCAACGAAACCCTAGGAAAGAGGTATTGCCTTTGAGAGGAAGCTGAATGCCGATGGAACATATTGAAACACGAGCGGTATCCCAAAACCTCATGGGTTCTTTGCAAAGGGACCTCGATTGATCCATCTAACTTATGCGGCTTTACATGTGAATCCCTCATTCTTCGATGAGTCATTTGACTCCAACTATAAACTGTTCAAACATCGAATGGTGAAGTATTTGCTAGATATGTTGGCACTAAGCAGAGCGGTTCCCCTATGAAGAAAATCTGGGTTCCCAAAAGCTGTGTTGAAAGTCTTGGTGAATGTCCTCATGACACCACCGGTGAAGAACAGAACCCCAGATCAAATTCTTCATATGGACCAAACTCTTCATATGGATCCAAATCCTCATATGGACCAAATTCTTCACGAGGATCAAATTCCTCAAGCTGGATCAAAGTCCTCATATGATTATTATCATGCTAACAAATCTGTCTCATGAGGTAAAGCTAAGGGCTATGAATATGTGCATTATTCTTCAAACCATTATGTTCATAAGTCTTGAAGAATTACTCGCTTATTCATATGCTTACCCTAACCCTCAATGCTAAGCGAAATGGTTTGGCATCTTTGCCACCTTTCTCACATGGTGCTCGCAGGATGATGAACTCTTTGCCACCCCTCCGATGTGGGTGGTGAAGAAAAGAACTAATCTCTTCTGCGAGGTCAGGTCTCGGGCGTGCTCGAGCGTCTGAAGAATTTCTTGGGGACGACAAAATGCACGAAAGGGCGCAGCGAATCATGATGAAATGAACTTTCATTTCACACGTCCTCATCTTGCTATATCATTTCATGCTTGATGAAATTCATCGATGAACTTGATATCATATTCTTCTCGATGAAGCATATGAGATTGTAAGTTACACTAATTCATCTGCAGGATGATCAACCCAAAACCACCGAATGGGTCCTCGATAGTTGGTGTACAAATCACATGGTGGTGACAAGAATCTATTGATGGATGCTCCTTTATCACCGTCACCTCTGAAGCATATCATATTTCTTGACAAAGGCAAAAGTCGGTATTGGGTCTTGGTAAGGTTGCTATCTCTAAGGATAAGCACATGGACAAAGTCATGCTTGTTGAATCCTTAGGACACAATCTCATGTCGATCTCAATGCTTTGTGATCTTGATATGGTTGTTGTCTTTGGCAAATATCATTTGTGTTGTGATTATGGAAGTGACAATTCCAAAGTCTTGAAGGCTTTAGGAGAGGAGATTTGTATATTGTTGATTTCTCTCTGGGACCACAACCAGCCATGTGTCTACTTGCAAAAGCCTCGGAAGGCTGGCTATGGCATCGACGACTTGGTCATGCGAGGCATGAGGAATTTGAACACGCTTGCGAAGAAGAAGCATGTCATTGGCATTGAGAATGTCAAATTCCTCAAGGATCACTTATGCGGAGCATGTGAAGCGAGAAAAATGACCAAGGCCAAGCATCCAAATGAAGACTATCATGACCACTACTCGTCCATTGAATTGCTTCACATGGACCTCTTGGACCTAATCATTATTCAGGTCACTAATGATGCATCTCTATATGGTTTTGTCATTTTTGATGATTATTCTCGATATACATGGGTACACATTGTTACTTACAAACATGAAGTGCAGGAAGTCTTCAAGCGATTTTCCTCGAGGGCTTCAACCAACTTTGGTGTGAAGATCAAGCATATCGAAGTGACAATGGGCCGAGTTCAAGAATTCGGTCTTGATGCCTATCTTGATGAACTTGGTATTACTCATGAATTATCTGCTCCTTATACTCCTCGGCAAAATGGCATCGTGGGCGCAAAAAGCAGAACTCTTGTTGAGATGGCTCGCACTATGCTTGATGAATACAAAGCGCCTCGGCATTTTTGGATTGCGCAATTGATCTTGCTGCCACATCATCAGCAGTATATCTTCACAAATTCTTCAAGAAGATCGCATATGAACTCCTCACCGACAAGAAACCCAATGTGAGTTATTTCAAAGTCTTGATTGCTAAATGTTGGATTAGAGATCATCACCACAACTCTAAATTTGCACCGAAAGCACATGAAGGTTTTATGCTTGGTTACGGAAAGGACTCGCACACCTCTGAGTCTTCAACATTGTTCTTCACAAGATTGTTGACCTTTGTAGATGTGCGGTTCGATGAAACTAATGGCTGCAAAGAGAGCACCTACCTTCATGTTAGATGAACCAGCACCGAGGATGCTATCAAGCACAAGGCAACCGAGGATGTCATTCCTCTTGAAGAATCGGTGAAGAATTCATTCTGTTCGTGAAGAATGTCGGTGATGCACTGAAGAACATGATGAGGAAATTGGTGTGAAGAAAATGCTGATCAAAATCCTCGCGACAACCAACTCATCCACGTGTTGCAAAAGAAGTGCAAGTGGAGAAGATCATCGATGACATCGAGTGCACGAGTCCTCTCACCGCTCAAAAGCCTCACACTTATCTAACTTTTGTGGGCACTATGCTTTTGTCTCCATCTCGAGCCCACTAAGGTAGATGAAGCATTTCGGAGCGGAGTGGATTCAGGCTATGCAAGAAGAATTACATCGATTCGAGCTGAACAATGTCAGGAATTGGTCAATCGCCTGATCCTCATAAGCATAATATCATTGGCACAAAGTGGATCTACCGCAACAAGCAAGATGAAAATGGCCTTGTTGTGAGGAATAAAACACGACTACTAGCTCAAGGCTACACACAGGTTGAAGGAATTGATTTCGATGAAACTTTTGCACTGTTGCTAGACTTGAAGCTATTCGCATTTACTTGCCTATGCTAACCATCATGATATCATCTTATATCAAATGGATGTGAAAAGTGCATTCCTCAATGGTAAGCTTGAGGAAGAAGTATATGTTGCTCAACCCCTGGTTTTGAAGATCCCAAGAATCGACAAAGTCTTGAGACTAAATAAGGCTCTCTATGGCCTCAAGCAAGCCCCTCGGACGTGGTATGATACTTGAAGGAATTCTTCGTGAAGAATGGCTTCACACCAGTTCACTCGATCCTACTCTATTTACTAAATCATATGATGGTGAACTGTTTGTGTGCCAAATATATGTTGATGATATTATCTTTGGCTGTACTAACCAACGATATAGTGATGAATTTGCCCATATGATGAGTGAGGAATATCAAATGTCTATGATGGGAGAGTTGAAATTCTTCTTAGGTCTTCAAATTAAATCGGTGACACAATGGCATATTCATATCTCGGAGAAATACCTCAAAGATGTCTTGAGGAAATTGGCATGCAAGATTGCAAAGCGTCAAAATTCCTATGCCCACAAATGGTCATCTATGCCTTGATGAAAATGGTATCGACTTGATCACAAGGTATACCGCTCCATGATTGGTTATTTATTGTACCTCGTGCATCTAGGCGGATATAATGCTTAGTGTTTGCATGTGTGCCCGATTTCAAGCTGCATCAAGGAATCACACCATAAGGCTGTGAAGCATATTCTTGATATCTAGCTCACACACCAACACTAGGATTATGGTACCCCAAGGGCTCTGCTTTTGATCTCATTGGATACTCGACTCGACTATCTTTGGTGATCGTGTGGACCGCAAGTCAACATCGGCACTTATCATTTCCTCGGACAATCTTTGGTCTATTGGTCCTCGAAGAAGCAGAGCTGTGTATCGCTGTCTCTTCTTTGAAGCTGAATATATTGCTCTTTGGGTCATCTTGTGCTCAAGCTGCTTTGGATGAAGCAAACCCTCAAGGACTATGGCGTCAGCGTGAAGAATGTGCCTCTCCTCTGCGACAACGAGAGTGCCATCAAGATTGCTCACAACCCAGTTCAGCACTCAAAGACTAAGCACATCCAGATTCGTCATCATTTTCTTCGTGATCATGTGTTGAAGGCGATATCTCCATCGAGCATGTGAAGGCGAAGAACAGCTAGCTGATATCTTCACCAAGCCCTTGGATGAGAAGAGATTTAGCAAGTTGCGGTGTGAGCTAAATATCTTAGAATCTTGAATGTTCTTTGAAAAGGACACACATCCTAACCCTTATGCATAATTGATGACTTAGATGTGCAACACATGAAGAAAGCGTTGTTCCTCAATCAATGAAGAATAACACTCTAAGTGTGAAGAAATCAATGAAGAATTTGATTTTCGAGAACCCTCGACAATTATGCTGCGATTGTGTCGAAATCATCATTCTTATCTGATTGAGCTACGCCACCACAAAAGTTGAAAATCTTCAATCTGAGTTTTTCCTCATTTTGAAATTCCTCGGTTCTTCAATTTCTTCAACTTTGCAAAATCTTGACATTTCCGTCGTCTTTCTTCATTGGCTATATATATATATATATATATATATATATATATATATATATATATATATATATATATATATATGAGTTTATGTCCTCTACAACATTCACTTATTGCTAATTCTTCAAGTTGCGATTGAAACTCGTTCAAAGTCTTCACTGGTCCTTGACAGCTGAAGAAATTGCGAACGAAACTTTTAAACAAATCTTGTCCAAGTTTTTCGTTTTACCGCTCAAACCGTTCCGCATCCCACGATGTATTAGTTTAATCACCCACGATCTTACACGATCTTATCTGCACAGTACGTGGGTGACACACGTCGCGTGAAGGAGAAAGGGCAGGGGCATGTTCGTCCAAAATCTTCGGGCGAACAGTTTTTCACCGTGGCTATAAATACCCCCTTTACCCTCCTCACTTGATTTACTCCGCTCGATCGTTGTCTCTCGCTCGAGCCCTCCTCAAACCCTAGCGCCGCCGCTATTCCATCGCCGCCGGTGAGGAAAAGCTTCACTGCCTCGACCTCATTGCCGTCGTACTCGCGCCGGTCGCGGAAATCTTCACTCCGCCGCCGCCGTAGTTGTCTTCCTCCGCCAAGTTAGGGCGTGGAAGATCTAACGTGACGAACTTCTCTACAGTTCATCTCTGTTCGTCGTGTTCTTCAGTTCGGGTAATTAAAAGTCACTTTTATTACTCGCGTTGATTCTCAAATCTTTTTGAAAATCTTCAAAGGTGTTTTACTCTTCAAAATCTTCACATATGAACACCTCACACACTATATGTTCTTGATTTATCTCCCTAAGCATTCATTTCTTCAAGATTCCTCAATTGTGCGGATTTTCGATCTGTACAACTCTGGAACCTAAGGCAAGCGCTTAGTGAAATTCCTCAAGGCTCAAACTGGTCAAATTCCTCAAAACTTGCTTCTTTTGAAAAATCTTACGAGAAGCATATGACCTCTCCAAATTCCTCGCACCTACACTCTGTTCACGGTACTCATGTCCATTCTTTGAATCACTAGGTTCTCATCAACTTAACTCATTTGCAGCGTTCCTCGAAGAAAAACTACATACTTCTTCAGAGTGCTCTATTGTTCAAATTCCTCACCTGAAGAAAATGGCAGAAGGCAAGAGACCGCAGAAGGGAGGAAAGAAACCGGAAGTCATGATTGCTTTTGAAATTCCTGAGGAAATATACACAGACTACTGCACACCTGATGAATCCAAGTTTGGCAAGGAAACCAAGAACCAGCGCAAAGTGCGCATACAGAGAATAGAAAGGAGATGGGCACGAGAATGGCGAGAATATCGCTATGTCACTCCTAAGTACATGAGGAAATTCGCTCTGAATCCTCCATGCCCAAGAGCTCCTCTGGCACCTGGCCAAGTCGCTGATCCCACCAGCATCAAGCGTGGTGAAGACTTTCCTGAAGAATGGTCCAGGCGCCAAGCCAAATTGGCAAGACAGGCCAAGGAGGCAGTGAGGAAATTCAATGAGGATACTGCTGCTGCTGAGCCCTCGGTCAAACCGAGGAAATCAATGCCAAAGAAGCCTGCACGCAAGCCAAGTGCTTCACCGTCAGCGCCCTCACGGCCCAGTTCCTCAGTTGCGCCCTCACGGCAAATTCCTCAGACTGCTGCTGCTCATTCAAAATCCTCAGCAGCTCCCTCCAAGTCCTCAACACCTGTGCATCTTGCAACTTGTCAAAGGACTCAAGGATTCTCCATTGCTACAGTGTTTGACAAGTTCTCTCGGTTGCACCAATGTCCTCAACAGGTCCCACTCTGCTGAAGACAAAAGCAACTGCTGGACGCGGTCCTCGGCCAAGTCCAAAGAAGAAACAGGTTGCATTCAACGTTCCCTCTGATGATGAAGCCTCTGATGAAGAACTTGAAGAAATCATCAGAGACAGACTGACCAAGGCCGCTAGAGCCAAAGGAACAAGTGTGCCTCTGCTTTTGGATCCGAAGAAGATCCTAGACTTCATTGACCTGTGGCATCAGGATCCACACACTCCTCTTCCGGATCTGCCACTGACTCCTGGTCAAAGTCACATGGTGAACCATTTCATCTCTGAAGAGAAATGGAAATTTGAAAAGGCTCGTGAATTGAAGAGAGCAAAAGCAAGAAAAGAGAAGCTTCTGAGGAAAAACATCATAAACTTGACTCCTGAAGAACTTCTTAAAGCTCAATCAGAAATCCAAGCACTCAGCAAGGATTTTGATGCTTACAATCTTGTTGGCAAGGAGCCAAGGTGCGATTCGTCACTCGACGAAGAGAATGTCAAGCTATTGCAGTTTCATCACAACAAGAAAATCCTCAGTGAAGAATCTGCTCAGCTCTTTGAAGAACATGCCAAGACTAGCTGATGACTTTCAGCGTCTTGATGAGAACACAAGTTCGTGGCTGATGACTCCATTCCAGCTCTTGAAGAAATTCCCGGGGCATCCACTAGTGGTGCGCTGAAGAATCAAGGAAGCAGGCAAGCTGCACCGGTTGTGCTGAAGAACCTGTACCACAATCCTCGGCTCCTCCTGCACCAACACCAACTCCAATTCTTCATTACGCCTATGAAGTGAAGAAGACAAAGGCTGCGAGCGAGCTGCAGTGAAGAAAAGGAAGGCATCATTGCGTCAAATTCTTGATTTGCGAAGAAATTGAAGCCAATGACCAGCTCGATTGAAAATCCTATCGATGATATTCCCATTTCCTCCATGTCATCCAAGGAAATTGTTCCTTTGGAGAAGAATACACGATCCCAAGCGGATCGATGAAGAAAATCAATCTGTTGCTACTTGAACAGCTTGATGAAGAAATTGAAGTGGAAGCTTTCCTTCAACTCCTGTTGCTTCCTCACCCGAGCCTCGGTTCACGGTGAAGAGGCGGTGTTGAGAAATTGAAAAGAAGATGAAGATGTGGATATTGGGTGCACTACACCAGTAATGAGCGATGACTTTTGGGAAAGTCGGCACCCCAATACTCCTCTCTTCACTCCGCTTCAACAAGTTCCTCGATCACCGACTACTACTGTTCAAATGGGCTCTGAAGAAACTCATCCCACATCATCTGTCAACGAAGAGATTCCAGCCACTAGCTATTTGAAGAACCAGCTGCTGATCCTCAAACTGCACAAAGAGAGGAACCAGAAATTCCTCACTGAAGAACTGAAATCGCGATTCGAGGTTGTGCTTCAAATAACAGATATTCCTCTGCCCAAGCCAAAGAATCCGTTTTGAGCAAGCAAAAGTTCAAGGCTGAAGATTTCTTTTACGAGCATGTGTTCTTCATCGCCTACAATCCTTATGACTCTGCTCGAATGAGGAAAAGGCGCTCGGACTCCAACACAAGCAAATTTCTATTCCTCGGTGCTATTCGACAAGGACAAGATCTTCGACCATGAGCATATTCCTCATGTGGATATGGAATCACTGCCGTGCTTGAGCCGATTACTCCGTGTTCTTCACGATGCGGGGCTGCTGAATTTCTGCACCGATATCTATATTGGAATGAAGAACTCATTCTTGATTCTATGCCACCTGCACATCACGGAGATGTGAAGACATCAACTCATGGGTTACGGATTGGATGGTGAAAATACTCACTACAAGGCACCAAAGAACTGAATTGCTTCGTGTCCTTCCTCTTGATCCTCCCCATGAATCTGCTCGTTGCCTCTACAATGAGCGTGAATCGTATCGATCACTTCATGCAAGTCTTGATAAAGCCATCTTGAAGCCGTGCCAAGCCCTCGAACCAAATTCCTCGTCAAGGATTTGCTATATGTGCCTCGGACTGTGTACGAGAATCTTGGCGAAGACTATGAGTCAATCAAAGGCCACGACTCAAATGATGAAGGCGTCGTTGGCATCATGAAGAACATGCTTTTCAATATCATTCATGGCATTCGATCAACTTCCATGATTTCTTCATGAGGACTCGGCCAATATTGCAATGTCACCTTTTGAGCTGAAGCCATATCGCCTTGGATCATGAGATTCATAAGGGCAAGATCTTCACTTGAAATAAAAGGGTGGACACTCTGAATCATGGCAGCTTTCTGCCGCCCATTGAAGTCCTCAAGCGACCAATTTCATCATCTGATGACAAGGGCAAGGCAGCAGCTGTAATTGATGAAGGCACTCGTCCATTGGATGGTCAGTTTCGCAAAGCTGCATCTTACTCCACCAATGACGATTACGCCACGCATAATCTTGCCGCAAATACTTCAACCAAGAAACAGCCTCAAGCCACGGCACCGTGGTGATGGTGATCGTGAGTTACTCCTCGGTCTTCATCGGAAGGTTGATCGCAATCGAAATGGGTCAAGCGCCAATTTGCTGCAATTCTTCATAATATGACCTCAACGCATAATCTTTGTGAAGAAAAACCGATACTACCTTCATGAAACCCTCAACCGCTTTGGGCTGTTCGAATCATGTCTACTCAGCGGAAGAATTGAAGACTATGGGTCTTGGGAAGCTTATGACTGGTGCGCACCACCTCGAAGAAATTCAAGAGAGTCAAAGTTCTGATTTGGTGGCTAGCTCTTATTCTTCATCGCTAAACCGATGAATATGAAGATTTGGACGACACTGCGGCAGGCCCTACTTCAACGACCAACCCCGACAATGCTGGCGCTCCTCCATCAACTTGAATATCTTCAGGGGCGTTAGTCCTCAGTTTCAATCCTTTTGGTCATTTGATGACAAAGGGGGAGAAATCTGAGTTAGTCTTCAAGCGGGTTTATACTATGGGCGTTTTTATTAAGTTACAACTCTCGTTCTTCTGAAACTTTTATTGGATCGAGTTGTAATCTTAAATCCAATGGTGCCCTGATACTTTTGATCGTGCATTGTGCCTGACTTTGCCTTTGTGCTCTAATACTTTTGATCGTGCTTCTGATGCTCTGATTTTGATACGTGTTATGCTCTGATGCTTTTGAAGCACTAAGCTCTGAATGTGATATTTGAGCTCTGAAACTTTTGGTGTGATATTCCGCATGCTCATTCCTAGTTAATACTATTGCATGCATGCTGAATCTCATCAGGCACCATATTTCATCATGCATTTCAAATTCTTCATAGTATATGTATCAAATGCGTGTATGAATTACAAGATATAGGGGGAGATCTCCATGATTCAAATCTTCAAATGTGCATTGCCTCAACAGCAAATTCCTCATTATGCACATATTCAAGGGGAGTTCTTCTATATCTTGCAATCAAATTCCTCAATATCAGTATTTACACTTCATATGTTTATCCCCGTTGAAAACTTAACCTATGTTGTCATCAATCACCAAAAAGGGGGAGATTGTAAGTGCATCTAGTGCCCCTTAGTGATTTTGGTGTATTGAAGACTTATAGGTTAAAACTGATGCGTTGTGAGTGTACACAGGTCTATAAGTCTATGAGGAGTTTGATATTTGAGAGAAAGTCGACCCTAAAAATGAAGTTGTTCGATTGAAGACTTTGATATTCGAAGACTTTACGAAGACTTTGAAAGTGAAGAAATTGGTGTGACCATGAAGACTTGATATTCATTCGAGGAATATGAAGCGTGAAGACTTTTGTTTTCGTAGTTTCATTTTCTCTTTCTTGAGTCATAGGAAACACCGTACTCTAAAGGGGTCGAGGAAATACTAAGGAAAAATTTCCATGTGATGCTCAACTCAAAATCCTACACCTACCAATCCCTTGAGTGAAGCCATTGGAAATCTCATACAGATTCGATCAAATTCTTGATGTGAGACGCAGTTCTTACAGTCATCGATGACTTTCTCGACCGAGGAGTTAGGAATTCGCCGATCTGAATGGCCTACACGATGAGGAACATGATAGCCACGAGGACTTTGAAAGTCAAATTTTCGACCGTTCTTTGTCTTCATGGCGCATGACCAAAATATCTTATCCACCTAACGGTCATATCATTGAAGGGCATTTATGTCTTATCATGTCGGGCTGCTCCCTAGGCTATAAATAGCCGCCCCTACAACCACTAGCTGGTTGGCTGCTCGAGAAGAACTTGACACTTGTCATTTGAGAGCAACCCATCCTCAAGGGACTTTGGCGAAAATCATTAAGTGAGGAAAATCCAAAACCAAACCCCATTAAAACCCCAAGTGATTGAGCATCATGAAGAAATTGATCCTGCATGGATCCGACGCTTGTTACCTTTGAAGGCTGTGCTTCTTCCAGACGGTTAGGCGTCAAGGTCTAGAGCATCAAGAGGAATTGTGGATCGCCGAGTGACCAAGTCTGTGAAGGTTTGGAAGTCACCAAGACTTACCACGAGTGATTGGACGAGGCCTGCGTGGTCTTAGTTCAAGGAGAATACGGTGAGGATGGGTGTCTGAGTTGCGCTCGAGATCGGGTGTCCGGACTGTGTGTCCTCAAGTTTAAATACTCGGCCGCTCCAACAGACGTATAACCGAGGCAGCAGTTGGAACTGGTCTACCAAATCATTGTCTTCACCAACCGGTGGTTCTATTTCCTCAACTCATTCATTTCCTCATTACATGTTGCATGTTGTTCATATCTATGCTTGAAGACTTTGGTGAAGACTTTCACAAATTCCTCGTTCAATTTCTTGATCTGTTTGTCTTCATCTTGTTATCCTGTGTTTACGCTTCTGTACTCTGTTCTAGTCTTCATTTCATCATCTTGACTATGTGTAATCTGTTATGTTTACCTCTCGAGTACTTATTCATTGCAAATAGTTCTTCACTAAGGAATTTCCTCACCGGCAAATTCCTCAGTGAAGAATTTCATAAAAATCGCCTATTCACCCCCCCCTCTAGTCGATATAACGCACTTGCACACAATAGGCAGATACGGAGCTTGTGCACAACCTACTAGGCAAAAAATGCAACGATCTCTATCCCACGTATGCTATATGTATGATGTATCGGTGCAATGATCCAAGATGATCGTATATGACAATCTTAATGTTGTATGATGCTATGCTTGTTGCTTATAAGCTCTTTGCTTGTCTTTCCTCTTTGCTTAAAAGCTTGAGTGGCTCTTTCTCTTTTGAGCTCTTTTCTTATGCAAACTTGACGAACTAAGATAGCAATTGTGTATGCGATGACAACTTTGTGACACACAAGTTGATTCCGAGATATGTACCTCAAAGGTATGTATGATATGGTGTATGCAACTAATGTGCACAAGTCACGTTGCGGCAATACTCAATGGCTAGTCTCGTGGGTAAGCAGCATAAAAGATGGTATATGATGGCTATCAATGCAATTGCAAGGTATGACAAAGATGTCGTCGATGTTACCGTCCGTAGCGAAGATGAGTAGCCGACCGAAGTGAGCGTTTGTTGTTGATGTCACACCGCGCCTAAATAGCCGAAACACAAGAGGACACGGAAGTCTCACTCAAATTGTCGAACTCAAAATCGAATGGTAGTACGGAGGTTGAGCCTTGGGGTTTGGCAAGTGGAAATGGTGGTGGGTATGGTGGGGAGGATGTATGGGTGTGTGTATGGTGGTGGAGGTGGATGGTGGACTGCAGAACTGCAGTTTCGGCAGAGGAAGCCGGATGATCCGGGCCAGGAGCAGGATGATCCGGGCGAGTCCGGATGATCCGGGACTTGGTCCGGATGATCCGGGCAGGTCAACCACGCACGGGAACTGCTCGGGAAGAACTTCAGCGGGAGAAATTTGACGATTTCGGGGATTTTGGGTGGATTTCGAGGGGGAGAAGGTGGGGAAACACAAGATCCATGAGTTACACACCGAATCCACGGATCAAAAACAACAAAACATCATCAAAACTAACAAATCACAAAAAAAATTGGGGGTATTTTTGTGGGGATTTTCAGGTTTTTAGGACGAAAACAACAAAATCAAGCTAGAAATCACGAGGTAGGGGCTCCAAAAACGTGATCAACGTGGCTCATGATACCATATGATGTAGGGTGGAACCCTAATTAAATCGATCTTTCACGTTTGGAGGGATCCTCACGGAGGAACACGAAGAACGCGGAAGAACGAGAGGAAATCACGGGGAAGAATGAGAGAGACACTCAACCGACAAGAGATCAATCACACAAGGTCTAGATCATCGAAGCACGAGCGATACATGGTCCAAAATCAACAAAGGAAAGATACAAAGGTAGCCGTTCTTCTCCCGGAGGAGGTCTTGAATCCACGAGGGGATCTTCCCTAGGTAGGGGTCTTGAATCCGATGGATCTTCTCCTAGACGGAGGTCCTGATCTCCGAGGAGAAGTACCGGTGGATGAGCAAAGGCTCTCACACACAAATATGAGCTAATCCAATGCTAAGTCTCAAAGTGAGGAGAGGGGGTCCTATAAATAGAGTCTGGGGCGAAGGGGTACATGGGCTCAGCCCAACACGCGCGCATAGGCGCTGTCCGGATGATCCGGGTGGAGTCCCGGATGAGCCGGAGGGTCGGCTGGTGGCAGCGACGGGCCGGATGTCCGGCTAGGGGTCCGGACGTTCGGGCGGGGTCCGGATGATCCGGGCCTGGGTCCGGATGATCCGGCTTCAGCGCGGAGGTTCTGTTGCCTTCGGTGGAGTTAGCCGGATCGTCCGGACCGGGGTCCGGATCATCCGGGCTCTGTCCGGATCGTCCGGGCCTCTGTCCGGATCGTCCAGCCTCCCTGGTACTTGTTGCTTTCTCCTCTCCGTCTTCACGCATGTCTTCCGCTTCCGATCCTCCTTGCTTCCCAGCTTCTTCATGGTCGACTCCTTGGTGCCTGAGTATGCATAGAGTTTCCGTTTGAGGTAGTAACCATGTCTCATGTGAATCGAAGGAGAGTTGTGAGAGGAGTGATGTCACCTCGGTCTCAAGAGCTCTTGCACGTGCTCGAGTCATCGGTCCTTGTGGTGTTGTAGGTGTTGATGTAGAGTCCATGGGGATGATGGAAGGATGCTCCGCATCATATGGTTTTCGATCCGAGGTCGGATCTTTTCCAAGGGGAAGGGGATGATGCGGAGCATCCTACGGTCATCTCCATGTCAAGAGTCCGTTTGGCAAGTGACACGTGCGACCTCTACTTCTCATACATAATGGTGAATCTTCTCTTTTACACATGTTCACTTGACCCCTTCGAGGATGGTATACTACTTGACACTTCTTCC
Organism: Aegilops speltoides; assembly: GCA_021437245.1. NCBI lineage: Eukaryota > Viridiplantae > Streptophyta > Magnoliopsida > Poales > Poaceae > Aegilops > Aegilops speltoides. The sequence continues at coordinate 214,791,620 of CM038144.1, forward strand.
GTGTGCATGCATAGGTATTGTTGGAGCTTCACGGATGTCGAGGAGGAGTGCAAGCGCCAAGGAACCACTACACCATCCGCGAGGGAAGCATGGAAGAGAAGACGGAAGAAAGCAGAAGAAGACGGAGCGGCTGCAGGAGCCAGGCCGGACATCCGGACCGCCGTCCGGATGATCCAGGCTCAGCCGGATCATCCGGGTCCCCCTTCGGATCATCCGGATAATTACGTCCGAAGACACCCGAAGGCCTCGTGTGAAGCCAGATCATCCGGGCCCCCTCCCGGATCATCCAGACGATGGCCGGATCATCCGGACCCCCATCCGGATCATCCGGGCTATGCGTGCGTGCATACCTATGGGCCGAGGCCCATGTACCCATTCCGCCCCCTCACTTACCCCTTCGTGGCCTAGACTATAAATAAACATCCTCCTCCCCATTTTTAGGGTTAGCGAATATGATAGCTCATTCTTAGGTGAGCTTTGCTCCTACCTCTACTCTTGAGAGAGAGAGAGAGAGACTACCACTCCATTGGAGCCCAAGACCTCCCTCTAGGAGAAGATCCCACGGGATATCATCAAGACCCCCTCGTGGGAAGATCCGTCTAGGATATCCTCAAGACCTCCTCTTGGAGATGAACCTTACCTTGTATCTTTCCCTTTGTTTTTCATGTACCTTGTGATCTTGTGTGTTTGATTGTCTAGTGGATGTGTGATTAGACTTGTTCTTGAGTGTTTCCCCTTGTGGTTTCTCTCCGTTCTTCCCACCGTTCATCGTGTTCTTCGAGGGATCCCACTCCAAACGTGAAAGATCGGCCTCTAGGGTTCTAACCTACATCATGTAGCTTCTTGAAGAGATCGCGGTTGTAGTAGGTGGGCACAAATCATGCTCGCATGACATCCTTCATTTGAGCCCAAGTGGTGATTGGAGGGTCACCTCTTGCTTCTCGGCGCTCAAGGACTTGTTCCCACCATATGAGCACATAGTCTTGGAACTCAAGTGATGCCATTGCGATCTTCTCTTCCTCATAGTTGTGCAAACAAAAGATTTTGTCGACCTTCAATGCCCATGAAAGGTATTCTTCCGGATCATTGCTTCCATTGAACTTGGGCATTGTGAATTTGAGCTTTCCATAGCGTTGCTCTTCATTGTGTTGTTGGCGATGGTGATGATGACGCCCTTGACGTGGAGGTTACTCATCCTCATATTGCTCTTGGCATGGAGGAAGTCCATGATCAACTTGCTCTTGTTGAACTTGAGGTTGAGGTGGAGCTTGACGAGCTTGTGGTGGAGCTTGAGGGACTTGACGGTGCACACGTGGTTGGTAGTTCCTCTCTGGGATTTCTTCTCGAAGGGCTTCCTCTTGATTGCGCCATTCGCGATTGCGGTTTGCTATTGCTCGACTTGATTCTTGAAGGGCACGTTCCGCCTCAAGATCTTGTCCTTCTCGTTGTTGTTGTTGAAGACGTTGAGCCTCGGCGTCTTGTTCCTCTTGGTGTAGATGCGCTCGTTCTTCCTCTTGGCGCCGTAGTCGTTGTCGTTCTTGAGCTTGAGCAAAATTGACTTGGTTTGATTGAGGACGAAGAACTTGCTCATCGACTTGCTCTTGTGAATGCTTGATGTGGAGCGGGTTACGAGATGCATGATGGTCTTGACGCGCGGCTCGTCGAAGTGTGTTTGATGACGGTGTACTTGAGCCGGAGAAGGTGTTGTCGGAGTGTCGACTTGAGTGGCTCCGTCTTGAGTAGGAAGAAATTGAAGGAGACTGGTTGACCAACAAATCTCGGATCTCGTCCATTCTTGCATCGTTCTCTTGCTTGTGCGCGTCAAGCTTGTTGTCGAAGTAGTCTCGTGTACGTTGCTCGGAGAGTCGCAAGTCGGTGGCCAGGTTGTCGATGCGGTCATTCATTGATTGTTGCTCTTGATGTAGCGCTCGTTGTGCACCAAAGGGGTGGCTCTTGGTGACGAATGATGACATGTCTCTGTCTTGCTCGATGAAGAGTGGGTTGGTAGAGGAACTTGGCCTATCCATCATAAGAAAGTGGTGGTGAGTAGGAAAATGAGAGAACAAAACCAAAGTTACCTTTTCCGAAGATTGTGGATGTAACAAGTACGATCCCACGTGATGTTACAATAGGGGAATTGGTACCGTGAATTGTTTCTCACACCTACAAGTAAATGTTCTATGGAGGAGGTTGGTTAAGAAAGGCACAAATAATTCAAGCAAATGTTAGTCAAGATGTTGATAAAGTTGAGAAGATTCACAAATGGCAAGTAAGACAAATAGATCAACCTCCAAAGATAACACGAGGAACACACACACGGAAGATAAATGGGATCCGCACAACCAAGGGGTGAGCTCGAAGATGTCGAATCACGGGAAAAGATCTTGTCGTACGGATACTAGAGAGACGCTAGCTTGATTGCACTAATGGGCTAGATACGCTAGTGCATCAACCTAATAGAGAATCCACTCGTCTCACTATCCCAAGTATGCTTATGTATGTGATGACAAAGATGATTCATGTATGCTAAGAGGCTCGATGCTATTGCTTATAAGCTCTTTGCTTCTCTTCTCTTTTGCTTAAAAGCTTTTTCTCCCTTTTTTTCAACTATGCCATGATGCTTGATATACGAGCCACACAACGAGGTAACAAGTAGTAAATGCATGGGATGGATAGAACACTAAATGATGCACTAAGGCGTGACCCGGCAATACTCAACAAGCTAGTCTCGATGGGTAAGCTACGCAAAAGGGCTCGAAGCTATCAAGTTAATGGCAAGGGAGTACAAAGTGTCGTCGAGGTTACCGTCCTTGCTTACGGTGATGATCTTGTCGAAGCCGATGTGTTGTCCGAGTTGAAGATTGGTGGCGATGATGATGATACCAACTCTCGCCTAAGTAGCCGAAACACCTTAGGACACGAGAGAAATCGCAACCGAACACTCAAACAAACACATGGAATGCTGCGAAAGAACACGAGAGGTGGTGGTGAACCAAAATGAGGAAAACAGGAAAATGGCCGAAACTCCCTGGATAGTCCGTGCGCACGGGGTAAGTGAGGCCCGTGTGCACGTGTACGAGAGAAATGAGCATCGCTCGGCCCCCGGCCTCCCACCGTAACCGGGAACTCCACGAAATTTTCCTCCCCCTCGCTTCTACCACGGTTTTTTCCGTCATGGACGGCCCAAAGAATGTCATGCAGCTGCGTCTCCGGCCCGCCTAGGACGAAAAGCCCATTTTCTGTCATGATTATTTGTCATAGAGGTAGGAGCCCACCACATCTATGATGATACGGGGTCCCGTGTGCACGGGGTCCCAATGGCCCGTGTGCACGGGGTCTCCTGTGAGCGGACAAACTTCTCGGATCTCGTGGTGATTTGCAAATTTTTGGCCAAATTTGAACGGTGGAAAGGTGAGGATGATGGTGGAGGGGAAGATCCACTTGCCAAACACCAAATTCGTGGATCAAAACAACCAAATCTCACAAGATCAACAAATTGCAAGAAAAAATTTTGGGGCTATTTTTGGTGGGGATTTTCGGATTAGGACGAAAAAGAACAAAATCAAGCTAGAAAGTGGAAGGTAGGGACTCCAAGATGTGAATCAATGTGGCTCATGATACCAAGATGATGTAGGGTAGAACCCTAAGAAGGACCTTTTCACACTTGGAGGAGGAAAAGGAGAGAAACAACAAGAACAACAAGAACACAAAGAGGCAATCACTCCAACAAGTCCCGATTACACATCCACTAGAGTAACTACACAAGATCCACAAGTCACAAACACAATCAAAGGAAAGATACAATGGCAAAGTTCATCCCAAATCCAAAGGAAGTGGGGGCTTGAAGGTAGTCTTCTCCTTATGGAGGTCTTGAAATCCTCAAGGATTCTTCCCTAGGGGGTCTTGATCCTCCAAGAGGGAAGGTAAAGGAGCAAAGCTCACAAAGATCTCATCTACAACTTTGCTAACCCTAAACATGGTCCTTGGTACGGAATATATAGACTTGGGGGCGAAGGAGAGGAAGTGGAGCCGAAGATGCAATCTCAGCCGGCCATCCTGGGAGGCCCGTGCGCACGGGGTAAGTTGGGCCCACGCGCACGGGGGGTCCCGTGGGCACGATACAGGCCCGTGCCCACGGGGTGCTCCAGCGTCAGTTTCCTGTGTAGTCCGTGGGCACGGGGTCTTGGGGGCCCGTGCGCACGGGGTCGTCTGGAGCCTCCTGTGCTGCTGCTGTTGTCCTCCTTCTTGGTTCGTACGACCTTGGGGTGGTCCTCCTTCTCCTTGGTGATGCTCCAGAGCTTCTTGCTGATGTTCCTCTTCATACCTAAGGAGGCATAGCATATTTTGGTGAGGTACTAAACATGTTCCATCCGTGTCCATATGCAAGTCTAGTAGGAAGGAGTTCACCTCGGTTTCCAAAGCACATGCTCTTGCTCTTGTCATGGGTCCGCATGGGGTTGGATGTGTCGGTGTAGAGTCCATGTGATGAGGACATCAATACCATTGTTACACCCACATCCCTTGCTGCTATACATACTTGACCAATTACTAGAGCTCGCGCACGCCAACTAAATTACCAGGTACTTCCGTTTCTTGATAATGATTCTAATGTTCATGAGAATATGATGCTGCCTAAATTGGATACATTTGTTTTGCCTACAAATGAAGGGCCTAGCTTGGAGAAGGATGAATATTGGAGCAAGAACAAGCATGGAGATGATGGCATGCGCAAGGGGAACCAGAACGGAGTTACAAGTGATGATTTCAGGACTTTGAAGCCACCATAATGGATGCACGAAGCCTTGGACGAAATATACAAGATGCCACTTCATATATTTCGTCCCGAGGCTATTCTAGGTGTTGCGTCACCTTATTATTGGGCCAGGCCCATGTAATTTCAAAATACATAAGTATAGGCTATTTTTAGAGTCCATATGTGTGGGGAAACAAGGGATAGGGTTGATTTCGGACCCCTCCACCAAGGGCCACGAAATTCCCCCCCTCTTCCTCCATATATACAGCCCTTAGGGCATCGTTTAGTCTTTGGGGTTTGTTTAGATTAAAAGTTCGCCATAGCTGCAACTTCACGTACTTCGTTTGTGTTCAACGACCAGACAAAGGCGTCACAGAACCCCACCTTGATCAATAAATCTTTCCTCTTATATTCGCAATATCCAGATTGCAATCTTAGTTTCTTGCTTGTTCTTCGTTTGCCTGCAGGAAACGGACCTTCGTGGTCAGGTTGATCGTGCTCCGGTGTGGTCAATAACCTCTCGGAGTTGGTTTAGCGATTGCTAAGGTGCGACGTCCTCGCACGTTCGTAGTCGGATCGTCAAAGTCGATTTTCACCAAAGCAATATCCATCATCTCATCGAAATAGGGGACACCTTAGCCTCTATCAAGTGGTATCAGATTTCCAGGTTGCTCGGTGAGATTTTCCAGTTTTTTGTAGTTTAGATCGAGTCTGTTCTTCATACCTATAGTCCACGAAAAAGCCAAAAAATATTTAGGGTTAGTTCATCCCATCCGAACCAATCTGAGCCTTTGCATAATCTTTTCTGTATTTGTTTTGTTGAATTTGCGGGTGCATCGTCGTGTCAAATTGCTAGTCTTAGCGTCTAGTCCTTTAGAGTTTCGAGTTCTGTTCACAGGTTGTCACGTTGTCGCTGCCATATATCACCATCGCATCATCATTGTCGCTGCTGCCATATACCACCACCACATATTCACCGCCAATCCGAGTCCATACACGCCACCACATATCCACCGCCATCAAGCCAATCCGAGTCCACCTGCAACATATATCCGCCACCAGTCCGAGTTCCACCAGATTCATCTCCGCCACTAGTCCGAGTTCCACCAGTTTCATCTCCGCCACCAGTCCTATTTCGAGTCCAGTATTTTGTTACTCTGTTTTTGGATTTCAAGATCATGCCATACTGCGAGTCGTGACAGAGAAGGACTCCCCAACTTCCGTGCTACCCGCAGTAGAGAAATAGTTCCAAACTAAAAAAAACTAAGTCTGGAAAATTCTGGCTAGGGAGTTTTTAGACCATTTCTAGACTTTTCGAAAAAAATTTGTTGCGGAGCAAAAAAAAAGAGGACAAAAAAAAGTGCAAAAAAAGGAAAAAAAAAGAGAAAAAAATTCAGAGTGTGCTCCTCCCTTGTTTACGTGCCGCGCCGTGATTTTGTTGGTGTTCTAGGCTCACGTCTCTAGCACAGTCTAGCCTAGGACCAGCACAGTACCGTCGTTGAGCGTTTATTCAACTTTGCATCTCTGAATTGATTATTGCCGATCCTTTTTGCTACCATATTATAAGCCTTCCCAGCTCCACATACATCTACATCGTGTGTTTGACTCTCCCTGGTAATCGCTCTATCCAAGCTTTGAGAGTTTTGACTACAACGGTTGCGATCACCTCCTGCTGCTGGGTAAGAACTGGTAAGAATTTGAGATTCGCTTGACGGATTTGTGACACCCCACCACCACCATATTCCGGTAGTCTGTAGGATCATATTCTTGTCTGTTTCTATTCCTGCTAACTATGGCAGGAACACAAGTCGACAAGATTGACTGAGAGAACATGACGAACAAGGAGCTTCATGATAAGTTTCATCAAATGTTGGGTCAACAGGTGGAAGACGTGATGGCCAGCGTTGGAAAGGCAATGGAGAAGATGGATGACATTGAGAAGTCAATCGACACAAAGTTGGACGCCAAGTTTGATGAATTACTCAAACGTCTCCCACAACCAGCTCTACGCCGCGATACAGTAGGGCGAGCACAGCGTGTTCCTATTGAGCCAGTTCAAAATTTTGGTGTCGCTGCTACTGCTATTGGTGCTTCTGTAGCTCCTGCTATTACTGCAGAGGTGGAGGACTATTATGAGGATGAGGTTGATCAAAATCGAACTACGTGCACCACCAGCACCACCACCAAAGCAGTCGACCTCGGTATATATTCGCAACGGTAGGCCTGTACCACCACCTCAGTGCGAGATAATGACCATATTCAAACTGAAATTGAATATTCCACCATTTGAGGGTAGATATGTTCACGATATATATCTTACTTGGGAGTTAGAAACTGAACAACATTTTACATGTTTACAATATCCCGAGGAGAGACGGGTTGCTGCTGCTGTTTGTGCTTTCACTAGTTTTGCATGTGTATGGTGGTCTGAACATTGTAGATTATATCCTATTCCAACTACTTGGGCTGCTTTGAAAACTGCTATGCGTACTCGTTGGGTTCCACCATATTATCAACGTGAATTGCTTCAAAAATTGCAGCGTTTAAGACAAGGAAAAAATTCTGTAGTAGAATATTATCAGGAATTACAAACTGGCATGATTAGATGTGGTACTGTTGAGGAGAATGAAGCTATGCTTGCACGTTTTATGGGTGGATTAAATAGAGAGATTCAGACCATTCTAGAGTATAAGGATTATACTAATATCACTCGTTTATTCCATCTTGCTTGTAAAGCTGAACATGAAGTGCAGGATCGACAGGCATTGGCGCGAACTAACTTTTCTGCAGGTCGACTTTCATCATGGACACCGCGTGCATCCTCTACTTCCACTGCACCAGCACCTCCATCAGCTGCTACCTCCAGCCGTTATACAAGAAAGCAGGCACAACTACCACTATCTTCCAAGAGCGCACCTGTCGGGCCTGCACAGAGCTCTTCTTCGTCCATGGCATCAACAGGTCACACAAGTGATATTATTTGTCGTCGTTGTAAGGGAAGAGGACATTATGCGCAAGAATGCAAATCTCAGCGTGTGATGATTGCTAATGAGGATGGTGGTTATGAGTCTGCTAGTGACTATGATGAGGAGACTTTGGCCCTTATTACAAGTGAAGAACACGGTGGAGATGATTCTGATCATGAGACGCAATACATGGCTCCTGAAGATGCTGACAGGTATGAATGTTTAGTTGCTCAACGTGTTTTGAGTGTGCAGGTTACACAAGTTGAGCAAAATCAGAGGCATAATTTGTTCCATACAAAGGGAGTTGTGATGGAACGTTCTGTGCGCGTCATCATAGGCGGAGGGAGCTGCAACAACTTGGCTAGCATGGAGATGGTGGACAAGCTCTCTCTCACCACAAGACCACATCCACATCCTTACTACATCCAATGGTTCAACAATAGCGGCAAGGTTAAGGTAACACGTACTGTTCGTGTGCATTTTAGTATCTCCACATACGCTGATTATGTTGATTGTGATGTGGTACCTATGCAAGCGTATTCCTTATTACTTGGTAGACCATGGCAATTTGATAAAAATTCTGTACACCATGGTACAAATAATCAGTATACTTTTGTTCATAAGGATAAAAATATTACTTTGCTTCCTATGACTCCCGATTCCATTTTGAAAGATGATATTAATAGAGCTAATAAAGCAAAACAGGAGCAAAATAAGAGTGAAAATCAGATTGTGGCAAAAGAATTTGAGCAACAAATGAAGCCTAATAATAAACCATCTAGTGTTGCTTCTGAAATTAAATTGAAAAGTGCATGTTTATTTGCCACCAAATCTGATATTGATGAGCTAGATTTCAGCAACTCTGTTTGCTATGCTTTTGTGTGCAAAGAGGCATTATTTTCATTCGAGGACGTGCCTTCCTCTTTGCCTCCTGCTGTCACTAACATTTTGCAGGAGTTCGCTGACGTCTTTCCACAAGACGTGCCATCGGGATTACCGCCTATTCGAGGGATTGAGCATCAGATTGACTTAGTTCTCGGTGCTTCACTGCCAAACCGTGCGCCATACCGTACCAATCCAGAGGAGACGAAGGAGATTATGCGTCAAGTACAAGAGCTTCTCAACAAAGGTTATATACGCGAATCCCTTAGTCCTTGTGATGTTCCTATTATTCTAGTGCCAAAAAAGGATGGTACATCGCGTATGTGTGTTGATTGTAGTGGCATTAATAATATTACTATTCGTTATCGTCATCCTATTCCTAGGCTAGATGATATGCTTGATGAATTGAGTGGCTCTACAATATTGTCCAAAGTTGATTTGCGTAGTGGATGCCATCAAATTCGTATGAATTGGGGGATGAATGGAAAACAGCATTCAAAACTAAGTTTGGATTATATGAGTGGTTAGTCATGCCTTTTAGGTTAACTAATGCACCTAGTACTTTCATGAGATTAATGAACGAAGTTTTACGTGCTTTCATTGGACGATTTGGGGTAGTTTACTTGGATGACATTTGGAACATTTACGTGTTGTTTTTATTGCTCTACGTGATGCACGTTTGTTTGGTAACCTTGGGAAGTGCACCTTTTGCACCGACCGAGTATCTTTTCTTGGCTATGTTGTTACTCCACAGGGAATTGAAGTTGACAAAGCCAAGATTGAAGCTATTGAGAGTTGGCCGCAGCCCAAAACGGTCACACAAGTGAGAAGTTTTCTTGGCCTCTCTGCATTCTATATGCGTTTTGTGAGAGATTTCAGCACCATTGCTGCACCTCTCAACGAGCTTACAAAGAAGGATGTGCCTTTTGTTTGGGGTACCGCACAGGAAGAAGCCTTCACGGTATTGAAAGATAAGTTGACACATGCTCCTTTACTCCAACTTCCTGATTTTAATAAGACTTTCGAGCTTGAATGTGATGCTAGTGGAATTGGATTAGGAGGTGTGTTATTACAAGATGGCAAACCTGTTGCATACTTTTCTGAAAAATTGAGTGTGCCTAGTCTGAACTATTGTACTTATGATAAAGAAGTATATGCTCTTGTTCGGACTTTAGAAACATGGCAACATTATTTATGGCCCAAAGAATTTGTTATACATTCTGATCATGAATCTTTGAAACATATTAAAAGTCAAGCTAAACTGAATCGAAGACATGCTAAATGGGTTGAATTCATTGAGACTTCCCTTATGTCATTAAACACAAGAAGGGTAAAGAAAATGTTATTGTTGATGCATTGTCTCGTCGCTATACTATGGTTTCACAACTTGACTTCAAAATATTTGGTTTGGAGACCATCAAAGATCAATATGTGCATGATGCTGATTTTAAAGATGTATTGCAGAATTGTAAAGAAGGAAGAACATGGAACAAGTTCGTCGTTAATGATGGATTTGTGTTCCTTGCTAACAAGCTATGCATTCCAGCTACCTCCGTTCGTCTTTTGTTGTTGCAGGAGGCGCATGGAGGGGGACTAATGGGACACTTTGGCACGAAGAAGACGGAGGACGTAATTGCTACACATTTATTTTGGCCAAAGATGAGACGGGATGTTGAGCGTTTTATTGCTCGCTGCACTACATGTCAAAAAGCTAAGTCACGACTCAATCCTCATGGTTTATATATGCCTTTGCCTGTACCTAGTGTTCCTTGGGAGGATATATCTATGAACTTTGTTTTAGGTTTACCTAGAACAAAGAAGGGGAGGGATAGCATATTTGTTGTCGTGGATAGATTCTCGAAAATGGCACACTTTATACCATGTCATAAAAGCGATGATGCTGTTAATGTTGCTGATTTGTTCTTTCTTGAAATTATTCACTTGCATGGTGTGCCAAATACTATTGTTTCATATTGTGATACTAAATTTCTTTGCCACTTTTGGAGATGTTTATGGGCAACGTTGGGGACTAAACTGCTTTTAGAACTACTTGTCACCCCCAAACTGATGGACAAACTGAAGTAGTCAATAGAACATTTTCTACTATGCTTAGGGCTGTTTTGAAGAAAAAATAAGAAAATGTGGGAGGAATGTTTGCCTCATATTGAATTTGCTTATAATCGTTCATTGCATTCTACTACTAAGATGTGCCCTTTTGAAGTTGTGTATGGTTTCCTACCTCGTGCACCTGTTGATTTGTTGCCTCTTCCATCTTCGGAGAAGGTTAATTTTGATGCTAAACAACATGCTGAATTGATTTTAAAAATGCATGAGTTAACTAAGGAAAACATTGAACATATGAATGCTAAATATAAACTTGCTGGAGATAAGGGTAGAAAACATGTTGTGTTTGCACCTGGAGATCTTGTTTGGTTACATTTGCGTAAGGATAGATTTCCTGATTTGCGCAAATCAAAGCTAATGCCACGTGCTGATGGCCCCTTTAAGGTGTTGGAGAAAATAAATGACAATGCATATAAACTTGCGTTGCCTGCAGATTTTGGGGTTAGTCCCACTTTTAACATTGCAGATTTGAAGCCTTATTTGGGTGAGGAAGATGAACTTCTGTCGAGGACAACTTCATTTCAAGAAAGGGAGGATGATGAGGACATCAATACCATTGTTATACCCACAGCCCCTGCTGCTATACATACTGGACCAATTACTAGAGCTCGCGCACGCCAACTAAATTACCAGGTACTTTCGTTTCTTGATAATGATTCTAATGTTCATGAGAATATGATGCTGCCTAAATTGGATACATTTGTTTTGCTTACAAATGAAGGGCCTAGCTTGGAGAAGGATGAATATTGGAGCAAGAACAAGCATGGAGATGATGGCATGCGCAAGGGGAACAAGAACGGAGTTCCAAGTGATGATTTCAGCACTTTGAAGCCACCATAATGGGTGCATGAAGCCTTGGACGAACAAGGGATAGGGTTGATTTCGGACCCCTCCTCCAAGGGCCACGAAATCCCCCCCCCCTCTTCCTCCATATATATAGCCCTTAGGGCATCGTTTAGTCTTTGGGTTTTGTTTAGATTAAAAGTTCGCCATAGCTGCAACTTCGCGTCCTTCGTTTGTGTTCAACGACCAGACAAAGGCGTCACAGAACCCCACCTTGATCAATAAAGCTTTCCTCTTATATTCGCAATATCCAGATTCCAATCTTAGTTTCTTGCTTGTTCTTCGTTTGCCTGCAGGAAACAGACCTTCATGGTCAGGTTGATCGTGCTCCGGTGTGGTCAATAACCTCTCGGAGTTGATTTAGCGATTGCTAAGGCGCGACGTCCTCGCACGTTCGTAGTCGGATCGTCAAAGCCGACTTCCACCAAAGCGATATCCATCATCTCATCGAAAGACGGGACACCTTTGCCTCTATCACCATGGGGATGATGGAAGGATGCTCCGCATCACTCCGGGTCTACCTCCTCTACGAGGCATTAAGGATCGAATCGACCTCATCCCCGGAGCGCCACTTCCAAACAAAGCTCCATACCGTGTCAATCCGGAAGAAACCAAGGAGATTCAACGGCAAGTACAGCAACTAATCGACAACGGTCATGTACGTGAAAGCTTAAGCCAAACTGAACAACGATTTACATGTTTACAATATCCTGAGGAGAGACGTGTTCCTGCTGCTGTTTGTGCTTTCACTAGCTTTGCATGTGTTTGGTGGTCTGAACATTGTAGATTATATCCTGTTCCAGCTACTTGGGCTGCTTTGAAAACTGCTATGCGTACTCGTTGGGTTCCACCATATTATCAACGTGAATTACTTCAAAAATTGCAGCGTTTAAGACAAGGAAAAAATTCGTAGAAGAATATTATCGGGAATTGCAAACCGGCTTGATTAGATGTGGTATTGTTGAGGAGAATGAAGCTATGCTTGCACGTTTTCGGGTGGATTAAATAGAGATTCAGACCATTCTAGACTATAAGGATTATAATAATATCACTCGCTTATTCCATCTTGCTTGTAAAGCTGAACGTGAAGTGCAGGATCGATGTGCATTGGCGCGCACTAACTTTTCTCGCAGTCGACCTTCCACATGGACACCACGTGCATCATCTACTTCCTTTGCACCATCACCTCCTTGGTGCCACCTCCAACCGTGATACAAGAAAGCGGCACAACCACCACTATCTCGCCAAGAGCACACCTGCTGGGCCTGCACAGAGCTCTTCTTCCATGGCGCCAACAGGCACACAAGTGATATTATTTGTCGTCGTTGTAAGGGAAGAGGACATTTTGCGAGAGAATGCAAATCTCAGCGTGTGATGATTGCTACGGAGGATGGTGGGTATGAGTCCGCTAGTGACTATGATGAGGAGACTTTGGCTCTTATTACACATGAGGAACACGGTGGAGATGATTCGATCATGAGACACAATACATGGCTGTCAAGATCTTTGATGTGTATGAATGTTTAGTTGCTCAACGTGTTTTGAGTGTGCAGGTTACACAAGTGAGCAAAATCAGAGGCATAATTTGTTCCATACAAAAGGAGTTGTGAAGGAACGTTCTATTCAGCGCCATCATAGATGGAGGGAGCTGCAACAACTTGGCTAGCATGGAGATGGTGGAGAAGCTATCTCTCACCACAAGACCACATCCACATCCTTACTACATCCAATGGTTCAACAACAGCGGCAAGGTTAAGGTAACACGTCTGTTCGTGTGCATTTTAGTATCTCTACATATGCTGATTATGTTGATTGTGATGTGGTACCTATGCAAGCATGTTCCTTGTTACTTGGTAGACCATGGCAATTTGATAAGAATTTCAGACACCATGGTAGAAACAATCAAGTATACTCTTGTTCATAAGGATAAAATATTACTTTGCTTCCTATGACTCTCGAGTCCATTTTGAAAGATGATATTAATAGAGCTAATAAAGCAAAACAGGAGAAAAATAAGAGTGAAAATCAGATTGTGGCAAAAGAATTTGAGCAACACATGAAGCCTATTAATAAATCATCTCTGTTGCTTTGAAATTAAATTGAAAAGTGCATGTTTACTTGCCACCAAATCTGATATTGATGAGTTAGATTTTAGCAAATCTGTTTGCTATGCTTTTGTGTGCAAAGAGGCATTATTTTCATTCGAGGACGTGCCTTCCTCTTTGCCCCTCGCTGTCACTAACATTTTGCAGAGTTCACGACGTCTTTCCACAAGACGTGCCACCGGATTACCACCTATTCGAGGGATTGAGCATCAAATTGACTTAATTCGGTGCATCATTACCCAACCGTGCACCATACCGTACCAATCCAGAGGAGACGAAGGAGATTATGCGTCAAATCACAGGAGCTGCTCGACAAAGGTTATATACGCGAATCCCTTAGTCCTTGTGCTGTTCCTATTATTCTAGTGCGAAAAAGGATGGTACGTCACGATGTGTGTTGATTGTAGAGGCATCAATAATATTACTATTCGTTATCGTCACCCTATTCCTAGGCTAGATGATATGCTTGATGAATTGAGTGGCTCTACAATATTCTCCAAAGTTGATTTTATAGTGGATACCATCAAATTCGTATGAAATTGGGAGATGAATGGAAAACAGCATTTAAAACTAAGTTTGGATTATATGAGTGGTTAGTCATGCCTTTTGGGTTAACTAATGCACCTAGTACTTTCATGAGATTAATGAACGAAGTTTTACGTGCTTTCATTGGACGATTTGTGGTAGTTTATTTTGATGATATACTGATTTATAGCAAATCTTTGGAAGAACATTTGGAACATTTACGTGTTGTTTTTAATGCTCTACGTGATGCACGCTTGTTTGGTAACCTTGGGAAGTGCACCTTTTGCACCGATCGAGTATCTTTTCTTGGCTATGTTGTTACTCCACAGGAATTGAAGTTGATAAAGCCAAGATTGAAGCTATTGAGAGTTGGCGCAGCCCAAAACGGTCACACAAGTGAGGAGTTTCCTTGGCCTCGCTGGTTTCTATAGGCGTTTTGTGAGAGATTTCAGCACCATTGCTGCACCTCTCAACGAGCTTACAAAGAAGGATGTGCCTTTTGTTTGGGGTACCGCATGGGAAGAAGCCTTCACGGTATTGAAAGCTAAGTTGACACATGCTCCTTTACTCCAACTTCCCGATTTTAATAAGACTTTTGAGCTTGAATGTGATGCTAGTGGAATTGGATTAGGAGGTGTGTTATTACAAGATGGCAAACCTGTTGCATACTTTTACGAAAAATTGAGTGGGCCTAGTCTGAATTATTCTACTTATGATAAAGAATTATATGCTCTTGTTAGGACTTTAGAGACATGGCAACATTATTTATGGCCCAAAGAATTTGTTATACATTCGATCATGAATCTTTGAAACATATTAAAAGTCAAGCTAAACTGAATCGTAGACATGCTAAATGGGTTGAATTCATTGAGACTTTCCTTATGTCATTAAACACAAGAAGGGTAAAGAAAATGTTATTCTCGATGCATTGTCTCGTCGCTATACTATGCTTTCACAACTTGACTTCAAAATATTTGGTTTGGAGACCATCAAAGATCAATATGTGCATGATGCTGATTTTAAAGATGTATTGCAGAATTGTAAAGAAGGTAGAACATGGAACAAGTTCGTCATTAATGATGGATTTGCATTTCGTTCTAACAAGCTATGCATTCCAGCTAGCTCCGTTCGTCTTTTGTTGTTGCAGGAGGCGCATGGAGGAGGACTAATGGGACACTTTGGCGTGAGGAAGGCGAGGATATACTAGCTACACATTTCTTTTGGCCAAAGATGAGACGGGATGTTGAGCGTTTTGTTGCTCGCTGCACTACATGTCAAAAAGCTAAGTCACGACTCAATCCTCATGGTTTATATATGCCTTTGCTGTACCTAGTGTTCCTTGGGAGGATATATCTATGGACTTTGTTTTAGGTTTACCTCGAACAAAGAAGGGAGGATAGCATATTTGTTGTCGTGGATAGATTCTCGAAAATGGCACACTTTATACCATGTCATAAAAGCGATGATCTTTGTTAATGTTGCTGATTTGTTCTTTCGTGAAATTATTCGCTTGCATGGTGTGCCAAATACTATTGTTTCAGATCGTGATACTAAATTTCTTAGCCACTTTTGGAGATGTTTATGGGCTAAGTTGGGGACTAAACTACTTTTTAGTACTACTTGTCACCCCCAAACCGATGGACAAACTGAAGTAGTCAATAGAACATTGTCTACTATGCTTAGGGCTGTTTTGAAGAATAATAAGAAAATGTGGGAAGAATGCTTGCCTCATATTGAATTTGCTTATAATCGCTCATTGCATTCTACTACTAAGATGTGCCCTTTTGAAATTGTGTATGGTGTCCTACCTCGTGCACCTATTGATTTATTGCCTCTTCCATCTTCGGAGAAGGTTAATTTTGATGCTAAAGAACGTGCTGAATTGATTTTAAAATGCATGAGTTAACTAAGGAAAACATTGAGCGTATGAATGCTAAATATAAACTTGTTGGAGATAAGGGTAGAAAACATGTTGTGTTTGCACGGAGATCTTGTTTGGTTACATTTGCGTAAGGATAGATTTCTGATTTGCGCAAATCAAAGCTAATGCCACGTCTGCTGGTCCATTTAAAGTGTTGGAGAAAGTAAATGATAATGCATATAAACTTGAGCTGCCTGCAGATTTTGGGGTTAGTCCCACTTTTAACATTGCAGATTTGAAGCCATATTTGGGTGAGGAAGATGAGCTGCCGTCGAGGACGACTTCATTTCAAGAAGGGGAGGATGATGAGGACATCAATACCATTGTTACACCCACAGCCCCCGCTGCTATACATCTTGGACCAATTACTAGAGCTCGCGCACGCCAACTAAATTACTGTGTACTTTCGTTTCTTGGTAATGATTCTAATGTTCATGAGAATATGATCTGCCTAAATTGGATACATTTGTTTTGCTTACAAATGAAGGGCCTAGCTTGGAGAAGGATGAACATTGGAGCAAGAACACACATGGAGTTGATGGCATGCTAAGGATCAAGAACGGAGTTACAAGTGATGATTTCAGGACTTTGAAGCCACCATAAGGAGTGCATGAAGCCTTGGACGAAATATACAAGATGCCACTTCATAATATTCGTCCATAGGCTATTCTAGGTGCTCGTCACCTTATTATTGGGCCAGGCCCATGTAATTTCGAAATACATTAGTATAGGCTATTTTAGAGTCCGTATGTGTGGGGAAACAAGAGATAGGGGTAGTTTGGACCCTCCACCAAGGGCCACGAAATTCACCCCTCTTCCTCCATATATACAGCCCTTAGGGCACCGTTTAGACTTGGGTTTTGTTTAGATCAAAAGTTCGCCATAGCTGCAACTTCGCGTTTCGTTTGTGTTCAACGACTGCACAAAGGCGCCACAGTAACCCCACCTTGATCAATAAAGCTTTCATCTTATATTCGCAATATCCAGATTGCAATCTCAGTTTCTTGCTTGTTCTTCGTTTGCTCGCAGGAAATAGACCCTCGTGGTCGTTGATCGTGCTCGGCGTGGTCAATAACCTCTCGGAGTTGGTTTAGCGATTGCTATATGCGACGTCCTCGCACGCTCGTAGTCGGATCGTCAAAGTCGACTTCCACCAAAGCGAAATCCACCATCTCATCGAAAGACGGGACACCCCGCCTCTATCAGCTAGAGCACGTGCTTTGGAAACCGAGGTGAATTACTTCCTACTAGACTTGCATATGGACACGAACGGAACATGTTTACTACCTCACCAAAATATGCTATGCCTCCTTAGGTATGAAGAGGAACATCACCAAGAAGCTCAGGAGCATCACCAAGGAGAAGGAGGACCACCCCAAGGCCGTGCGAACCAAGAAGAAGGGCAACAGCAGCAACACAGGAGGCTCCAGGCGACCCCGTGCGCACGGCCCCCCGAAACCCGGTGCCCACGGACTAAACAGGAAACTGACGCTGGAGCACCCCAAGCGAGACGGCCTGTACCGTCCCCCACAGACCCCCCAGGCAAGACGGGCCCAACTTACCTGCTTGCACGGGCCTCCCAGGATGGCCGGCTGAGATTGCTTCTTCGGCTCCTCTTCATCTCATTCGACCCCAAGGCTATATATTCCATACCTAGGCCCATGTTTAGGGTTAGCAAAGTTGTAGATGAGATCTTTGTGAGCTTTGCTCCTTTACCTTCCCTCTTGGAGGATCAAGACCCCCTAGGGAAGTTGGCTGAGATTGCTTCTTCGGCTCCTCTTCATCTCATTCGACCCCAAGGCTATATATTCCATACCTAGGCCCATGTTTAGGGTTAGCAAAGTTGTAGATGAGATCTTTGTGAGCTTTGCTCCTTTACCTTCCCTCTTGGAGGATCAAGACCCCCTAGGGAAGAATCCTTGACGATTTCAAGACCTCCATAAGGAGAAGACTACCTTCAAGCCCCCACTTCCTTTGGATTTGGGATGAACTTTGCCATTGTATCTTTCCTTTGATTGTGTTTGTGACTTGTGGATCTTGTGTTGTTACCCTAGTGGATGTGTAATCAGGAATTGTTGGAGTGATTGCCCCTTTGTGTTCTTGTTGTTCTTGTTGTTTCTCTCCTTTTCCCCCCTCCAAGTGTGAAAAGGTCCCTCCTAGGGTTCTACCCTACATCAAATGGACCAGGTGCATTGATGCTATCAATTATCTTCTCAATTTGTACTTCATTTGCAACTCGGGGATGTACTGGACGAAGATTTTGCCCTTGCAGATCATTGTCTTCAGCTTCAGCATTGACTTCAGGCTGAGCATTGTCTTCAGGTTGATTTGGTGCAATGATGATTTCTTCTTCAGCCTGAGCTTCTAAAGGTATGATTTCTCCAGTACACATAAGCTTGATAGATTCACTAGGAGGGACTTCATCTAGCACATTTGGCAGGTGCTCTCTTTGTGAGCCTCATCGAACCGCACACAGTTTCAACCACTTTATAGTGAAAGAGGGTGAAGACTTTGTAGGAGTGCAAATCCTTTCCGTATCCAAGCATAAAACCTTCATGTGCTTTCGGTGCAAATTTTGAAGTGTGATGTGGATCCTTGATCCAGCACCTGGCACCAAATACTCTGAAGTAACTGATGTTTGGCTTCTTACTAGTTAGTAGCTCATACGATGTCTTCTTTTAGAAGCTTGTGAAGATAAACATGGTTGATGACATGGCATGCAGTATCAATGGATTTAGGCCAAAACTTTCTTGGAGTCCTGTACTCATCAAGCATCGTCCGAGCCATCTCAATGAGGGTTCTATTCTTGCGCTCCACGATGCCATTCTGCTGAGGTGTGTAAGGAGTTGAGAACTCAAGAGTGATGCCCAGTGTATCAAGATAAGTGTCAAGGCCGATGTTCTTGAATTCTGTGCTGTTGTCACTTCTGATGTGCTTGATCTTGATGCCATAGTTCGTCATGGCACGATTGGCGAATCATCTGAAGACATCCTGCACTTCATTCTTGAAGAGGATTATACGCACCCATGTATATCTTGAGTAATCATCAACAATGACGAAGCCATAGAGACAAGCAGTGGTAGTAAGAGTAGAGTATTGAGTAGGGCCGAATAAGTCCATGTGAAGCAGCTCGAAGGGACGTGATGTCGTCATGATTGTCTTCGATGGATGCTTGGCCCTAGTCATCTTCCCAGCTTCACAAGCACCACATAGATGATCCTTCTTGAACTTGACGCCCTCGATGCCCACGACATGCTTCTTCTTCGCGAGTGTACAAGTTCCTCATGCCAGCATGTCCTAGCCTCTGATGCCAGAGCCAGCACTCTAAAGCTTTTGCTAGGAGACATACGGGCAACTGTAGTCCTACTGAGAAGTCTACCATGTACAAATCATCTTTTCGATACCCTTCAAATGCTAGAGACTTGTCAGATTCCATAAACACAAGGCAATGATATTTTCCAAATATCACAATCATGTTCAGATCACAAAGCATTGAGACAGACATTAATTTGAAACCAAGGGATTCAACAAGCATCACTTTATCCATGTGTTGATCCTTTGAGATTGCAACTCTACCCAGACCCAATACCTTGCTTTTACCAGTGTCAGCAAATGTGATGTGACTTTTGTCAGACGGGCGTAGGGTTGAATCCATCAGAAGACCTCGATCACCAGTCATGTGGTTAGTGCAGCCACTATCCATAATCCATTTTGAAGCCTTTGGAGTCGTACCCTACAGTACAGTTTGGGGGATAGGCTTCACCAAGGGTATTGTGAAGCATAAACATTTGACGAACAAGTGGACTATGAAAGTTTAGATCTTGGTTAGGATAAATAGGATGATTGTTAAGGAATCCCGGGACAAAATACATAGTAAGACCATTTGGATATTTTATCTTGCGTCCCACAAGATGTTTAAGGTCCCTAGCATAAGCACCAGACGCCTTCGATTTCTGGCTAGAGACCTTTCCCTGCAAAAGAGAGTTAAGTTTTCTTAACCACCCACATCTTCAGGGGTGGCTTAGAAGCAATGAGTCTAAGTGCATCATCTGAGAACTTCAGCTTTGGAGCCCTAGCAAATAGCGTTGCAGGAGGTGAATAATACTCATAAGAATAAGCAGAAAAGTTCTTGGTTTTATGAACGTAGCGGTTTGACAAAACACGCTCATATTCAAAAGTCTGAGTATGATTTCCCAGCAAAACATTGGCGTTAGGGTGACTCTATTGAGTCCTATGCCTGTATGAAGCCTTTGGACCATATGAAGGCTTTGGTCTGGGATTTATCTTCTTCCCTGGTGGTGTGATGATGACATTCCGGGAAGATTCTCAAGACAACTTTTGGTACCCAGATGTTCTTAAGAGGTGGTCTGTTCCAGCAGTTAGTACCAATATACCTGGCAAACACTTCACCATTCTCATTCCTGAAACATTTGTAGTTTGCACCAAAGGATTCATCAATGATAATTGGGTTAGCACAAGAGAAGCCAGATAAGGTAGATGGATCCACTAAAGGTCCCTTTGTAGCA
Source organism: Aegilops speltoides (assembly GCA_021437245.1). Lineage (NCBI taxonomy): Eukaryota > Viridiplantae > Streptophyta > Magnoliopsida > Poales > Poaceae > Aegilops > Aegilops speltoides. Next base: position 214,812,265 of record CM038144.1, read on the forward strand.
ACCCATGTGGTTTTGGGGTACTGCTCAGGCATCCAGTAAGGACCATCAACATTCATTTTCCTCTCGAACCCAATACCCTCTTTACTAGGGTTTCAGTTCAGAATCTGTTTTTGAGGACATCACATAATGTTTGATGCCCTTTGAGACTTTTGTACATTCCTGTCTCAAGCAATGTCTTCAACCTGGCATTCTCATCAGCAATAGTAGTGGTATCCTCAGCAGAGGGGTTAGTTAACACATTAGCATTTGAAGATATTGCAACAGTAGCAGCAGTAGAACATTCAGTAACAGAGACAACATTATCACGCTCAAAACATTTTGGACATGGTGGTTCAAATCCTTCCTGAGTGGAACTGATCTATTGAACGCGGAGTGACTCGTTCTCCTTTTGAAAATCTTCATGAGCTGATCTCAGTTTCTCAAGCTCTTGCTTCCTTTGAAGATAATCATAGGAGAGCTTTTCATGAGAAGTTGAGAGTGTTTCATGACGACTTTCAAGTTCCTCATACTTAACATGAAGATTTTTAATGTCTTCAATTAAGGACTGAGTTTGGGTCATTTCTGCATCCAACAGGTCATCGCTTTTGTCTAGCAACTTTTGAATATGTTCCATAACATTCTGTTGTTTAGTTGCAATTTTAGCAAGTGTTTTGTAGCTAGGTTTAGATTCACATTCAGAGTCATCTTCACTTGATGTTTGAAAGTATGCATCGCGTGAGTTTACCTTGGCACCACGTGCCATGAAGCAGTAGGTGGGAGCAGAGTCATCCTCATCCTTGGCATCAGCGTTGGTGACGAGGCCATTGTCTTCAGTGTTGAAGATGGACTTGGCGACATGCGCAAAAGCTAGAGCCAGGCTTGCTACTCCAGAATCAGATTCCTTTTTAGACTCCACCTCCGCCTCCTCAGATGCAGACTCCTCCTCTGAACCCATCTCCTTGCCAACAAACGCACGAGCCTTGCTTGATGAGCTCTTCTTGTGTGATGAAGATTTTGACGAACACTTGGAAGAAGACTTTGAGGATTTCTTCTTCTTCTTCTTGTCATCAGAATCATATTGCTTGCTCTTCTTCTTCTTGGTCTCATTGTCGCACTGTGGACACTCAGAGATGTACTGACCAGGTTTCTTGCACTTGTGGCATGTTCTCTTCTTGTGATCACGAGAGGAAGCTTCATCATTTCTAGAGCTGGATCTTGAAAACTTTCTAAAGTCTTTCTTCTTAGTGAACTTCTGGAACTTATTCACAAGCATAGCAAGATCCTTTCCAATATCTACAGGATCCCCAGAACTACAGTTAGATTCTTCTTCAGATGAGGAAACGGCCTTTGCCTTCAAAGCGCGAGTTCGGCCATAGTTGGGACCATAGATATCTCTTTTCTCAGATAGCTGGAACTCATGTGTGTTGAGCCTTTCAAGTATGTTAGACGGATCGAGAGTCTTGAAGTCAGGACACTCTTGAATCATCAGGGCCAGGGTGTCAAATGAGTTGTCAAGTGATCTCAGAAGTGTCTTGACGATTTCGTGCTTGGTGATCTCGGTGGCGCCGAGTGCATGAAGCTCATTTGTGATATTAGTGAGGCGATCGAATGTGAGCTGGACATTGTCATTGTCATTTCTCTTGAAGCAGTTGAAGAGATTGCAAAGAACACTCATCCTTGAATCTCTCTAGGTGGAGACGCCTTCGTTGACATTGGAGAGCCAGTCCCAGACTAGCTTCGCAGTTTCCAGAGCACTCACACGATCATACTGTCCTTTAGTCAGATGACCGCATTTGATGTTCTTGGCAGTCGAGTCCAGTTGAATGAACCTCTTGACATCAGCAGCAGTAACACCTTCACCGACCTTGGGAACGCCGTTCTTGACGACATACCAGAGGTCGTCGTCAATGGCTTCAAGATGCATACGCATCTCATTCTTCCAGTAGGGGAAATCAGTGCCATCAAAGACAGGGATCGCAGCGGAGACCTTGATTATCCCTGCAGTCAACATAGCTAATCTCCAGGTGGCTAAACCGAATCACACAGAACAAGGGAGCACCTTACTCTGATACCAATTGAAAGTGCTAGTATTCGACTAGAGGGGGGATGAATAGGCAATTTTTATGGAAGCCTTCAAAACATGGGTGCTTTGAAGACAAACAATAGAAATGAACCTATTGATATGCAGTGGAAGGTAGACTACACTAGACAAGCCATGGTGAAGTAAGCAATGAAGTGAAAGCACAAAGACTATCAACAGCTGGGTAGTAAGGATCGGGATGGAAGATATTATGAAGCCAAATAGTAAACAATCTTCACTCAGCGAAGTCAATTAGATCGGACAAATGGGCAATGACTTCATGAAGACAAACTGTAAGTAAAGAGAGGTGAAAGATAGAACCAGTTGCTCGGAGAGGACAAGGATTTGTTGGACAAGTTCCAGTTGCTGTGACAACTGTACGTATGGTTAGGGAGGCTGAGATTCAACTCAGAAGACCGCGTCTTTACCTTATTCCCCTTGAGCTAAGAACACTTAGTCCTCGCCCAATCACTCTGGTAAGTCTTCAAGGGACACTTCCAAACCTTCACAGACTTCGTTCACCGGCAATCCACAATGACTCTTGGATGCTCAGAACTTCGTTCACCGGTAATCCACAATGACTCTTGGATGCTCAAAACGCGATGCCTAACCGGCTGGAAGAATCACAGTCCTCAAGTGTAATAAGTCTTCAGATCACGCATACAGAAAGACTTCAGTGATGCCTAACACTCTTTGGCCCTGGGTGTTTTGGGCTTTGTCATCGCAAGGGTTACCCTCTCAAAGGCTTCGGAGGTGGGTTGCTCTCAAACAACAAAAGCCGTGCACTAACTTTGAGCAACCACCAATTTATGGTGTAGGGGGTGGGCTATTTATAGCCTGGGGCAACCCGACCTGATTTGTCCAAAATGACACTAAGTCACTAAGGTACTGACACGTGTCCAGCGGTCAGATTTCAAACACACGCGACAGCTTGACTTGGGCTACAAGTAAAGCTGACTCATCCAACTCTGGATAAGATTTGCTCTCATTGTCTTCGCTCGAAGACATAGGATTTGGTTCAGCATCACCTCAGTCACTTTGACTTTGTTCACTAGGACCCCACTTAATAGTATGGTGGTTCCAATGACTCAACAAAGAAGAAAAGGAAACTATGAAACAACTATGTCTTCGCATTCCATAGTCTTCATGCGATGTCTTCTCATGTCATAGTCTTCAATGTGAATATCTTCACAGACCACCATTGTCTTCAATGTCTTCACACATTATTAGGGGTCATCTTTGGTAGGTAAACCAAATCAATATGGGACTACTTATCCTGCAATTCTCACAAACACATTAGTCCCTCAACCAAGTTTGCCGTCAATACTCCAAAATCAACTAGGGGTGGCACTAGATGCACTTACAATAAAGCTAATGTAGATGCTATTGAAAAGATGAATTGTCCTACAGATATCAAAGGTATAAGAAGTTTCCTTGGTCATGCTGGTTTCTATAGGAGGTTTATTAAAGACTTCTCTAAAATTTCTAGGCCTCTCACTAATATCTTGCAAAAAGATGTTCCTTTTGTTTTTGATGATGATTGTGTAGAAGCATTTGAAATACTTAAGAAGGCCTTGATTTTTGCACCTATTGTTCAGCCATCTGATTGGAATTTACCCTTTGAAATTATGTGTGATGCTAGTGATTATGTTGTTGGTGATGTCCTAGGGAAAAGAGTTGATAAGAAATTGAATGTTATTCATTATGCTAGTAAAACTCTAGACAGTGCCCAGAGAAATTATGCTACTAGCGAAAAAGAATTTTTAGCAGTTCTATTTGCTTGTGATAAGTTCAGATCTTATGTTGTTGATTCCAAAGTAACTATTCACACTGATCATGCTGCTATTAAATATCTTACGGAAAAGAAAGATGCTACACCTAGACTTATTAGACGGGTTCTCTTGCTGCAAGAATTTGATTTGCATATTATTGATAGAAAGGGAGTTGAGAACCCCGTTGCAGACAACTTGTCTAGGTTAGAAAATGTTCTTGATGACCCACTGCCTATTGATGATAGTTTTCCTAATGAGCAATTAGCTATCATAAATGCTTCTCGTAATACTCCATGGTATGATGATTATGCTAATTATATTGTTGCTAAATTTATACCACCTAGTTTCACATACCAACAAAAGAAAAAGTTTTTCTATGATTTAAGACATTGCTTTTGGGATGACCCACATCTTTAGAAAGAAGGAGTAGCTAGTGTTATTAGATGCTGCGTACCTGAGCATGAACAGGAATCGATCCTACGCAAGTGCCACTCTGAGGCTTACGGAGGATACCATGCAGGAGATAGAACTTCACACAAGGTATTGCAATCTGGTTTTTATTGGCCTACTCTCTTCAAGGTTGCTCGTAAGCTTGTCTTGTCTTGTGATGAATGCCAAAGAATTGGTAATATTAGTAGACGTCAGGCAATGCCTATGAATTATTCACTTGTTATTAAACCATTTGATGTTTGGGGCTTTGATTATATGGGACCGTTTCCTTCCTCTAATGGGTGTACACATATTTTAGTTGTTGTTGATTACGTTACTAAGTGGCTAGAAACTATCCCAACTAGTAGTGCTGATCATAACACTTCTATTAAGATGCTTAAAGAAGTTATTTTTCCGAGGTTTGGAGTCCCTAGATATTTAATGGCTGATGGTGGTTCACACTTTATTCATGGTGCTTTCCGTAAAATGCTTGCTAAATATGATGTTAACCATAGAATTGCAACTCCATATCATGCTCGGTCTATTGGTCAAGTAGAATTGAGCAATAGAGCAATTAAACTAATTTTGCAAAAGACTGTTAATAGATCTAGAAAGAATTGGTTCTAAAACTTGATCATGCATTATGGGCTTATAGAGCTGCTTATAAAAACCCTATGGGTATGTCTCCATATAAAATGGTTTATGGAAAGGCTTGTCACTTACCTCTTGAACTAGAACATAAAGCTTATTGGGAAATCAAAGAGCTCAACTATGATTTCAAACTTGCCGGTGAGAAGAGGTTGTTTGACATTAGCTCGATTGATGAATCGAAAACCCAAGCCTATGAGAATGCCAAGTTATTTAAAGAAAAAGTTAAAAGATGGCCCGACAAAAGGATTCAAAAGCGTGCGTTTAATGTAGGTGATCATGTTTTACTATACAACTCTCGTTTAAGATTTTTCACACGAAAGCTTCTCTCTAAACAGGAAGGTCCTTACATTATCGAGGAGGTTAGTCATTCCGGTGCCATCAAAATCAACAACGTCGAAGGCACAAACCCGAAGGCGGTAAACGGTCAAAGAATCAAACATTATATCTCAGGTACTCCCATAAATGTTGAGACATATAATTAATACCATAACACCGGAGGGGTATATAAGGGATATTTTCCAGAACGTTTCAGACTCCGAAAAGGAGTAGGTATGTGGTACGGTAAGTAAACCGACTCCAAAACTATTCTAATAGCATTTTTTCTCCGTTTTGGAGTATTTAAAAAATTAGGAAAATTAAAAGTAGTTCGAAAGAGACACGAGGAGACCACAAGGATGGAGGGTGTGCCCTACCCCCTGGGCGCGCCCGTTGCCTTGTGGCCACCTTGTGTGCCCTCCGGACTCCGTTTTCTTGCACAATACTTTTTTAGTCGGTAAAAACTCATTATATAATCTCCCGAAGGTTTTTACCATCATAGCACGAAAAAATCCCTTGTTTTTGTATTGAGTTGTTTTTGTAGCAGCTTTGTAGCAAGATGTCTTCGCAAGAGTCGGTCGGAGAGAGTCGTGTCTCTCATCCGACACCGGGGCCAAGAGCAAACAGTGAAGCTGACCACTTCGGGTAATCAATGGAGGAAGATATGGAGGCTGACTTGAAAAGGGTGGACGCGATGAAGGAGGATCAAGAAGATACCTCTCATCTTCAAACTAGATTCATGATGGAGGAACTTCAGAGCTCAGCAATACCAAATTCGGTCATCCCTACCAATGCTAAATTTCTCTCTTATGAAAATATGAAAAAGAGTGTTACTTTTTCTCTCGCAGCTATGAAACATCCATGGGTGATTGGAGCTCTAGTAGTCATGGGTAAACTTCGCAAGGAAATAATGGATCTTAAGCAGCAAATTAATAAGCTCGATGAGGAGAATCACATCCTAAGGGGCATCATCGCCAAGAATATCACATCACCACCTTCGAAGAAAGAGACATAAATACATGGGTATGGGCACTCCCCTTGGCAACTGCCAAGATTGGGGGAGGTGCCCCGGTATCGTATCACCATCACACCTTTACTTTTATCATTTTTCTTAGTTTGATCCTTTTGATTATATCTTGATCTAGTAGAATAAAGTTTTAGTATGATCTAGCTTTGAGTTATGTTTTGATCTCTATCTATGTAATCGAGTTCGTGATTTATATAATAGAGAGTAGTTTTAAGTTGAGAGCTTTGCTATCTTACTATGATCTTGAGGGAATAAAAAGAAATAAAAAGGGATCATATAATGATCTTATGGAGAGTAATGACTTCACATATAAAGAGTATGATGAATAAAAATTTGTTGAGAGTTGACAAACGTGGTTTTGGTCATTGTTTCAATTAATAGGAAGTAATAAAGAAAGATAGGTATTCACATATAAATATAGTATCTTGGACATCTTTTGTAATTATGAGCACTCATTAAAATATGAGATGCTAAAAAGTTGATGTTGGACAAGGAAGACAACATAATGGGTTATGTTTTCTTATATCAGAATAGAAGTTATATTGTCATGGATCCTCCAACATGTTGAGCTTGATTTTCCCTCTTATGCTAGCCAAATCCGTTGCACAAAATAGAGATACTACTTGTGCATCCAAACATCCCTTAAACCCAGTTTTGCCATGAGAGTCCACCATACCTACCTGTGGATTGAGTAAGATCCTTCAAGTAAGTTGTCATCAATGCAAGCAATAAAAATTGCTCTCCAAATATTTATGATATATTAGTGTGAGAAAATAAGCTTTATATGAACTTGTGATATGCAAGAAATAAAAGCGATGGATTGCATAATAAAGGTTTTTATCACAAGCGACAATATAAAGTGATGTTCTTTTGCATTAAGATTTTGTGCATCCAACCATAAAAGCGCATGACAACCTTTGCTTCCCTCTGCGAAGGGCCTATATTTTATCTTTTATCTTCTACCCTTATACAAGAGTCATGGTACCCTTCCTTTTTAAACTTTTTCCTTTTGGCAAGCATTGTGTGTTGGAGAGATCCAGATATATATATCCACTCGGATGTAGGTTATGATAAATTATTATTGTTGACATTACCCTTGAGGTAAAAGGTTAGGAGGCGAAACTATAAGCCCCTATCTTTCTCTGCGTCCGACTGAAGCTTCGAACCCATAAGTATCGTGTGAGTGTTAGCAATTATGAAAGACTAAATGATAGTTGAGTACGTGGACTTGCTAAAAAGCTCTTGAATTGACTCTTTCCAATGTTATGATAAATTGCAATTGCTTCAGTGACCGAGATCATAGTTTGTTAGTTTTCAATGAGGTTTTTGATTCATACTTTACCTTGTGAATGAATTTTTACTTTAAGACAAGAAACTATATTACATTATAAGTTGTTGTTCTAAAGATGATCATGATGCCCTCATGTCCGTATTTTATTTTATCGAATCCTCTCTCTCTCTAAACGTGTGGACATTTTTTTTGATTTTGGCTTTCGCTTGAGGACAAGCAAGGTCTAAACTTGGGGGAGTTGATAGGTCCATTTTGCATCATGCTTTAATATTGATATTTATTGCATTATGGGCTGTTACTACACATTATGGAACAATACTTATCACTTCTCTCTCTTATTTTACAAGGTTTACATGAAGAGGGAGAATGCTGGCAGCTGGAATTCTGGGCTGGAAAAGGAGCAAATATTAGAAACCTATTCTGCACAACTCCAAAATTCCTGAAACTTCATAGAGAGTCATTTTGGAATTAATAAAAAATATTGGGTGAAGAAAGCACCACAGGGGGGCCACCTGCCAACCACAAGGGTGGAGGGCGCGCCCTACCCTTTGGGCGCACCCCCTGCCATGTGGGCCACCTGGCAGGCTCCTGATGCCCATCTTCTGCTATATGGTGTGTTATGACCTGGAGAAATCAGAAGGAAGCTTTTGGGACGAAGCACCGCCATCTCGAGGAGGAACCTGGGCAGAACGAATCTAGGGCTCCGGCGGAGCTGTTCTGCCGGGGAAACTTCCCTCCGGGAGGGGAAAATCGAAGCCATCGTCATCACCAATGATCCTCTCATAGAGAGGGGGTCGATCTCCATCATCATCTTCACCAGCACCATCTCCTCTCAAACCCTAGTTCATCTCTTGTATCCGATCTCTGTCTCAAAACCATAGATTGGTACCTCTAGGTTGCTAGTAGTGTTGATTACTCATTGTAAATGATGCCAGTTGGTTTATTCGGTGGAAGATCATATGTTCAGATCCTTAATAATAATTAATACTCCTCTTATTACGAACATGAATAAGCTTCGTGAGTAGTTACGTTTGTTCCTGAGGACATGGTAGAAGTCTTGTTATAAGTAATCATGTGATTTGGAACTCGTTCGATAATCTGATGAGATGTATGTTGTCTCTCCTCTAGTGGTGTTATGTGAACATTGACTACATGACACTTCACCATGATTTAGGCCTAGGGGAAGGCATTGGGAAGTAGTAAGTAGATGATGGGTTGCTAGAGTGACATAAGCTTAAACCCTAGTTTATGTGTTGCTTCGTAAGGGGCTGATTTGGATCCATATGTTTCATGCTATGGTTAGAGTTATCTTAATTCTTCTTCCGTAGTTGTGGATGCTTGAGAGAGGGGTTAATCAGAAGTGGGAGGCTTGTTCAAGGAAGGAAATCACCCGAGCACCGGTCCACCCACATATCAAATTATCAAAGCAACGAACACGAACCATATGAGCATGATGAAAACTAGCTTGACAGTAATTCCCATGTGTCCTCGGGAGTGCTTTGCTTTATATAAGAGTTCATACATGCTTGTCCTTTTCTACAAAAAGGATTGGGCCACCTTCCTACACCTTGTTTACTTTTGTTACTTGTTACTTGTTACGAATTATCTTATCACACAACTCTTTGTTACCGATAACGTGTTACTTGTTACAAATTATCTTTTCACACAACTCTATTACCGATAATTTCAATGCTTGCAGAAAATACCTTGCTGAAAACCGCTTGTCATTTCCTTCTGCTCCTCGTTGGGTTCGACACTCTTAATTATCAAAAGGACTACGATAGATCCCCTATACTTGTGGGTCATCACAGAGAAACTTTACAAAAGCAATCAAGAGTCTCTTCAAGGCAAGGCAGTCCAGCAATGGCATCACAACATAGATGCTTGTGAGGAAGATCGTGTCCTAGTTGTACAAGATGCATGAGCAATAGCTTCTTTGCTGATGACTCCAGAACATGTCAAAAGAGATCTTGGGCTTCTTGTAGGGATTCTTGGCAATGTCAAAGAATGTGTTGTGCTCTCTGAAGCTTAAGACACTGCAGGAGCCCTGAGTTGTGGCAGCACTGGGAAGCCTGGGCATTCTTGGTTTTAGCTTCTGTGTCTGAGGCCTTTGCTCGATGTGGTAATCATATTGGGGACCAGGAGCTTCAGGAGGTGTCATGATAGGCCATCTGACGCTGATCAGCTCACCTTCACGATTGAAGGCCCATGCCATAGTATGTGGTACAGGAGGAGCAGCAGCAACATCCGAGGTAGATGGTTGAATGTCTTCTGTGGCATCAGGAGCTTCAGACTCAAGAGTGGCTTCAGGTTGCACATTAACTTCAGCCATGACAACGTCATTGGCTTCAGCATGAGTGGCAGCAATAGCATCATTCATAGTAGCTTCAGGAGCTTCAAGTACTGGAGGGTCAGGCACAATTACATCTGGAATCACACTTGGTTTAGAAGGGGGAATAACAACTTCATCTTCTTCTGCTCTTTCCTCGGTTGATGCAGTCGGAATATCTTCAACCTCTTTTGCTTTAGACTCTTTGAGCAATTTCTGAGGGTATGGCTTCAGGGAGCACTTGACATGCTACTGAGCTTGTGGCTTGCACATCCTCTTCAGGAATGCTGGACATGGAGACCGTTGGCCTTGGGCCACGACGAAGCCTTCAAAAAGAGGGTGATGCCTGCGGTGAGGGAGTGGTCTTCTCCATGTCTTCAGGAGTTTCTTGGGGAGTGCCAAGCACTGGAGTAGTGACTTGAGCTGGTGGAGTGCGCGGAATGAACTCATGGAGCGAGTTGTTGGGGTGTTGCTCTTCCCATAAATCATCATGAGTGATTAGCGTCGCAGGACCGCCAATGCTCATCTATTCATTGCTCGTGGGAGTAGGCGATGATACCAGTTTTGGCATGATCTGGGAAACCTGAGGAAGGACTTCATCATCATCTACATTTTCTTCACGACCAATGTCTTCAGCTATGGTGGTATCAACAGCTGGAATATCTTCGGACTCTTGAGTCTCTGTGGCAGTAGGCTCATGTACAACAAGATGGCGCACGCGGTTTGAGGAGGCTGGTAAGGCAACAGAGATGGGCTCAACTAGCAGTGCCTCTTCAGGAGCAAATGAGGCAGTTGGTGCTTGAGTCCTTCTTGAAGCCTTAGAAGGCTTTGTCTTCAGCCTCTTATGTGATGGAACGGCATCAGAGGCTTCTTGATGCTTGCGCTTCCTAGCTTCAGCCTCTACCTGTTGCGTCTTCTTCCTCTCAGAAGCATATGATGGAATCTTTGGCTTCAAGCCAGTCATGTTTGCAGGGAAGAAAATGCTTGGACTTTCCTGCCTTGGAGCTTCAGCTTCATCTTGGGTTGGCTTCTTCTTCTTAGCAACCAACTTGGGGCCAATGCCTTGACGCCCAAGTGCTTTTCTCTTCGAGGCTTCATTGTGATCCTGAACACATTTCTCAGCATAATATTTGAGGCGCTCTCGGGAGCCCTTGGATTCATCACGACGCTTATGGAACTCAACCTTCAGATCTGCCATCATCTTCTTGAAGTTCTAGACATCTGTGACACTAAGCTTGGCCATGTGCTTCTTGAAGACAGCCTTTTCATGGTCAATCTTGTTTTTTTGCTCAATGAACTTTTGAGCGACGGCAAGCTCCTTTGCAATGTAGCCTTGGAACGTCACATTGATGCCAACGGGAAGCTGCAGATCATCAATGGTAAGGGAAGTGTGTTCAAACCATTCATCGATGAAGTTGTTCAGAATATCAGCATCAAATAGAGGAAAATCTTTGAAGATTTCAGCCTCCTGTTTGATCTTGATCAGGAGCTCAAGTGCATCATCAGCAATATCTCCATCACTGGATAGATCAATTACATCTTCATCATGACACAGAATGCTTTCTAGAGTAAGGCCTTACCTGAGATCTTCTTAGTCTTCACAAAAGTATGACACAAGTCTTCAGACTGCACACTGGATTCAAGAGGTGCATATTTCAATGGCTTCACTCTTGAAGCTTTTGGTGCAGCAGAAGTCTTTGAAGTTTTTGGCTTCTTTACAGGCTTCTGGGCTCTGGAGCTACAATTTGTTCCTCATCCTCAGCAGCTTCTTCAATGCTTTCCCTCTGTGCTGCACAATGTGCCAAAAATGAGTCAAATTCATCAAAGGGGCCAATAAGATTTGGTTCGGCCTCGCGAGCCATCGGGCCTTGGTGCAGCTAGTCCAGGGTTGAAGTCAATCCAAAAGTCCTTCTTGTTCTGAACTGCTGAAGCTTTAGCAAACTGGAGATTGGCTTCAAATAGATCATCCTCACAACACCATCGAAGACTAGATCGGTCGGCATTCTGGGGCATTGGTCCTTGGACCATGCAAGGAAAGAAGACTCTCTCAATGGCTTCAGCTTTGGTCCTGGGGTGAAGTTCTTGTATACAATATTAGCCCAGGGTGGCCTCACAACGTTCTTGTCCACGTACTCTCGAGTCACAAAGTGATATAGGAACCATTGCTCTGCCCAATATCTTCGAATCAATTAGAAGCAAGAATTGCGCTCACCATAGCTCTCTTCAGGGTCAGACTTGTACAATTCATAGAGATCTGGTGGTAGGTCTTTTGCAGTATTGTCACAGTGCTGTCTGCCGCCTTTCTTTGCAGATTTGCCACTGGTCATTGGCGTCACAAAACTGAAAGGCTACACAACAGTGTTAGGCTTCGCTCTGTTTGTCAGACAAGAACTGGTTTCAGGTGATTCAATATGATGGTTTAAGAATTATGCAAATGAATGCAGACTATGAGAACCAAGGGACTCTCCCACGGACATGTACCTGTGACAACATTAGAGATGCAAGGGAAGGGGAAGAGGTCATATGCATTCTCAGAGGATTTTGAAGATAAATTAGTTTGAAGACATTGATCTCATAGTGCAAAGACATTCACTTATTAATATGAGTTAGTTCCAGATTTGTACGAATCCATGAATAAGTACAAGTCAGGAATCTAACTAGTGGTGAAGCATAAGTGAAAGTATTTGTGGGTTATGAGATGTTATAGTATGGAAGATCCAGATTTGGAAGTGAAGAAACAACTTTATGAAGATATAGAAAGTTTTAACGGATCAAACATGCGGTGAAATAGAATTTTAGTTATCGCTCAAGAAAAGACACAAACTGCTTGACGAGTTGTGGAAGGAGGCCGAGCAGTCCAATCTCCCATGCCCTAACTTGGCAGCGGAAGACACCTACGACAACAGCAGGAGGAAGATGTCCACAACCGGCATGAGGATGACGACGGAGAAGCCGCGGCAGCTAAGCGCTTCTTCTTCGGCAACGACGGAAGCTAGTGACGGTGCTAGAGTTTGAGTGAGACAACGAGGGGAGGTAGGATTTAATGACCGGAGGGGGCTGGCTATTTATACGGAAGGGGTAACGCGGTGTAATTACTTAGCTGCCCCTAGTGGTTCACATTTGAGCACCACGTGGCATGCATGCAACAACTTAAATGTTGTGCCATGACCCCATGCGTGCCTGGTTTGTCGGGTGGTCATTCTGGCTTCTCCGGATTCAGGCAAAAGGATAAGTATAATAAAAGCCTTTTAAATGTTTGTCTATTAATCTTTGATTGACAAGGACACAATGAAGATAATCGACACATGTCAACAGAATGCATATGAAGATTTAGAGGGACGAGGAGAGATAAGCATGGGGTTAGGGTCCGATCACATTCACTTAGTGCAGAAAATTTCAACTTGAAGATATAGCTATAAGTGAAAGTTGTAGAGGACACACACACACACACACACACACACACACACACAGTCTGAGCAGAACTTCAACCACCATCTTCACCTAGTGCTGGATGTTGCTCGCTCATCGAGCTCAACCACGGCCCAAACAAAAAAACACCCCGTCTCATCATCTCCACCTCCCCGACCAGATCCTACCCCGCGCCTCCATTCCCCCGATCACCCATGCGCCTCACATGGTCACATCCCGGTCGCCGCGCGCTGCCCTCCTTTTGGCGGACGCATTTCTCCCTCCTTCCGGCCGACGCACTCCTCCGTCCTCCCTACCGACGTGTCTTCCACCCACGGCGCCGCACGCCTCCCTCCTCCCGGCCGATGCACACCCTACCCCCGGTTTCCGTGTGCCTCCCTCCTGCCGGTTGCCGCCTTCGGCCCGTCGTCGCTGCCCCCAGCGCCTCCACGGCCAGACCCCCTTCCTCTGTTCCTCAAAAATCTGTCAATCAGAAAGCCTCAAAAACCGGTCAGTTGGAAAGCCGTTCAACATCTGTGGCTGAGAACATCCACGAGCTCCTCTGTTATCAGTTCCTTCGGTCAACAGTGGGTTGTGGCTCCTTGGTGAGCAAACGTTTTGTCCCTGTTGTCCAGTCATTGCCTAGAGTAAGGATGTTGTGCATACACGTGCGTCAGTGCACTATCGGCTATAATAAAAGTTCAAGTGGACTCAACTTATCAATCCCAACATCTCTTGCTAATGTAATGTTCGTTACATTTGACTTTATTGCTTGCACGGACTTTGTCAGGCTACACAACTTTTCTCAGTAGTACATCTCTTTTATGCAAACCAACTGAGATCCTTTTAATCTGTGATATGTGCTCAGTTGATGTTTGTGCAAATGCCAAACTTGTCGCAGCTGGGTGCAACCCACAAAGGGGCTATGTAGCAAGTGCACGCAGCAACAAGGGAGAAGTGCACATGAAGCAGGTGAGGAGGTGATGCGGAGCATCCTTCCATCATCCCCATGGACTCTACATCAACACATCCAACCCCACAAGGACCTATGACTCGAGCACGTGCAAGAGCTCTTGAAACCGAGGTGACTTCTCTCCTAAATGATATTTCATATGACCCTCTCGAGACATGGCTACTACCTAAATCAGATACACTATGCATGATTAGGTGTCAAGAAGAACCCCCTGAGGATGCACGTGAAGATGGACAAGCAACCCACTCCACGGATGAAGAGAACCAGCTGAAACGGACAAGTTCACCTTCCAGGCCCCGGACATCCGGCCCAGGCCCCGGACATCCGGCCCCTGGAGATGCCAACACCGCAGCCGCAGCTCAGCCAAGAAGGTTACAGGACCGGACATCCGCCCCTGTGCCCCGGACATCCGGCCTCCCACGGCTCCCGAAACCGCCCTCGCCTGTAAATCCGCGCCCGCACCAGAGACTACTGAAGGTCGCATCGCCAGCCCGGACATCCGCCCCAGCCCGACATCCGACCACATGAAGCCCGGGCATCCGCCCGGCGCCGGACATCCGGCTTCACTGTGGCGTGAATGTGAAGGGCCAAGCCCATGTACCCTTCGCCAGAGACTATATAAACTCCATCCCCTTCCTCTTTCTAGGGTTAGCAAAGGATTAGCTCATATTTTGTGTGAGAGCTTTGCTCATCCACTTGGTTACTTCTCCTCGGAGCTCAGGACCTCTACGGAGAAGATCCCCCAGGCGGATTCAAGACCCCTTCTAGGGAAGACCATCAAGACCTCCTCATGGAGAAGAACCCGGTTACCTTTTGTATCATCCTTTGTTGATTTTGGATCTCGTGAATCTCTTATGTGTATGGTGATCTAGCACTTGCGTGATCGATTCCCTTGTTGGTTGAGTGATTCTCTCTCGTTTTCCCCGTGTTTCCCTTTGTGCTTCCGCGTGTTCTTCGTGTTTCCTCCGTAGGATCCCCTCCAAACGTGAAAGATCGACGAATTAGGGTTCCACCCTACATCATTATGGTATCATGAGCCACGTTGATCACGTTTTTGGAGCCCCTACCCCGTGATTTCTAGCTTGATTTTGTTGTTTTCGTCCTAAAATTCGAATATCCCCACAAAAATACCCCCAAAATTTTTTGTGATTTGTTCGTGTGATGAAATTTTGTTGGATTTGGTCCATGGATTTGTGTTGCTACGTGTGGATCTAGTTTTCCCCATCCTACCCACCCTTTTCCATCCACCAATTCGTCCGAATTTTGCCCCGGAGTTGCGATTTTCCCCGCGGAGTTCTTCGAGTTCGTCCCCGATCCAGAGCCCGGACATCCGACCCGTGTCCCCCGGACATCCGGAGCCCCGGACATCCGGCTGCAAACCCGGACATCCGGCCCCTGGAAACAACAACTGCAACACACGCGCCCATTTCACGATACCTTTGCCAAATTTTGCCACGGTGCCCACGACATCTTCCGCATACACACAACACTTTCCAAAACACACCCACCGCTCACCGCTACCTCCTATGTCGATTTTGATGTGTCTTGGTCTTTGAGATTTTGAGTTGTGGTTCCCGTGTCCTATTGTGTTTCGGCTATATAGGTACGGTTCGACGTCATCATCACCACCGCTCATCCCCATCGGCTACTCAACATTGCCAAGGACGGTAACTTCGACGACATCTTTATCATAATTTGCAATTGCATTGATACCCCACACGGCCTTACTTTTGCGTAACTTACCCATCGAGACTAGCCATTGAGTATTGCCGGCAACGTGACTTGTGCACATTTAGTGATCATACTCCATAGCATACATACCATACCAAAGTGGTGTATATCTTGGGATCCACTTGTGTGTCACAAAGTTGTCATAGCATACACAATTGCTATCGTGGTTCGTGAAGTTTTGCATGAGAAAAGAGCTCAAAAGTGAAAGAGCCACCAAAGCTTCTAAGCGAAGAGAAAAGATAAGCAAAGAGCTTATAAGCAAGAACCATAGCATCATACAATATTAAGATTGTCATATTGGATCATCTTGGATCATTGCACCGAAATACCATACATATAGCATACTTGGGATAGAGATACTCGCATTTTGCCTAGTAGGTTGTGCACAAGTTTGCGTATCCGCCTATTGTGCAATCGTGCTAGCGTCTCTCTAGTATTGTGCAAGAAGAGCATTTTCGTGGATTCCACATTTTGGCTCACCATTGGTTTGCACAATCCCATTTATCTATTTGCGTGTGTGTTTCCGTGTACCCATAATTGCTTGGTCTACTTGTTGCATTTGCAAATTTGTGAATCTTTTCCAACATTATTGAAGCTCACTTACTATTGCAATCAATTTTGTGCCACCATCCTAACCAAGCTCCACCAAAAGCTTTTACTTGTGTAGGTGTGAGAATCGACAAGGGTTGGTACCAATAGTGCTATTTCATTGTCCACATTTGAGTGAACTTGATTCATCTTCAACTTTGGTCAAAGGTACATTGGTATTAGTTCTTCTCCTTCTACCACTCACAATTTGCTTGAAATAATGGATAGGCCAAGTTCTTCTACAAATCCACTCTTCATCGAGCAAGACGACGACATGTCATCCTACGTCACCAAGAGCCACCTCTTTGGCGCACAACGAGCTCTCCATCAAGAGCAACAAGCAATGAGCGAACGCATCGACAACCTCTCCAATGACTTGCGACTCTCCGAGCAACGAACACGAGACTACTTCGACAACAAACTCGACGCGCACAAAAAAGAGAACGATGCAAGAATGGACGAGATACACGCCTTGTTAGTGAATCGGCGTACTTCTACTTCCTCACACTCAAGATGGAGCCACTCAAGTCGCCACTCTGACGACTCCTTCTCCGACACAAGTACACCGTCTTCGAACACTCTTCGACGAGCCGCGCGTCAAAACCGTCATGCATCTCGAAACCGCTACACGACAAGAATCTCCAAGAGCAAGTTGATGAAGAAGTCCCTCGTCCTCAATCGAACCAAGTGGCGTTTGCTCAAGCACAAGAACGACAACGTCTTCATCGCCAACAAGAACAAGAACGCGCGCGCCTACATCAAGAGCAACAAGACGCCGAGGCTCAACGTCTTCAACAACAACAACGAGAAGCACAAGCTCTTGAGGCGGAACGTGCCTTTCAAGCATCAAGTCGAGCTATTGCCAACCGCAATCGCGAAAGGCGAAATCAAGAGGAAGCCCTTCGAGAAGAAATTCAAGAGAGGAACTACCATAGGCGTGCGCAACGTCAAGCCCCACAAGCTCCTTCACAAGCTCCTCAAGCTCCTCTACAACATCAAGGCCAACAAGAGCAAGTTGATCATGGACTTCCTCCTCGCCAAGAGCAACATGAGGATGATTACCCTCCACGTCAAGAACGTCGTCATCAACATCGACCTCTACACAATGAAGAACAACGCTAATGGCAAGCTCAAGTTCACAATGCCCAAGTTCAATGGAACCAATGATCCCGAAGAGTACCTCTCATGGGCATTGAAGGTCGACAAAATCTTTCGTTTGCACAACTATGAGGAAGAGAAGAAGATCGCTATGGCATCACTTGAGTTCCAAGACTATGTGCTCATATGGTGGGAACAAGTCCTTGAGCGCCGACAAGCAAGAGGTGAACCTCCAATCACTACTTGGGCTCAAATGAAGGATGTCATGAGAGCACACTTTGTGCCCACCTACTACAACCGTGATCTCTTCAAGAAGCTACAACTCCTCAAGCAAGGAACAAAGAGTGTTGAAGAATACTACAAAGAAATGGAGATTGCCATGATTCGAGCCAATGTCACGGAGGATGATGAGCAAACAATGGCACGATTCTTGAATGGACTCAACCATCCCATCAAGAAGATCGCCGACTTCCAACCGTACTCCAACCTCATTGAGCTCGTGCATCAAGCTACAAAGGCGGAACGACAAGTGCAAGATGACTTCAAATACGCCAAGTACTCATCCAAGACATACGGCTTCTCCAACAACCAAGTTTCAACAACTACTCCAACTTCGACATCAAACAAGCCTTTTCCAAGCAACGACGACAACTCAAGTTACAAGAAAACTTCTACAAGTTCGAGTCGTCCTCCTCCTACTACAAACAACTCCAAGCCGCGTGCTTCATCATCTACTCCAACCGATGAGACTGTCAAGACAAGCTCCTTCAAGTGCTTTACTTGCGGCGGCCGAGGCCACAAGTCATATGAATGCACCAACAAGCGCACCATGATACTGAACGACAATGGCACCTACGACTCAATGAGTGAAGATGAATTGGACGCTATTGAGCAAGTGACCATGCACCGGCGCATCAATGAGGATGAAGATGATCAAGTCTTTTGTGATGAAGGTACAAGTCCCGCTCTTGTTGTCTCCAAAGTCTTGACACTTCAACATCAACAAGAAGAAGACCAACGATGCCACATCTTCCACACAAAGGCCGGCATCAATGGGAGATCCGTCAAGGTCATCATCGATGGAGGTAGTTGCCACAACTTGGCAAGCGAAGAACTATGCTCCAAGCTCCAATTGGTCAAGAAGAAGCACCCGCACCCCTACAAGGTTCAATGGCTAAGTGACTCCGAGACTATACGAGTTGAGCATACGGTCCAAGTCTGTTGGGGAACGTAGTAATTTCAAAAAATTTCCTACGCACACGCAAGATCATGGTGATGAACAGCAACGAGAGGGGAGAGTGTTGTCCACGCACTCGTGAGACCCGGCGAAGCGATCACGTAGAGGAAGTAGTCGACGCTCTCCTCGCGATCCGACCGATCCCGCGCCGTTACTCGGCGCCCCGAAGTTCTTGACACACGACAGCTCGATGACGCCCTCAGACTCGATCCAGCCGAGTGTCGAGGGAGAGTTTCACAAGACGACGGCAGGACGATCTTGATGTTTCACGGTAGCAGGGCTTCGCCTAAGCTTCGCGACGGTATGACCGAGGTGGAATATGGTGGAGGGGGCACCGCACACGGCTAAGGAACGATCCGTAGATAAAACTTGTGTGTTCTAGGGTGCCCCTGCCCCGTATATAAAGGAGGGAGGGGGAGGTGCGGCCGCCCAGAGGAGGCGCTGGCCGAGGAGTCCTACTCCCACCGAGTAGGACTCCCCCTTCCTAGTTGGAATAGGATTGGGGAGGGGAAGAGGAAAGGGCGCCGCCTCCTTGTCCTATTCGGACTGGGGGGGGGGCGGCCACCCCCCGGCCGCCCTCCTCTCTCCCTCGAGGCCCACTAAGGCCCATTTACCTCCCGGGGTTCCAGTAACCTCCGGTACTCCGATAGAATTCTGTTTTCACCGGAACCATTCAACTCCAAATATAGGCTTCCAATATATCAATCTTTATGTCTCGACCATTTCGAGACTCCTCGTCATGTCCGTGATCACATCCGGACTCAACTTCTTGGTACATCAAAATACATAAACTCATAATAACCGCCATCGAAACCTTAAGCGTGCGGACCCTACGGTTCGAGAACAATGTAGACATGACCGAGACATGTCTCCGGTCAATAACCAACAGCGCGACCTGGATGCCCATATTGGTTCCTACATATTCCACGAAGATCTTTATCGGTCAGACCGCATAACAACATACGTTGTTCCCTTTGTCATCGGTATGTTACTTGCCCGAGATTCGATCGTCGGTATCCAATACCTAGTTCAATCTTGTTACCGCAAGTCTCTTTACTCGTTCCGTAATACATCATCTCACAGCTAACTCATTAGTTGTAATGCTTGCAAGGCTTCAGTGATGTGTATTACCGAGAGGGCCCAGAGATACCTCTCCGACAATCGGAGTGACAAAACCTAATCTCAAATACGCCAACCTAACATCCGCCTTTGGAGACACCTGTAGTACTCCTTTATAATCACCCGATTACGTTGTGACGCTTGGTAGCACCCAAAGTGTTCCTCCGTAAACGGAGTTGCATAATCTCATAGTTACGTGAACATGTATATGTCATGGATAAAAGCAGAGCAACATACTAAACGATCGTGTGCTAAGCTAATGGAATGGGTCATGTCAATCGATCATTCTACTAATGATGTGACCTCGTTAATCAAATAACAACTCTTTGTTCATGGTCGGAAACATAACCATCTTTGATTAACAAGCTAGTCTAGTAGAGGCATACTAGTGACATATTGTTTTGTCTATACATTCACACATGTATCATGTTTCCGGTTAATACAATTATAGCATGAATGATAAACATTTATCATGAAATAAGGAAATAAATAATAACTTTATTATTGCCTCTAGGGCATATTTCCTTCATCTCCCACTTGCACTAGAGTCAATAATCTAGATTACATAGTAATGATTCTAACACCCATGGAGTCTTGGTGCTGATCATGTTTTGCTCGTGGAAGAGGCTTAGTCAACGGTCTCGCAACATTCAGATCCGTATGTATCTTGCAAATCTCTATGTCTCCCACCGACTAAGTCCGGATGGAATTGAAGCGTCTCTTGATGTGCTTGGTCCTCTTGTGAAATCTGGATTCCTTCGCTAAGGCAATTGCTCCAAGATTGTCACAGAAGATTTTCATTGGACCCGATGCACTAGGTATGACACCTAGATCGGATATGAACTCCTTCATCCGACTCCTTCATTAGCTACTTCGAAGCTGCTATGTACTCCGCTTCACATGTAGATCCCGCCACGACGCTTTGTTTAGAACTGCACCAACCGACAGCTCCTCCGCTTAGTGTAAATACGATCCGGTCTGCAATTTAGAATCGTCCGGATCGGTGTCAAAGCTTGCATCAACGTAACTGCCACGATGAGCTCTTTGTCACCTCCATATACGAGAAACATATCCTTAGTCCTTTTCGGTACTTCAGATGTTCTTGACCGCTGTCTAGTGATCCACTCGATTACTTTGGTACCTCCCGCTAAACTTGTAGCAAGGCACACATCAGGTCTGGTACACAAGATTGCATACATGATAGAGCCTATGGTGAAGCATAGGAACATCTTTCATTTCTCTCTATCTTCTGCAGTGGTCGGGCATTGAGTCTTACTCAACTTCACACCTTGTAACACGTGCAAGAACCCTTTCTTTGCTTGATCCATTTTGAACTTCTTCAAAATTTTGTCAAGGTATGTGCTTTGTGAAAGTCCAATCAAGCGCCTTGATCTATCTCTATAGATCTTAATGCCCAATATGTAAGCAACTTCACCGAGGTCTTTCATTGAAAAACTCTTATTCAAGTATCCCTTTATGCTATCCAGAATTCTATATCATTTCCGATTAGCAATATGTCATCTACATATAATATCGTAAATGCTACTGAGCTCCCACTCACTTTCTTGTAAATACAAAGCTTCTCCAAAAGTCTCAGACAAACCCAAATGCTTTGATCACACTATCAAAGCGCTTATTCCAACTCCGAGATGCTTGCACCAGTCCATAAATGGATCGCTGGAGCTTGCACACTTTGTTAGCTCCCTTTGGATCGATAAAACCTTCTCGTTGCATCATATACAACTCTTCTTCCGTAAATCCATTCAGAATGCAGTCTTTACATCCATTTGCCAAATTTCATAATCATAAAATGTGGCAATTGCTAACATGATTCGGACAGACTTAAGCATCGCTACTGGTGAGAAGGTCTCATCGTAGTCAATCCCTTGAACTTGTCGAAACCCTTTGCATAAGTCGAGCTTTGTAGACGAGAATATTACCGTCGGCGTCGGTCTTCTTCTTGAAGATCCACTTGTTTTCTATTGCTTGCCGACCCTCGGGCAAGTCAACCAAAGTCCATACTTTGTTTTCATACATGGATCCCATCTCGATTTCATGGCCTCAAGCCATTTTATGAATCTGGGCTCACCATCGCTTCTTCATAGTTCGTAGGTTCATCATGATCTAGTAGCATGATTTCCGAACAGGATTACCGCACCACTCAGTGCGGATCTTACTCGTTGATCTACGAGGTTCAGAGTAACTTGATCCAAGTTTCATGATCAACATCATCAACTTCCTCACTACTTGGTGTAGGCGTCTCGTAAACCGATTTCTGCGATTTAACTACTTTCAAGTAAGGGAGAAGGTACTATTACCTCATCAAGTTCCACTTTCCTCCCACTCACTTCTTTCGAGAGAAACTCCTCTAGAAAGGATCCATTCTTAGCAACGAATGTCTTGCCTTCGGATCTGTGATAGAAGGTGTACCCAACTGTCTCCTTTGGGTATCCTATGAAGACACATTTTCGATTTGGGTTCGAGCTTATCAGTTGAAGCTTTTTCACATAAGCATCGCATCCCCAAACTTTAAGAAACGACAACTTTGGTTTCTTGCTAAACCACAGTTCATAAGGTGTCGCCTCAACGGATTTTGACGGTGTTCTATTCAGTGTGAATGCGCCGCCTCTAGAGCATAACCCCAAAACGATAGCGGTAAATCAGAAGAGACATCATAGATCGCACCATATCTAGTAAAGTGCGACATGACGCTCGGACACACCATTACGCTGTGGTGTTCCGGGTGGCGTGAGTTGCTAAACTATTCCGCATTGTTTCAAATGTAGACCAAACTCAGAACTCAAATATTCACCTCCACGATCGATCGTAGAAATTTAATTTTCTTGTTACGATGATTTTCAACTTCACTCTGAAATTCTTTGAACTTTTCAAATGTTTCAGACTTATGTTTCATTAAGTAGACATACCCATATCTCCGCTTAAGTCATCTGTGAAGGTGAGAAAATAACGATATCCGCCACGAGCCTCAACATTCATCGGACCACATACATCTCAGTATGTATGATTTCCAACAAATCTGTTGCTCTCTCCATAGTACCGAGAACGGGTTCTAGTCATCTTGCCCATGAGGCACGGTTCATAAGTGCCAAGTGATTCATAATCAAGTGACTCCAAAAGTCCATCAAGATGGAGTTTCTTCATGCGCTTTACATCGATATGACCTAAACGGCAATGCCACAAATAAGTTGCACTATCATTATCAACTCTGCATCTTTTGGTTTCAACATTATGAATATGTGTATCACTACTATCGAGATTCATCAAAATAGACCACTCCTCAAGGGTGCATGACCATAAAAGATATTACTCATATAAATAGAACAACCATTATTCTCTCGATTTAAATGAATAACCGCCTCACATCAAACAAGATCCAGATATAATGTTCATGCTCAACGCAGCACCAAATAACAATTATTTAGGTCTAAAACTAATCCCAAGGTGGATGTAGAGGTAGCGTGCCGACCGCGATCACATCGACTTTGGAACCATTTCCCACGCCGATCGTCACCTCGTCCTTTGCCGGTGCTCGCTTAATCCGTAGTCCTGTTTCGAGTTGCAAATATTAGCAAGTAACTAGTATCAAATACCCAGTGCTATCTGCGAGCTCTAGTAAGGTACACATCAATAACATGTATATCACATATACCTTTGTTCACCTTGCCATCCTTCTTATCCGCCAAATACTTGGGGCAGTTCCGCTTCAAAGGACGATCGCTTGCAAGAGAAGCACTCGATTTCAGGCTTAGGTCCAGACTTGGGTTTTTCTCCGAGCAAAGAACTTGCTTGCTGTTCTTCTTGAAGTTCCTTCTTCTTCCCTTTGCCTTTCTTCTTGAAACTAGTGGTCTTATTGACCATCAACACTTGATGCTCCTTCTTGATTTCTACCTCCGCAGCCTTTAGCATTGCGAAGAGCTCGAGCATAGTCTTTACTAACCCTTGCATATTATAGTTCATCACGAAGCCTTTGTAGCTTGGTGGCGTGATTGAAGAATTCTGTCAATGACACAATCATCCGGAAGATTAACTCCCAATTGTGTCAAGTGATTGTAGTACCCGGACATTACGAGTATGTGCTCACTAATGTAACTGTTCTCCTCCATCTTGCAGCTATAGAACTTATTGGAGACTTCATATCTCTCAATCCGGGCATTTTGTTGGAATATCAACTTCAACTCCTGGAACATCTCATATGCTCCATGACGCTCAAAACGCCGTTGAAGTCCCGGTTCTAAGCCGTAAAGCATGGCACACTGAACTATAGAGTAGTCATCAGCTTTTGCTCGCCAGACGCTCTTAACGCCGTCGGTTGCATCAGCAAGAGTTCGCACCCAGCGGTGCATCCAGACGTAACTCTTTCAGGCAGCAATGAGGATAATCCTCAAGTTACGGACCCGATCCGTGTAATTGCTACCATCATCTTTCAACTTTGCTTTCTCAAGGAACGCATTAAAATTCAACGGAACAACAAAGACGAGCCATCTATCTACAATCAAACATAAACAAGCAAGATACTATCGGTACTAAGTTCATGATAAATTTAAGTTCAATTAATCATATTACTTAAGAACTCCCACTTAGAAAGACATCTCTAGTCATCTAAGTGATCACGTGATCCAAATCAACTAAACCATAACCGATCATCACGTGAAATGGAGTAGTTTTCAATGGTGAACATCTTATGTTGATCATATCTACTATATGATTCACGCCGACCTTTCGGTCTCCGTGTTCGAGGCCATATCTGCATATGCTAGGCTCGTCAAGTATAACCCGAGTATTCTGCGTGTGCAAAACTGGCTTGCACCCGTTGTAGATGGACGAGAGCTTATCACACCCGATCATCACGTGGTGTCCGGGCACGATTTAACTTTGGCAACGGTGCATACTCGGGAGAACACTTCTTGATAATTTAGTGAGAGATCATCTTATAATGCTACCGTCAATCAAAGCAAGATAAGATGCATAAAGGATAAACATCACATGCAAATCAATATAAGTGATATGATATGGTCATCATCATCTTGTGCTTCGTGATCTTCATCTCCGCAGCACCACCATGATCACCATCGCCACCGGCGCGACACCTTGATCTCCATCGTAGCATCGTTGTCGCCTCGCCAATCTTATGCTTCTACGACTATCTCTACCGCTTAGTGATAAAGTAAAGCATTACGTAGCGATTGCATTGCATACAATAAAGCGACAACCATATGGCTCCAGCCGATTGCCGATAACCGGTTACAAAACATGATCATCTCATACAATAAAATATAGCATCACGCCTTGACCATATCACATCACAACATGCCTGCAAAAACAAGTTAGACGCCCTCTACTTTGTTGTTGCAAATTTTACGTGGCTGCTACGGGCTTAAGCAAGAACCAGTCTCACCTACGCATCAAAACCACAACGATACTTCGTCAAATAGACTCGCTTTTAACCTTCTCAAGGACCGGGCGAGCCACACTCAGTTCAACTAAAGTGAGAGAGACAGCACCCACGGTCACCTTTAAGCAACGAGTGCTCAGAGCGGTGAAACCAGTCTCGCGTAAGCGTCACGCGTAATGTCGGTCCGGGCCGCTTCATCTCACAATACCGCTGAACCAAAGTATGACATGCTGGTAGGTAGTATGACTTGTATCGCCCACAACTCACTTGTGTTCTACTCTGCAAAACATCAAACCATAAAAACCTAGGCTCGATACCATGTTGGGGAACGAGTAATTTCAAAAATTTCCACGCACACGCAAGATCATGGTGATGAACAGCAACGAGAGGGGAGAGTGTTGTCCACGCACCCTCGAGACCCAAGCGAAGCGATCACAACGTAGAGGAAGTAGTCGACGTTCTCCTCGCGATCCGACCGATCCAGCGCCGTTATTCGGCGCCCAGTTCTTGACACACGACAGCTCGATGACGTCCCTCGACTTCGATCCAGCCGAGTGTCGAGGAGAGTTTCACAAGACGGCGTGGCAGGACGATCTTGATGTTTCACGGCGAGGGCTTCGCCTAAGCTTCATGACGGTATGACCGAGGTGGAATATGGTGGAGGGGGCACCGACACGGCTAAGGAACGATCCGTAGATCAAACTTGTGTGTTCTAGGGTGCCCCCTGCCCCAGATATAAAGGAGGGAGGGGGAGGTGCGGCCGGCCCAGAGGAGGCGGGAGGAGTCCTACTCCCACCGAGTAGGACTCCCCCTTCCTAGTTGGAATAGGATTGGGGAGGGAAGAGGAAAGGGGCGCCGCCTCCTTGTCCTATTCGGACTGGGGGAGGGGTGCGGCCACCCCTGGCCGGCCCCTCCTCTTCTCCCTCGAGGCCCACTAAGGCCCATTTACCTCCCGGGGTTCGGTAACCTCCGGTACTCCGATAAATTCTGTTTTCACCAAACCATTCCAACTCCAAATATAGGCTTCCTATATATCAATCTTTATGTCTCGACCATTTCGAGACTCCTCGTCATGTCCGTGATCACATCCGGACTTGAACTTCTTGGTACATCAAAATACATAAACTCATAATAAGCGCCATCGAAACCTTAAGCGTGCGGACCCTACGGTTCGAGAACAATGTAGACATGACCGAGACATGTCTCGGTCAATAACCAACAGCGGACCTGGATGCCCATATTGGTTCCTACATATTCCACGAAGATCTTTATCGGTCGACCGCATAACAACATACGTTGTTCCCTTTGTCATCGGTATGTTACTTGCCCGAGATTCGATCGTCGGTATCCAATACCTAGTTCAATCTTGTTACCGCAAGTCTCTTTACTCGTTCCGTAATACATCATCTCACAGCTAACTCATTAGTTGTAATGCTTGCAAGGCTTCAGTGATGTGTATTACCGAGAGGGCCCAGAGATACCTCTCCGACAATCGGAGTGACAAAACCTAATCTCAAATACGCCAACCCAACATCGCCTTTGGAGACACCTGTAGTACTCCTTTATAATCACCCGATTCGTTGTGACGTTTGGTAGCACCCAAAGTGTTCCTCCGGTAAACGGGAGTTGCATAATCTCATAGTTACAGGAACATGTATATGTCATGGATAAAAGCAGTAGCAACATACTAAACGATCGTGTGCTAAGCTAATGGAATGGGTCATGTCAATCAGATCATTCTACTAATGATGTGACCTCGTTAATCAAATAACAACTCTTTGTTCATGGTCAGGAAACATAACCATCTTTGATTAACAAGCTAGTCTAGTAGAGGCATACTAGTGACATATTGTTTTGTCTATACATTCACACATGTATCATGTTTCCGGTTAATACAATTATAGCATGAATGATAAACATTTATCATGAAATAAGGAAATAAATAATAACTTTATTATTGCCTCTAGGGCATATTTCCTTCAAAGTCTCCTTCAAAATCGGTGCATATGAGGACACTTTGGAGTGTGATGTGGTCCCAATGACCGTTTGCCACCTCCTCCTTGGTCGGCCATGGCAATTTGACCGTGGTGTCTACCACAATGGGCGTACAAACCACTATAGCTTCAAGATGAAAGGAAAAGAATATGTCCTACGACCCATGTCTCCTAGTCAAGTGATAGCCGACAAACAAGCCACCAACCAAAGAGAGAAGAGTGAGAAAGTGAGCCACCATAAAGTGAGTGAGAGACACAAGCCAAATTTGAGCGCCTCTTCGCCTAGAGAGAAAAACCTCATACTATTCGCCACCAAAAGTGAGATGAGAGAAGTGTGTGAGAACCCATCGAGTGTGATGCACTTTGTCCTTGTGTACAAGGATGGAGATACAAAAACTAACACCATTCACGAGCTACCTTTGGTGTTTCAATCTCTTTTGCAGGAATTTCAAGATGTTTTTCCCGATGAGCTACCTCCGGGTTTACCTCCTCTACGAGGCATTGAGCATAGAATCGACCTCATTCCCGGAGCGCCACTTCCAAACAAAGCTCCATATCGTGTCAATCCCGAAGAACCCGAGATTCAACGGCAAGTACAACAACTAATCGACAACGGTCATGTACGTGAAAGCTTAAGCCCTTGTGCCGTTCCCGTTATTCTTGTGCCTAAGCCCGATGGAAGTTTCCGCTTGTGTTCCGATTGTAGAACCATAAATGCTATCACCGTGCGCTATAGGCATCCCATTCCTCGCTTAGATGATATGCTTGATGAACTTAGTGGATCCAACTTTTTCTCAAAAATTGATCTTAAAAGTGGCTATTATCAAATATGAATTCATGAGGGTGATGAATGGAAAACTGCTTTCAAAACCAAATTTGGCTTATATGAGTGGTTGGTTATGCCTATGGGTTTGTCGGAAGCACCCGGAACTTTTGTGCGTCTCATGCATCATGTACTTCGTCCATACATTGGAATCTTTGTTGTGGTTTACTTCGATGATATTCTTGTGTTTAGCAAAACCATGAACGAGCATCTTGATCACGTTAAGCTTGTTTTGCAAACACTTCGAAAGGAAAGTCTTTATGCCAACTTGAAAAAATGCACTTTTGGCGTTGACAAAGTGATTTTCTTGGGTTTCGTTGTCTCTTCCAAGGGTGTCTATGTTGACGAAACTAAGATCAAAGCAATTAAAACTTGGCCCCAACCCACCAATTTGCAACAAGTGCGAAGTTTCCTTGGTCTTGCAGGTTTTTATCGCCGCTTTGTGAAAAACTTTAGCACTATTGCAGCTCCTTTGCATGCTTTGAGTAAGAAGAATACTCCTTTTGTTTGGGGACCTTTGCAATCCAAAGCTTTTGATGAGCTCAAGTCTTTGCTTACTCATGCTCCGATTCTTGCTTTGCCCAATTTTGACAAAACCTTTGAGGTCCATTGTGATGCAAGTGGTATCGGAATTGGCGGAGTTTTAATGCAAGAAAAACGAGTCATTGCTTATTTTAGTGAAAAACTCTCCGGTGCTCAACTTAACTATCCCGTGTATGACAAGGAATTGTATGCTTTAGTGCGTGTCCTCCATGTTTGGGAACATTATCTTAGACCTCATGAGTTTGTCATCCATACCGATCATGAAACGCTTAAGTACTTAAAAGGTCAAACTAAATTGAACAAGCGACATGCCAAATGGAGTGAATTTATTGAATCATTTCCATATGTGATCAAGTACATTAAGGGCAAGGAAAATGTAGTCGCCGATGCACTTTCACGCATATGCACGCTTGTCACCCAACTTGAGTTGAATGTTATTGGTTTTGAGCACATCAAAGATTTGTATGCTAGTGATCCATCTTTTGCACCTCATTATGCTAAATGTTTGACGCATACATCTTGGGAACAATATTACCTCAAGGATGGCTATCTTATGAGAGCTAACAAACTATGCATTCCCGAGTCTTCTCTTCGTTTGCTCCTTTTGCAAGAGGCTCATGGAGGCGGACTCATGGGACATTTTGGACGCGACAAGACCTTCGCCACGCTCTCTAAGAACTACTTTTGGCCCAAGATGTTTCGAGACGTCTCACACTTCACCACCCGATGCTCTACATGCCGCAAAGCTAAGTCAAAAGCTCAATCTCATGGTCTTTACATGCCTCTTCCTATTCCTTATCAACCTTGGGAAGACATTAGCATGGATTTTGTACTTGGTTTGCCTAGAACTCAAAATGGAAAGGATTCCGTGTTTGTTGTTGTGGACCGATTTTCTAAAATGGCACATTTCATCCCTTGCAACAAGGTAGACGATGCTTCACATATCGCAAATCTCTTTGTAGGAAATCTTGCGCCCATGGAGTTCCAAAGTCAATCGTCTCCGACCACGACGTCAAGTTCTTGAGTTACTTTTGGAAAACTCTTTGCCCCAAGCTCGGAATCAAGCTATTGTTCTCCTCCGCATACCATCCTCAAACCGACGGCCAAACGGAGGTGACGAACCGGACGCTCTCCACTCTACTTCACGTGTTGATCAAGAAGAACATCAAGGAGTGGGAGGCGTGTCTACCGATCGCCGAGTACGCCTACAACCGCGCAAGACATTCGACGACCGGCAAGTCCCCCTTCGAGGTCGTCTACGGCTTCAACCCACTGTCCCCATTGGACATTCTACCACTACCTCTACAAGAGCGCACCAACCTCGACGCAAGCGCCCGTGCGAGCTACATCAAGAAGATGCATGAAGATACAAGACACACCATCGAGCGCCAAATACAACGATTAGCGACCAAGCTCAACATCAACAAGCAACCCATGATCTTCAACATAGGCGATCTCGTGTGGCTACACCTACGCAAGGAACGCTTCCCCAATGAACGCAAGTCCAAACTTCTACCTCGAGCCGATGGACCTTTCAAGGTGTTAGCACGCTACAACAACAACGCCTACAAGCTCGACCTACCAAGCGACAAGTACAATGTGAGTGACACCTTCAACGTCAAAGACCTCTCGCCTTTCCATGGTGATGAAGTTCTTGATCCGAGGTCGGATCCTTTCGGAGGGGATATGATGCGGAGCATCCTTCCATCATCCCCATGGACTCTACATCAACACATCCAACCCCACAAGGACCTATGACTCGAGCACGTGCAAGAGCTCTTGAAACCGAGGTGACTTCTCTCCTAAATGATATTTCATATGACCCTCTCGAGACATGGCTACTACCTAAATCAGATACACTATGCATGATTAGGTGTCAAGAAGAACCCCCCGAGGATGCACGTGAAGATGGACAAGCAACCCACTCCACGGGTGAAGAGAACCAGCTGAAACGGACAAGTTCACCTTCCAGGCCCCGGACATCCGGCCCAGGCCCCGGACATCCGGCCCCTGGAGATGCCAACACCGCAGCCGCAGCTCAGCCAAGAAGGCTACAGACCTGCACATCCGGCCCCAGCCCGGACATCCGGCCTCCCACGAAGCCGAAAACCGGCCCTCGCTAAGAAATCCGCGCCCGCTTTTGAGACTCTGAAGGTCGCACCGCCAGCCCGGACATCCGGCCCAGCCCGACATCCGCCCCAGCCCGACATCCGACCACATGAAGCCCGGACATCCGCCTGGCGCCGGACATCCGGCTTCACTGTAGCGTGAGCAGTGAAGGGCGAAGCCCATGTACCCTTCGCCCAGAGACTATATAAACTCCATCCCCTTCCTCTTTCTAGGGTTAGCAAAGGATTAGCTCATATTTTGTGTGAGAGCTTTGCTCATCCACTTGGTTACTTCTCCTCGGAGCTCAGGACCTCTACGGAGAAGATCCCCCAAGCGGATTCAAGACCCCTTCTAGGGAAGACCATCAAGACCTCCTCATGGAGAAGAACCCGGTTACCTTTTGTATCGTCCTTTGTTGATTTTGGATCTCGTGAATCTCTTATGTGTATGGTGATCTAGCACTTGTGTGATCGAATCCCTTGTTGGTTGAGTGATTCTCTCTCGTTTTCCCCGTGTTTCCCTTTGTGCTTCCGCGTGTTCTTCGTGTTTCCTCCGTAGGATCCCCTCCAAACGTGAAAGATCGACGAATTAGGGTTCCACCCTACATCAGGAGGTGTGTGTGCGAGAGATGATACTGAACTTGTACTGCTGCGGTACTTGCGTGTGAATGATTCTTTTTCTCCTGCTCATTCTTGTACTCTCTGGCATGAAAAAACCTGACGACAGAATACTGTATATTTGAGCATTCTATCATCAGTTCATAGAGAAGAAATTCTTTTTTCTTCAGTGTGTATTCTAGCGTGAGTTCTGTGTGTATTTTTTTCTCTTCTCTCCAGTCCACAAGAAGAAGAAATATCAGTTCATGAATAGAGAATGTTTGTATTAAACTTAATATTTGTTCAATGTGTATTCTAACGTCGGTCCATGAAAAGACACAGAATAGTTGGTGTGTGTGATGAAATATCCTTAGTTCAAGTTTTAAAATTCTGTAAGTTTAGATATATCACCTAAATAAGTAATGATTTGCAGCGAGTTTCTTCAGTATCAATTTTGATTCAAGTGCCCTGTTCTTCCTAACCCACAAGGTGCTTTTCTTGTGTTAATTATTATGGACATATGTGGTACACACATTTGTAATGATGTAGAACACCTATTTAAAACTTCTATATATTTACAAAATGGAAATTATCATTCCCAAAAACCTACAAAAAAGCATCAATTTATATTGATACTTGTTGAAAGATCGTGGATGTCGCCTAGTGGGGGTGAATAGGAGTTTTAAAATAATTACGGTAGAGGCTTGAACAAATGCGGAATAAACCTAACGGTTAATTTGTCAAGCACAAAACCTACAACAACTAGGCTCACCTATGTGCACCAACAACTTATGCTAAGCAAGATAAGCAACTATGTGATAGCAAGATATATGACAAAGAACAATATGGCTATCACAAAGTAAAGTGCATAAGTAAAGGGCTCGGGTAAGAGATAACCGAGGCACGCGGAGACGATGATGTATCCCGAAGTTCACACCCTTGCGGATGCTAATCTCCGTTTGGAGCGGTGTGGAGGCACAATGCTCCCCAAGAAGCCACTAGGGCCACCGTAATCTCCTCACGCCCTCGCACAATGCAAGATGCCGTGATTCCACTAAGGGACCCTTGAGGGAGGTCACCGAACCCGCATAAATGGCAACCCTTGGGGCGGTCACCGAACCCAGACACTTTGGCAACCCTTGGGGCGGTCACTGAACTCGTCAAATTGCTGGGCGATCTCCACAACCTAATTGGAGACCCGACGCTGTCGGAGCTTTACACCACAATGATTGAGCTCGAACACCACTAACTGCCTAGGGCGCCAAGCACCCAAGAGGAACAAGCTCAAGGGCACCAAGCACCCAAGAGTAATAAGCTTCCCAACTTGTAACTTCCACGTATCACGGTGGAGAACTCAAACCGATGCACCAAATGCAATGGCAAGGGCACACGGAGTGCCCAAGTCCTTCTCTCTCAAATCCCACCGAAGCAACTAATGCTAGGGAAGAAAAGGAGAGGAAGAACGAAAGAAGAACACGAAGAACTCCAAGATCTAGATCCAAGGGGTTCCCCTCACTTAGAGGAGAAAGTGATTGGTGGAAACGTGGATCTAGATCTCCTCTCTCTTTTCCCTCAAAAACTAGCAAGAATCCATGGAGGGATTGACAGTTAGCAAGCTCGAAGAAGGTCCACAATGGGGGAAGAACACGAGCTTAAAGGATTAGGTTCATTGGGGAAGAAGACCCCCTTTTATAGGACCTCCCGAATCCAACCGTTATGTGCTCAGGTCGTGCACAAGCGGTACTACCGCTTGGAGGAGCGGTACTACCGCTTAGCACGGTCAAAACAGCCCAATCGAGAGAGAAAACACGAGTTTTTGGTCCGGGGCGGTACTACCGCTTAGGAGCCACGGTAGTACTACTCTGGAGCGGTAGCCGCGGTAGTACCGCTCTAGAGCGGTAGTAAAAAATTACATCCGCTCTAGTCGCGGTAGTACCGCTGCAGCCTTTACCAAAACAGCCACAACTTTTGCAAACGGACTCCGAATTCAATGAAACCAAGTTTGTTGGAAAGCTAACGACAAGGACTAACACAATCTTGATAGAAATACCAATAATAAGAAAATGAGAAAAGGCCCAAAATAAAATGGCGAGAACCCTTCCTCGGAGAAGACCGGTAAAACCTCCAACACCGAAAACATCATAGAAGACGCATGCAAACTCCGTTTTCGATGAACTCAAGCATGTCGTCAAGATGACCATAAGCTCTAAGACTCACAAAGAGAACCAAACAAGAACCAAGAAACATGATGCAAGGATGCAATGGTCTGAGCTCTCGACGAACGATACGATCAAGGTACTCACTTGAGAGCCCCCCTTGATAGTATGGCTATCGATCCTATAACCCGGTCTCCCAACTGCCACCATGAGACCGGTAAAATAGAAAACCTATCAAGGGCAAACCTTTTCCTTGCACATGATCCACTTGAGCTAGATGATGTCGATCTTGTCCTCCGCAAGATGGACCACCTTTCTAGATTGCGTTGGGTCGATGGAGACTAGATGATTGCTCCCCCATACTCCACATGGGTGAGCCACTCTTCGGCACATCTTCACAAGTCCATTGACACCACAATGGATGGCAAGCTTCAAGCACTTGATCTCTTCGTGATGCTACACTTGAACTTGCACACGACAATCTTGATGACAATCACTACTTGATGTCATCCTTTCCATGGGTTGTATGATATCTTCCTCTTGACGCAAGCCCATGGACATGTACCTAACCCCACATAGAACTCTCACATAGACCATGGGTTAGTACACAAAGTGCAATGGACAATGCTTACCATACCATGGGATCACTTGATCCCTCTCGGTACATCTTTTACACTTTGTGTGTTGATCAACTTGATTCACTCTTGACTTAGTCTTGATCAACCTTGAATCTTTCCAACTATCTTAGTTTGGATGATGTCTTGAAGGTAAAAATGAATGATCACACAATCTTCTTCTTCAAGACATGCTTGCAATAAGCTCAACACTCACATGACCAATATTTGGATAATTCCTTAATAGCACCTTGGTCAACACATAAACTCCTTGAAACCAACACATGGACTTAAAGAAATGCCTATGGACAAATCCTTCAAATATAACTCAATGCAACCATTAGTCCATAGAGAATGTCATCAATTACCAAAACCACACATGGGGGCACCGCATGTCCTTTCACTTGTTCTAGTGCTTATGTTACCACGGTGCAATGACAAATAAATCATTAGTTCAACAGCATGGACATGCTAATGCTATAGTGATCTCGTGCGCGGCCACAAGTTCAAGTTAAGTCACTCTTATTTTTTACTTCAGCTATCTGATGTATTCCCCTTGTTATTTGAGTAAGCGAAAAGTGCTTCATTTTCATGCTTCTAAGATACTAGTCCTCCATTTCTAACTGAGCTTCAGCATGCTTCTTTCTGTCTTAGTACTAATTTTATTTGCCATCATATATCACAAGATAGTACTGTTTGTATCCTGCTAATAGTTTCTAGAAACTTGATGAGTTAATAAATGAATAATTCCTTGTTGCAAGTCTGGTCTCATTGTCCATGCTATCTTGTTATGCTTATTAAATTTGTCCATGCCATCTTACTATAGTTGGTAAATGAGTGAAGAACTTTTTGTTATTCTGAGTAGGAAAAATTTGATCACATAACTAGTAGTAACTAAAGAGAGTTCAATTTGTTATCTTAGTTAAGTTCAATTTCTAAATTTTAGTTAACTTAAATTAAGCTTAATCTTTATTTTTGGTTCAATTCAATAAAACAGTAAATGGAGGTTCAGATATGGCACTGAGATAGGTTCAAAAAAATGGGGGAAACAACAACGGCAGTAAAAACATCGAAGAGCTGGAGATGAGCAAGTTAGGTACTGGCAATGACATCGACAAGTTCACACACTACTGTCTCAAACGTTCTGGCATTCTTTTCCGCATGCAAAAAATGGAATCTGGTTAATTTCCCCATGAAATTCTCTCTGCTGCACATCTGATATCGGATCCCATCGTCGGTGCCTTGTCGACGGCGGCCACGAGCTGATGAGGACATCAATACCATTGTTACACCCACAACCCCTACTGCTACATATACTGGACCAATTACTAGAGCTCGCGCACGCCAATTAAATTATCAGGTACTCCCGTTTCTTGGTAATGATTCTAATGTTCATGAGAATATGATGCTGCCTAAATTGGATACATTTGTTTTGCTTACAAATGAAGGGCCTAGCTTGGAGAATGATGAACATTGGAGCAAGAACAAGCATGGAGATCATGGCATGTGCAAGGGGAACAAGAACGGAGTTACAAGTGATGATTTCAGTATTTTGAAGCCACCATAATGAATGCATGAAGCCTTGGACGAAATATACAAGATGCCACTTCATAAATCTCATCCAGAGGCTATTCTAGGTGCTGCGTCACCTTATTATTGGGCCAGGCCCATGTAATTTCGAAATACATAAGTATAGGCTATTTTTAGAGTCCGTATGTGTGGGGAAACAAGAGATAGGGTTAGTTTCGGACCCCTCTACCAAGGGCCACTAAATTCACCTCCTCTTCCCCTTATATACAGCCCTTAGGGCACCTTTTATACTTTGGGTTTTGTTTAGATTAAAAGTTCGCCATAGCTGCAACTTCGAGTACTTCGTTTGTGTTCAACGACTGCACAAAGCGCCACGTAACCCCACCTTGATCAATAAAGTTTTCATCTTATATTCGCAATATCCAGATTGCAATCTCAGTTTCTTGCTTGTTCTTCGTTTGCTTGCAGGAAACATACCCTCGTGGTCAGGTTGATCGTGCTCCGGCGTGGTCAATAAACTCTCGGAGTTGGTTTAGCGATTGCTAAGGCACGACGTCTTCGCACGTTCGTAGTCGGATCGTCAAAGTCCATTTCCACCAAAGCGATATCCATCATCTCATCGAAAGACGGGACACCTTTGCCTCTATCAAGTGGTATCGGATTTCCAGGTTGCTTGGTGAGATTTTACAGTTTTTCGTAGTTTCGATCGAGTCTGTTCTTCATACCTATAGTCCACGAAAAAGCCAAAAAAATTAGGGTTAGTTCATCCTATCCGAACCAGTCTGAGCCTTTGCATAGTCTTTTCAGTATTTTGCTTTGTTGAATTTGCGGTTGCTTCGTCGCATCAAGTTGCAGGTCTTAGCGTCTAGTCTTTTAGAGTTCCGAGTTCTGGTCATAAGTTGTCACGCCGCCGCCGCACCATCATCATCGCCCCTGCCACGTACCACCACCGCTCCGAATCCTTATCCATATACCACCACCAATCGGTCTCCATATACCGCCACCGATCCATATCCATATACTACCACCGCTGCCATATACCACCAACGCTGCCATATACCACCACCATATATCCACCACCTATCCGAGTTCCTTGCATATTAGGTTTGTTTTTGAGATCCATCTAATTTCCGATTCGTGTTTGCTTGCCTGAGTAGGATTCGGAAAAAATAAAAATAAAATAAAATAAAAAAGAGTCTGGAGACCCCCGGGCAGTTTTTAGGCCAAAATTTCGGCGACCGAAAATATTTTTTCCCTATCGTATTTTTAGGTCCCCAGGAGTGTTTTGAGACATTCGCCATCATAGTGATTTTTTGTCGCACTTTTTCGTCGCTGCCCTGATTTCCGAAAAAAAATTGTCAATATATTTCGTGCCCATCTTGTCAGTTTAACCTGGGAAGAGTTTTGAGCCACTCGCCATTATAGTGATTTTTCGCAAACAAAAAGAGCAAAAATAAAAGAAATAATAAAAATAAGAGCAGCGCAAAAAAAAGAGTGAATTTTTTTTTCCGGAGTGTGCTTTTCCTTTGTTTAAGTGCAGCGCCGTGATTTTGTTAGTGTTCTAGGCTCGCATCTCTAGCACGGTCTAGCCTAGGACCAGCACAGTACCGCCGTTGAGTGTTTATTCAACTTTGCATCTCTGAGTTGATTATTGCTTATCCTTTTTGCTACCATAATATAAGCCTTCCCAGCTCCACATACATCTACGTCGTGTGTTTGACTCTCCCTGGTAATCGCTCTATCCAAGCTTTGAGAGTTTTGACTACAACGATTGCCGATCACCGCCTGCTGCTGGGTAAGAACTGGTAAGAATTTGAGATTCGCTTGACGGATTTGTGACACCCGACCACCACCATATTCCAGTAGTCTGTAGGATCGTATTCTTGTCTGTTTCTATTCCTGCTAACTATGGCAGGGATACAAGTCGACGAGATTGACTGGGAGAACATGACGAACAAGGAGCTTCATGATAAGTTTCATCAAATGTTGGGTCAACAGGTGGAAGACGTGATGGCCAGCTTTGGAAAGGCAATGGAGAAGATGGATGACATTGAGAAGTCAATTGACACCAAGTTGGACGCCAAGTTTGATGAATTACTCAAACGTCTCCCACAACCAGCTCTACGCCGCGATATAGTAGGGCGAGCACAGCGTGTTCCTATTGAGCCAGGACAAAATTCTGGTGCCGTTGCTACTGCTGTTGGTGCTTCTGTAGCTCCTGCTATTACTGCAGAGGTGGAGGACTATTATGAGGATGAGGTTGATCAAAATCAGAACTACGTGCAGCCACCAGCACCACCACCAGTAGGTCGATCTCAGGTATATATTCGCAACGGTAGGCCTGCACTACCACCTCAGGTATGAGAAAATGACCATATTCCGAAACTGAAATTGAATATTCCACCATTTGAGAGTAGATATGTTCCTGATATATATCTTACTTGGGAGTTAGAAACTGAACAACGTTTTACATGTTTACAATATCCCGAGGAGAGACGGGTTTCTTCATTGTTTGTGCTTTCACTAGTTTTGCATGTGTATGGTGGTCTGAACATTGTAGATTATATCCTATTCCAACTAATTGGGCTGCTTTGAAAAATGCTATGCGTACTCGTTGGGTTCCACCATATTATCAACGTGAATTGCTTCAA
This sequence comes from Aegilops speltoides, assembly GCA_021437245.1. Lineage (NCBI taxonomy): Eukaryota > Viridiplantae > Streptophyta > Magnoliopsida > Poales > Poaceae > Aegilops > Aegilops speltoides. The sequence goes on from CM038144.1 coordinate 214,850,721, forward strand.
AAATTGCAGTGTTTAAGACAAGGAAAAAATTCTGTAGAAGAATATTATCAGGAATTACAAACTGGCATGATTAGATGTGGTATTGTTGAGGAGAATGAAGCTATGCTTGCACGTTTTATGGGTGGATTAAATAGAGAGATTTAGACCATTCTAGAGTATAGGGAGTATACTAATATCACTCGTTTATTCCATCTTGCTTGTAAAGTTGAACGTGAAGTGCAGGATCGACAAGCATTGGCGCGAACTACCTTTTCTGCAGGCCGACTTTCATCATGGACACTGCGCGCATCCTCTACTTCCACTGCACCATCACCTCCATTAGCTGCTACCTCCAGCCGTGATACAAGAAAGCAGGCACAACTACCACTATCTGCCAAGAGCGCACCTGCCGGGCCTGCATAGAGCTCTTCTTCGTCCATGGCATCAACAGGGCACACAAGTGATATTATTTGTCGTCGTTGTAAGGGAAGAGGACATTATGCGTGAGAATGCAAATCTCAGTGTGTGATGATTGCTACTGAGGATGGTGGGTATGAGTCTGCTAGTGACTATGATGAGGAGACTTTGGCCCTTATTACAAGTGAAGAACACGGTGGAGATGATTCTGATCATGAGACGCAATACATGGCTCCTGAAGATGTTGACAGGTATGAATGTTTAGTTGCTCAACGTGTTTTGAGTGTGCAGGTTACACAAGCTGAGCAAAATCAGAGGCATAACTTGTTCCATACAAAGGAGTTGTGAAGGAACGTTCGTGCGCGTCATCATAGACGGAGGAGCTGCAACAACTTGGCTAGCATGGAGACGGTGGAAGCTCTCTCTCACCACAAGACCACATCCACATCCTTACTACATCCAATGGTTCAACAACAGCGGCAAGGTTAAGGTAACACATACTGTTCGTGTGCATTTTAGTATCTCTACATATGCTGATTATGTTGATTGTGATGTGGTACCTATGCAAGCATGTTCCTTATTACTTGGTAGACCATGGCAATTTGATAAAAATTCTGTACACCATGGTAGAAATAATCAGTATACTCTTGTTCATAAGGATAAAAATATTACTTTGCTTCCTATGACTCCTTATTCCATTTTGAAAGATGATATTAATAGAGTTAATAAAGCAAAACAGGAGCAAAATAAGAGTGAAAATCAGATTGTGGCAAAAGAATTTGAGAACCAAATGAAGCCTAATAATAAACCATCTAGTGTTGCTTCTGAAATTAAATTGAAAAGTGCATGTTTATTTGCCACCAAATCTGATATTGATGAGCTAGATTTCAGCAAATCTATTTGCTATACTTTTGTGTGCAAAGAGGCATTATTTTCATTTGAGGACGTGCCTTCCTCTTTGCCTCCTGCTGTCACTAACATTTTGCAGAAGTTCGCTGACATCTTTCCACAAGACGTGCCACCGGGATTACCGCCTATTCGAGGGATTGAGCATCAGATTGACTTAATTCCCGGTGCTTCACTGCCAAACCATGCACCATACCATACCAATCCATAGGAGACAAAGGAGATTATGCGTCAAGTACAAGAGCTTCTCGACAAAGGTTATATACGCGAATCCCTTAGTCCTTGTGCTGTTCCTATTATTCTAGTGCCGAAAAAGGATGGTACTTCGCGTATCTGTGTTGATTGTAGAGGCATTAATAATATTACTATTCGTTATCGTCATCCTATTCCTAGGCTAGATGATATGCTTCATGAATTGAGTGGCTCTACAATATTCTCCAAAGTTGATTTGCATAGTGGATACCGTCAAATTCGTATGAAATTGGGGGATGAATGGAAAACAGCATTTAAAACTAAGTTTGGATTATATGAGTGGTTAGTCATGCCTTTTGGGTTAACTAATGCACCTAGTACTTTCATGAGATTAATAAATGAAGTTTTACGTGCTTTCATTGGACGATTTGTGGTAGTTTACTTTGATGACATACTGATTTATAGTAGATCTTCGGAGGAACATTTGGAACATTTACGTGCTGTTTTTATTGCTCTACGTGATGCACGTTTGTTTGGTAACCTTGGCAAGTGCACCTTTTGCACCGACCGAGTGTCTTTTCTTGGCTATGTTGTTACTCCACAGGGAATTGAAGTGGATAAAGCCAAGATTGAAGCTATTGAGAGTTGGCCGTAGCCCAAAACGGTCACACAAGTGAGGAGTTTTCTTGGCCTCGCTTGGTTCTATAGGCATTTTCTGAGAGATTTCAGCACCATTGCTGCACCTCTCAATGAGCTTACAAATAAGGATGTGCCTTTTGTTTGGGTTACCGCACAGGAAGAAGCCTTCATGGTGTTGAAAGATAAGTTGACACATGCTCCTTTACTCCAACTTCCTGATTTTAATAAGACTTTTGAGCTTGAATGTGATGCTAGCGGAATTGGATTAGGAGGTGTGTTATTACAAGATGGCAAACCTGTTGCATACTTTTCTGAAAAATTGAGTGGGCCTAGTCTGAATTATTCTACTTATGATAAAGAATTATATGCTCTTGTTCGGACTTTAGAGACATGGCAACATTATTTATGGCCCAAAGAATTTGTTATACATTCTGATCATGAATCTTTGAAACATATTAGAAGTCAAGCTAAACTGAATCGTAGACATGCTAAATGGTTTGAATTCATTGAGACTTTCCCTTATGTTATTAAACACAAGAAGGGTAAAGAAAATGTTATTGCTGATGCATTGTCTCGTCGCTATACTATGCTTTCACAACTTGATTTCAAAATATTTGGTTTGGAGACCATCAAAGATCAATATGTGCAGGATGCTGATTTTAAAGATGTATTGCAGAATTGTAAAGAAGGGAGAACATGCAACAAGTTCGTCGTTAATGATGGATTTGTGTTTCGTGCTAACAAGCTATGCATTCCAGCTAGCTCTATTCATCTTTTCTTGTTGCAGGAGGCGCATGGAGGGGGATTAATGGGACACTTTGGCATGAAGAAGACGGAGGACGTACTTGCTACACATTTCTTTTGGCCAAAGATGAGACGGGATGTTGAGCGTTTTATTGCTCGCTGCACTACATGTCAAAAAGCTAAGTCACGACTCAATCCTCATGGTTTATATATGCCTTTGCCTATACCTAGTGTTCCTTGGGAGGATATATCTATGGACTTTGTTTTAGGTTTACCTCGAACAAAGAAGGGGAGGGATAGCATATTTGTTGTCGTGGATAGATTCTCTAAAATGGCACACTTTATACCATGTCATAAAAGCGATGATGCCGTTAATGTTGCTGATTTGTTCTTTCTTGAAATTATTCCCTTGCATGGTGTGCCCAATACTATTGTTTCAGATCGTGATACTAAATTTCTTAGCCGCTTTTGGAGATGTTTATGGGCAAAATTGGGGACTAAACTGCTTTTTAGTACTACTTGTCACCCCCAAACTGATGGACAAACTGAAGTAGTCAATAGAACATTGTCTACTATGCTTAGGGCTGTTTTGAAGAATAATAAGAAAATGTGGGAAGAATGCTTGTCTCATATTGAATTTGCTTATAATCGTTCATTGCATTCTACTACTAAGATGTGCCCTTTTGAAATTGTGTATGGTTTCCTACCACGTGCACCTATTGATTTGTTGCCTCTTCCATCTTCGGAGAAGGTTAATTTTGATGCTAAGCAATGTGCTCAATTGATTTTAAAAATGCATGAGTTAACTAAGGAAAATATGAGCGTATGAATGCTAAATGTAAACTTGCTAGAGATAAGGGTAGAAAACATCTTGTGTTTGCACCTGGAGATCTTGTTTGGTTACATTTGCGTAAGGATAGATTTCCTGATTTGCGCAAATCAAAGTTAATGCCACATGCTGATGGTCCTTCTAAGGTGTTGGAGAAAATAAATGATAATGCATATAAACTTGAGCTGCCTGCAGATTTTGGGGTAAGTACCACTTTTAACATTGCAGATTGGAAGCCTTATTTGGGTGAGGAAGATGAGCTTCCGTCGAGGACGACTTCATTTCAAGAAGGGGAGGATGATGAGGACATAAATACCATTGTTACACCGACAGCCCCTACTGCTACATACACTGGACCAATTACTAGAGCTCGCGCATGCCAATTAAATTATCATGTACTTTCATTTCTTGGTAATGATTCTAATGTTCATGAGAATATGATGCTGCCTAAATTGGATACATTTGTTTTGCTTACAAATGAAGGGCCTAGCTTGGAGAAGGATGAACATTGGAGCAAGAACAAGCATGGAGATGATGGCATGCGCAAGGGGAACAAGAACGGAGTTACAAGTGATGATTCAGGACTTTGAAGCCACCATAATGAATGCATGAAGCCTTGGACGAAATATACAAGACGCCACTTCATAAATCTCGTCGAGAGGCTATTCTAGGTGCTGTGTCACCTTATTATTGGTCCAGGCCCATGTAATTTCGAAATACATAAGTATAGGCTATTTTTAGAGTCCGTATGTGTGGGGAAACAAGAGATAGGGTTAGTTTTGGACCCCTCTACCAAGGGCCATGAAATTCACCCCCTCTTCCCCCTTATATACAGCCCTTAGGGCACCATTTAGACTTTGGGTTTTGTTTAGATTAAAAGTTCGCCATAGCTGCAACTTCGCGTACTTCGTTTGTGTTCAACGACCAGATAAAGGCGTCACAGAACCCCACCTTGATCAATAAAGCTTTCATCTTATATTCGCAATATCCAGATTGCAATCTCATTTTCTTGCTTGTTCTTCGTTTGCTTGTAGGAAACAGACCCTCATGGTCAGGTTGATCGTGCTCCGGCATGGTCAATAACCTCTCGGAGTTGGTTTAGTGATTGCGAAGGCACGACGTCCTCGCACGTTTGTAGTCGGATCGTCAAAGTCGATTTCCACCAAAGCGATATCCATCATCTCATCGAAAGACAGGACACCTTTGCCTCTATCACGAGCGAGAGCACCCGTTTCTGGCGGGAGCTGCTCCGTACCCTGCTTCCCCTCCTCACCTCCACCTCGTTGTGGTTCGTTGCTGAGAAAAATAACAACCGTGTAAAGTTCTCGTTGGTTGCCTTGCTGCCCTGGGGCACGAGCTCATCCACCAGGGGTGCTGGCAGCCGTCCAAGTGGAGCGTTGACGCTAGTACAAGTAGAATCATGGGTTGCAGCCACCATCTTCACCAAGCACTGTACATCCGTCCGAGTTGAGCACACACACAGGGAGAACACACCAGCCCCTTTGCTTTGCACATTGTTGGGTTATGCATGACTGCTGATGGATGCAGCAAGCGTTTATATTAGTTTGATCTTGTGCAAGACTCAATTTTGTCTCGGTTTTCATGGATGCTAGCTGGCAATACGTCCAACATTCTTGCGGCGATAGTGGCCACCACTTAGGGCATTTGCGTCCAGCACTCGAGCTACATGCTCGACGGTTGCACACTTCCGCCATGGGCATGCACAAAGATATTACGTAGATGTTTGTCAGTTTAGTTTTTATTGATTTACCTTGTTTAAGTAGCAGTGCAGCAAGAAAAGGTGTAATTGTACTGAAGTTTTAGTTGCTATATGAGGAACCCAGAGGCCATTTATTTTGGTTTTCAGTTCAGCTTGTCTATTCTTTTCGGTCTGGTTGCTTTATTGCGCATAATCTTGAGGAAATCCCCAAAAATCATATGTCTCATGTGAATCTTGTTCAGTTCATCAGTTCGTCGAAAAAATATATCATCAACAAGAAGAATTGCAATCTTGTAATGTGAAGTATGTTGTAGTCTATACCTGTAGAGTGCATTTTTGTACTGCTGGTATTCGTGGTCACTCTTTTGTGTTAGAAACAATGGATATATATTTATATTTTGTAGTGTCAGTACTTGAGAACAAAAGGTTCAGTTTTCAAACTTTAAACAGTTCATCGCAAGCTTTCGGTGTAGCAAGACGCGTGCCAATGTGTGTGTGCACTTGATGCAACTCTATTGCAGTATATGAAGATCATGAGATTTTCATGCATCAACAATCTGATATAGAGCACCATTCTTTTCTGAATTTTGTATTTAAGAAATATCACCCGTTCTATATTTTGAACACTAGCTAGTGCTTTCTTTTCTTGTTATAGTCAAAAAGTAGTACATGTATCTAGTTATGGTGATAGTGATACTAACCAGACCAAGCAACTTCAATTGTTTTACCAAATTCTAGAAATTATCCATATATGGCAAGAGCCAACCAGACGTCTTTGTCTAGCCTCACTTAGGACGGCTTCTTTGCAACTGCAGGTTAGAAAGTTCAACATGTGATTGGAATTCAGTGTAAAAAACTGCAGGCTAGAAGTTCATCTTCTGTTTTGCCCCTAGAAAGAAGTTTGTCTTGTAAAGCTTGAAGCTAATGGGCTAGGAAGCTTTATAAGAAATTGTTTTGCCTGTTCATTGAAAAAGTTTGGTTTGCCCATTCCATGAAAATGTCTTGCTAAAGAAATATCTCTTGTGCACTTATTTATTCGCCTGAATATTTGGTTTGATTCTCAGTTGTGAGATGGCGGCTGCCGACGTCGCTAAATCCCTCTACAAACTAGTGGTTTGCTGCAGCGGTAAATGTGGTCGGATTCAGCAGGTAGCTCTTCCTCGAGCAACCATTTGGAGAACTTTATTGTCTTCTTGTGGTGGTGATTGATTTTAGGATCAGTAAATTTTATGTTGGTAGCTAGCTTGCGTATCGAACCTGCAAGTTCAATATTGGTATTAGATTCAGTTCTTGTTGTACAAATGTCCCAATGTTCACATATATTTGTGTAAAAGTTTATTTTAGTTCAGCTACAGAAACCATGCGGGTTCAGTGATGATGATACAATAAGTTCGGGCAAGACAATATATGTATGTGATGAAATGATGGCTACTTCTTCAAAGAAGGTATAGTACATGACAACTTGATGTGCTACAAGAATATAAAAAATGTTTGAACCAAAAAATATCGAATTGAAAACAATGATCAGTTTGAAAAATAAAAGATTGTTAGCTTTTGGTATTCTGTGACATTGACATCGAAGTTCTGCAACTGATCCATCCAAATGGGAGAATGAGGTCAATCTAGCAGGAGCTCTCAAGTGACATGTCAGTGCGCCGCCCACTCGTCCCCATGCCTCTCCGCCACACGTCGTGCCGTGCCGGCTTGCCATCAACCACCGTTGTGGCTTAGCCCTGTAGTGCTTCCACGATCACCACACACAGCTTCCTTCTTGCCCTCACCCTGCTCTCCTGCATATTGGCATTGTAAAAACACAACAAGTTCACAATTAAAAAAGTTGTAAGTTCAACATGACGTCCCAGAAAAGTTTGAGAAAAAACTCAAACAAAATGAAACCCAAGAATAAATCAAATGGTAAAAGTTCAGTCGCAAAACAAGAGAAGCCCAAAACATCTTGCAAGAAAATTGAGTTAAAAAACAAACACACAATTTTTTTCCTTTTAAAAAATATCATTCAGTTCAACGATATAAACCATGTGTGTCACCCCAAAAATTTTAACCTTATTTTATTAATTAAAATTTTGCCAGGAAACTAAAACTTTTAGTTTCGGGGTTTTCTCCTGAATTCAGAACCATTCTTTTCTTTATTATTATGGAGTTTTGACCCCAAGTGAAAACTTTTCAGTCATTATTGGACTTATTTCCACTCTTAAGAAAAACAATTCTTTTATCAGTTGGATTATATATATAATTATTTTTCCCTGAGCTTTATTTCTCTAAATTGGTTTTTCATAAATTTCAGGGTTCCATTTGCACTGCAACACTTTGATAAATTTATTTAAAAATCCCACCAAAATTTGGAGATGTCATATGATGCTTTTAAATCACTTTTATGCAAAAAGATATTTCATTCATTGGATATTTTGAGTTCTACACCAAGTTTTCAAATCTGTTCCAGTGGGCAATTTTACACTACAACCTATTTAAATATTTCGTTAAAACTTCTACCAAAATTAGGGGAGGTCAGTAGGAGCATATTATTCCACTTTGTGCAAAAACCCATTTATGTTCTTTGAAAAATTTGAGTGAATCATCCTGTTTTTCATTCTGGTCTAACTTGATGATTTGTACTGCAACCATCTTCTAACTTGCTCCTTTACCCATGAGCTTTCTCCTGGTTGTAGTACACCTTACCAAACCCCTAATTCCAAGAGAGTGAACCCATTGGAGTAGTTTTAGTCCATGAAACCATATACTATTCTTTCTGACCAGATTTGGTTTTCTCAAAGTTTTGCACTAACAAGTTTCTAAATTTGGCCAACTAACCTTACCACCATCTCATGCTTCTAAAGAGACTTTGATCTGAAGATTTGGGCCACCCCAAGAGTTGCCTAGATGCCATTAGCATTTTGTCAAACACCTGGTGTGCATGGCCAGTTTTGACATGATTTTGTCTTTGCATTGTGACCTTGCACCTCTGGGCAAACCAACATGTCCAATAATCTCCTAGGGGACCCAAGCCTAGACCTGCTAATCCCTAGCTCCACTCTAGCCGCCTAGCATGCTCTGGCATTTCGCCGAACGCTTGGCGTGCATGCTCTGGGTGCGCCTAGGCGCCACGTTTTGCTGCAAGACCGAGCCGCCAAGGCCCCCCGCCGACGCCCGCGCTCGCTCGCCATTCCTCTCCCGATCGACGCCCGACCCTCCCGCATCGCAGAGCTGCCCCTGGAGCTCCACAGCTCCACCGTCAGGTCGGCCACGGCGGCTAGCGGGCGGCCACAGCAACCTCTGCCGTGGACGGTGCCGCCCGAGCCTCCTCTGCTCGCCAGCTGCCCTCGTGAGCAGTCCATCCTCATCCGCTCTCCCTCCCGACCCCGCTAGCCTCCACCACGTCGCCCTGACCGCTACAGAGCGGCGGTTCACCGGCAACCTTATCCACGGCCGCGGAACCGCCATGGCTACGCTATATAAGGGGGGCCCCGAGCTCATCCAAGCCTTCAGGCAGCCTCAGACCATCCCACTGGTACTCCTCCAACCCGCAATAGACGACGGGAGGTCATCTTCCTCGTCTCCGGCCAGCTCGGCCGCCGTTGCGCCCCGGTGCCGTGCATCGCCAGCAGAGCCTCCCCCACCCTTCCAACACCACCGCTCGACTCCCCTTGACCCTGCGGAGCTGCCCAGCATCTCAAACACGGTCGGGAGCCACGGCATCCCAGAGCCCCAAACCCACCCGAAGCTTCCTCCGCCGCGGGGCTCACCTCCGGCGACTCCCTTCGCCCCCACCACCCTAGCGACCACCGGGAGGACCGCCCCGGGGTGGCGGATCCATCCTGACCCACCGGAGCCCGCGAGAAGCCACCGTTCGCCGGCATTGATCACCGGAGCCTCACCTCTGTTCGGCCAGAGGAAGAAGGAGGCGGGGGGCGACTGGTCATACCTGACCAGTGGGCCCCCTGGACCCACTGTCAGTGACCCAGCCCCGCCACCACGTGACTTAAGTGAAGACGTGAAACCACAAAAGCACGTTTCCTCCGCTCAAAACGTATTCTATCAAACGTTTTCTTTTCTATTTTATTTTAAAACAGATTTTGACCGAACTTTGTTGGCTATAACTTTTTAAATATAAACCCAAATGACTTGATTCTTTTTCTGTTGTTTCCCAAATATTGTCTAGTTTATTTTCATAGTTATTTCGAAAAAAATCAGACAACTTTTTTGTGCTGTTTTGAAAATGTGTGTTAATTCCAATTTATCTAAAATAGGATTTTGGAGAGAGAGAAGAAAACTTTCAAAAGTTTTGGAAAGCACCCCCACCTCTCCACACCTTGAAGGCAAGCATTCTGAACCCCGGCATAATATTTTTGTGTGTTCGATGACACGTTTATAACATAACCTCACTTTGGAGAAACTTGTTATTTCATGTGGTATGATCATATGCATGGGTGCATGTTATTGATTTCCATGCTGTTGGAAATGAACACACTTGTGGTGATAATCATCCTCATGTGCCTTGCATGCATACCGGCAGGAACCCGGGAAAACCTCTGCCTTGGGTAGGCATGAGTTTGTCGCCGGTCTCCGTTGGGACGGTTATGTCTGGTATGGCATGGTAAGGTGATATGAGCGGTGACTCTGTTGGTTGAAATATATTCGTTATACTAATCATGCAGGGAATACTTAAACCTCCTGAGTCGACCGTAGATCGAGTCTTGTGCCAGTAACCCCCATACTTGTTTCGTACTACCACTCGTCTCTCAGCAAGTAGAGTACGGTTCAGTAAGTTGTCAACCCTTTCTAGCACACACCGTACAGAGAGGCCATGGTGGAAGATACGGTTGTAGCTGGTAGGCGAGCCACCCGTCCGGGGCATGGGTGTTTCCGGTTGGGACCGAGAGGGGGGCACCCCTTAGAGCGCGCGATATAAATTTGATCCCATGCTACGCGAGGTTGTAGCCTCCCCACTTAGAGTTTTGCTTGACAGGTGTCGTGGGTGATTCCAGACACCAGTGAGTTAAGCTGGTGTGTGCAAGTTAGGTGTGTTCTCAACAAAAAGACCGTAGACGGAATTAGTCCCGATGGACTAAAGAAATCCGTTACTCGTGGGTAAAGAGTACACCCTCTGCAGAGATTAAACCTATTCGAATAGTCGTGTCCATGGTTAAGGATTACAGTCTGGGATGGGTCAAGTGTCGGTCTTAGTGTCGGTCTTCGGAGGTGAAACTGTTAACCAGAACTGGAACTACTAACTGTGACTTGTGATAATTATGATTATTATTATTGTGAACTAACCCGTGATATCATTGTTATTATCGAATATCACTGGGATGGTTCTACCTCCTGGATATTCACTATGATTGTTATTTAAAAGCCCCTTTATGTGGTGTCGCTCAGACGCCCGACTGTGGCATTTCTTTTAAAGCCCTTTATGTGGTGTCGCTCAGACGCCCGACTGAGGCATTTCTTTTAAAACCCTTTATGTGGTGTCGCCGACGCTTGATCGTGGCATTTCTTTTAAAGCCCTTTATGTGGTGTCGCTCGACGCTTCGACCGAGGCATTTCTTTTAAAGCCCTTCATGTGGTGTCGCTCGACGCCTCGACCGTGGCATTTCTTTTAAAGCCCTTTATGTGGTGTCGCTCAGACGCCCGATTGTGGCATTTCTTTTAAAGCCCTTTATGTGGTGTCGCTAAGACGCCCGACTGTGGCATTGCTTGTTATTTATTTCATAAATTTTGATACTACTATGTTATTGCATTTTTATAAATAACTTGCTTGCACGCATCAGAGTTTTATTTATCTTTTGTGACTGACGTCATGAGCATAAAATATTGTTAGCACATCATTGTTATATTATACCAGTGTTCATAATGTTTGCGAGTACATTCAAAGTACTCACTGGCTTGTCCCTGGCTATTGTCTTGTCCAGATTTTCTTGCACGGAGAGGAGCGACGCGATGACAGCCCCGGAACCTAAGCAACGGAGATAGCAGCCTCGCGGAGATAGGAGTTAACCTGGTCAGCTATTCCTGTGGGAATTGGAGTCCCATAGACACTGATGATCCACAAACCGCTTCCGCCATCAACCACTAGAACCATTTGTTGTACTCACAGGCCAGAATGGTCTTGTACTGCAAGTATTGTATTTTTGCTTGGATTTTCTGTATCAAGTTAGAGCCTCATCAGCTAACAGTAATCCTGGGGCTGATGAGCACGACGGTCTTTTCTGGAAATTTATACCCGGAAAATCGGTCGTGAAAGACTTGGTATTAGAGCCAGGCTGACCATTGGCTAATCCTATCTTAGCCAGGTCGAAAAACCTAGGAAAAACCAACCCACCAGACCCTAACCAAAACCCCAGCCAAGCTTCCCATGCAAGATAGCCACACAGTGACCCCGACACTTTTGGCAGTCGGTGCCCAACCTATCAGCCTAGCCTTTCGAGCACGCGCCAGTAACCAGCGTGATGTAGGGTGGAACCCTAATTAGTCGATCTTTCACGTTTGGAGGGGATCCTACGGAGGAAACACGAAGAACACGCCGAAGCACGAGGGGAAACACGGGGAAAATGAGAGAGAATCACTCAACCAACAAGGAATCGATCACACAAGTGCTAGATCAACATACACACACGAGATCCACAAGATACATGGTCAACTAGGGTAAGGATACGAAGGAACCGTTCATCTCCAAGAGGAGGCCTTGAATCCACGAGGGGATCTTCCCGTAAAGGGGTCTTGTATCCGAGAGGATCTTCTCCGAAGAGGTCGCGGTCTCTCACGAGGAGGAGATCCGATAGATGAGCGTAGCTCTATCTCTAACTTGAGCTAAATCAACGCTAACCCTCAAAGTGGGGAGGAGGAGGTCTATTTATAGTGCTAAGCCACGAAGGGGTAAGTGAGGGGCGAAGGGGTACACATGCCTCGGCCCAAGTCGCGACACAGCGGGTCCGGATGATCCGGATGGCGGCCCGGATGATCCGGGTGTCGGGGTCCGGATGATCCGGCGACCGTCCGGATGATCCGGCCGTCGAGGGCTTCGTAGTCTTGGCGCCGATGCGGATGATCCGGGAGGGTCCGGATGATCCGGCTGGACCCGGATGATCCGGTGGGTGTCCGGATGATCCGGCAACTCGATCTTGCTCCATTCTTCTTCTTCCTTCTCCTCTTCCATGCTTGGCCTTGGTCCTTGGATTCTCCATGGTCATCTTGGTTGTACCTGAGTGTATGCAAGGTCCATGCATGAGGTAGTAGCCGTGTCTCATATGCAGAAAGTGACGGTTCGAAGAGGAGTGAATTCACCTTGTGTCCAATGGCGCATAGTCGAGGTCTCATCTTATGTATCCTTGGGGCTTAGAGAATAGTTGGAGTGTACATGGGGATGAACGTGGGATGCTCCGCATCATATCCCCCCCCCCTTGGGAAAGATCCGACCTCGGATCGCGATCCTCATCACCATGGAAACGGGTGTCGTGGACGGACTTGTAGCGGGACGTAGGGGAAGGCATTGCGCACTCCAAGTACTCCAAGGTGTCTCCGGTATGTGGTACATGCAAAATGATCAAACACAAAGTACACTTGGAAATACAATGGTTAGCGCACACAAAGTGTCCATCAATTAAGCAAGAGTCCGTGCGAATGGATAGTGCATGACAAAGCGCATGACGCTTATTAAGATGATATAGAATGATATGTAAAGCATTCATGGGATAATTAGCATGGTGCACAAAGCGACAAATTCTACCATTGTGCAAAATGATGTCATAGAGGGATGTTTCATCAATAGCATGAATATGTGATGTAGGGTGGAACCCTATAGCTACGATCTTTCACGTTTGGAGTGGGATCCCTCGAAGAACACGATGAACACGGGGAAGAACGGGGAGAAATCACAAGGGGAAACACTCAAGAACAAGTCCAAATCACACATCCACTAGACAATCAAACACACAAGATCACAAGGTACATGAACAACAAAGGAAAAGATACAATGTAAGGTTCATCTCCAAGAGGAGGTCTTGATGATATCCTAGATGGATCTTCCCACAAGGGGGTCTTGATGATATCCCGCGGGATCTTCTCCTAGATGGAGGTCTTGGCCTCCAATGGAGTAGTGGTCTCTCTCTCTCAAGAGTAGAGATAGGTAGGAGCAAAGCTCACCTAAGAATGAGCTATCACTTTGCTAACCCTAACTAGAGGAAGGGGATGGAGTATATATAGGCTAGTCCACGAAGGGGTAAGTGAGGAGGGATACATGGGCCTTGGCCCGACTCTGCTGTGGCGGCGCGGATGTCGGCTGGGGTCGGATGTCCGGGCGTTCGCGGGAGGCCAGATGTCCGGGGCATGGGCCGGATGTCCGGGCTCGTGAGGTCGGCCTCGGTGCTCTCTGGATAGGGGCGCCGGATTTCCGGGCTTATGGCCGGATGTCCGGGCTGTCGGGAAGCGCCGGATGTCCGGGCTTGCGGACCGGATGTCCGGGGCCTGTAGTTACTTGGCGGCTGGGCGGCTGGTGTGGGTGATGCTCCAGGGGCCGGATGTCCGGGGTCCTGGCCGGATGTCCGGGTCCTGGGAGTCGTCTCCATCTTCTTTCGTCGTCGCTTCCAGGCTTCCCTCGCGGATGGTGTAGTTGTTCCTTGGCGCTTGCACTCCTCCTCAACATCCGTGAAGCTCCGACAATACCTATGCATGCACACGGGAGAAGTGTCAAGTAGTATACCATCCTCGAAAGGGTCAAGTGAGCACGTGTAAAGGAGAAGATTCACCTTTATGTATGAGAAGTAGAGGTCGCACGTGTCACTTGCCAAACGGACTCTTGACATGGTGATGACCGTAGGATGCTCCGCATCATCCCCTCCCCCTTGGAAAAGATCCGACCTCGGATCGAAAACCAAATCACCATGGGAAAGAGATGGCGGTGCCGTGTCAAAGTGGTCGATCACCAAGCACTCATCGTCTAGTAGCTCGAAATGTGCACTCGCCAATGTCACACAGTTTTGTGATTCCTTCAAAAGGAGCAAATAGAACAAACACTTGGAAAAACAAATGTGGTTAGCGTTAGTGCAAAACCAAGCATTCAAGAGGTGATTCACCAAACAAGTGTTGTCATCAAGCATAGCATAAGGTGTGACAAAGGATTGTGACATGACATGTAAGCATATGAATTGAGCAAAATCAAGGTCATCATGGAAACAAGCATGTAAATGTGAGGTAGAGATGCAAGTATGTGTGACAAGAGAATAAGCATCTACCTCAAGGTCATTGCAAACAAGCATCAAGCACTCAATGAAAGGTCTATGGTAGGCATAAGAAGTATTCACAACACCAAATAGGATGAGATGTCTTAAAACATGGGTCAAGTGCAAGACAATCCGAGCATAATGTGCATAGGGTGTAGTGAATATAGCTTGGTACTCAACACAATAGAAAGAGCAATTGTTCATCATGTGTGAGGCAATCAAGTGAATCATGTGACAAGCAAAGGGACATGGCATATGTGAAGAAATGATATTGGTGCAACCAACCATATGATAGTAGCAACACAAGGTATATATGTCATGAAACATGGAAATGTGGCAATCATAGGTGAAAGCAATATCTCGAACATGCATGCAAATGGTGCAAGCAACACATGAAGTATGATCCACAATATCCAAGCTCAAGAAGGATGTCACATTGAAAGCATTTCCTTGTGCATTCTTCACATTGCCGGAGTGGTAGGAAGTATGGTGTAGAAGCGAGTCGTGGAAGAATCTATGAGGCTTGCTCTCAAGAGCTCGAATGGTGAACTCACGTGAAGTGGAAGTCGACACGAAGTCCAAGTATCCTACACATGCACAAAACAAAAGAAAGAACGTATGCACATGGTAGATAAACACATCATCCATCATGATGGTTCTCATCTTTTGCACATAACCATTAGAAGCACAAGTGCATGAATAATATGATGCAACAATGGCAATATTCATGGCACTAGGTATATGGTGCAAAGAAGTAAGACAAGCATGCTTCACAAGAATTATGTCAAAATCTCCAAATATATGCGAGAGTGCTATGGGGGCAATCTCATGAGCAAGAAGAGAATCATTGTTGCACTCAATACATCGCAAATCTAGCATGAGAGAGGCAACACATGGAGATATATGAGACGAAGCAATATGAATCATGTGCAAAGCATATAGATGGTTGTCATCAACCGCATGAGATGAGCACTTATAACACAAGAGACAATCATCAAGATATATCATGTGAGAGGCATGAGCATATATGTCATCAACCCAAGAAAGCAAGTAATAGTGGAACATGGGTGATGCAACATAGCAAGCAATTATAGCAATCAAGTCAAGCAAGCTAGTAGTGCGAAGATGCAACATACTAGGAGGAATCATGGCAACCATGTCATGTGTGCAAATAGTGGGCATGAATAATTCACATGTCATAGCACAAGCATGAAAGCAAGATATGAGGACAATAGCATGGGGCACATCATAAACATGGCAATGGCAACAAGGATCTCTACCAAGCATGCAAATACACATAGAAGTAGCATAATGATGAAACATGGGTAGATGCAAGCAAGGGTCACAATTGCATGGCAAAGGCATAGAAGCAAGCATAGCATGCAAAGGGAACACGGTAAAATGAGCATAAGGTGACAAGTGGTAAATGGCCCATAGCCGTGTGAGAGCCAAGTAGAAGAGATGCGCGTAGTTCTTGCACGAAGGGAACGGTGGTAAGGATAGTCCACGGGATCCCAAGTCATCATTGCTCTCTAGAGCTAGTTTTGTCAACTCGTGGGATTGCGAGGTTGACAAGTATTCATGGGTACCTGCACAAAAGAGACACAAACCAAAGAAATTGTGCGCGTGGTAAATGTACACATCATCCATCATGATGTGTATGTGCACGTGTGAGTTAGCACAAGATAAGAAATTCTCAAAGAAATTTGATGCATGGTATAAGAACATGTCATCCATCATGAAAGAATAGTTATTGTGTATGACACGATGGGGACACAAATTGAGAATGCAAGTATATGGCACATCAATAGTATGTTTATTCATGGGGAGCATATGGTGCACATAATTATTGGGATCATGCAATGAATGGGGTGGACCAAATTCTCCTAACATGTATGAGGAAACTATGGGGGCCTCCTCATGAGCAATAGCGGGAATATCATTTGGGGAAAATGGACAACATCCTAAACAATGCATATCCGAAGCTAGGTGGTCATGGCATGGCATATGAGATAAATGACGCAAAGGGAGCATATCAATATCATCACAAGAAAAACAAATGCCAATAACCATGGGCTTGTCATCTATGCCATATGTGCAAATTCGGTTTATTTTAATGGCATATGCATAGTCACTATGAAGAGATTGCAAATAAGACATATGGTGGATCTCATGCATAGCATATGACAAGTCAAGCGGATTATCAAACATGATGTGACCTAAAGAATTGTCACAAGAAATCCTATGTAACATGGCATCACAACTAATAGACTCCACATGAGAATCATCATATTCATCATAAATGGGAAAATCATCACATGGGGAAATCATACTAGCATGAAGCATGGTACGAGGTGGATCAACATCTTGCAAGCAATCAATCTCAAGAATGTCCACTAGTGGGACTAGAGCATCACCTTCACCTATGTTACCTTTGTCATTCCACTCAAGTGGTGTAGGTGAGGTGGGAAAGACCAAATGGTGGTCATCATCATCATCTTGATGGAACCATGTGGGCGATGCATCATAATCCACCATGGCCATCGTCTTGTCCAAAGGGAGGACGAAGTCATCGAGGATCGGCGCGTCATCATAAATAGGACCTAGCACCAAAGGAGGAGACACAATAGAGGTAGAGGTCAAGTTGTTAGAAATGTAAATGGCCTCCCGAGACCTATCAACTATCTCACTCTCTCTATGTGGTGGTTCACTCACTCCTTCAAAGTAGGTGCACTCAATCTCACATATGGTGGAGTCACTCATCTCACTCAAGTGGTGGGGGTTGTGGCTCTCCCCACATGGGAATTGTGGCAACTCATCATATATGGGGCTAGTGGTGAAGTCACTCTCACTCTCAATATGGTGGCACAAGTCACTCAAGTAATCATACGTCGCCGTGGTCGAAGGGAAAGTCCCATGCTCAACCATCTCGTCGTGGTCGCCGTGGATGAAGGCCGAAGATGGCACATCATCACTCTCGTCGTGGATGAAGGCCGAAGATGGCACATCATCACTCTCGCCTCCTAAGATGGAAGCATCATCCTTGCTCGCCACCTTGTCGCCGCCTCCAAAGCTTGGTCCTTGGGAGCATCGCCTTGGAGCTCGTCGGGCTTGGACATCTTGGTGGTACTAGCCTCATGCTTGTCGAGAGCTTGGGCGCCAAGTTTGCTTGGGGTGGAGAAGCCTTGGCCTTCATGAGTTCTTGTTCGCCTTGAGAGCACCATTGTAGTAGTCGTCGATGGACTTGTAGTTCTCGAGGAAGATGGTCTTGAAGATGTCGCAGCAATCCCATCATGAAGTGGAACTTCATCGAAATGGGGTCGTCCACGCCGGCTCGTCGCAAGGCAATCATCATCTCCTTGAAGTACTTGTCGATGGACTTGGATCCTTGGGTGGTGTTCTCCAATTGGCGTTGAAGTTGTTCCGTATAGGTTGGAGGCACAAACTCTCGCCGTAAAGCTCTCTTCGTCTTGGGCCAACTCATCTCGTAGCTCTCTGAAGGTGTGTGAAGCCACCATATCGAGGCGTAGTCGTGGAAGTTTCTTGTGGCACACTTCACTTGATCTTCGGGACGAACTTGATGTAGCTTGAGGTAGTCGTCCATCAAACGCTCCCACTCGAGGTACTCCTCGGGTTCTTGAGTCCCATAGAAAGGAATCGCATGGTCGATGTCGAGGTCGTAGTAGCTCGTGGAAGTCGCGGACTTGAGCTTGGGGAGCTTCTCTTGAGCGTAGTCTTGGGGTTCTTGTTGGCGAAGATTTGTATGTCCAGAGGCGAAGATGCCTTGAAGTTGCTTGGCGAAGATGCCAAGGGAGATGGTGAAGTCATTGAGCGGTTGTTGATGTAGAGCTCTTGACCTTCACGTTCTTGTTGGTGATGGTGTCGATGCCGATGTGATCTTGCCGGAGATGGTAGCTCGGAAGCATGTGCTCTTGAGCGTCTTCTCGAAGATGAGGAAGATCGCTTTTAGGACTTGATGAGGGCTTTGATCTCCTCCATTTTAGCTTGCATCTTGGCGTCGGAGTTGTTGTTCATGGCATCGAACTCGTCGTTGTTGTTGTAGACCGAAGATGAAATGCCTTGCCTATCCATCACAAGACTCGAGTAGAGGTGAGTAGGAAATGAGATAAACAATACCAAGTTACCTTTTCCCAAAGTTGAGGATGTATCCCGTGTCACTCAGTGTGAGATTAAAGAATAGTGGAATTGGTACTGGACTTGTTCACTCACACCTATCAAGTAAAGCTTATGGTAGAGCTCGGTGAGGATAGTGGCACAAAAATTTAATGCAAAATGTTAGCAAGAGTCAATAATGTTGAAAGAGATTCACAAATTCGCAAGTGAAACAAATGGACCAAAAGCAATGAAAGGTACACGGAAACACACACACGGATAGATAAATGGGGTCGTGCAACCAAGGAATGAGCACAAAATGTGGAATCCACGGAAAACACTCGTGTTGCACAACTCAAGAGAGACGCTAGCACGATTGCTCAATAGGCGGATACGACACTTGTGCACAACCTATAATATGCAAAATGGATATTCTTTCTATCCCAAGTATGCTATGTATGTATGGTTCCCGGTGTTTCTCTCAAGCATGATATCATATGATGTAGATTTTGGTATGGCTCTTATGTGCAATGGGGTATGATGCTATGGCACTTGCTCACGAGCTCTTTGCTCTCTTTTTGCTTAAAAGCTTTTTCGCTTTTTTTTTCTATGGCCACTTTTGCACAATGCACAAACCAAGATAGCAATTGTGTATACGCGGGAACAAACTTGAGGCACAATGGATGATATGATACCAATATGATATGGTATGTATGCAATGGAAGGTATGGACCACTAATGTGCACAAGTAACGTTGCCGGCAATACTCAAATGGCTAGTCTCGATAGGCAAGTAACGCAAAATGGGCTAGGGGTTAACAATGCAATTGCAAGGGAATATACAAAGGTGTCGTCGAGGTTACCGTCCTTTGCGATGATGAGAAGCGGTGTTGCCGATGTCGACCCGTTCCTAGTTAGCCGAAACACCCTAGGAAACGGAAAAACCGCAAACTCAAAATCTCAAATGACAAATGTCAAAATGGTGGTAGCGGAAATGCGGTGGTGGTTTGCACTTGGCAATGCCGAAGTGGAATGATGGGCTATACACGTGTCGAAGTTGAAGTTGCCGTCGCTAAGTAGCCGAAACACCTTAGGAGACACAAGCCACAACTCGAAAAAGCTCAAACAACAATTGGGTTATGTTGGGTTGTCGGAAGTGTATGGTGGGTAAGGTTATGTGGAAGTGGTGGTGGTGGTTGATGAAGAAGCAACCGTCCCTAAGTAGCCGAAACACCTTAGGAGACTCGAATCACTACTCAAGCAACCACTAATGCTATATGGATCAAAATGGGTTAGGTTGCGAAGTCGGTGGTGGTTATGCGGATGTTGTGGTGGAAGCCCTAGGCAAAGATGCCAAAATTCACTAAATTTGATGGAGTCAAATGATGTTGGTGGTATTTTTGTGGGATGGGGGATGTCAATAGCTTCAAAATGAGCTAAAGAACGTCAAAATCGGAGTTCGGATGAATTAGTTATGGCCGAAACGGTGAAATGGGAAAAGCTGAAATGACAGGGGCCGGACATCCGGGGCTCGGGCCGGATTTCCGGGACCTGATGTACAGAACCGGGCGCGAAATTACGCTCCAGGAGCCGGATGTCCGGGCTATTGGCCGGATTTCCGGGATGGCCGGATGTCCGGGGCTCGGGCCGGATGTCCGGGCTCCAAATCCGAGGATGAACTCGAGGAACTCGATTTTGGGGCGGAAAATTGAGATTTCGGGGTCAAAATTGAAGAGATTTCGTGGATGGAAGGTGGGGAAACTTGGGGGAAAGCTAGATCCACTTGAAACCAAGCAAATCCATGGATCAAAATCAACAAAACATCATCAAACCAACAAATCACAAAAAAATTTGGGGGCTATTTTTTGTGGGGATTTTCGGATTTAGGACGAAAACAACAAAATCAAGCTAGAAAACGCGGGGTATGGGCTCCAAATACGTGATCAACGTGGCTCATGATACCATATGATGTAGGTTGGAACCCTATAGCGACGATCTTTCACGTTTGGAGTGGGATCCCTCGAAGAACACGATGAACACGGGGAAGAACGGGGAGAAATCACAAGGGGAAACACTCAAGAACAAGTCCAAATCACACATCCACTAGACAATCAAACACACAAGATCACAAGGTACATGAACAACAAAGGAAAAGTGATGAGGACATCAATACCATTGTTACACCCACAGCCCCTGCTGCTATACATACTGGACCAATTACTAGTGCTCACAAGACGCCAACTAAATTACTGGTACTTTCGTTTCTTGGTAATGATTCTAATGTTCATGAGAATATGATGCTGCCTAAATTGGATACATTTGTTTTGCTTACAAATGAAGGGCCTAGCTTGGAGAAGGATGAACATTGGAGCAAGAACACACATGGAGTTGATGGTATGCGCAAGGAGATCAAGAACGGAGTTACAAGTGATGATTTCAGGACTTTGAAGCCACCATAAGGAGTGCATGAAGCCTTGGACGAAATATACAAGATGCCACTTCATAATATTCGTCCATAGGCTATTCTAGGTGCCGCGTCACCTTATTATTGGGCCAGGCCCATGTAATTTCGAAATACATTAGTATAGGCTATTTTTAGAGTCCGTATGTGTGGGGAAACAAGAGATAGGGTTAGTTTCGGACCCCTCCACCAAGGGCCACGAAATTCACCCCTCTTCCTCCATATATACAGCCCTTAGGGCACCGTTTAGACTTGGGTTTTGTTTAGATCAAAAGTTCGCCATAGCTGCAACTTCGCTGCGTTTCGTTTGTGTTCAACGACTGCACAAAGGCGCCACAGTAACCCCACCTTGATCAATAAAGCTTTCATCTTATATTCGCAATATCCAGATTGCAATCTCAGTTTCTTGCTTGTTCTTCGTTTGCTCGCAGGAAATAGACCCTCGTGGTCGTTGATCGTGCTCGGCGTGGTCAATAACCTCTCGGAGTTGGTTTAGCGATTGCTAAGGCGCGACGTCCTCGCACGTTCAGTAGTCGGATCGTCAAAGTCGACTTCCACCAAAGCGAAATCCACCATCTCATCGAAAGACGGACACCTCGCCTCTATCAAGTGGTATCGATTTCCGGGTTGCTCGGTGAGATTTTACAGCTTTTCGTAGTTTAGATCGAGTCTGTTCTTCATACCTATAGTCCACGAAAAAGCCACAAAAAAAATTAGGTTAGTTCATCCTATCCGAACCACCGAGCCTTTGCATAATCTTTTCTCAGATTTGCATTGTTGAATTTGCGGTTGCATCGCCGTGTCTAGTTGCTGGTCTTAGAGTCTAGTCTTTTAGAGTTACGAGTTCGGTCATAAGTTGTCACGCCGCCGCACCATTATCATCGCCCCGCCATCTACCACCACCGCTTATCCGCCACCGTTTGAATCCGATCCATATACCACCACCGCTTCCATATATATCACCACCGCCGCCATCGACCACCATATATCCACCACCAATCCGAGTCCCTTGCATATTAGGTTTGTTTTGGGATCCATCTAGTTTTCCGATTCGTGTTTCCTTGTCTCGAGTAGGTTTTGATTCCAGCAATCTTTTGTCGCCCGTAGAAGAGGTTGGTTTCAAAAAAAAGAGTCCGAAACCACCTCCGCTTAGGCCCAAAATTTTCCAAAACGCACGGGATAAAAAATTTTCGCTATCCTATTTTTAGGTGTTTCTAAGCGTATTGAGCGATCGCCGTTATAGAAAGTTTTTTGACCCGCTTCAGCTTTTGGGTCCGGCAATCGAAAAAAAAATTGTCGAAAAATTTCGTACCCATCCGTCGGTTTGACACAGGAAGAGTTTTGAGACACTCGCCATTATAGTGATTTTTAAAAAAAAAAAAGAGCAGAGCAAAAAAAAATCTGCATAAAAAAAAAAAAGAGCGAAAAAAAATTTCAGAGTGTGCTCCTCCCTTGTTTACGCAGCGCCGTGATTTTGTTAGTGTTCTAGGCTCGCGTCTCTAGCACGGTCTAGCCTAGGACCAGACAAGATCCGTCGTTGAGCGCTTATTCAACTTTGCATCTCTGAATTGATTATTGTCGACCTTTTTTACTACCATATTATAAGCCTTCCCAGCTCCACATACATCTACGTCGTGCGCTTGATTCTCCCCGTAATCGCTATAGCCAAGCTTTGAGAGTTTTGACTACAACGGTTGCCGATCACCGCTTTCTTCTTTGGGTAAGAACTGGTAAGAATTTGAGATTTGCTTGACGGATTTGTGACTGCCCACCACACCACCACCACCACTTCCTAGTAGTCTGAGGATCATATTCTTGTGTGTTTCTATTGCTGCTAACCATGGCAGGACCACAAGCCGATGAGACTGATTGGGAGAACGACAAACAAACAGCTACATGATAAGTTTCAGCAAATGATGATTGGACAGGTGCAAGACGTGATAAACAGATTTGACGAGGCCATGGAGAAGATAGATGGCATTGAGAAGACGTTTGAAACAAAGCTTGATAGCAAGTTTGATGAATTGCTCGACGTTTTCCACAACCACCGCCGCTGCACCTATCGCACCTCTCGAACGACAACAACCACGCCCCTTCCGAATCAAGTATGGACGAGCTCAGCGTGTTCCTCTTGAGCAGGACAAAATTCTGGTGCCGCTGCTACTCTTGTTGGTGCTTCTTTGGCTCCTGCGCCATTGCTGCTGGTACCGAGGAGGATGATTATGTGGGAGATTACGAGGAGGAGGTTGATCAACAGCAGAACTACGTGCAACCACCAGCACCACAACCACCAGGTCGTCCACATGCAAATAATGGCAATGCTAGGGCTACCCTCAGGTAAGAGATCATGACCATCTCCCTAAACTGAAATTGAATATTCCACCATTTGAGGGTAGATATGTTCCTGATATATATCTTACTTGGGAGTTAGAAACTGAACAACGATTTACATGTTTACAATATCCCGAGGAGAGACGTGTTCCTGCGTCTGTTTGTGCTTTCACTAGCTTTGCATGTGTTTGGTGGTCTCGAACATTGTAGATTATATCCTGTTCCAGCTACTTGGGCTGCTTTGAAAACTGCTATGCGTACTCGTTGGGTTCCACCATATTATCAACGTGAATTACTTCAAAAATTGCAGCGCTTAAGACAAGGAAAAAATTCGTAGAAGAATATTATCGGGAATTACAAACCGGCTTGATTAGATGTGGTATTGTTGAGGAGAATGAAGCTATGCTTGCACGTTTTCGGGTGGATTAAATAGAGATTCAGACCATTCTAGACTATAAGGATTATAATAATATCACTCGCTTATTCCATCTTGCTTGTAAAGCTGAACGTGAAGTGCGTGGATCGATGTGCATTGGCGCCGCACTAACTTTTCTCGCAGGTCGACCTTCATCATGGACACCACGTGCATCATCTACTTCCACCGCACCATCACCTCCTTGGTGCCACCTCCAACCGTGATACAAGAAAGGTGCACAACCACCATTATCGCCAAGAGCACACCTGCCGGGCCTGCAGAGCTCTTCTTCTTCTATGGCGTCAACAGGCACACAAGTGATATTATTTGTCGTCGTTGTAAGGGAAGAGGACATTTTGCAGAGAATGCAAATCTCAGCGTGTGATGATTGCTACGAGGATGGTGGGTATGAGTCCGCTAGTGACTATGATGAGGAGACTTTGGCTCTTATTACACATGAGGAACACGGTGGAGATGATTCTCGATCATGAGACACAATACATGGCTGTCAAGATGCCGACAGTATGAATGTTTAGTTGCTCAACGTGTTTTGAGTGTGCAGGTTACACAAGTGAGCAAAATCAGAGGCATAATTTGTTTCATACAAAGGAGTTGTGAAGGAACGTTCTATTCAAGGCCATCATAGATGGAGGGAGCTGCAACAACTTGGCTAGCATGGAGATGGTGGAGAAGTTATCTCTCACCACAAGACCACATCCACATCCTTACTACATCCAATGGTTCAACAACAGCGACAAGGTTAAGGTAACACGTACTGTTCGTGTGCATTTTAGTATCTCTACATATGCTGATTATGTTGATTGTGATGTGGTACCTATGCAAGCATGTTCCTTGTTACTTGGTAGACCATGGCAATTTGATAAAAATTCTGTACACCATGGTAGAAACAATCAGTATACTCTTGTTCATAAGGATAAAAATATTACTTTGCTTCCTATGACTCCGAGTCCATTTTGAAAGATGATATTAATAGAGCTAATAAAGCAAAACAGAGAAAAATAAGAGTGAAAATCAGATTGTGGCAAAAGAATTTGAGCAACACATGAAGCCTAATAATAAACCATCTACTGTTGCTTCGAAATTAAATTGAAAAGTGCATGTTTACTTGCCACTAAATCTGATATTGATGAGCTAGATTTTAGCAAATCTGTTTGCTATGCTTTTGTGTGCAAAGAGGCATTATTTTCATTCGAGGACGTGCCTTCCTCTTTGTCTCCTCGCTGTCACTAACATTTTGCAGAGTTCACGACGTCTTTCCACAAGACGTGCCACCGGATTACCACCTATTCGAGGGATTGAGCATCAAATTGACTTAATTCCGGTGCATCATTACCCAACCGTGCACCATACCGCACCAATCCAGAGGAGACGAAGGAGATTATGCGTCAAGTACAGGAGCTGCTCGACAAAGGTTATATACGCGAATCCCTTAGTCCATGTGCTGTTCCTATTATTCTATTGCCGAAAAAGGATGGTACATCACGATGTGTGTTGATTGTAGAGGCATTAATAATATTACTATTCGTTATAGTCACCCTATTCCTAGGCTAGATGATATGCTTGATGAATTGAGTGGCTCTACAATATTCTCCAAAGTTGATTTGCGAGTGGATACCATCAAATTCGTATGAAATTGGGAGATGAATGGAAAACAGCATTTAAAACTAAGTTTGGATTATATGAGTGGTTAGTCATGCCTTTTGGGTTAACTAATGCACCTAGTACTTTCATGAGATTAATGAACGAAGTTTTACGTGCTTTCATTGGACGATTTGTGGTAGTCTATTTTGATGATATACTGATTTATAGCAAATCTTTGGAAGAACATTTGGAACATTTACGTGTTGTTTTTAATGCTCTACGTGATGCACATTTGTTTGGTAACCTTGGGAAGTGCACCTTTTGCACCGACCGAGTATCTTTTCTTGGCTATGTTGTTACTCCACAGGGAATTGAAGTTGATAAAGCCAAGATTGAAGCTATTGAGAGTTGGCCACAGCCCAAAACGGTCACACAAGTGAGGAGTTTCCTTGGCCTCGCTGGTTTCTATAGGCGTTTTGTGAGAGATTTCAGCACCATTGCTGCACCTCTC
This sequence comes from Aegilops speltoides, assembly GCA_021437245.1. NCBI lineage: Eukaryota > Viridiplantae > Streptophyta > Magnoliopsida > Poales > Poaceae > Aegilops > Aegilops speltoides. The sequence continues at coordinate 214,876,809 of CM038144.1, forward strand.
AATGAGCTTACAAAGAAGGATGTGCCTTTTATTTGGGGTACCGCACAGGAAGAAGCCTTCACGGTATTGAAAGATAAGTTGACACATGCTCCTTTACTCCAACTTCCTGATTTTAATAAGACTTTTGAGATTGAATGTGATGCTAGTGGAATTGGATTAGGAGGTGTGTTATTACAAGATGGCAAACCTATTGCATACTTTTCTGAAAAATTGAGTGGGCCTAGTCTGAATTACTCTACTTATGATAAAGAATTATATGCTCTTGTTCGGACTTTAGAAACATGGCAACATTATTTATGGCCCAAAGAATTTGTTATACATTACGATCATGAATCTTTGAAACATATTAAAAGTCAAGCTAAACTGAATCGTAGACATGCTAAATGGGTTGAATTCATTGAGACTTTCCTTATGTCATTAAACACAAGAAGGGTAAAGAAAATGTTATTGTTGATGCATTGTCTCGTCGCTATACTATGCTTTCACAACTTGACTTCAAAATATTTGGTTTGGAGACCATCAAAGATCAATATGTGCATGATGCTGATTTTAAAGATGTATTGCAGAATTGTAAAGAAGGAAGAACATGGAACAAGTTTGTCGTTAATGATGGATTTGTGTTCGTGCTAACAAGCTATGCATTCCAGCTAGCTCCGTTCGTCTTTTGTTGTTGCAGGAGGCGCATGGAGGAGGACTAATGGGACACTTTGGCGTAAAGAAGACGGAGGACGACTTGCTACACATTTCTTTTGGCCAAAGATGAGACAGGATGTTGAGCGTTTTATTGCTCGCTGCACTACATGTCAAAAAGCTAAGTCACGACTCAATCCTCATGGTTTATATATGCCTTTGCCTGCACCTAGTGTTCCTTGGGAGGATATATCTATGGACTTTGTTTTAGGTTTACCTAGAACAAAGAAGGGGAGGGATAGCATATTTGTTGTCGTGGATAGATTCTCGAAAATGGCACACTTTATACCATGTCATAAAAGCGATGATCTTTGTCAATGTTGCTGATTTGTTCTTTCGTGAAATTATTCGCTTGCATGGTGTGCCAAATACTATTGTTTCAGATCGTGATACTAAATTTCTTAGCCACTTTTGGAGATGTTTATGGGCTAAGTTGGGGACTAAACTGCTTTTTAGTACTACTTGTCACCCCAAACCGATGGACAAACTGAAGTAGTCAATAGAACATTGTCTACTATGCTTAGGGCTGTTCTAAAGAAAAATAAGAAAATGTGGGAGGAATACTTGCCTCATATTGAATTTGCTTATAATCGCTCATTGCATTCTACTACTAAGATGTGCCCTTTTGAAGTTGTGTATGGTTTCCTACCTCATGCACCTATTGATTTGTTGCCTCTTCCATCTTCGGAGAAGGTTAATTTTGATGCTAAAGAACGTGCTGAATTGATTTTAAAATGATGAGTTAACTAAGGAAAACATTGAGCGTATGAATGCTAAATATAAACTTGCTTTGGAGATAAGGGTAGAAAACATGTTGTGTTTGCACCGGAGATCTTGTTTGGTTACATTTGCGTAAGGATAGATTTCTGATTTGCGCAAATCAAAGCTAATGCCACGTGCTGCTGGTCCCTTTAAGGTGTTGGAGAAAGTAAATGATAATGCATATAAACTTGAGCTGCCTGCAGATTTTGGGGTTAGTCCCACTTTTAACATTGCAGATTTGAAGCCATATATGGGTGAGGAAGATGAACTTCCATCGAGGACGACTTCATTTCAAGAAGGGAGGATGATGAGGACATCAATACCATTGTTACACCCACAGCCCTGCTGCTATACATCTTGGACCAATTACTAGAGCTCACAAGATGCCAACTAAATTACCGTGTACTTTCGTTTCTTGGTAATGATTCTAATGTTCATGAGAATATGATGTCTGCTTAAATTGGATACATTTGTTTTGCTTACAAATGAAGGGCCTAGCTTGGAGAAGGATGAACATTGGAGCAAGAACACACATGGAGTTGATGGTATGCAAGGAGATCAAGAACGGAGTTACAAGTGATGATTTCAGGACTTTGAAGCCACCATAAGGAGTGCATGAAGCCTTGGACGAAATATACAAGATGCCACTTCATAATATTCGTCCATAGGCTATTCTAGGTGCCGCGTCACCTTATTATTGGGCCAGGCCCATGTAATTTCGAAATACATTAGTATAGGCTATTTTTAGAGTCCGTATGTGTGGGGAAACAAGAGATAGGGTTAGTTTGGACCCTCCACCAAGGGCCACGAAATTCACCCCTCTTCCTCCATATATACAGCCCTTAGGGCACCGTTTAGACTTGGGTTTTGTTTAGATCAAAAGTTCACCATAGCTGCAACTTCGCGCATTTCGCTTGTGTTCAACGACTGCACAAAGGCGTCAGTAACCCCACCTTGATCAATAAAGCTTTCATCTTATATTCGCAATATCCAGATTGCAATCTCAGTTTCTTGCTTGTTCTTCGCTTGCTCGCAGGAAATAGACCCTCGTGGTCGTTGATCGTGCTTCGCGTGGTCAATAACCTCTCGGAGTTGGTTTAGCGATTGCTAAGGCGCGACGTCCTCGCACGTTCGTAGTCGGATCGTCAAAGTCGACTTCCACCAAAGCGAAATCCACCATCTCATCGAAAGACGGGACACCTATGCCTCTATCAAAAAGATACAAGGTAAGGTTCATCTCCAAGAGGAGGTCTTGATGATATCCTAGATGGATCTTCCCACAAGGGGGTCTTGATGATATCCCGCGGGATCTTCTCCTAGATGGAGGTCTTGGCCTCCAATGGAGTAGTGGTCTCTCTCTCTCAAGAGTAGAGATAGGTAGGAGCAAAGCTCACCTAAGAATGAGCTATCACTTTGCTAACCCTAACTAGAGGAAGGGGATGGAGTATATATAGGCTAGTCCACGAAGGGGTAAGTGAGGAGGGGATACATGGGCCTTCGGCCCGACTCTGCGCGCAGGCAGGCGCCGGATGTCCGGGCTGGGGTCGGATGTCCGGGCGTTCGCGGGAGGCCGGATGTCCGGGGCATGGGCCGGATGTCCGGGCTGGTGAGGTCGGCCTCGGTGCTCTCTGGATAGGGGCGCCGGATTTCCGGGCTTATGGCCGGATGTCCGGGCTGTCGGGAAGCGCCGGATGTCCGGGCTTGCGGGCCGGATGTCCGGGGCCTGTAGTTACTTGGCGGCTGGGCGGCTGGTGTGGGTGATGCTCCAGGCCGGATGTCCGGTCCGCCGGATGTCCGGGTCCCGGAGTCGCTCCATCTTCTTTCGCTGCCGCTTCTGTGCTTCCCTTGCGGATGGTGTAGTTGTTCCTTGGCGCTTGCACTCCTCCTCAACATCCGTGAAGCTCCGACAATACCTATGCATGCACACGGGAGAAGTGTCAAGCAGTATACCATCCTCGAAAGTGTCAAGTGAGCACATGTAAAGGAGAAGATTCACCTTTATGTATGAGAAGTAGAGGTCGCACGTGTCACTTGCCAAACGGACTCTTGACATGGTGATGACCGTTGGATGCTCCGCATCAATATGGCAATGGATGCTCAATATGTGTAAGCTATCATGCAATTTATGGTGGACAATATGATCATGATGTGTAAATATGTCATCAAGGAGGATCAGAACAAATTTGCTAAGGAAATGAACAAGCTCATATATCATGGATGACATGGAAATAGATGCAACAAGACAAGCACAATGTGAGTCAATCCATGCATGGGGTGCAAACTTGTGGTGAGTATGATATGTCCATTGAGCATGACATGTATGAGCACAATCAACAAATATGGAGGTGTTGGTGTACCAAAGCTCGATGTCGAGGCATGAGTGTAGTGCCGAAGGTGCATCTAAGAAGTGCAAGCGCTCCTCAATGTGAAGGTCCATATAGCCAATCTCCAATATCGCTCCTCCTTTCACGAGATGTATCATGTAGACAACAAGGAAACAACAATGAAAGAGTGACCCATCCAATATGCCTATTTGAGGATTGCTCAAAGAGAAGGAGTTCACCTTTATGAGAATGTCGAAAATGTTGGTGTCGCACATCATGTATGCCTTCACGTAACCAAAATGTCGCATAACGGCATCGCCTTGTGAAACCTCCAAAATGAAAGGACATGACAAACACTCCGAAAAACAAATGAGGTTAGCGGAAATGCAAAACCTATCATTCGTGTGGTAAGATACCGAACAAGTGTGTGCATCATGCTCATCATAAGAAAGTACAAGGGAGCATTTCAAAGTATGGAGGCATATGATGTAAGAACATCCAAATACAAGAGGCTCAAACAAACAAGCACGCATCACAAGTATAGTGTCCATGTCTCCGAGATCAATAAGCATAGCAAGTTGGAACTCAATACAGGGTGATATGAGAGATGCAACTAATGGAGACAAGAGACAATGATCATGACAAATCAAGTGAGAGGCATGAGCATATATGTCATCAACCCAAGAAAGCAAGTAATAGTGGAACATGGGTGATGCAACATAGCAAGCAATCATAACAATCAAGTTAAGCATGCTAGTAGTGCGAAGATGCAACATAGTAGAAGGAATCATGGCATGCATGTCATTGGTGCAAATAGTGTGCATGAATAATTCACATGACATAGCACAAGCATGAAAGCAAGGTGTGAGAAAAATAGCATGAATATCTTGGTGAGAAGCCATATGTAAGTAGCAATAGGGCATCATGACTCTCCCAACACAACAAGTATCAATAGTATGGGGCACATGATAAACATGGCAATAGCAACAAGGATCTCCACCAAGCATGCAAATACACATAGGGATATCATAATGGTTCATCATGGGTAAATGCAAGCAGGGGTCACAATTGCATGGCAAAGGCATAGAAGCAAGCATAGCATGCAAAGTGAACACGGTAAAATGAGCATAAGGTGACAAGTGGTAAATTGCCCATAGCCGTGTGAGAGCCAAGTAGAGGAGTTGCGCGTAGTCCTTGCGCGAAGGGAACGGTGGTAAGGATAGTCCACGGGATCCCAAGTAGTCGTTGCTCTCAAGAGCTCGTTTCGTCAAATCTTGGGATTGAGAGGTTGACGAGTATACATGAGTACCTACACAAACCAAAGACAAAGGGAAAATTGTGTGTGCATGGTAGATGTACACATCATCCATCATGATGCGCACATGCATGTGTCGGTGAGCACAAAATAGCCAATGCTCAAATAAATGAGATGTGTGATATAGAAACATGTCATCCATCATGAGAGGTTTGTTATTATGTATAGCATAATGGAGACCTAAATTGTGTAATGCATCCTGACAAATATCTAGAGCATTGTTGTTCATGGAATGCATATGGTGCATACTATCATGGGAATCATGCAAAGTAGGAAATGCATCAAGATCTCCTAAGATGTATGAGGAAACTATGGGGGTCTCCTCACGAGCATTAGTAGAAACATCACGTGGAGAATATTGACAACATCCAAAACAATGCATATTTGGGACAATGTGATCATGGCATGACATATTGGATGAATTGCGCAAATCATGTAAAGGAAGCATGGCAATATCATCACATGAAAAACAAAAGCCAATGACCATCACCTCGTCATCTATGCCATAAGTGCAAATGGGATTGATTTTAATCGGGCATGCATAGTTACTATGTTGAGATTGTAGGGATGCAATATGGGAGATCTCACTCATAGCATATGACAAGTTCAATGGATTGTCAAACATGAAGTGACCAATAGAATTTTCACATGATATCCTATGAAGCATAGCATAATAACTAGGCAACTCAACATGCTCATCATCATATTCATCATAAATAGGTAAGTCAAGGCATGAAGAAGTCTCACTAGCATGAAGCATGGAAATAGGTGGGTCAACATCATGGGAGCAATCATTGTCAAGAAAGTCCACTAGTGGGACAAGAGAAGCACCATCACCTATGTTACCTTTGGAGTGTTGCTCATGTGTTGTAGGTGAGGTGTTGAAGATCGTCTCGTTGTCATCTTCATCTTGATGGAACCATGTAGGGGGTGCATCATCGTCCATCATGGCCATCGTATTGTCCATTGGAGGAATGGACTCATCGAGGATAGGCATGTCGTCATGTAGGAGACCTAGCACCATAGAAGAAAACACACTAGGAGTAGAGGTTAAGTCGTTAGAAATCATAGTGGCCTCGCGTGCCGTGTCAACCACCTCACTCTCTAAGTGTTGTGTCTCACTCACTCCCTCGAGGATGCTCTCACTCATATGTTTGTTGGAGCCACTCAAATGGCGCTCAACCTCACATAGGATGTGTGGTATGCTCTCATGTGTGGGGCTAGTGGTGGTCACAGTCATCCTCTCAAAGCAAATGCTCTCAATGTCACATATGGTGGAGTCACTCATGTCTCTCATGTGGTGGTGGCTCTCCTCACATGGCACTTGGGGCATCTCGACATATGTGGGTGTCGGAGAGATGTAGGTGAAAATGTCTCCATGCTCAACTCCTATCGTCGCCTTGGTTGAAGGGGTCCCATGCTCAACCTTTATTGTCACCGTCTTGTGGTTGGAGGCCCATATGATGTGGCACCTCATAGCTCGTCTCCATGACCGAAGGGAGTTTCCCATGCTCGGCCATCTTCCTTGAGGGGCTTCCGAAGATGGAAGTGTCGCCCTCACTCGTAGTTGGTCGCCTTGGACTTGATGAAGTCGATGTGGGCGTACTCGTGTGAAGTAGGCGAAGATGCCGTACATCCAAAGGCGAAGATGCCTTGAGAACACTTGGCGAAGATGCCGAAGTGGTTGATGTAGCCGTAGTGCCGTCTTGTTGGTGGTCGTCTCGCGGTCTTCTTTTGTATTCTTGAAGCTTGGACTTGGCGTGAAGTAGGTCTTGTTGGGACTTGTGCATTTGCGCTTGTGGAGCATCTTCATGATGATGATGTCGTTGTCGTGCTTGAGCTCGTAGTAGATGTAGTTCGTCGTCGTCGTGCACATGTTGCTTGGAGGTGACTTGGCCTTCATGGCTATGTGGATCGTGAACGTGATGATGATCGCCATGTAGATGTGGACGCGGACGATTTGCACTTGCATCTTTTTCGCGCTCCGAAGACTTGTGGCTTGACCGTCGTCGTCTTGAGCATGATGAAGTGGAAGAAGACTTGATCAAGGCCCGAATCTCTTCCATCCTCGCATCTTGCTCCTCCTTTTGTGCGGCAAGCTTGTTGTCGATGTAGTCCCTTTTCCTTGCTTCGGAGTGACGAATTTCGATGGAGATGTTCTCGATGCGCTCACGCAATCTTGATTGTGCGCCTTGCATTTGTCGTTGTAGATCGAAGATAGACGCTTTGGAGATGTAGTTGTTCACGCCGTCGTTGTTGTCGTAGACCGGAGAGGGAATGCCTTGCCTATCCATCACAAGACTCGAGCAAATATGAGTGGGAGAAAGAGAAGAACGATACCAATGTACCTTTGACCAAAGTTGAAGATGAATCAAGTTCACTCAAATGTGGACAATGAAATAGCACTATTGGTACCAATCCTTGTCGGTTCTCACACCTACAAAAGTAAAGCTTATAGTGGAGCTCGGTGAGGATAGTGGCACAAAAATTTAATGCAAAATGTTAGCAAGAGTCAATAATGTTGAAAAAGATTCACAAATTCGCAAGTGAAACAAATGGACCAATAGCAAAGAATGGCACACGGAAACACACACACGGATAGATAAATGGGGTCGTGCAACCAAGGAATGAGCACAAAATGTGGAATCCATGGAAAACACTCGTGTTGCACAACTCAAGAGAGACGCTAGCACGATTGCTCAATAGGCGGATACGACACTTGTGCACAACCTATTATATGCAAAATGGATATTCTTCTATCCCAAGTATGCTATGTATGTATGGTTCCCGGTGTTTCTCTCAAGCATGATATCATATGATGTAGATTTGACAATCTTATGTGCAATGGGGTATGATGCTATGGCACTTGCTCACGAGCTCTTTGCTCTCTTTTTGCTTAAAAGCTTTTTCTCTTTTTTTTCTCTATGGCCAATTTGCACAATGCACAAACCAAGATAGCAATTTTGTATATGCGGGAACAAACTTGAGGCACAATGGATGATATCAATATGATATGATATGTATGCAATGGATGGTGGATCACTAATGTGCACAAGTAACGTTGCCGGCAATACTCAAATGGCTAGTCTCGATAGGTAAGTGACGCAAAATGGGCTAGGGGTTAACAATGCAATTGCAAGGGTAATATACAAAGGTGTAAATCGAGGTTACCGCCCTTGCGATGATGAGTGCCGTGTTCTTGGTGTAGATACCAAGATGATGGAGACTCGCCCCTAAGTAGCCGAAACACCTTAGGAAACGGAAAAACCGCAAACTCAAAATCTCAAATGACAAATGTCAAAATGGTGGTAGCGGAAAGCGGTGGTGGTGTTGCACAATGTGGAAATGGAATGATGGGCTATACATGAGTCAGAGTTGAAGTTGCCGTCCCTAAGTAGCCGAAACACCTTAGGAGACACAAGCCATAACTCGAAAAAGCTCAAATAACAAATGGGTTAAGTTGGGGTTGTCGGAAGTGTATGGTGGGAAGGTTATGTGGAAGTGGTGGTGGTGGTGGTTGATGAAGAAGCAACCATCCCTAAGTAGCCGAAACACCTTAGGAGACTCGAGTCACTACTCAAACAACCTCAAATGCTATGGGGAACAAAATGGGTTAGGTTGTGGAAGTCGGTGGTGGTAATGCGGATGATATGGTGGAGGGCCTAGGCAAACTTGCCAAATTTAAGAAAATATGATGGAGTCAAATGATGTTGGTGGTATTTTTGTGGGATGGGGGATGTCAAGAGCTTCAAAACGAGCTAAAGAACGTCGAAAACGGACTCCGGATGAATTAGTTATGGCCGAAACAAGAATTCAGCCGAGTCAGTGTCAGAGTTACCCGGACATCCGGGAGTAGGTCCGGATCATACGGGTTCGTCAACCGGATTTCTGTCGTGTGGGGCGTCCGGACATCCGGGAGATGGTCCAGCTGATCCAGGTGGATCCGGATGATCCGGGAGAACTTCCGGATGATCCGGGCAGGTCAAACTGCTCGGGATTTGCTCTCGGGGGCGAATTTTTAGGCGGAATATGGGGATTTTGGGGTCAAAATTTGAGGGATTTCGTGGATGGAAGGTGGGGAAACTTGGGGAAATGCTAGATCCACTTGAAACCAAGCAAATCCACGGATCAAAATCAACAAAACATCATCAAACCAACAAATCACAAAAATTTTGGGGGCTATTTTTGGTGGGAATTTTCGGATTTAGGACGAAAACAACAAAATCAAGCTAGAAAAAGAGGGGTAGGGGCTCCAAAAACGTGATCAACGTGGCTCTGATACCATATGATGTAGGGTGGAACCCTAATTCGTCGATCTTTCACGTTTGGAGGGGATCCTACGGGGGAAACACGAAGAACACGCGGAAGCACGAGGGGAAACACGGGGAAAACGAGAGAGAATCACTCAACCAACAAGGAATCGATCACACAAGTGCTAGATCAACATACACACACGAGATCCACAAGATACATGGTCAACTAGGGTAAGGATACAAAGGAACCGTTCATCTCCAAGAGGAGGCCTTGAATCCACGAGGGGATCTTCCCGTAAAGGGGTCTTGTATCCGAGAGGATCTTCTCCGAAGAGGCCGCGGTCTCTCACGAGGAGGAGATCCGATAGATGAGCGTAGCTTTATCTCTAACTTGAGCTAAATCAACGCTAACCCTCAAAGTGGGGAGGAGGAGGTGTATTTATAGTGCTAAGCCACGAAGGGGTAAGTGAGGGGCGAAGGGGTACACGGGTGATGTAGGGTGGAACCCTAATTCGTCGATCTTTCACGTTTGGAGGGGATCCTACGGAGGGAACACGAAGAACACGCGGAAGCACGAGGGGAAACACGGGGAAAACGAGAGGAAATCACTCAACCAACAAGGAATCGATCACACAAGTGCTAGATCAACATACACACATGAGATCCACAAGATACATAGTCAACTAGGGTAAGGATACAAAGGAACCGTTCATCTCCAAGAGGAGGCCTTGATGTTCTTCCCTAGATAGGGGCCTTGAATCCACGAGGGGGATCTTCCCTAGATAAGGGTCTTGAATCCGAATGGATCTTCTCCTAGACGGAGGTCCTGATCTCCGAGGAGAAGTACCGGTGGATGAGCAAAGGCTCTCACACACAAATATGAGCTAATCCAATGCTAAGTCTCAAAGTGAGGAGAGGCGGTCCTATATATAGGGTCTGGGGTGAAGGGATACATGGGCTCAGCCCAACACGCGCGCACAGGCGCTGGCCGGATGATCCGGACGAGGGTCCGGATGATCCGGACCGGTCCGGATGATCCGGGTGGAGTCCCGGATGAGCCGGAGGGTCTGCTGGTGGCGGCGACGGGCCGGATGTCCGGCTGGGGGTCCGGACGTCCGGGCGGGGTCCGGATGATCCGGGCCTGGGTCCGGATGATCCGGCTTCAGCGCGGAGGTTCTGTTGCCTTCGGTGGAGTTAGCCGGATCGTCCGGGCCTCTGTCCGGATCGTCCGGCCTCCCTGGTACTTGTTGCTTTCTCCTCTCCGTCTTCACGCATGTCTTCCGATTCTCCTTGCTTCCCAGCTTCTTCATGGTCGACTCCTGAGTGCCTGAGTATGCATAGAGTTTCCGTTTGAGGTAGTAACCATGTCTCATGTGAATCGAATGAGAGTTGCGAGAGGATTGATGTCACCTCGGTCTCAAGAGCTCTTGCACGTGCTCGAGTCATCAGTCCTTGTGGTGTTGTAGGTGTTGATGTAGAGTCCATGGGGATGATGGAAGGATGCTCCGCATCATATCCCCTCCCTTCGAAAGGATCCGACCTCGGATCTAGTTCTTCATCACCATGGAAAGGCGAGAGGTCTTTGACGTTGAAGGTATCGCTCACGTTGTACTTGTCGCTGGTAGGTCGAGCTTGTAGGCGTTGTTGTTGTAGCGTGCTAACACCTTGAAGGGTCCATCGCTCGAGGCGAAGTTTGGACTTATGCTCGCTGGGGAAGCGTTCCTTGCGAAGGTGTAGCCACACTAGATCGCCTATGTTGAAGATCATGGGTTGCTTGTTGATGTTGAGCTTGGTCGCTAGTCGTTGTACTTGGCACTTGATGGTGTTTCTTGTATCTTCATGCATCTTCTTGATGTAGTTTGCACGGCACTTGCATCGAGGTTGGTGCGCTCTTGTAGAGGTAGAGGTAGGATGTCCAATGGGGACAATGGGTTGAAGCCGAGACGACCTCGAAGGGGACTTGCGGTCGTTGAATGTCTTGCGCGGTTGTAGGCGCATTTCGGCGATGGGTAAACATGTTTCCCACTCCTTGATGTTCTTCTTGATCAAAACGCCAAGTAGAGTGGAGAGCGTCGGTTCGTCACCTCCGTTTGGCCGCCGGTTTGAGGATGGTATGCGGATGAGAACATGAGTTTGATGCCGAGCTTGGCGCAAAGAGTCTTCCAAAAGTAACTCAAGAACTTGACGTCGCGGTCGGAGACGATTGACTTTGGTACTCCATGAAGGTGCAAGATTTCCTACAAAAGAGATTTGCAATATGTGAAGCATCGCTCACCTTGTTGCAAGGAATAAAGTGTGCCATCTTAGAAAATCGATCTACAACCACAAACATGGAATCCTTTCCATTTTGAGTTCTAGGCAAACCAAGTACAAAGTCCATGCTAATGTCTTCCCAAGGTTGATATGGAATTGGAAGAGGCATGTAAAGACCATGAGATTGAGCGTTTGACTTAGCTTTGCGGCATGTAGAGCATCGGGTGGTGAAGCGTGAAACGTCTCGAAACATCTTTGCCCAAAAGTAGTTCTTGGAGAGCGTGGCGAAAGTCTTGTTGCGTCCAAAGTGTCCCATGAGTCCACCTCCATGAGCCTCTTGCAAAAGTAGCAAACGAAGAGAAGACTCGGGTATGCAAAGTTTGTTAGCTCTCATAAGATAACCATCCTTGAGGTAATATTGTTCCCAAGATGTATGCATCAAACATTTAGCATAATGAGGTGCAAAAGATGGATCACTAGCATACAAATCTTTGATATGCTCAAAACCAATAACATTCAACTCAAGTTGGGTGACAAGCGTGCATATGCGTGAAAGTGCATCGGCAACTACATTTTCTTTGCCCTTAATGTACTTGATCACATATGGAAAAGATTCAATAAATTCACTCCATTTGGCATGACGCTTGTTCAATTTAGTTTGACCTTTTAAGTACTTAAGCGTTTCATGATCGGTATGGATGACAAACTCATGAGGTCTAAGATAATGTTCCCAAACATGTAGCACACGCACTAAAGCATACAATTCCTTGTCATACACGGGATAGTTAAGTTGAGCACCGGAGAGTTTTTCACTAAAATAAGCTATGACTCGTTTTTCTTGCATTAAAACTCCGCCAATTCCGGTACCACTTGCATCACAATGGACCTCAAAAGTTTTGTCAAAATTGGGCAAAGCAAGAATTGGAGCATGAGTAAGCAAAGACTTGAGCTCATCAAAAGCGTTGGATTGCAAAGGTCCCCAAGCAAAAGGAGTATTCTTCTTACTCAAAGCATGCAAAGGAGCTGAGATAGTGCTAAAGTTTTTCACAAAGCGGCGATAAAAACCTGCAAGACCAAGAAAACTTCGCACTTGTTGCAAATTGGTGGGTTGGGGCCAAGTTTTAATTGCTTTGATCTTAGTTTCATCAACATGGACACCCTTTGATAGAGGCGGGGGTGTCCCGATCTTTCGATGAGATGATAACTATCGATTTGGTGGAGACGACTTTGACGATCCGACTACAAACGTGCACGACGTTGCGCCTTAGCAATCGCTAAACCAACTCCGAGAGGTTATTGACCACGCCGGAGCACGATCAACCTGACCACGAAGGTCTATTCCTGCAAGCAATCGAAGAACAAGCAAGAATATGATAAAAGCAATCTGAATATTGCGTAGTATGTATGAAGTATTGATAAAGGTGGGGATCCGTAAGCGGTCTTGGTCTGGTCGTTGGACACAAACGAAGTACGAAGTTGCAATGGCTAACTTTAACTAAACAAATCCCAAGGAAAAAGCTACTAGATGGATCTACTTATATAGGAGCAAGGGTGGCGGCCAAGGAGGTGGGAGAACGTCCCAAGGCAGCCTAAAACTAACCCTAGGTCGTACAAGGCCAATGGGCCCAAGTGGAGGTGACGTAACACCTTTGGACTTGTAGTTTGACTCGGATTCTGGTGCAGCGTCAGATTGTTTCGTCCATAACTCAACGCTCCGGACGGCTTTTAAGGTGATTCCAACTGTGCTGGAAAGAGCATGAAATCTACTTTCCAACAAAAAAGAATCACCCAATTCGGAGTCCGTATGAAAAAGTTGTTGACGTTTTGAGTCAGGTATGTCTGTGCAGTCCGAATCTGAATCCGAACGTGGGAGACTTGGACTCTATCTTCTCTTGGCCCAAAATGACGTGAGAAGACTTTTGAACAGCACCTAAACTTCTCCTTTTCCTTATCTTCATATGTGGATTGTACAAATGTCCCATACACCTGCAATTAGACAAAACACAAAAGTATGTGAAGTATTTTTGTTCGATAACATAAATATATTATTGAATAGTTTGCACTAGAAATCACCGACAAATATGCATGTATGCAATATTTTTGGTCTTATACAAGGTAGTCATGTCCTCATCATCCTCCCCTTTTTGAAAATAAAGCCGTCCTCGGCGTTGCATAATCTGAAATGTGGCTAACAAAAGAGACAAGGTGTGCATGTTGTATATGTATACGTCATCCATTTTTACTTCCCTTGATTTTTGCATATATGACACATGAATAGATGAATAACTTGCATAGTTCATAAAATCTAAAGCCAACAAATTAGCACAAGAACTGGAAGGCATGAAAATATTGCAACTCAGTTTGCACATATAAGTGAAGCTCTGATGAGGACATGACTACCTTGGATAAGACCAAAAATATTGCATACATGCATATTTGTCAGGTGGTTTCTAGTGCAAACTATTCAATATATATATTTATGTTATCCAGACCAAAAATACTTCACATACTTTTGTGTTTTGTCTAATTGCAGGTGTATGGGACATTTGTACAATCCACATATGAAGATAAGGGAAAAGGAGAGTTTAGGTGCTGTTCAAAAAGTCTTCTCACGTCACTTTTGGGCCAAGAGAAGATAGAGTCCAAGTCTCTCACGTTCTGGATTCAGATTCGGACTGCATAGACATACCTGACTCAAAACGTCAACAACTTTTTCATACGGACTCCGAATTGGGTGATTCTTTTTTTGTTGGAAAGTAGATTTCATGCTCTTTCCAGTACAGTTGGAATCACCTTAAAAGCCGTCTGGTGCGTTGAGTTATGGACAAAACAATCTGACGCTGCACCAGAATCCGAGTCAAACTACAAGTCCAAAGGTGTTACGTCACCTCCACTTGGGCCCATTGGCCTTGTACGACCTAGGGTTAGTTTTAGGCTGCCTTGGGACGTCCTCCCACCTCCTTGGCCGCCACCCCTTGCTCCTATATAAGTAGATCCATCTAGTAGCTTTTCCCTTGGGATTTGTTTAGTTAAAGTTAGCCATTGCAACTTCGTACTTCGCTTGTGTCCAACCACTGCACCAAGACCACTTACGGATCCCCACCTTTATCAATACTTCATACATACCGCAATATTCAGATTGCTTTTATCATATTCTTGCTTGTTCTTCGATTGCTTGCAGGAATAGACCTTCGTGGTCGTTGATCGTGTTCAAGCGGATCAATAACCTCTCGGAGTTGGTTTAGCGATTGCTAAGGCGCAACATCGGCACGCTTGTAGTCGGATCGCCAAAGTCGCTCCACCAAATCGATAGTTATCATCTCATCGAAAGATCGACACCCCGCTCTATCAAGTGGTATCGTTTTCAGTTGCTCGTGAGATTTTACAGCTTTTCATAGTTTAGATCGTGATCCGTCATTCATACCTATAGTCCATGAAAAGCCATAAAAAGTTAGATCTGTTCATCCTTTATCCAAGCCAGCTCGAGCCTTTGCAATTTTCTATTCATTGCTTGCATAGTTGAATTATCGGTTGCATCGTCGTGTCAGTTGCTGGTCTTAGTGTCTAGTTCCTTTAGAGTTTCGAGTTCTGTTCACATTAGTCACGCCGCCGCTGCATCATTATCCCTTTCGCTATCCACCATCCCATCCATTAAAGTTTCATCACGTGCTACGCGCTGTTCATTGTCATAATCATAGTTGAGGTCATTCACATCTTCGCCTGATCCAATCTGCATCTTATCTAGTTTGTCTTGGAAAGAGGGAGAAAAAAAAAGAGAGAAAAAAGAGAAAAAAAGAAAGAAAAAAATTAAAAGAGAGAGAAGAAAAAAAAAAAGCGTGAGGAAAAAAAGAGAGAAGAGAAAAAAATCGGATCTATCTAGAATCAATCTCGTACCTGAATTCGGATTAAAATCTGTTTTGCGCATTGTTCAGTAAAACAGGTGTATCTTCCTCATACAAAGTCCGTTTTGGCTCCGTGAGTACTCAAATTGAAGCTAGCAATGAGCCGCATCTAAATAGTTGCAGAAGCTAGTTCATTATTTGACACCTCAAAATCGGCTTCTAAATAGGTCTTTTTGCCCTCTGAAGTTCGTGAACACAGCTTGTTCCAATTTTTCGTGCCGTTTTAGAATTCTTTGACTCCTCATATCAACTCGAATTGAGTGATTCTTTTTGCTTTGGAAAGCTTGAGTTAGTAGAATTCTTTGAAAGAATTTATCAGAAAATTGGCTCAAACTTTTCAAGAGGAAAGTTGAGAGAGAGTTGTTGTATGTCCCGCTTGGCGCTTGTTTTTCATCATTATCTTCATTGCCGTTGTGATCTTCACTTATATCTTGCTGTCAAGAGCTACTTAGTATCCTTCATTGATGCTAGTTGTGCTACGCCGTGACCTCATTAGTGTTCTAGGCTCGCGTCTCTAGTCCGGTCTAGCCTAGGACCAGCACAGTACCGTCGATGAGCGTCTATTCAACATTGCATCTCTGAATTGATTATTGCTAATCTTTTGCTACCATATATAGCCTACCCAGCTCCACATATTTCTACACCGTGTATACGTATGTTCACTGATGAGGACATCAATACCATTGTTACACCCACAGCCCTTGCTGCTATACATACTGGACCAATTACTAGAGCTCGCGCACGCCAACTAAATTACCAGGTACTTTCGTTTCTTGGTAATGATTCTAATGTTCATGAGAATATGATGCTGCCTAAATTGGATACATTTGTTTTGCTTACAAATGAAGGGCCTAGCTTGGAGAAGGATGAACATTGGAGCAAGAACACACATGGAGTTGATGGCATGCTAAGGATCAAGAACGGAGTTACAAGTGATGATTTCGGGACTTTGAAGCCACCATAAGGAGTGCATGAAGCCTTGGACGAAATATACAAGATGCCACTTCATAATATTCGTCCATAGGCTATTCTAGGTGCTTCGTCACCTTATTATTGGGCCAGGCCCATGTAATTTCGAAATACATTAGTATAGGCTATTTTTAGAGTCCGTATGTGTGGGGAAACAAGAGATAGGGTTAGTTAGGACCCCTCCACCAAGGGCCACGAAATTCACCCCTCTTCCTCCATATATACAGCCCTTAGGGCACCGTTTAGACTTGGGTTTTGTTTAGATCAAAAGTTCGCCATAGCTGCAACCGCGCATTTCGTTTGTGTTCAACGACTGCACAAAGCGCCACAGAACCCCACCTTGATCAATAAAGCTTTCATCTTATATTCGCAATATCCAGATTGCAATCTCAGTTTCTTGCTTGTTCTTCGCTTGCTCGCAGGAAATGCCCTCGTGGTCGTTGATCGTGCTCGCGTGGTCAATAACCTCTCGGAGTTGGTTTAGCGATTGCTAAGGCGCGACGCCCTCGCACGTCAGAGTCGGATCGTCAAAGTCGACTTCCACAAAGCGAAATCCACCATCTCATCGAAAGACGGGACACCCCGCCTCTATCAAGTGGTATCAGATTTCCGTGTTGCTCGGTGAGATTTTACAGTTTTCGTAGTTTAGATCGAGTCTGTCTTCATACCTATAGTCCACGAAAAAGCCAAAAAAAATTAGGGTTAGTTCATCCTATCCGAACCATCGAGCCTTTGCATAATCTTTTTCAGATTTGCATTGTTGAATTTGCGGTTGCATCGCCGTGTCTAGTTGCTGGTCTTAGAGTCTAGTCTTTTAGAGTTTCGAGTTCTGGTCATAAGTTGTCACGCCGCCGCCGCACCACCGCTTCCAATCCGTATCCATATACCACCACCGCTTATCCGCCACCGCTTCCAATCCGTATCCATATACCACCACCGCTGCCATATATCATCACCAATCCGAGTCCCTTGCATATTAGGTTTGTTTGGGATCCATCTAGTTTTCCGATTCGTGTTTCCTTGTGCGAGTAGGTTTCGATTCCAGCAATCTTTTGCCGTCCGTAGAAGAGGTTGGTTTCAAAAAAAAAAAGAGTCCGAAACCACCTCCGCTTAGGCCCAAAATTTTCCAAAACGCACGGGATAAAAAAATTTTCGGCTATCCTATTTTAGGTGTTTCTAAGCCTATTGAGCGATCGCCGTTATAGAAAGTTTTTTGACCCGTTTCAGCTTTTTGGTTCGAGGCAGTCAAAAAAAAAAAAATTTGGTCGAAAAATTTCGTGCCCATCTGTCGATTTGACTGGGAAGAGTTTTGAGACACTCGCCATTATAGTGATTTTTCGCAAAAAAAAAAAAAAAAAAAAAAAAAAAAAAGAGCGAAAAAAAAATTCAGAGTGTGCTTTTCCTTTGTTTACGTGCAGCGCCGTGATTTTGTTAGTGTTCTAGGCTCGCGTCTCTAGCACGTCTCAGCCTAGGACCAGACACAAGACTACCGTCGTTGAGCGCTTATTCAATTTTGCATCTCTCGATTTGATTATTCTTGACCCTTTTGCTACCATATTATAAGCCTTCCCAGCTCCACATACATCTACGTCGTATGCGTTTGATTCTCCCCGGTAATCGCTATAGCCAAGCTTTGAGAGTTTTGACTACAACGGTTGCCGATCACCACCGCTGCTGGGTAAGAACTGGTAAGAATTTGAGATTTGCTTCACGGATTTGTGATCGCCCACCACACCACCACCACCACTTCCTAGTAGTCTGAGGATCATATTCTTGTGTGTTTCTATTGCTGCTAACCATGGCAGGAACACAGCCGATGAGACTGATTGGGAGAACGACAAACAAACAGCTACATGATAAGTTTCAGAAATGATGATTGGACAGGTGCAAGATGTGGTAAACAGATTTGACGAGGCCATGGAGAAGATAGATGGCATTGAGAAGACGTTTGAAACAAAGCTTGATAGCAAGTTTGATGAATTGCTCGCGCGTTTTCCACAACCACCGCCGGCTGCACCTATCGCACCTCAAGAACGACAACAACACGCCCCTTCCGAATCAAGATGGACGAGCTCGGCGTGTTCCGCTTGAGCCAGACAAAATTCTGGTGCCGCTGCTACTCTTGTTGGTGCTTCTTTGGCTCCTCGCTATTGTTCTTCGCTGGTACCGAGGAGGATGATTATGTGGGAGATTACGAGGAGGAGGTTGATCAACATCAGACTACGTGCAACCACCAGCACCACAACCACCGTGTCGTCCACATGCAAATAATGGCAATGCTAGGGCTCCCCCTCAGTGCGAGATCATGACCATCTCCCTAAACTGAAATTGAATATTCCACCATTTGAGGGTAGATATGTTCACGATATATATCTTACTTGGGAGTTAGAAACTGAACAACGATTTACATGTTTACAATATCCCGAGGAGAGACGTGTTCTGCTGCTGTTTGTGCTTTCACTAGCTTTGCATGTGTTTGGTGGTCGAACATTGTAGATTATATCCTGTTCCACTACTTGGGCTGCTTTGAAAACTGCTATGCGCACTCGTTGGGTTCCACCATATTATCAACGTGAATTACTTCAAAAATTGCAGCGCTTAAGACAAGGAAAAAATTCTGAGAAGAATATTATCGGGAATTGCAAACCGGCTTGATTAGATGTGGTATTGTTGAGGAGAATGAAGCTATGCTTGCACGTTTTTCGGGTGGATTAAATAGAGAGATTCAGACCATTCTAGACTATAAGGATTATAATAATATCACTCGTTTATTCCATCTTGCTTGTAAAGCTGAACGTGAAGTGCAGGATCGATGTGCATTGGCGCGCACTAACTTTTCTCGCAGGTCGACCTTCATCATGGACACCGTGCATCATCTACTTCCACCGCACCATCACCTCCTTGGTGCCACCTCCAACCGTGATACAAGCGAGTGCACAACCACCACTATCGCCAAGAGCATACCTGCTGGGCCTGCACAGAGCTCTTCTTCCATGGCGCCAACAGGGCACACAAGTGATATTATTTGTCGTCGTTGTAAGGGAAGAGGACATTTTGCGAGAGAATGCAAATCTCAGCGTGTGATGATTGCTACGGAGGATGGTGGGTATGAGTCCGCTAGTGATTATGATGAGGAGACTTTGGCTCTTATTACACATGAGGAACACGGTGGAGATGATTCGATCATGAGACACAATACATGGCTGCTGAAGATGCCGACAGTATGAATGTTTAGTTGCTCAACGTGTTTTGAGTGTGCAGGTTACACAAGCTGAGCAAAATCAGAGGCATAATTTGTTCCATACAAAGGAGTTGTGAAGGAACGTTCTATTCGCGTCATCATAGATGGAGGGAGCTGCAACAACTGGCTAGCATGGAGATGGTGGAGAAGCTATCTCTCACCACAAGACCACATCCACATCCTTACTACATCCAATGGTTCAACAACAGCGGCAAGGTTAAGGTAACACGATTTGTTAGTGTGCATTTTAGTATCTCTACATATGCTGATTATGTTGATTGTGATGTGGTACCTATGCAAGCATGTTCCTTGTTACTTGGTAGACCATGGCAATTTGATAAAATTTCATGACACCATGGTAGAAACAATCAAGATACTCTTGTTCATAAGGATAAAAATATTACTTTGCTTCCTATGACTCTCGAGTCCATTTTGAAAGATGATATTAATAGAGCTAATAAAGCAAAACAGGAGAGAAAATAAGAGTGAAAATCAGATTGTGGCAAAAGAATTTGAGCAACACATGAAGCCTATTAATAAATCATCTACCGTTGCTTCGAAATTAAATTGAAAAGTGCATGTTTACTTGCCACCAAATCTGATATTGATGAGTTAGATTTTAGCAAATCTGTTTGCTATGCTTTTGTGTGCAAAGAGGCATTATTTTCATTCGAGGACGTGCCTTCCTCTTTGCCCCCGCTGTCACTAACATTTTGCAGAGTTCACGACGTCTTTCCACAAGACGTGCCACCGGATTACCACCTATTCGAGGGATTGAGCATCAAATTGACTTAATTCGGTGCATCGTTACCCAACCCGCACCATACCGCACCAATCCAGAGGAGACGAAGGAGATTATCGTCAAGTACAGGAGCTGCTCGACAAAGGTTATATACGCGAATCCCTTAGTCCTTGTGCTGTTCCTATTATTCTAGTGCGAAAAAGGATGGTACGTCACGTATGTGTGTTGATTGTAGAGGCATTAATAATATTACTATTCGTTATCGTCACCCTATTCCTAGGCTAGATGATATGCTTGATGAACTGAGTGGCTCTACAATATTCTCCAAAGTTGATTTGCGTAGTGGATACCATCAAATTCGTATGAAATTGGGAGATGAATGGAAAACAGCATTTAAAACTAAGTTTGGATTATATGAGTGGTTGGTCATGCCTTTTGGGTTAACTAATGCACCTAGTACTTTCATGAGATTAATGAACGAAGTTTTACGTGCTTTCATTGGACGATTTGTGGTAGTTTATTTTGATGATATCTTGATTTATAGCAAATCTTTGGAAGAACATTTGGAACATTTACGTGTTGTTTTTAATGCTCTACGTGATGCACGCTTGTTTGGTAACCTTGGGAAGTGCACCTTTTGCACCGATCGAGTATCTTTTCTTGGCTATGTTGTTACTCCACAGGAATTGAAGTTGATAAAGCCAAGATTGAAGCTATTGAGAGTTGGCGCAGCCCAAAACGGTCACACAAGTGAGGAGTTTCCTTGGCCTCGCTGGTTTCTATAGGCGTTTTGTGAGAGATTTCAGCACCATTGCTGCACCTCTCAACGAGCTTACAAAGAAGGATGTGCCTTTTGTTTGGGGTACCGCTTACGGAAGAAGCCTTCACGGTATTGAAAGCTAAGTTGACACATGCTCCTTTACTCCAACTTCCGATTTTAATAAGACTTTTGAGCTTGAATGTGATGCTAGTGGAATTGGATTAGGAGGTGTGTTATTACAAGATGGCAAACCTGTTGCATACTTTTACGAAAAATTGAGTGGGCCTAGTCTGAATTATTCTACTTATGATAAAGAATTATATGCTCTTGTTCGGACTTTAGAAACATGGCAACATTATTTATGGCCCAAAGAATTTGTTATACATTTCGATCATGAATCTTTGAAACATATTAAAAGTCAAGCTAAACTGAATCGTAGACATGCTAAATGGGTTGAATTCATTGAGACTTTCCTTATGTCATTAAACACAAGAAGGGTAAAGAAAATGTTATTCTTGATGCATTGTCTCGTCGCTATACTATGCTTTCACAACTTGACTTCAAAATATTTGGTTTGGAGACCATCAAAGATCAATATGTGCATGATGCTGATTTTAAAGATGTATTGCAGAATTGTAAAGAAGGTAGAACATGGAACAAGTTAAGTCATTAATGATGGATTTTGTTTCGTTCTAACAAGCTATGCATTCCAGCTAGCTCCGTTCGTCTTTTGTTGTTGCAGGAGGCGCATGGAGGAGGACTAATGGGACACTTTGGCGTGAAGAAGACCGAGGATATACTAGCTACACATTTCTTTTGGCCAAAGATGAGACGGGATGTTGAGCGTTTTGTTGCTCATTGCACTACATGTCAAAAAGCTAAGTCACAACTCAATCCTCATGGTTTATATATGCCTTTGCTGTACCTAGTGTTCCTTGGGAGGATATATCTATGGACTTTGTTTTAGGTTTACCTCGAACAAAGAAGGGAGGATAGCATATTTGTTGTCGTGGATAGATTCTCGAAAATGGCACACTTTATACCGTGTCATAAAAGCGATGATCTTTGTTAATGTTGCTGATTTGTTCTTTCGTGAAATTATTCGCTTGCATGGTGTGCCAAATACTATTGTTTCAGATCGTGATACTAAATTTCTTAGCCACTTTTGGAGATGTTTATGGGCTAAGTTGGGGACTAAACTACTTTTTAGTACTACTTGTCACCCCCAAACCGATGGACAAACTGAAGTAGTCAATAGAACATTGTCTACTATGCTTAGGGCTGTTTTGAAGAATAATAAGAAAATGTGGGAAGAATGCTTGCCTCATATTGAATTTGCTTATAATCGTTCATTGCATTCTACTACTAAGATGTGCCCTTTTGAAATTGTGTATGGTTTCCTACCTCGTGCACCTATTGATTTATTGCCTCTTCCATCTTGGAGAAGGTTAATTTTGATGCTAAAGAACGTGCTGAATTGATTTTAAAAATGCATGAGTTAACTAAGGAAAACATTGAGCGTATGAATGCTAAATATAAACTTCTTTGGAGATAAGGGTAGAAAACATGTTGTGTTTGCACTGGAGATCTTGTTTGGTTACATTTGCGTAAGGATAGATTTCTGATTTGCGCAAATCAAAGCTAATGCCACGTCTGCTGGTCCCTTTAAAGTGTTGGAGAAAGTAAATGATAATGCATATAAACTTGAGCTGCTGCAGATTTTGGGGTTAGTCCCACTTTTAACATTGCAGATTTGAAGCCATATCTGGGTGAGGAAGATAGGCTGCCGTCGAGGACGACTTCATTTCAAGAAGGGGAGGATGATGAGGACATCAACACCATTGTTACACCCACAGCCCCTGCTGCTATACATACTGGACCAATTACTAGAGCTCACAAGACGCCAACTAAATTACCGGTACTTTCGTTTCTTGGTAATGATTCTAATGTTCATGAGAATATGATGCTGCCTAAATTGGATACATTTGTTTTGCTTACAAATGAAGGGCCTAGCTTGGAGAAGGATGAACATTGGAGCAAGAACACACATGGAGTTGATGGCATGCTAAGGGATCAAGAACGGAGTTACAAGTGATGATTTCAGGACTTTGAAGCCACCATAAGGAGTGCATGAAGCCTTGGACGAAATATACAAGATGCCACTTCATAATATTCGTCCATAGGCTATTCTAGGTGCTGCGTCACCTTATTATTGGGCCAGGCCCATGTAATTTCGAAATACATTAGTATAGGCTATTTTAGAGTCCGTATGTGTGGGGAAACAAGAGATAGGGTTAGTTCGGACCCCTCCACCAAGGGCCACGAAATTCACCCCCTCTTCCTCCATATATACAGCCCTTAGGGCACCGTTTAGACTTGGGTTTTGTTTAGATCAAAAGTTCGCCATAGCTGCAACTTCGCGTACTTCGTTTGTGTTCAACGACCAGACAAAGGCGTCACAGAACCCCACCTTGATCAATAAAGCTTTCATCTTATATTCGCAATATCCAGATTGCAATCTCAGTTTCTTGCTTGTTCTTCGTTTGCTCGCAAGCAGACCCTCGTGGTCGTTGATCGTGCTCGGCGTGGTCAATAACCTCTCGGAGTTGGTTTAGCGATTGCTAAGGCGCGACGTCCTCGCACGTTCGTAGTCGGATCGTCAAAGTCGACTTCCACAAAGCGAAATCCACCATCTCATCGAAAGACGGGACACCCCCGCCTCTATCATTCACCTGGCAATCGCCTTACACAATCTTCAGAGTTATTTGACATCGCTGGTTGCCTGTCACCACCTGCCGCATGGTAAGAACTTGTAAGATATTGATATTTGCTTTACTGTGAGCACTTTACAACCACATCCTAGTAGTTCATAGGAACATTATTCGGAATTTTGTTCTTGTTTCTACTAATCATGACAGTTTAGGAGATAGAAGTTCTTGCACGATGGACACATCTTCACCATCACGAGAGTTGGGACAGCACACACAACCACATGGTCAGGTTATCTCTTTACCGTCATTTGAGGGTAGATTTAATCCTGCTATTTATCTTGCTTGGGAGTTTGAAGTAGAACAAGTTTTTAGTAACCATGACTTTTCCGAACTTGAGCGAGTACTGAGCTGCCACTAGAGCATTTCTTGGTTTTGCTTCAGTTTGGTGGAGTGTGCATTGTAAGAAAAATATTGATAACCAACCCACAACTTGGAAAGATTTGAAAGATGTAATGAGACAACATTTTTCCCTCCTTACTATAAATCGTGAATTGCTTCGCAAATTTGAACAATTTAAACAAGGCAACAACACTGTTCATGCTTACTACAAAGAGTTCAAATCTTATATGCATCATTGTGACATAGAAGAATCTAAGGATGATACAATGAATAGATTTTTGGTGGTTTGAACAATGATATTAGGAAAGATTTCAGTATATTCCTCGTTGCATTCTTGGTATGTATGTTCGTGCTTGTACCTTTGAGAGACAGATCAGGAGGATGCATTGGGTGACTACAACAACTACTATTCAAGTTCATGCTCACCACCGCCGGTTGGTTCCTCCACCGTTGCACCTACAAGAGCAGCCCCACCTCGGATTGTGAGCGCAGCATCATCTCAAGAGCATGATGCATTGTCTACGTCTGTACCTACATCAGCTACGTCTTGGCGACAAGGTAATGATAAAGGTATTGATGATATAACTTTACATGAGAATGATGCATCCGTAGTTAACTTGAATGCATCATGTGTTGAGTTACCTAGTGATTTGAGCACATCACCTATTTTAGAGAATCTTGAAACTGTCATGAATGCGTCATGTGATCAAACAACTGAAATACCAACAATTTTGAGTGCACCCATTGAATTAAGTGTTGATGCAAAAGAATCAATGTTTAATCATTTTGATATGACCTCTAATCTTGGTGATGATTCTATGTCGAATGACTCATTGCATGTTTGCTTATCTAAGCATGTTGTAGCATGTAAATTTGATTCAAATAAGGTTTATTCACCAATGTTGGGATGGTTTAATGATGAACATTGTCAAACTTTTGAAATAAATAAGAGCTTCACTTATATGTGCAAACTGAGTTGCAATATTTTCATGCCTTCTAGTTCTTGTGCTAATTTGTTGGCTTTAGATTTTATGAACTATGCAAGTTACTCATCTATTCATGTGTCATATAAGCAAAAATCAAGGGAAGTAAAAATGGATGACGTATACATATACAACATGTACACCTTGTCTCTTTTGTTAGCCACATTTCAGATTAAGCAACGCCGAGGACGGCTTTGTTTTCAAGAAGGGGAGGATGATGAGGACATGACTACCTTGGATAAGACCAAAAATATTGCATACATGCATATTTGTCAGGTGATTTCTAGTGCAAACTATTCAATATATATATTTATGTTATCCAGAACAAAAATACTTCACATACTTTTGTGTTTTGTCTAATTGCAGGTGTATGGGACATTTGTACAATCCACATATGAAGATAAGGGAAAAGGAGAAGTTTAGGTGCTGTTCAAAAAGTCTTCTCACGTCACTTTTGGGCCAAGAGAAGATAGAGTCCAAGTCTCTCACGTTACGGATTCAGATTCGGACTGCAGACATACGACTCAAAACGTCAACAACTTTTTCATACGGACTCCGAATTGGGTGATTCGTTTTTTGTTGGAAAGTAGATTTCATGCTCTTTCCAGTACAGTTGGCATCACCTTAAAAGCCGTCTGGTGCGTTGAGTTATGGACAAAACAATCTGACGCTGCACCAGAATCCGAGTCAAACTACAAGTCCAAAGGTGTTACGTCACCTCCACTTGGGCCCATTGGCCTTGTACGACCTAGGGTTAGTTTTAGGCTGCCTTGGGACGTCCTCCCACCTCCTTGGCCGCCACCCTTGCTCCTATATAAGTAGATCCATCTAGTAGCTTTTCCTTGGGATTTGTTTAGTTAAAGTTAGCCATTGCAACTTCGTACTTGAATGTGTCCAACGACAGACCAAGACCACTTACGGATCCCCACCTTTATCAATACTTCATACATACTCGCAATATTCAGATTGCTTTTATCATATTCTTGCTTGTTCTTCGATTGCTTGCAGGAATAGACCTTCGTGGTCAGGTTGATCGTGCTCCAGCGTGATCAATAACCTCTCGGAGTTGGTTTAGCGATTGCTAAGGCGCAACATCGTGCACGTTTGTAGTCGGATCGTCAAAGTCGTCTCCACCAAATCGATAGTTATCATCTCATCGAAAGATCGGGACACCCCGCCTCTATCAAGCTCTTATTTATTTCAAAAGATTGACAATGTTCATCATTAAACCATCCCAACATTGGTGAATAAACCTTATTTGATTCAAATTTACATGCTACAACATGCTTAGATAAGCAAACATGCAAGGAGTTATTCGACACAGAATCATCACCAAGATTAGAGGTCATATCAAAATGATTAAACATTGATTCTTTTGCATCAACAGTTAATTCAATGGGTGCACTCAAAATTGTTGGTATTTCAATTGTTTGATCACATGACGCATTCATGACAGTATCAAGATTCTCGAAAATAGGTGTTGTGCTCAAATCACCAGGTAACTCAACACATGATGCATTCAAGTTAACTAGGGATGCATCATTCTCATGTGAAGTTATATCATCAATACCTTTACTGTTACCTTGTCGCAAAGACGTAGCTGATGTAATTCTGAGGCGTAGACAATGCACCATACTCTTGAGATGATGTCGCGCTCCGAGGTGGGGCTGCTCTAGTAGGTGCAACGGTGGAGGAACCAACCGGCGGTGGTGAGCATGAACTGGAATTGTAGTTGTTGTAGTCACCCAATGCATCCTCCTCAGAATCGTCTCTCAAAGGTACAAGCACGAACATACATACCAAGTAATGCAACGAGGAATATCTGAAATCTTGCTCGAATATCATGGTTCAAACCACCAAAAATCTATTCATTGTATCATCCTCAGATTCTTCTATGTCACAATGATGTATATAAGATTTGAACTCTTGGTAGTAAGCATGAACAGTGTTATTGCCTTGTTTAAATTGTTCAAATTTATGAAGCAATTCACGACGATAGTAAGGAGGAAAAATTGTTTTCTCATTACATCTTTCAAATCTTTCCAAGTTGTGGGTTGGTTATCAATGTTTTTCTTACAATGCACACTCCACCAAATGAAGCAAAACCAAGATAAATGCTCTAGTGGCAGCTCGTACTCGCTCAAGTTCAGAAAAGCCATGGTGACTAGAAACTTGTTCTACTTCAAGCTCCCAAGCTAGATAAATAGCAGGATTAAATCTACCCTCAAATGACAGTAGAGAGCTAACCTGGCCATGTGCTTGTGTGTGTTGTTCCAACTCTAGTGATGGTGAAGATGTGTTCGTCGTCCAAGAACTTCTATCTCCGAAACCTATCATGATTAGTAGAAACAAGAAACAAAATTCGAGAATAATGTTCCTATGAACTACTAGGATGTGGTTGTAAAGTGCTCACAGTAAAGCAAATAGCAATATCTTACAAGTTCTTACCATGCGGCAGGCGGTGATCGGCAACCAGCGGTGTCAAGTAACTCCGAATATTGAGTAAAGCGATTGCTAGGGGAGCGTACGTATACACGTTGTAGAAATATGTGGAGCTGGGTTGGCTATATATGGTAGCAAAAAATTAGCAATAATCAATTCAAAGATACAATGTTGAATAAACGCTCAACGACGGTACTGTGCTGGTCCTAGGCTAGACCGAACTAGAGACGCGAGCCTAGAACACTAATGAGGTCACGGCGTAGCACAACTAGCATCAATGAAGGATACTAAGTAGCTCTTGACAGCAAGATATAAGTGAAGATCACAACGGTAGTGAAGATAATGATGAAAAACAACTACCAAGCAGGACATACAACAACTCTCTCTCCAACTTTCCTCTTGAAAAGTTTGAGCCAATTTCCTGATAAATTCTTTCAAAGAATGCTACTGACTCAAGCTTTCCAATGCAAAAAGAATCACTCAATTCCGAGTTCATATGAGGAGTCAAAGAATTCTAAAACTGGCCTGAAAATTGGAACAAGCTGTGTTCACGAACTTCGGAGGGCAAAAAGACCTATTTAGAAGCCGATTTTGAGGTGTCAAATATTGAACTAGCTTCTGCAACTATTTAAATGCGGCTCGTCGCTAGCTTCAATTTGAGTACTCACGGAGCCAAAACGGACTTCGTATGAGGAAGATACACCTGTTTTACTGAACAGTGCGCAAAACAGATTCTAATCCGAATTCAGGTACGAGATTGATTTTAGATAGATCTGATTTTTTTTTCTTTTCTCTTTTTTTTCCTCACGCTTTTTTTTTCTTTTTCTTCTCTCTCTTTTTTTCTTTTTTTCCTTTCCTTTTTTCTCTCCTTTTTCTCTATCTTTTTTTCTCCCTCTTACCAAGACAAACTAGATAAGATGCAGATTGGATCAGGCGAAGATGTGAATGATCTCAATTATGATTATGACAATGAACAGTGTGTAGCACGTGGTGAAAATTAATGGATGTGATGGTGGACAGCGGAAGGGATAATGATGCAGCGGCGGCGTGACTAATGTGAACAGAACTCGAAACTCTAAAGAAACTAGACACTAAGACCAGCAACTGACACGACGATGCAACCGATAATTCAACTATGCAAGCAAAGAATAGAAAATTGCAAAGGCTCGGACTGGCTTGGATAAAGGATGAACAGATCTAACTTTTTCGTGGCTTTTTCATGGACTGTAGGTATGAATGACTGATGCGATCTAAACTATGAAAAACTGTAAAATCTCACCGAGCAACCTGAAAACTGATACCACTTGATAGGGGCGGGGGTGTCCCGATCTTTCGATGAGATGATAACTATCGATTTGGTGGAGTCGACTTTGACGATCCGACTACAAACGTGCACGACGTTGCGCCTTAGCAATCGCTAAACCAACTCCGAGAGGTTATTGACCACGCCGGAGCACAATCAACCTGACCACGAAGGTCTATTCCTGCAAGCAATAGAAGAACAAGCAAGAATATGATAAAAGCAATCTGAATATTGCGAGTATGTATGAAGTATGGATAAAGGTGGGGATCCGTAAGTGGTCTTGGTCTGGTCGTTGGACACAAACGAAGTACACGAAGTTGCAATGGCTAACTTTTAACTAAACAAATCCCCAGGAAAAAGCTACTAGATGGATCTACTTATATAGGAGAAAGGGGTGGCGGCCAAGGAGGTGGGAGAACGTCCCAAGGCAGCCTAAAACTAACCCTAGGTCGTACAAGGCCAATGGGCCCAAGTGGAGGTGACGTAACACCTTTGGACTTGTAGTTTGACTCGGATTCTGGTGCAGCGTCAGATTGTTTCGTCCATAACTCAACGCTCCGGACGGCTTTTAAGGTGATTCCAACTGTGCTGGAAAGAGCATGAAATCTAATTTCCAACAAAAAAAGAATCACCCAATTCGAGTCCGTATGAAAAAGTTGTTGACGTTTTGAGTCAGGTATGTCTGTGCAGTCCGAATCTGAATCCGAACGTGAGAGACTTGGACTCTATCTTCTCTTGGCCCAAAAATGACGTGAGAAGACTTTTGAACAGCACCTAAACTTCTCCTTTTCCCTTATCTTCATATGTGGATTGTACAAATGTCCCATACACCTGCAATTAGACAAAACACAAAAGTATGTGAAGTATTTTTGTTCTGGAGAACATAAATATATTATTGAATAGTTTGCACTAGAAATCACCTGACAAATATGCATGTATGCAATATTTTTGGTCTTATACAAGGTAGTCATGTCCTCATCACCCTTGGAAGAGACAACGAAACCCAAGAAAACCACTTTGTCAACTCCAAAAGTGCATTGTTTCAAGTTGGCATAAAGACTTTCCTTTCGAAGTGTTTGCAAAACAAGCTTAACGTGATCAAGATGCTCTTTCATGGTTTTGCTAAACACAAGAATGTCATCGAAGTAAACCACAACAAAGATTCCAATGTATGGACGAAGTACATGATGCATGAGACGCACAAAAGTTCCGGGAGCTTCCGACAAACCCATAGGCATAACCAACCATTCATATAAGCCAAATTTTGTTTTGAAAGCGGTTTTTCATTCATCACCCTCATGAATGCGGATTTGATAATAGCCACTTTTAAGATCAATTTTTGAGAAAAAGTTGTCTCCACTAAGTTCATCAAGCATATCATCTAGGCGAGGAATGGGATGCCTATAGCGCACGGTGATAGCATTTATGGGTCTACAATCGAGCACTGGCGGAAACTTCCATCGGGCTTAGGCACAAGTATAACGGGCACGGCACAAGGGCTTAAGCTTTCACGTACATGACCGTTGTCGATTAGTTGTTGTACTTGCCGTTGAATCTCCTTGGTTTCTTCGGGGTTGACACGGTAGGGAGCTTTGTTTGGAAGTGGTGCTCCGGGGATGAGATCGATTCGATGCTCAATGCCTCGAAGAGGAGGTAGACCCGGAGGTAGCTCATCGGGGAAAACATCTTGAAATTCCTGCAAAAGAGATTGAAACACCAAAGGTAGCTCATGAGTGGTGTTTGTTCGTGGTTCTCCATCCTTGCACACAAGGACAAAGTGCATCACACTCGATGGGTTCTCACACACTTCTCTCATCTCATGTTTGGTGGCGAATAGTATGAGATTTTTCTCTCTAGGCGAAGAGGCGCTCAAATTTGGCTTGTGGCTCTCACTCACTTTTTGGTGGCTCACTTTCTCACTCTTCTCTCTTTGGTTGGTGGCTTGTTTGTCGGCTATCACTTGACTAGGAGACATGGGTCGTAGGCCATATTCTTTGCCTTTCATCTTGAAGCTATAGTGGTTTTGTACGCCCATTGTGGTAGACACCACGGTCGAATTGCCATGGCCGACCAAGGAGGAGGTGGCAAACGGTCATTGGGACCACATCACACTCCAAAGTGTCCTCATATGCACCGATTTTAAAGGATACTTGGACCGTATGCTCAACTCGTATAGTGCCGGAGTCACTTAGCCATTGAACCTTGTATGGTTGCGGATGCTTCTTCTTGACCAATTGGAGCTTGGAGCATAGTTCTTCGCTTGCCAAGTTGTGGCAACTACCTCCGTCGATGATGACCTTGACGGGTCTCCCATTGATGCCGGCCTTTGTGTGGAAGATGTGGCATCTTTGGTCTTCTTCTTGTTGATGTTGAAGTGTCAAGACCTTGGAGACAACAAGAGCGGGACTTGTATCTTCATCACAAAAGACTTGATCATCTTCATCATCGTTGATGCGCCGGTGCATGGCCACTTGCTCAATAGCGTCCATTTCATCTTCACTCATTGAGTCGTAGGTGCCATCGTCGTTGAGTATCATGGTACGCTTGTTGGTGCATCCATATGACTTGTGGCCTCGGCCGCCGCAAGTAAAACACTTGAAGGAGCTTGTCTTGACGGTCTCATCGGTTGGAGTAGATGATGAAGCACGCGGCTTGGAGTTGCTTGTAGTAGGAGGAGGACGACTTGAACTTGTAGAAGCTTTCTTGTAACTTGACTTGTCGTCGTTGGTTGGATAAGGCTTGGTTGATGTCGAAGTTGGAGTAGTTGTTGAAGCTTGGTTGTTGGAGAGGCCGATGTCTTGGATGAGTACTTGGCATTTGAAGTCATCTTGTACTTGTCGTTCGCCTTTGTAGCTTGATGCACGAGCTCAATGAGGTTGGAGTAAGGTTGGAAGTCGGCGATCTTCTTGATGGGATGGTTGAGTCCATTCAAGAATCGTGCCATTGTTTGCTCATCATCTTCCTTGACATTGGCTCGAATCATGGCAATCTCCATTTCTTTGTAGTATTCTTCAACACTCTTTGTTCCTTGCTTGAGGAGTTGTAGCTTCTTGAAGAGATCACGGTTGTAGTAGGTGGGCACAAAGCGTGCTCGCATGACATCCTTAATTTGAGCCCAAGTGGTGATTGGAGGTTCACCCCTTGCTTGTCGGCGCTCAAGGATTTGTTCCCACCATATGAGCACATAGTCTTGGAACTCAAGTGATGCCATAGCGATATTCTTTTCTTCATCATAGTTGTGCAAACGAAAGATTTTGTCGACCTTCAATGCCCATGAGAGGTATTCTTCGGGATCATTTGTTCCATTGAACTTGGGCATTGTGAGCTTGAGCTTGCCATAGCGTTGTTCATCATTGTGTTGAGGTCGATGTTGATGATGACGTTCTTGATGTGGAGGGTAATCATCCTCATGTTGCTCTTGGCGAGGATGAAGTCCATGATCAACTTGCCCTTGTTGACCTTGAGGTTGAGGATGAGCTTGAGGAGCTTGTGGAGGAGCTTGTGGGGCTTGACGTTGCGCACGTGGATGGTAGTTCCTCTCTTGTATTTCTTCTCGAAGGGCTTCCTCTTGATTGCGCCTTTCGCGATTGCGGTTGGCGAGAGCTCGACTTGATGCTTGAAGAGCGCGTTCCGCCTCAAGAGCTTGTGCTTCTCGTTGTTGTTGTAGACGTTGAGCCTCGGCGTCTTGTTGCCATGTAGGCGCGCTCGTTCTTGTTCTTGTTGGTGACGAAGACGTTGTCTTTCTAGAGCTTGAGCAAATGCCATTTTGCTAGATTGAGGACGAGGAACTTCTTCATCAACTTGCTCTTGGAGATTTTTGTCGTGTAGCGGGTTGCGAGATGCATGACGGTCTTGACGCGCGGCTCGACGGAGAATGTTCGATGACGGTGTACTTGTGTCGGAGAAGGAGTCGTCGGAGTGGCGACTTGAGTGGCTCCGTCTTGAGTGTGAAGAGGTAGAAGTACGCCGGTTCACCAACAAGGCGCGGATCTCGTCCATTCTTGCATCATTCTCTTTCTTGTGCGCGTCGAGTTTGTTGTCGAAGTAATCTCATGTACGTTTCTCGGAGAGTCGCAAGTCGGTGGAGAGGTTGTCGATGCGCTCGCTCAATGCTTGTTGCTCTTGATGGAGAGCTCTTTGCGCGCCAAAGAGGTGGCTCTTGGTGACGTATGATGACATGTCGTCGTCTTGCTCGATGAAGAGTGGATTTGTAGAAGAACTTGGCCTATCCATCATTTCAAGCAAATTGTGAGTGGTAGAAGGAGAAGAATGAATACCAATGTACCTTTGACCGAAGTTGAAAATGAATCAAATTCACTCAAATGCAGACAATGAAATAGCACTATTGGTACCGATCCTTGTCGATTCTCACACCTACACAAGTAAAAGCCTTTGGTTGAGCTTGGTTAGGATGGTGGCACAAAATTGATTGCAATTGTTAGCTTGACTCAAAAATGTTGAAGAAGATTCGCAAATTCGCATATGCAACAAGTAGACCAAGCAAGTAGTGGTACACGGAAACACACACGCAAATAGATAAATGGGATTGTGCAAACCAAAAGTGAGCCAAAATGTGGAATCCACGAAATGCTCTTGTTGCACAATACTAGAGAGACGCTAGCACGATTGCACAATAGGCGGATACGGAGCTTGTGCACAACCTACTAGGCAAAATGCAACGATCTCTATCCCACGATGCTATATGTATGATGTATCGGTGCAATGATCCAAGATGATCTTATATGACAATCTTAATGTTGTATGATGCTATGCTTGTTGCTTATAAGCTCTTTGCTTATCTTCCTCTTTGCTTAAAAGCTTGAGTGGCTCTTTCTCTTTTGAGCTCTTTTCTTATGCAAACTTGACTTAACTAAGATAGCAATTGTGTATGCGATGACAACTTTGTGACACACAAGTTGATTTCAAGATATGCACCTCGATTGTATGTATGATATGGTGTATGCAACTAATGTGCACAAGTCACGTTGCGGCAATACTCAATGGCTAGTCTCGGTGGGTAAGCAATGCAAAAGATGGTATATGATGGTTATCAATGCAATTGCAAGGTATGACAAAGATGTAAATCGATGTTACCGTCTCAGTAGCGAAGATGAGTAGCCGACCAAAATGAGCATTTGTTGTTGATGTCACACCGCGCCTAAATAGCCGAAACACAAGACGACACGGAAATCTCACTCAAATTGTCGAACTCAAAATCGAATGGTAGTACGGAGGTTGAGTCTTGGGGTTTGGCAAGTGGAAATGGTGGTGGATAGGGTGGGGAAGGTGTATATGTGTGTGGATGGTGGTGGTGGTGGATGTGGGCTGCAGAATCTGCAGTTTCGGCAGAGGGAGCCGGATGATCCGGGCCAGGAGCCGGATGATCCGGGCGAGTCCGGATGATCCGGGACTTGGTCCGGATGATCCGGGCAGGTCAACCACGCACGGGAACTGCTCGGGAAGAACACGAAAATGGGGTGTAAATGGACGACTTCGGGGATTTTGGGTGGATTTCGAGGGGGAGAAGGTGGGGAAACACAAGATCCACGAGTTACACACCGAATCCACGGATCAAAAACAACAAAACATCATCAAAACTAACAAATCACAAAAAAATTTGGGGGGTTTTTGTGGGGATTTTCGGGTTTTTAGGACAAAAACAACAAAATCAAGCTAGAAATCACGAGGTAGGGGCTCCAAAAACGTGATCAACGTGGCTCATGATACCATATGATGTAGGGTGGAACCCTAATTCGTCGATCTTTCACGTTTGGAGGGGATCCTACGGAGGGAACACGAAGAACACGCGGAAGCACGAGGGGAAACAAGGGGAAAACGAGAGGAAATCACTCAACCAACAAGGAATCGATCACACAAGTGCTAGATCAACATACACACATGAGATCCACAAGATACATAGTCAACTAGGGTAAGGATACAAAGGAACCGTTCATCTCCGAGAGGAGGCCTTGATGTTCTTCCCTAGATAGGGGCCTTGAATCCACGAGGGGGATCTTCCCTAGATAGTGGTCTTGAATCCGAATGGATCTTCTCCTAGACGGAGGTCCTGATCTCCGAGGAGAAGTACCGGTGGATGAGCAAAGGCTCTCACACACAAATATGAGCTAATCCAATGCTAAGTCTCAAAGTGAGGAGAGGCGGTCCTATATATAGGGTCTGGGGCGAAGGGATACATGGGCTCAGCCCAACACGCGCGCACAGGCGCTGGCCGGATGATCCGGACGAGGGTCCGGATGATCCGGACTGGTCCGGATGATCCGGGTGGAGTCCCGGATGAGCCGGAGGGTCGGCTGGTGGCGGCGACAGGCCGGATGCCCGGCTGGGGGTCCGGACGTCCGGGCGGGGTCCGGATGATCCGGCCTGGTCCGGATGATCCGGCTTCAGCTGGAGGTTCTGTTGCCTTCGGTGGAGTTAGCGGATCGTCCGGACCGGGTCCGGATCATCCGGCTCTGTCCGGATCGTCCGGCCTCTGTCCGGATCGTCCGCCTCCCCGGTACTTGTTGCTTTCTCCTCTCCGTCTTCACGCATGTCTTCCGCTTCTGATTCTCCTTGCTTCCCAGCTTCTTCATGGTCGACTCCTTGGTGCCTGAGTATGCATAGAGTTTCCGTTTGAGGTAGTAACCATGTCTCATGTGAATCGAAGGAGAGTTGTGAGAGGAGTGATGTCACCTCGGTCTCAAGAGCTCTTGCACGTGCTCGAGTCATCGGTCCTTGTGGTGTTGTAGGTGTTGATGTAGAGTCCATGGGGATGATGGAAGGATGCTCCGCATCAACGGGCCTCGGCCCAAGTCGCGCACACAGGCGGGGTCCGGATGATCCGGATGGCGGCCCGGATGATCCGGGTGTCGGGGGTCCGGATGATCCGGGCGACCGTCCGGATGATCCGGCTTCGTCGAGGGGCTTCTGTAGTCTTCGGCGCCGATGCCCGGATGATCCGGGGGAGGGTCCGGATGATCCGGCTGGACCCGGATGATCCGGTTGGGTGTCCAGATGATCCGGGCAACTCCAGTCTTGCTGCATTCTTCTTCTTCCTTCTCCTCTTCCATGCTTGGCCTTGGTCCTTGGATTCTCCATGGTCATCTTGGTTGTACCTGAGTGTATGCAAGGTCCATGCATGAGGTAGTAGCCGTGTCTCATATGCAGAAAGTGACGGTTCGAAGAGGAGTGAATTCACCTTGTGTCCAATGGCGCATAGTCGAGGTCTCATTTTATGTATCCTTGGGGCTTGGAGAGTAGTTGGAGTGTACATGGGGATGAACGTGGGATGCTCCGCATCACAGCGCCCAAGATGTCTCCTCCACAAGCGTGCGAAGGAAGACTCCGTCCTTTTTTTTATAAAAAGGGCACGCTAGCCCCAAACCAGCACAACACAGCCTCTACCCCAAACCGAGCCACAATACTTGGTCCCGTCGTGCACAACGAGACCACGGCAACCAACCTTGGAGGTTTTGTGACCATGCTCGCAAACCTCACCCGTCGTGCCTATGCGTTGGAAGAGTATTTAACCCAGCACGTGATGAGTTATCTCCAGAGTCTCGCATATTTAAATCCTCAGATCGTCGTCGGCAGATCACTGAGGCCCGACCAGGAGAGACTCATTCATCGTCTAGCCAATCCACTTTCCCCGATAGAAGAGGAGTCTATCCCTGTGACAGAGAAATTTTCTCAGGGCCCCGTCCAGTAACCGTTTTCGATTTAGACGTCACTGCTATATTTATTATCGCAACTTTTATTTATGTGTTGTAACGTATGCGTGGTACCCCGAGTTTGCGCGGCAAGTAAATTATTTAATTTCTATTATTGTGAGTAGCTCTGTTGCGGTTTGACTCTAATGTATTACTGTTTTCTCTCGCGAAAAATCCTAGAGTAAGATTTTTATTCCCTGAATTGCTGCATCATACATCTTCCCACGACGTGGATTATTGTTATTTCCCGCAGCACCCCGGCAGCAGACTCACAACCATAATCATTCTAGCACATACACTACTTGCAAAACCGTGCAACGGTGTTGCATCTAACTGAGCACCTCCTGACAACAGTCAGCGCCCGACACACCCCACCTACTCCTCGTGATCACCACCACCGCGGAGCCAGCACCCGAGCAGCAGCATCGCGACGATCATCAAGGATCATCGCGCACAGGAGCACGGAGAGCCCCAGCACCGCTGCCAACCCTCCGCACAACAGGATCACGTACCAGTCCGGCACCGCCGCCGCCATTAGAGCCTCGCCTTGAGCTTCGGCAAACGGAAACAAAGGAAAGAGGAGGAGAAGCAAGGCCAGGTGTGAGGAGAAGAGAAGAACACCTCGGCCGTTTTATAGCTCGAGCTCGGTGTACGGTGGGCGAGGTCCACCAGCGCCGCTCGCCGCCCGATCGTCGGTGTTCGAAGGCGAATCCTTGAGCAGTGCCGACAACGCACTGGCCCGCGAGGTGAGTGCACGCTGCACTGGCAGCTAGCACGCCGCGCACTATCACGGTACGGCCTAGATTCCCTACGCGCTAGGTGACGCCGGAGAGAAAGCCGGGAAAACGCGCGGGAGAGAGGAAGAAGAGAGAGCCAGAGGAAGAAGGAGAGACTAACAATGGACCCTGGTCCCACCTGTCAGCTAGAGAGAGCACTGTGCTCTCGGGTACGACCAGCGTATTGTTAAATTTAGAATTTATTCTAAATTCACAGCGTCCAGCGTAGAAATCGCTCGTTTTCATGAGCATGGATTTTTCCACACAGCGCTAGTACCACACTGTAGTTACTCACCACTTATTGCCCTCTCACTGTAGCCTCTTTTTACCGCCTGTGTAAAATGATCTTTTGACCAAGTAAAACTATTTTTGTTTTACAACTCTTAGCAAATCTCGAGGACGAGATTTTTCTTAAGGGGGGTAGTGTTGTGACACCCCAAAAAATTTAACCTTATTTTATTAATTAATTTTTTTCCAAGAAACTAAAACTTTTAGTTTCGGGGTTTTCTCCTGATTTCAGAACCATTCTTTTCTTTATTATTATGGAGTTTTGACCCCAAGTGAAAACTTTTCAGTCATTATTGGACCTATTTCCCCTCTTAAGAAAAACAATTCTTTTATCAGTTGGATTATCTATATAATTATTTTTCCCTGAGCTTTATTTCTCTAAATTGGTTTGTCATAAATTTCAGGGTTCCATTTGCACTGCAACACTTTGATAACTTTATTTAAAAATCCCACCAAAATTTGGAGATGTCATATGATGCTTTTAAATCACTTTTATGCAAAAATATATTTCATTCATTGGATATTTTGAGTTCTACACCAAGTTTTCAAATCTGGTCCAGTGGGCAATTTTACACTACAACCTATTTAAATATTTCTTTAAAACTTCTACCAAAATTAAGGAGAGGTCAGTAGGAGCATATTATTCCACTTTGTGCAAAAACCCATTTATGTTCTTTGAAAAATTTGAGTGAATCATCCTCTTTTTCATTCTGGTCTAACTTGATGATTTGTACTACAACCATCTTCTAACTTGCTCCTTTACCCATGAGCTTTCTTGATGTAGGGTGGAACCCTAATTCGTCGATCTTTCACGTTTGGAGGGGATCCTACGGAGGGAACACGAAGAACGCGCGGAAGAACGAGAGGAAATCACGGGGAAGAACGAGAGAGAGACACTCAAGCGACAAGAGATCAATCACACAAGGTCTAGATCATCGAAGCACGAATGATACATGGTCCAAAATCAACAAAGGAAAGATACAAAGGTAGCCGTTCTTCTCCGAGAGGAGGTCTTGAATCCACGAGGGGATCTTCCCGTAGAGGGGTCTTGAATCCGATGGATCTTCTCCTAGACGAAGGTCCTGATCTCCGTGGAGAAGTACCGGTGGATGAGCAAAGGCTCTCACACACAAATATGAGCTAATCCAATGCTAAGTCTCAAAGTGAGGAGAGGGGGTCCTATATAAAGAGTCTGGGGCGAAGGGGTACATGGGCTCAGCCCAACACGAGCGCGCAGGCGTTGGCCGGATGATCCGGGTGACGGTCCGGATGATCCGGGCTGGTCCGGATGATCCGGGTGGGGGCCCGGATGGTCCGGGTGCTCTGCTGGTGGCGGCGCAGGGCCGGACGTCCGGCTGGCGGTCCGGATGTTCGGGCGGTGTCCGGATGATCCGGGCCGGGGTCCGGATGATCCGGCTTCAGCGTGGAGGTTCTGTTGCCTTCGGTCGATTTAGCCGGATCGTCCGGACCGGGGTCCGGATCATCTGAGCGCTGTCCGGATCGTCCGGCCTCTCTGGTCCTGGTTGCTTCTTCCTCTCCGTCTTCGCGTGTGTCTTCCGCTTCCGATTCTCCTTGCTTCCTAGCTTCTTCATGGTCGACTCCTTGGTGCCTGAGTATGCATAGAGTTTCCGTTTGAGGTAGTAACCATGTCTCATGTGAATCGAAGGAGAGTTGTGAGAGGAGTGATGTCACCTCGGTTTCAAGAGCTCTTGCACGTGCTCGAGTCATCGGTCCTTGTGGTGTTGTAGGTGTTGATGTAGAGTCCATGGGGATGATGGAAGGATGCTCCGCATCATTTCTCCTGCTTGTAGTACACCTTACCAAACCCCTAATTCCAAGAGAGTGAACCCATTGGAGTAGTTTTAGTCCATGAAACCATATACTATTCTTTCTGACCAGATTTGGTTTTCTCAAAGTTTTGCACTAACAAGTTTCTAGATTTGGCCAACTAACCTTACCACCATCTCATGCTTCTAAAGAGACTTTGATCTGAAGATTTGGGCCACCCCAAGAGTTGCCTAGATGCCATTAGCATTTTGTCAAACACCTGGTGTGCACGGTCAGTTTTGACATGATTTTATCTTTGCATTGTGACCTTGCACCTCTGGGCAAACCAACATGTCCAATAATCTCCTAGGGGACCCTAGCCTAGACCTGCTAATCCCTAGCTCCACTCTAGCCGCCTAGCATGCTCTGGCATTTCGCCGAACGCTTGGCGTGCATGCTCTGGGCGCGCCTAGAGCGCACGTTTTGCACGCCACAAGACCGAGCCGCCAGCCCCGTCGCCCTTGCCCCCACGCTGCGTTCGCCATTCCCTCTCCCGATCGACGCCCCGACCCCTCCCGCATCGCAGAGCTGCTCCTGGAGCTCCACAGCCCCGCCGTCAGGTCGGCCACGGCGGCTAGCGGGCAGCCACAGCAACCTCTGCCATGGACGGCGCCGCCCGAGCCTCCTCTGCTCGCCAGCTGCCCTCGTGAGCAGTCCATCCTCATCCGCTCTCCCTCCCGACCCCGCTAGCCTCCACCACGTCGCCCCGACCGCTACAGAGCGGCGGTTCGCCGGCAACCTTATCCACGGCCGCGGAACCGCCATGGCTACGCTATATAAGGGGGGCCCCGAGCTCATCCAAGCCTTCAGGCAACCTCAGACCATCCCACTGGTACTCCTACAACCCGCAATTGACGATGCGAGTTATCTTCCTCGTCTCCGGCCAGCTCGGTCGCCGTTGCGCCCCGGTGCCGTGCATCGCCAGCAAAGCCTCCCCCACCCTTCCAACACCACCGCTCGACTCCCCTTGACCCTGCGGAGCTGCCCAGCATCTCAAACACGGTCGGGAGCAACGGCATCCCAGAGCCCCAAACCCACCCGAAGCTTCCTCCGCTGCGGGGCTCACCTCCAGCGACTCCCTTCGCCCCCACCACCCTAGCGACCACCGGGAGGACCGCCCTGGGGTGGCGGATCCATCCCGACCCTCGGGAGCCCGCGAGAAGCCACCGTTCGCCGGCATTGATCGCCGGAGCCTCACCTCTGTTTTGCCAGAGGAAGAAGGAGGCGGGGGGCGACTGGTCAAACCTGACCAGTGGGCCCCCTAGACCCACTGTCAGTGACCCAGCCCCGCCACCACGTGACTTAAGTGATGATGTGAAACCACAAAGTACGTTTCCTCCGCTCCGAAAACGTATTCCTGTCTGAAACGTTTTCTTTTCTATTTTTATTTTAAAAACAGATTTTGACCAGAACTTTGACTGGCTATAACTTTTTAAATATAAACCCAAATGACTTGATTCTTTTTCTGTTGTTTCCCAAATATTGTCTAGTTTATTTTCGTAATTATTTCAAAAAAATCCAGACAACTTTTTTGTGCTGTTTTAAAAATGTGTGTTAATTCCAATTTATCTAAAATAGGATTTTGGAGAGAGAGAAGAAAACTTTCAAAAGTTTTGGAAAGCACCCCCACCTCTCCACACCTTGAAGGCAAGCATTCTGAACCTCGGCATAATATTTTTGTGTGTTCGATGACACGTTTATAACATCACCTCACTTTGGAGAAACTTGTTATTTCATGTGATATGATCATATGCATGGGTGCATGTTATTGATTTCCATGCTGTTGGAAATGAACACACTTGTGGTGATAATCATCCTCATGTGCCTTGCATGCATACCGGCAGGAACCCGGGAAAACCTCTGCCTTGGGTAGGCATGAGTTTGTCGCCGGTCTCCGTCGGGACGGTTATGTCTGGTATGGCATGGTAAGGTGATATGAGCGGCGACTCTGTTGGTTGAAATATATTCGTTATGCTAATCATGCAGGAATACTTAAACCTCTGAGTCGACCGTGAGATCGAGTCTTGTGCCAAGAACCCCCATACTTGTTTCAGACTACCACTGCGTCTGCATACAATGAGTAGAGTACGGTTCGAGAAGTTGTCAACCCTTTCTAGCACACACCGCATGAGAGGCCATGGTGGAAGATACTGGTTGTAGCTGGTAGGCGAGCCACCTGGTCCGGGGCATGGGTGTTTCGGTTGGGACCGAGTGGGGCACCCTTAGCGCGCGGTATAAATTTGATCCCATGCTACGCGAGGTTGTAGCCTCCCCACTTAGAGTTTTGCTTGACAGGTGTCGTGGGTGATTCCAGACACCGGTGAGTTAAGCTGGTGTGTGCAAGTTAGGTGTGTTTTCAACAAAAAGACCGTAGACGGAATTAGTCCCGATGGACTAAAGAAATCCGTTACTCGTGGGTAAAGAGTACACCCTCTGCAGAGATTAAACCTATTCGAATAGCCATGTCCATGGTTAAGGATTACAGTCTGGGATGGGTCAAGTGTCGGTCTTAGTGTCGGTCTTCGAAGGTGAAACTGTTAATCAGAACTGGAACTACTAACTGTGACTTGTGATAATTATGATTATTATTATTGTGAACTAACCCGTGATATCATTGTTATTATCGAATATCTCTGGGATGGTTCTACCTCCTGGATATTCACTATGATTGTTATTTAAAAGCCCCTTTATGTGGTGTCGCTCAGACGCCCGACTATGGCATTTCTTTTAAAGCCCTTTATGTGGTGTCACTCAGACGCCCGACTGAGGCATTTCTTTTAAAGCCCTTTATGTGGTGTCGCCGACGCCCGACCGTGGCATTTCTTTTAAAGCCCTTTATGTGGTGTCGCTTAGACGCCCGACTGTGGCATTTCTTTTAAAGCCCTTCATGTGGTGTCGCTCAGACGCCCGACTGTGGCATTTCTTTTAAAGCCCTTTATGTGGTGTCGCTCAGATGCCCGACTGTGGCATTTCTTTTAAAGCCCTTTA
The DNA here is from genome assembly GCA_021437245.1 of Aegilops speltoides. Classification (NCBI taxonomy): domain Eukaryota; kingdom Viridiplantae; phylum Streptophyta; class Magnoliopsida; order Poales; family Poaceae; genus Aegilops; species Aegilops speltoides. The sequence goes on from CM038144.1 coordinate 214,919,443, forward strand.
TGTGGTGTCGCTAAGACGCCCGACTGTGGCATTGCTTGTTATTTATTTCATAAATTTTGATACTACTATGTTATTGCATTTTTATAAATAACTTGCTTGCACGCATCAGAGTTTTATTTATCTTTTGTGACTGACGTCATGAGCATAAAATATTGTCAGCACATCATTGTTATATTATACCTGTGTTCATAAGGTTTGCGAGTACATTCAAAGTACTCACTGGCTTGTCCCTGGCTATTGTCTTGGCCAGATTTTCTTGCACGGAGAGGAGCGGCGCGATGACAGCCCCGGAACCTAAGCAACGGAGATAGCAGCCTCGCGGAGATAGGAGTTAACCTGGTCAGCTGTTCCTATGGGAATTGGAGTCCCATAGACACTGATGATCCACAAACCGCTTCCGCCATCAACCACTAGAGCCATTTGTTGTACTCACAGGCCAGAATGGTCTTGCACTGCAAGTTTTGTATTTTTGCTTGGATTTTCTGTATCATGTTAGAGCCTCATCAGCTAACAGTAATCCTAGGGCTGATGAGCACGACGGTCTTTTCTTGAAATTTATACCCGGAAAACCGGTCGTGACACCATGCAAGTTCGGGGACTATGATACCAAAAAAACATAGTGAAGTCTAGTATGTGAAAACATGCTCAGTACAAACCCTTACGAACATCAGGACAAGTACTCTTTTTTCAGAACCATTCAAAATACCCTGAAAAATACCTCAGTACAAACACACAAATAGATCGGTACGAGTACTCTATTTTTCGGACAATAAATAACACGATGAGTCTCATCGTATTCAAAATTACTCTTAAAAGACGGGAGCAAGTACAAAATCATAAAGACATCCGTAAAGTACTCTTTTTCGGAATCATTCAAAACTACTCTGTCAAAAACACCTCAGTACAAACATAGACATAGATCAGTACAAGTACTCTGTTTTTTCTGATGGAAAAACAGCACGATGGGTCTCACCGTAATCCAAATTACTGTTCAACGGTTGCGAATTTGAGAAAATGTTCAACATGACTAAGTTTCCTATTTTCGATATCTTTCCAACGTTATATTATTTGCCTCATTTTGACAAAGTTTAAAAAAAACGCGTTCGAAATCAAATTTAATTGTATTTTCCATAAGGAATTAGAAAAACATTTCAATACAAAAAAGTTGCGCATTTTCCATAGCTTTCCAATACCGTATCAGTTGCGTCAATCCGACAAACCGTTTGCAAAAAATTACAAAAATATGTTTCGCCAGATTTTTACCCTTTTTCAAAATACTTTTAAATCATATAGAATTAGAAAAACAATAGATATATGGAAGATGCGGATTTTTACCAGCTTTCCAGCGCCATCTTATTTGCTCAATTCCGACAAATCGTTTGAAAATTGAGTCCAAAATACGATTCATGTTTTTGGTTTTGAAATAAATTGTTTTTTGAAAACTGCTCTTAAACCATAATGATTTTGCAAAAACATTCAATATACTTGAAATATGGTTGTCAAGAGCTTTCCAACGATATATTACACACACTTTTCGACAAAAAAATTTCAACAAAAAATGAAGTAAAGAAGACGGATCTGTTAAATAGAACTGAAAGCATCAGTTCAACCGCTCCGAAAACATCAGTACAACAGCCTGAAACCGTCAGTTCGAGTAGGGTAATAGAATAATATTCTGTTTTGTGAAACAGAATAGCCCAGATGTTTGTATATATATTGCGGGATATGTGTGTGTGTGTGTGTGTGTTTGTGTGTGTGTGTGTGTGTGTGTGTGTGTGTGTGTGTGTGTGTGTAGTTGAGCAATGAAATTCAAAGCATTGTGAAGATAAAACATGATGATAAACCAATGTTGAAGACAAACCAACTATGAGGATAATGCAATATGGCGCCAAAAATATTCAAGAAAAGTTGGTGGTGGCGTTGCCCACTGTATAGGAAGTATTACATCCAGAGACGGCGCACAATTATCATGGTGCTCTGAAATCAATTTCCGCATTAATGTATTCACACTAAGAGTGTATGTCTTCATGAATTGAAGACATACGTTACTTTGTGTGTTGTGCACCTAAGTGATCAATGTGCATAAGCGTTAGGATGTGTGTCCATTCACAGGACATTTGAGGATTCTAAGATATTTAGCTCACACCGCAGCTTGCAAAACCTTTTCTCATCCAAGGGCTTCGTGAAGATATCTGTCAATTGCTCTTCGGTGCTGACATGAATGATATCAATGTCTTCCTTCAACACATTGTCTCTGAGAAAGTGATGACGGATCTGAATGTGCTTCGTCTTCGAGTGCCAGACTAGATTGTGAGCAAACTTCATGGTGCTTTCATTGTCGCAGTAGAGGGGCACATTATTCATGTTGATGCCATAGTCCTTGAGGGTTAGCTTCATCCAGAGAAGCTGAGCGCGGCAAGATCTAGAGGCAATATATTCAGCTTCAGCAGTGGATAGTGATACACAGTTCTGCTTTGTTGAAGACAAATAGACAAGAGATCATCCAAGAAAGTGACATGTGCCTGATGTGGACTTACGATCAACCTTGTCACTAGCATAATCAGCATCTAAGAAGCCAACTAGATCAAAATCTGAGCCCTTTGGATACCATAATCCTAGTGTTCGGGTGTGAGCCCAATATCGAAGTATTCGCTTCACCGCGAGGTGATGTGATTCCTTTAGTGCCACTTGGAATCGAGCAGACATGCAAACGCTAAGCACTATATCTGGCCTAGATGCACATAAGTACAATAAAGAACCAATCATCGAGCGGTATACCTTTTGATCGAACTCTTTACCATTGTCATCGGAGCCCAATTGACCTTTGGTTTGCATTGACATCGTGTATCCTTTGCAATCTTGCATTCCAAACTTCTTCAGGCAATCTTTGTGGTATTTCTCTTGTGATACGAAGATGCCATTTCTTTGTTGACAAATTTGAAGACCAAGGAAGAATTTTGTAACATCCCAAATTTTCAATTTGGAATGTTATGCATTAGATCATCATTGCATATCATATTTTATTGCATTTTGGGTTGATCCTAGAAATTCTATGCAACTCAAGGACCCACGGAGAGAGTTGGGGATTTCGTTATTTTCATATTTGATTTTTCTCCAATTTTGAAAAGAGGATCATTTGGTTTTAAATATTTTTCTTCCCTAATATTTCTAAAATAAAAATATATGAGAGGAGATAATATGACTTCTCGAAAATAAATGAAATATTGGAGGAAAAATATTAAAATCAAATAATTAGTTTTATTTAGATTTTGTTGCAATTTTATTTGGATTAGAAAAATGCACGTTTTCAAAAATTGCATTTTTAGGCCAAGAAAATGTTCATCTTGTTTTAAATATTTTATTTAGACGGTCAAAATGTGTTTTGGCATTTTTAGATTTTTTATTTTATTTTCTAGGATTTGTTTTGTTTTGGCGGAATTTATTTCAAAAAAATGTTCGCGTGCCCAATTGGGCCAGCAGCCCAGCCGAGCCCGGCCGGCCTCGCCAGCACCGCCGCCTCGCCCGCCGTGTCGCCGCCGGACTTGGGAGTCCGACCGAGCCGATGCCGCCGTTGCCTTGCCCAAGCCGCCACGCCCCTATATATATACCGCCCGCCCCTTGCCGCCACCACCACCACCCGCCGCCCTTTTCATGATCAGCCGCCATCGCCGTGCCATGAGCCGCCGCGCTCCGACGCCACCGCCCGACGTCGCCGTCGCTTCACGCTGCCTCGGCGCCCAAGCCGAGCCTCGCCGGAGCCTCGCCGGAGGTAGAAACTGCCGCCGCCGCTGATTCGTTTTTTTTAAAACCGCTTGGTTTTTTTAGAAAGCTAGGTTTTTTAGATTAGATCAGTTCGGTTTTCTCGGTTTACCTAAATAGCGGACGTTCGTCCGTACGTTCATTTTAACGAACGGTGTTCACCCGTTAGCCGCAGACAGCGAACGTTCGTTCGTTAGCCTGTTCGTCAGTTTTTTCTTTTCCAGGGTTTTTCCGCGATTATTTTCGATAGCGATTTCTGCCCTGATTTTCATTTTAGTTTTTCTTTTCACCCATTTATTGGAATCAGATGATTCAAGCGCCTAGATCTTCGTCACGAAGCCCTCTTTCTGTTTAACCAACTTGAACAAGATTTTGGTACTGTAAAATTTGACTTAAGTCCAAATTAGTAAACGAATCTTGTTTCTTTCGCAGTTTGAGTTTCGTTCCTTCGTTTGATTTGATTCTTTTTGCAAACCGGAGTTCTTAAGTTGAACTTTCTGGTTAGATCTCTTATTGGAGTTTTACCCGTGCTTCTAGTTGAGCACTTATTGTATGCTTGTTTGTTTGCGATAGAGTACCCGGAGTGCGAAGCATGCTACTACGAGTCTCTAGGTTTCACGGATCATCAGCAAGGCAAGTAACACTTTGATCATACCTCTTTGCTACCCAGTTTTATTGCATTAGATCAATCCTCAAACAATTGCATGGTTAGGATCTGATTAATATGTCGGTTTTGGGAAGTAGATGATGAGGTATAACCTATTACCCTGTTTACTATCAAACCTTTGGGAGTTACTTTTACGTGATGCTTATGTTTTTATGCTATGCTTGTAGACGTGGTTTGGTTTGAGTGATTCATGACAGATGCGAGAGTTATTATTAATGATAACTTAAGATGGCTACTTTAATACACATCTGGGTGGATTGCTTGAAGGCACCCTAGAGTACCCAGTGGTTGTCAGGGCACCTGGAGAATCCAGTGTTGTCCTAGGATATCCCGGAGTACCTGTGTGATCATCCTACAGTCCGCCACCCAGGCTCAAAGGGATCATAAGGTTATTCATGCTAGAAACTTCCGTGTGCAGCCACAAGCTATTATGGGCTCTAGCATAGTTGAGTAAGTTGCAAGACCTCTTTCAGTGGTGGGCTAGCAGATGTAGGGGAAAGTAGGTGTAACTGTCCACCCAGAGTAAAGAGTTATTGTTTCAGAAAGACTGTGTCTCGCTTCTCCGATCATGGATGTATTCGAGTCTTGTGGGGAAAAGTGCGCAAACCTACGCAGTGTACAAACTAATCATGGTTAGGCGTGTCCCCAGTTATGGACGTCTTGAGTATCTAGTTCTTGGATTATCATGTTGATCTCATCACTCTTAATATAATTTGATTGGGTTTAATAATGATGCTTAATTGGGATTGAGTTGGAGGAACCTTCGCAATGTTTAACAACCACCATGATAGTTAAAATTTATTCCTTTGTTGTAGGAAAAAAATGGCTTTATGCAAAAATGTAACCATAGAGCTTTCCACCAGCCATATATGCATGTAGTGACAACATTTATTCTGTTCATTACTCTCTTGTATTACATTGCCAGCATATTCCATGTGCTGACCCGTTTAGGGCTGCAGCATTCATGTTGCAGACTTTTCAGACGATGAGTAAGGTGCCATAGGTCGTTGTCTTTCACTCAGTGATGCCGTTGGAGTTGATGGACTCACTTTATTCTTCCTAGCCTTCTGCTGTGATCGATTTTAGATGGCCTTAAGCCATATTTTTGTAATAAGCTCTCTTTTGAGACATTCGATGTAATAAGTGTGTGATTGAAACTCTGCTATAAATCCTTGAGTATTGTGTGTGTCAGCATTACCGATCCAGGGATGACACTAATGCACAGAGATCAGACTATTTGAGGTCTGGTCGCTACAAGATGGTATTAGAGCACACGCTGACTATAGGACACGACGACTAAGCTAAAGCCCTAGATCACTACTCTCTTCTCATTTCTGACTCCTCTCCCTTTTCTACTCTTTATGATGGCGGATGCAAGGAACAAGTTCACTCAATCGGATGAAGATACACCTTTTGGACGGCACTTGAATGAAGTTACTAGATATCTGAACATTGGAATACCAAGCTTCACCGGGACCTACATCGCCACTTTACCAGAAGAGGAGCGTTGGATGATTCGAGTTCAAGTTCCAGGAAAGACGTTCATGCCAGTCACTGAGCCTATAGAGTTTTCCTTTGATGCACCAACCTGGAGTCTAGGAAAGAGCATGGTAGCCCACATCACCATGGGACGCATTGGAGAAGTATGCCACAAGGATCTCAAGGATACTATGTACCAGATTTGTGGGCGCCGAGATGAACAATGGGAGATGATCAGCACGAGGAGGGATAGGTCCATTGCAGCTTTCATCCAGGAGTTAAACTAGCACATTCTTCGCCAGGAGAAACAGATGTGCGCAGGCATGATAGATCTGAAGAAGGCACTGACCCGGATCACAGAGCTAGAGGAAGAACTCAAGTCTACACGTGATGGATATGAGGAGGAAATGACGATACTCGTGGAGAAGAATGATGATATGACAAAGAAGCTAGGAGTATTCATTGGAGGCCCTGCACCAGGAGGAGAGGATGACGATTCCACTTGTCCGGAGAACTACATCATCATTGATGACACCAACTCGGACCCTGATGATAGCGATGATGACTATGTTGATGAAGCTGGAGCAGATATCATGGAGTCTTCCACCGATCAAGTTTTCTAGTCGACCACCATATCAGTAGTAGTATTTCCCCATGTATATAGTATAGTCCGAGCACTTCTGTAACGATAGTTAGACCGATGTAAGCCCTTGTTTGAAATTGATTGAAGTGATATGTTTGAGTTTGTCTCATGCGTATATGGGTAGTGTTTTCCCTCTGGATCTATTTCTATTCTATTTTCTCATCTTTTCTAAACCCATCAGATGCCTCCGAGACGCGACAATGGATTTGCTTTCCCACCGGAGCTCACTCAGTTGATCCAGCAGCAGAATGCTTAGATGCAGATACTAGTCCAGAATCAGAATTAGGGGAACAACAACAACAACAACCCACCACCACCACCACCTGTTGATCACTTAGCCCGTTTTCTAAGGCTGAATCTGCCGGTGTTCTCCAGTGGCACCGAGCCGATAGTTGCAGATGATTGGCTCCGCAAGATTGGAAGGGAGTTGACCACTGCAGGATGCACAGATGCAGAGAGAGTGCATTTTGCTGCACATCAGCTTGATGGACCCGCAACATCATGGTGGGAGAATTTCATAGCCACTTACCCCATCGACACTGTCACATGGGACCAGTTTCAGCAAGCTTTTCGCACAGCCCATGTTTCAGCAGGAGCTATGGCCACGAAGAAGCGTGAGTTTCACAACTTGCGCCAAGGAGGACGCATAGTGGGCTAGTATGTGGATGACTTTACTAAGTTAGCACGTTATGCCCCAGATGACGTTGCTACGGATGCAGCTAAGCAGGAGAAGTTTCTGGAAGGACTGAATGATGAGCTGAGCATGTAGTTGATGGTGGCAACTTTCAACAACTACCACGAGTTGGTAGATAGAGCTCTCATGATTGAAGGGAAGCAGCAGCAGATTAACAACTGCAAGAGGAAGTATGGACAAGGGAAGTACAATTCTGGAGCTCAGCAGAGGCCCCGTTTTACCCCGAACTCGGGAGGACACCTTCACCATAACTGATGTAGGGTAGAACCCTAGGAGGGACCTTTTCACACTTGGAGGGGGAAAATGAGAGAAACAACAAGAACAACAACAACACAAAGAAGCAATCACTCCAACAATTCCCGATTACACATCCACTAGAGTAACAACACAAGATCCACAAGTCACAAACACAATCGAAGGAAAGATACAATGGCAAAGTTCATCCCAAATCCAAAGGAAGAGGGGTCTTGAAGGTAGTCTTCTCCCAATGGATGTCTTGAAATCCTCAAGGATTCTTCCCTATGGGGTCTTGATCCTCAAAGAGGGAAGGTAATGGAGCAAAGCTCACCAAGACCTCATCTAATACTTTGCTAACCCTAAACATGGTCCTAGGTACGGAATATATAGCCTTGGGGTCGAAGGAGATGAAGAGGAGCCGAAGGAGCCATCTCAGCCGGCCATCCTGGGAGGCCCGTGCACTCGGGGTAAGTTGGGCCCGTGCGCACGGGGGTCCCGTAGGCACGGTACAGGCCCGTGCGCACGGTGTGCTCCAGCGCCTGTTTCCTGTGTAGCCCGTGGGCACGGGGTCTTGGGGGCCCGTGCGCACGGGGTCACCTGGGACTTCCTGTATTGCTGTTGTTGCACTCCGTCTTGATTCGTACGGCCTTGGGGTGGTCTTCCTTCTCCTTGGGGATGCTCCTGAGCTTCTTGGTGATGTTCCACTTCATACCTAAGGAGGCATAGCATATCTTGGTGAGGTAGTAAACATGTTCCATTCGTGTCCACATGCAAGTCTAGTAGGAAGGAGTTCACCTCGGTTTCGAGAGCACGTGCTCTAGCTCTTGTCATGGGTCCTCGTGGGGTTGGATGTGTCGATGTAGAGTCCATGGGAATGATGGAAGGATGCTCCGCATCATCTCCCCTCCCTTGGGAAAGATCCGACCTCGGATCAAAATCTTCATCACCATGGAAAGGCGAGAGTTCTTTGACATTGAAGATGTCGCTCATGTTGTACTTGTCTCGTGGGAGTTCAATCTTGTAGGCGTTGTCGTTCTAGCGTGCTAGCACCTTGAATGGTCCATCGCCTCGAGGGAGAAGTTTGGACTTGCGATCGTTGGCGAAGCGGTCCTTGCGAAGGTGTAGCCACACGAGATCACATATGTTGAAGATCATGGGTTGCTTGTTGACGTTGAGCTTGGTCGCTAGTCAATTTACTTGGCGCTCGATGATGTTCCTTGTATCTTCATGCATCTTCTTGATGTAGCTTGCTCGTGCACTCGCATCCATGTTGGTGCGCTCTTGTAGAGGAAGAGGTAGAATGTCCAATGGGGACAACGGGTTGAAGCCGTAGACGACCTCGAAGGGGGACTTGCCGGTAGTCGAATGTCTTGCACGGTTGTAGGCGTACTCGGCGATGGGTAGACACGCCTCCCACTCCTTGATGTTCTTCTTGATCAACACGCGAAGTAGAGTGGATAGTGTCCGGTTCGTCACCTCCGTTTGGCCGTCAGTTTGACGATGGTATGCGGCTGAGAACAAGAGCTTAATTCCTAGCTTGGCGCATAGCGTCTTCCAAAAGAGATTGACGTCGCGGTCGGAGACGATTGTCTTTGGTACTCCATGGAGGCGCAAGATTTCCCTACAAAAGAGATTCGAAACATGTGAAGCATCGTCTATCTTGTTGCAAGGAATGAAATGTGCCATCTTAGAAAATCGGTCCACAACAACAAATACGGAATCCTCTCCATTTTGAGTTCTAGGCAAACCAAGTACAAAACCCATGCTAATTTCTTCCCAAGGTTGATAGGGAATAGGAAGAGGCATGTATACCATGAGATTGAGCTTTAGACTTAGCTTTGCGACATGTAGAGCATCGGGTGGTGAAGCGTGAGACATCGCGGAACATCTTGGGCCAAAAGTAGTTCTTGGAGAGCGTGGCGAAAGTCTTGTCGCGTCCAAAGTGTCCCATGAGTCCGCCTCCATGAGCCTCTTGCAAAAGAAGCAAAGAAGAGAAGACTCGGGAATGCATAGTTTGTTAGCTCTCATAAGATAACCATTCTTGATGTAATATTGTTCCCAAGATGTATGCGTCAAACATTTAGCATAATGAGGTGCAAAAGATGGATCATTAGCATACAAGTCTTTTATGTGCTCAAATCCAATAACATTCAACTCAAGTTTAGTGACAAGCATGCATATCCGTGAAAGCGCATTGGCAACTACATTTTCCTTACCCTTAATGTACTTGATCACATAGGGAAAAGATTCAATAAATTCACTTCATTTGGCATGATGCTTGTTCAACTTAGTTTGGCCTTTTAGGTACTTAAGAGTTTCATGATCGGTATGGATGACAAACTCATGAGGTCTAAGATAATGTTCCCAAACATGTAACACACACACTAAAGCATACAATTCTTTGTCATAGATGAGATAGTTAAGTTGAGCACCGGAGAGTTTTTCACTAAAATATGCAATTGCTCGTTTTTGTTGCATCAAAACTCCGCCAATTCTGGTACCACTTGCATCACAATGAACCTCAAAAGTTTTGTCAAAATTGGGCAAAGCAAGAATCGGAGCATGAGTAAGCAAAGACTTGAGCTCATCAAAAGCGGGGGATTGCAAAGATCCCCAAACAAAAGGAGCATTCTTCTTACTCAAAGCATGCAAAGGAGCGGCAATAGTGCTAAAGTCTTTCACAAAGCAATGATAAAAACCTGCTAGACCAAGAAAACTACGCACTTGTTGCAAATTGGTGGGTTGGGGCAAAGTTTTAATTGCTTCGATTTTAGTTTCATCAACATGGACACCCTTGGAAGAGACAATGAAACCAAATAAAACCACTTTGTCAACACCAAATGTGCACTTTTTCAAGTTTGCATAAAGATTTTCCTTGCGAAGTGTTTGCAAAACAGCCCTAACATGATCAAGATGCTCTTTCACGGTTTTGCTAAACACAAGAATATCATCGAAGTAAACCACAACAAAGACTCCAATGTAAGGGCGAAGTACATGATGCATGAGACACACAATAGTACCGGGAGCCTCCGATAAACCCATAGGCATAACTAACCACTCATATAAGCCATATTTGGTTTTGAAAGCAGTTTTCCATTCATCACCCTCTTGTATGCGGATTTGATAATAGCCACTTTTAAGATCAATTTTTGAGAAAAAGTTGGCTTCACTAAGTTCATCAAGCATATCATCTAAGCAGGGAATGGGATGCCTATAGCGAACGGTGATAGCATTTATAGATCTACAATTGGAACACAAGCGGAAACTTCCATCGGGCTTAGGCACAAGTATAACGGGAACGGCACAAGGGCTTAAGCTTTCACGTACATGACCGTTGTCGATTAGTTGTTGTACTTGTTGAATCTCCTTGGTTTCTTTGGGATTGACACGGTATGGGGCTTTGTTTGGATGTGGCGCTCCGGGGATGAGAGCGATTCGATTCTCAATGCCTCGTAGAGGAGGTTGACCCGGAGGTAGCTCATCGGGGGAAACATCTTGAAATTCCTGCAAAAGAGATTGAAACACCTAAGGTAGCTCGTGAGCAGTGTTAGTTTTTGGTTCTCCATCCTTGCACACAAGGACAAAGTGCATCACACTCGATGGGTTCTCACACACTTCTCTCATCTCACTTTTTGTGGCAAAGAGTATGAGGTTTTTCTCTCTAGGCGAAGAGGCGCTCAAGTTTGGCTTGTTGCTCTCACTCATGTTTGGGTGGCTCACTTTCTAACTCTTCTCTCTATGGTGGGTGGCTTGCTTGTCGGCTATCACTTGACTAGGAGACATAGCTGGTAGCACATACTCCTTTCCTTTCATCTTGAAGCTATAGTGATTGGTACGCCTATTGTGGATGACACCACGGTCGAATTGCCATGGTCGACCAAGAAGTAGGTGGCAAACGGTCATTGGGACCACATCACACTCAAAAGTGTCCTCATATGCACCAATTTCGAAAGAGACTTGGACCATATGCTCAACTCGTGTAGTGCCGGAGTCACTTAGCCATTTAACCTTGTAGGGGTGCGGGTGCTTCCTCTTGACCAATTGATGCTTGGAGCATAGTTCTTCACTTGCCAAGTTGTGGCAACTACCTCCATCGATGATGACCTTGACTGACCTTCCATTGATGCCGGTCTTGGTGTGGAAGATATGGCATCGTTGGTCTTCTTCTTGTTGATGTTGAAGTGTCAAGACCTTGGAGACAGCAAAAGCGGGGCTCGAATCCTCATCACAAAAGACTCAATCATCTTCATCCTCATTCACGTGCTGGTGCATGGCCACTTTCTCAATAGCTTCCATTTCATCTTCACTCATTGAGTCGTAGGTGCCATCATTGTTGAGGATCATGGTGCACTTGTTTGTGCATTCATAGGACTTGTGGCCTCGGCCACCACAAGTGAAACACTTGAAGGAGCTTGTCTTGACGGTCTCATCTGTCGGAGTAGAGGAAGAAGCACGCGGCTTGAAGTTGCTTGTAGTAGGAGGAGGACGACTTGAACTTGACGAAGGTTTCTTGTAGCTTGTCTTGTCGTCGTTGCTTGGAGAAGGCTTGGTTGATGTAGACGTTGGAGGAGTTGTTGAAGCTTGATTGTTGGGGAAGTCGTATGTCTTGGAGGAGTACTTGGTGTACTTGAAGTTATCTTGCACTTGACATTCCTCCTTAGTCGCTTGATGCACGAGCTCGATGAGGTTGGAGTAGGGTTGGAAGTCGGCGATCTTCTTGATGGGATGATTGAGTACATTCAAGAATCTTGCCATTGTTTGCTCATCATCTTCCTTGACATTGGCTCGAATCATGGCTATCTCCATTTCCTTGTAGTATTCTTCAACACTCTTTGTTCCTTGCTTGAGGAGTTGTAGCTTCTTGAAGAGATCACGGTTGTAGTAGGTGGGCACAAATCGTGCTCGCATGACATCCTTCATTTGAGCCCAAGTGGTGATTGGAGGGTCACCTCTTGCTTCTCGACGCTCAAGGACTTGTTCCCACCATATGAGCACATAGTCTTGGAACTCAAGTGATGCCATTGCGATCTTATTCTCTTCCTCATAGTTGTGCAAACAAAAGATTTTGTCGACCTTCAATGCCCATGAAAGGTATTCTTCCGGATCATTGCTTCCATTGAACTTGGGCATTGTGAATTTGAGTTTTCCATAGCGTTGCTCTTCATCTTGATAGCGGTTGTAATATCACTCTTGCCTTGGAAAGTCCTCGAATGCTCGTTCCTTATGATGTCGCTCTTGTCATGGAGGAGGGTCTTGAAGCACTTGTTCCACTTGGTGTTGCTCTTGTTGAACTTGAGGTTGAGGTGGAGCTTGACGAGCTTGTGTAGGAGCTTGAGGAGCTTGACGGTGCACACGTGGTTGGTAATTCCTCTCTTGTATTTCTTCTCGAAGGGCTTCCTCTTGATTGCGCCGTTCGCGATTGCGGTTGGCGATGGCTCGACTTGATTCTTGAAGTGCACGTTCTGCCTAAAGAGCTTGTGCTTCTCGTTGTTGTTGTTGAAGACATTTAGCCTCGGTGTCTTGTTCCTCTTGGTGTAAACGTGCTCGTTCTTCTTCTTCTTGACGACGAAGACGTTGTCGTTCTTGAGCTTGAGCAAAAGCGACTTGGTGTGCTTGAGGACGAGGAACTTGCTCATCGACTTGCTCTTGCGAATGCTTGACGTGGAGCGGGTTGCGAGATGCATGACGGTCTTGACGCGCGGCTCGTCGAAGGATGGTCGATGATGGTGTACTTGAGCCGGAGAAGGTGTCATCGGAGTGTCGACTTGAGTGGCTCCGTCTTGAGTAGGAAGAAGTTGAAGGAGGCCAGTTGACCAACAAAGCTCGGATCTCGTCCATTCTTGCATCGTTCTCTTGCTTGTGCGCGTCGAGCTTGTTGTCGAAGTAGTCTCGTGTACATTGCTCGAAGAGTCGCAAGTCGGTGGCGAGGTTGTCGATGCGGTCGTTCATTGCTTGTTGCTCTTGATGTAGCGCTCGTTGTGCACCAAAGAGGCGGCTCTTGGTGATGAATGAGGACATGTCATCGTCTTGCTCGATGAAGAGTGGGTTGGTAGAGGAACTTGGCCTATCCATCATAAGAAAGTGGTGGTGAGTAGGAAAATGGGAGAACAAAACCAAAGTTACCTTTTCCGAAGATTGTGGATGTAACAAGTACGATCCCACGTGATGTTATAATAGGAGAATTGGTACCGGGAATTGTTTCTCACACCTACAAGTAAATTGTCTATGGAGGAGCTTGGTTAGGAAAGGCACAAATAATTGAAGAAAATGTTAGTCAAGATGTTGATAAAGTTGAGAAGATTCACAAATGGCAAATAAGACAAATAGATCAACCTCCAAAGATAACATGAGGAACACACACACGGAAGATAAATGGGATCCGCATAACCAAGGGGTGAGCTCGAAGATGTCGAATCACGGGAAAAGCTCTTGTCGTACGGATACTAGAGAGACGCTAGCTCGATTGCACTAATGGGCTAGATACACTAGTGCACCAACCTAAAAGAGAATTCACTCGTCTCACTATCCCAAGTATGCTTATGTATGTGATGACCAAGATGATTCACGTATGCTAAAGCTCGATGCTATTGCTTATAAGCTCTTTGCTTCTCTTCTCTTTTGCTTAAAAGCTTTTTCTCTTTTTTTCAACTATGCCATGATGCTCGATATACGAGCCACACAACGAGGTAACAAGTAGTAAATGCACGGGATGGACGGAACACTAAATGGTGCACTAAGGCTTGGCCCGGCAATACTCAAGAAGCTAGTCTCGATGGGTAAGCTACGCAAAAGGCTCGAAGCTCTCAAGTTAATGGCAAGGGAGTACAAGGTGTCGTCGAGGTTACCGTCCTTGCTTACGGTTGAAGATGATCTTGTCGAACCAATGTGTTGTCCGAGTCGATGATTGGTGGCGATGATGACCAACTAGCGCCTAAGTAGCCGAAACACCTTAGGACACAAGAGAAATCGCAACCGAACACTCAAACAAACACGTGGAATGGTGCGGAAGAACACGAGAGGTGGTGGTGGAACGAAATGAGAAAAACAGAAAAATGGCCGAAACTCCCTGGATAGCCCATGCGCACGGGGTAAGTGAGGCCCGTGTGCACGAGGTCCCGATGGCCCGTGTGCACGGGGTCTCCTGAGAGCGGATGAACTGCTCGGATTTCGTGGTGATTCCCAAGTTTTTGGCCAAAATCAAACTGTGGAAGGGTGGGGATGATGGTGGAGGGGTAGGTTCACTTGCCAAACACCAAATTCGTGGATCAAATCAACCAAATCTCACAAGATCAACAAATTTCAAGAAAACTTTTTGGGGCTATTTTGGTGGGGATTTTCGGATTAGGACGAAAAATAACAAAATCAAGCTAGAAAGTGGAAGGTAGGGACTCCAAGATGTGAATCAATGTGGCTCATGATACCAAGATGATGTAGGGTAGAACCCTAGGAGGGACCGTTTCACACTTGGGGGGGAGAGGAGAGAAACAACAAGAACAACAAGAACACAAAGAAGCAATCACTCCAACAATTCCCGATTACACATCCACTAGAGTAACAACACAAGATCCACAAGTCACAAACACAATCAAAGGAAAGATACAATGGCAAAGTTCATCCCAAATCCAAAGAAAGAGGGGTCTTGAAGGTAGTCTTATCCCAATGGAGGTCTTGAAATCCTCAAGGATTCTTCCCTATGGGGTCTTGATCCTCAAAGAGGGAAGGTAATGGAGCAAAGCTCACCAAGATCTATCTAATACTTTGCTAACCCTAAATATGGTCCTTGGTACGGAATATATAGCCTTGGGGTCGAAGAGATGAAGAGGAGCCGAAGGAGCCATCTCAGCCGGCCATCCTGGGAGGCCCGTGCGCACGGGGTAAGTTGGGCCCATGCGCACGGGGGTCCCGTGGGCACGGTACAGGCCCGTGCGCACGGGGTGCATCAACGCATGTTTCCTGTGTAGCCCGTGGGCACGGGGTCTCGGGAGCCCATGTGCACGGGGTCACCTGGGACTTCCTGTATTGCTGCTGTTGCACTCCGTCTTGATTCGTACGGCCTTGGGGTGGTCCTCCTTCTCCTTGGGGATGCTCCTGAGCTTCTTGGTGATGTTCCACTTCATACCTAAGGAGGCATAGCATATCTTGGGGAGGTAGTAAACATGTTCCATTCGTGTCCACATGCAAGTCTAGTAGGAAGGAGTTCACCTCGGTTTCGAGAGCACGTGCTCTAGCTCTTGTCATGGGTCCTCGTGGGGTTGGATGTGTCGATGTAGAGTCCATGGGGATGATGGAAGGATGCTCCGCATCAATAACCATGGAGGTCACAATCACAATGGAGGGAGTTCGCATAACCATAGTGGCCCCAAAAATGGGAATGGTAATGGAGGAAGCAACGGCCAGAACCGTTCCAACCCAGCAACGCCCGCCAAGAAGGATCTAAGTCACATACTTGTTTCAAGTGCGGGAAGAATGGACATTATGCCATGAAGTGTTCTGAAGAAAAGAATGGAAATGGCAATGGAAGCTCTAGGAGGAAGCCCAACCCTTTCAAAAGGGGAAACTGAACCATGTTAAGGTGGAGGAGGTTGAAGCGCAACCAGATGCAGTTATAGGTAAGTTTTTGGTTAAGTCATGTACTGCAATCGTTCTTTTTGATACAGGTGCATCGCATTCATACATATCAAGGGGATTTGTGGATAAGTATAAGTTGCCCACCAAAAGTTCTTAGAACACCTATGTTAGTAAGCTCGCTAGGAGCGGAGCATATGGCAAGCCAAGGATGTTTTCATATGCCATTGACCATAGGTAGGCATGTTTTCCCCTCAGACCTGATAATTTTGGAGTCACAAGGTTTGAATGTGATTTTGGGTATGGATTGGCTATCGAGGTTTTTTATGGAGGAAACATCGATTGCGCTAGTAAATCGATTATGCTCACCACCCCAGAAGGAAGGAGGATCAAGTATGTATCCCGACATGTGCCGAAGAGGACTCAAGTGAATTCCTTATTAGGAGTTGTACAGGAGGAAGTACCTTTGGTGAAGGATTTCCCTGATGTATTTCTAGAAGAGTTGCCAGGCATGCCACCGAATAGAGACATTGAGTTTTTGATTGAGCTTTTGCCAGGCACAGGGCCAATATCTAAGAGACCGTACAGGATGCCCGCAAAGGATTTGGAGGAAATTAAGAAGCAGATTAAGGAGTTACTGGATAAAGGCTTTTTCTCCCAATTTCGTCACCTTGGGGATCACCAGTGCTTCTAGTGGAGAAGAAGGATGGATCGTTGAGGATGGTTGTTGATTATAATGGATTGAATGAAGTGACAATCAAGAACAAGTACCCCCTGCCGATGATCAATGATCTGTTCAACCAGTTGCAAGGAGCTAAAGTATTTTCCAAGATCGATCTGCGGTCAGGATACCACCAGCTGAAGATTCGAGAGCAGGATATACCTAAGACAACTTTTACCACAAGGTACGGGCTATATGAGTATACCGTTATGTCATTCGGTCTGACTAACGCACCTGCCTATTTCATGAACATGATGAACAAGGTGTTTATGGAGTTTTTGGATAAGTTCATCGTGGTGTTCATTGATGACATATTAGTCTACTTGAAGAATGAAGAGGAGCATAAGGAGCATTTGCGTTTGGTACTGGGGAAGCTCAGAGAACATCAGTTCTATGCCAAGTTCAGCAAGTGTGAGTTTTGGTTGAAGGAAGTGGGATTCCTCGGACATGTTATATCCGGAGAAGGAATAACAGTAGACCCCACCAAGGTTGTCACTGTGACAAATTGGGAAGCACCCATGTCAGCTGGAGAGATCCGGAGTTTTCTTGGACTCGCAGGATACTACCGGAGGTTCGTTGAGAATTTCTCGAAGATTGCAAAGCCCATGACGGAGTTGTTGAAGAAGGACACCAAGTTCAAATGGACTGAGGAATGTGAGGCCAGTTTTCAAGAGTTGAAGAAACGTTTGGTTACAGCCCCAGTGTTGATTCTTCCAGATCAACGCAAGGATTACCAGGTGTATTGCGACGCTTCTCGTCGAAGACTTGGAGCAGTGTTTATGTAGGAGGGAGGAGTTGTTTCATATGCCTCACGACAGCTTAAACCCCATGAGTTGAATTATGCTACACACGATTTAGAGTTAGCAGCCGTAGTGCACACAGATGCCTCCACTCAAGACCGTTCCTGGGTAAGCATAATATACTTTAATTTTTATGCCTTGCACTTGTTTATTGTACTAACCTCTGCGTTTATTCTTTTTAGTGCCAAAGCAAGACTGAGCAAGAAAGCCAAGCTGACTACACCAGCTGATGATAACCCGACCACTGAACCGGAGAGGTCCTCAGAGGCTCTTGATCAGAATGCTGATAATATGCTGGATGACCCGGTACCTCAAGGTCAGGATACTTTTGTTGAACCACCAGAAATGAATCCAACGGGCCAGTCTGCCGATCCGCCGAGCCCAGCTGCCGATCCACCAAGCCCAGCAAGAACATCTGCTAAACCGCCAAGCCCAGACAAGACTGTTGATGGCACCACAGATGATGTTGTGATTACCGGCTTTGGCCATACTACTCCTGGCAATCCTGTCAATTTATCAAAGCATAGTGCCAAAGTAGAATTTTCTGCTATGGACAAGGGCAATTGGAAAACAGATTTGTCAAATTATGCCCACCTCTCTGCTCCGGACATTCATTTTGGATATTTAAACCGTCTTTATACAAGCCGCGACTATGAAGCCGGTTTAATAGGCCTGATGAAGGAGCGATATGAGGTGAATTTCTGCTCCTTTGCATAAATTCTTTTTCCTTATAACCTGCATTAATTATCAACTCCAGTAGCCCCTATATACCGGTTTATACCTTTAGGATGAACCGGTATATCTTCTCTAATGTAGTTTCCAATATTCCTTTCAATCATCAACATAATCCGGTTTGCTGAGAAGTTTGATAACCTTGAATTGATCCGGTATGCATTAGCCCCCAAGTGCCAAGTATATAACTTGTTATGTGCTTGGGACTTAAAATATCAGCTGAGAAAAAGCAATCCACATTAGCCCCCAAGTGCCAAGTGTATAACTTGTTATGTGCTTGGGACTTTGAAAAAAGTATTACCAACATATTAACTGTCTTTTGCAGGCTGATTTGACCAAAAAAGATTCACAAATCGCCGACCTCCAAGAAAACATCAAGTCCCAGCAAGCCGAAACTTCAAAGGCCAAAGAAGAGCTGAAGGGCACTTTAACAGCCATGGAAGAATTGAAGGATGGCTTCAAAGGCGAGCGAGCGGATTGGGAGGCTGAAAAACAATGTTGCTAAAGCGAGCGGAGGATGCTGAAGCGGCCCTTAAACCGGTGATAGAAGAGCTGAATGGCCTAAAGCAGCGAATCAACGCTATGACTTCTGCCGTCTTTGGTAAATATCCTTGTCATGAACTGTACTTAATCATCCTTGATACCGCCTGTTTAACAATAATATTATAACCATTGCAGGTAGCCGTGTTGCCCATCTTGGTTCAGATATGCGCAAGAAACTGAAGGCAGCCTATACCTTGATAGAGCAATTATATACCGGCGCTCAACGGGTCATCTGCACAGCATCGTACAACAAACCGCCCCCAACTTCAATCAAGGATACATTGGCAAAATTGTCCATGACGCCTGCTGATGCGGAGCATCCCATGGTCATCCCCATGTACACTCCGACTACTATCCATACCCCAAGAGGACATATGACGAGACCTCGAACATACGCCATTGGAACTAAGGTGAACCCGCTCTTCTTCGAGAACATCATGAATATCCATTGGACTTGCTTGCTACCTCACCAAAGTGCTCTATGTGTCCTTAGATACGAAGACCGACGACCACAAGCTGGTGAGGGACACCCCAAAGGAGTTGGAAAAGGACCACAAGGCCACAAGGAGGAAGAAGGAGTGCAACAAGATCGATTCAGCACCTCCCAGGCGACCCCGTGCCCACGGGCCTCGAAGACCTCGTGCGCACGGGCTACTCGGAGAGTTGGCGCTGGAGCACCCCGTGCGCACGGGCCTGTACCGTGCCCATGGGACCCCCGTGCGCACGGGCCCAACTTACCCCGTGCGCACGGGCTCATCAGGATGGACGGCTGTGATCTCCATTCCGAGCCCCTCTTCCTCCACTTCGTCCCCAAGACTATATATTTCATACCTAGATCATTTGTTAGGGTAAGCAAAGTACTTGATAGACATTTGTGAGCTTTGCTCCATGGATCCACTCCACTAGGAGATCAAGACCTCCTCTTGGAGTGACCAAACATCAAGACCTCCTCCTTGGGGAAGGATCCCAATCATAGGATCATCAAGCCCTCATCTCCTTCATAGGATTTGGGATGAACTCTACCATGTCTCTTATTTCCCTTTGTTGTTCATGTACCTTGTGGATCTTGTGTGTTTAATTGTTTAGTGGATGTGTAATTTGATTTGTTCTTGAGTGTTCCTCTTGTTTTCCCTCTTTTGTTCATCTTGTTCTTGGGGATTCCCCTCCAATTCGTGAAATATCTCCCCATAGGGTTCCACCCTACAACATCTTGCTATCATGAGCCATGGTTGATCACGAAATTGGAGCCCCCCTCTTTGTTTTCTAGCCTAGTTTTGTGTGATTTCGTCCTAAATTCGAAAATTGCCCACCAAAAATAGCCCCAAATTTTTTTGTGATTTGTTGGTTTGATGAGATTTTGTTGGATTTGATCCATGGATTTGGTGTTTAGCAAGTAGATCCACCCCTCTACCACCTTCCCCTACCTTCGACCCTTCGATTTTGGCCTCAGATTCGAGAGTTGCCACGGATCAGGAGTTGTTCGTCCGCTCCTCGAGGACCCCGTGCACACGGGCCATCGGGACCCCGTGCACACGGGCCCCCGTGCACACGGGCCAGTCAGACCCCGTGCGCACGGCCCTTCCAGTGCGCTTCGGCCACTGTCCCTTCGATCTCCCACCCACCCCATACCACCCCCATACCACCCCAGCTACACCCCATCCACGAGATCCATCATTGTGCCACCCAGATCTGGAAGAACTCCGCCAAACCCGCGTGTCCCAGTTGACCCCGTGCCCTCGGTGTTTGTACCGTGCGCACGGGACCCCGTGCCCACGGGCTCCTACCCCCGTGCGCACGACCCCCCCAGGTCAGCCACGAGCAGTTCACAGTTTTGCCCATAACTTCCACATCCGGAGTCCGATTTTCGCGTTCTTTAGCTCGTTGAGTAGCTATTGACATCCCCCATCCACCTAGATAGGTTCCAGCACCATTTGACTCCATCATAATTTCGTCATTTTGGCAAGATTGCCTAGGCCCTCCACCATATCATCCGCTACACCACCACCGACTTTCGCAACCTAACCCATCTTGATCCCCTTAGCATTAGTGGTTGCTTGAGGAGTGATTTGAGTCTCCTAAGGTGTTTCGGCTACTTAGGGACAATTTCTTCTTCACAAACCACCACCACTTCCACATTGCCATTTCCACTTCCACCATTTGACATTTGTCATTTGAGATTTTGAGTTTGCGGTTTTTACCGTTTCCTAAGGTGTTTCGGCTACTTAGGGACGGGTCTACATCATCTTGGTAACTACATAAAGAACACCGCTACTCATCATCACAAAGGACGATAACCTCGACGACACCATTGTATATTACCCTTATAATTGCATCGTTAACCCCTAGCCCATTTTGCGTTACTTGCCTATAGAGACTAGCCATTTGAGTATTGCCGGCAACGTTACATGTGCACATTAGTGATCATACTTCCCATCGCATACATACCAGAGCATCATGGTGCATATATTGGTATCATATCTCGTGTCACAAGTTTGTTCCCGCATATACTCAATTGCTATCTTGGTTTGTGCATTGTGCAAATTGGCCATAGAAAATAAAAGAATAAGCTTTTAAGCAAAAGAAAGAGAGCAAATAAGCTTGTAAGCAAGTGCCATAGCATCATACCCCATCGCACATAAGATTGTCATATCTGATCATCTTGGATCATCTTGAGAGAAACACCGGGAACCATACATACATAGAATACTTGGGATAGAAGTTTATCCATTTTGCATCTTATAGGTTGTGCACAAGTGTCGTATCCGCCGATTGAGCAATCGTGCTAGCGTCTCTCTTGAGTTGTGCAACACGAGCGTTTTCCGTGGACTCCACATTTTGTGCTCATTCCTTGGTTGCACGACCCCATTTATCTATCCTTGTGTGTGTTTCCGTGTACCACATTTGCTATTGGTCTACTTGTTTCACTTGCGAATTTGTGAATCTTTTCCAACATTATTGACTCTTGCTAACATTTTGCATCAAATTTTTGTGCCACTATCCTCACCAAGCTACTCCATAAGCTTTACTTGATAGGTGTGAGTGAACAAGTCCGGTACCAATTCCACTATTCTTTCATTTCACATTCAGTGATACAAGATACATCCTAAACTTTGGGAAAAGGTAGCTTGGTATTGTTTATCTCATTTCCTACTCACCTTTGCTCGAGTCTTGTGATGGATAGGAAAGGCATGTCCTCTCCGGTCTACGACAACAACGACGGTGTGAACAACTACATCACCAAAGCGTCCATCTTCGATCTACAACGACAAATGCAAGGCGCACAATCAAGATTGCGAGAGCGCATCGAGAACATCTCCATCGACATTCGTCACTCCGAAGCAAGGAAAAGGGACTACATCGACAAGAAGCTTTCCGCACATAAAGAGGAGCAAGATGCAAGGATGGAGGAGATTAGAACCTTGATCAAGTCTTCTTCCCCTTCGTCATCTTCCAGGCGGCGACATTCAAGCCACAAGTCTTCGGAGCACAGCCACGATGCAAGTGCAAATCGTCCTCGTCCACATCTACTTGGCGACCACCATCACGGTCGGGATCAACATCGTCATGAAGGGCAAGTCACATCCAAGCAACATGTGCACGACGACGACGAACGACACGACAATGACATCATCATCATGAAGATGCTCCACAAGCGCAAATGCACAAGTCCCAACAAGCCCTACTTCACGCCAAGTCCAAGCATCAAGAGCACAAAAGAAGACCGCGAGACGACCACAACCAAGACGGCGCTACGGCTATACCACCCACTTTGGCATCTAAGCCAAGTGCTATCAAGGCATCTTCGGCCTTTGATGTAGACCAAACCTCATTGTGAGAGATCCGATCTATTGTTGCGGCCTGACCTTTCACGACACTCCACCTTCAGCAGTAGTAGCCTCTCGCCCGCGCACGTGATGTACGCGAAGTAGAGGGATCGAACCTTACGGTCCAGCACGAGAAAACCAATCTCGACGACGGTACTCACGCACAAAACAATTTCCACGAAGAGAAATCGCAACATAGAGGTTTTCTAAAGCTTCATCCAAAACTTAGGGATTTTTAGACAGCTTCCCCCAAAACTCGATACGGGTATTTACCATAAAAACACATCGTGTCTATTCTTAAAATATCACCCCCTTTTACATCAATGCATAGTTGCTCTTTATATTCCAAACGACCATCTAACCTGGCTTGTAAAGCAAGCCGTCCTAACCAAATCGACAAGTAATTAGATACCTGAACACTATATTTAAATAATAGATTATATGCTTTATAATCTAGCAGTATAATCTTTACAAACGACGGACTAGGACTCTTTATTTGGATGGTTCTGGCCTTCTCGTGTGATTTGCGGTGGACCCCACCGGCATCTTTCAAGGACAAAGCACACCACGTACCTAGTAATCTTATTGCATGGTAAATATTTTTCCTACGTGGCAGGAATAAAAACAAGAACCTTGTTTGCACCGTGTGCACTTCAAACCAATCTGTGATCCTTGCATGAATTTTTACACTTGCATGGCACGTAATATTCTCCTTCCCAAACCAGGAAATATGTCCCATATCTCTAATGCAAATCAAATTATTTCTATGTTTGCTTGATCTCCCTATAGCACATCTTGTGACTAATCTCAGGCTGAGCCCACTTGTTGTATCCATAAAATGACTTGGTCCATGCGAACATGTAGACGTGCCATGTAGCTTTGGACTAGAGTCACGGCTCCTATCTTGCATAGAATTGGCACGCGCACAAGTTTCACTAATTAGTTGTTCCTTCCCATCGTAGCTTTTCTTTTCTTCAACAACATTAGTGTTAGGCATGGCCGTATCATCCTCCCCTCCTTGAAACGAAACCGTCCTCGGTTTCAAGTCTTTCTCTTCAGCAATATTTGTAGACTGAACGGTGGCCACACAAATCTTAGTAGCTTCGACCATGTTCTTTTTTGCATCTTCCTCTTCTTTTATCTTTTTCTGATGGTCTTTCCTCCAAGCAATAAAACGCTCCTCATCCATGGGCACGAGGCTGATATTCTTACCCATCTTGACGGTATGTATGTGTGTGCGAAAATCATATGCAACATCGTACTCTTTGTACCATGGCTCGCCCAACAATAAGTGACACGAAATCATTGGTGCCGGAATCACATCGCACAAAACCTCACAAAAATATGTTCCCAATAAAAACGGTACCTTGGTTTGGTGTGTGATAGTAAGCACTTCATGGACCCAACGGAACGAGTATGGTTGTGGACGTTGTGTCATCGGTAGTTCCAACTTCTCCACCATCTCGATGCTTGCGGCGTTGATCAATTTCATGTGATCGATTGTCATGGCACATGATCTCTCTGTCACCACCACACGGGTGTGAAAAAGTCCGGTCCAACGGCCTTCCTCCTCCAATTGAAATCCATAGCTTAGCTTCCATGATAATCCAGTCATCTTCTGCACAGTGTCGTGAACAACCTTGATCTGAATACCACCTGATGTAGACCAAACCTCGTTGTGAGAGATCCGATCTATTGTTGCGGCCCGACCTTTCACGACACTCCACCTTCAGCAGTAGTAGCCTCTCGCCCGCGCACGTGATGTACGCGAAGTAGAGGGATTGAACCTTACGGTCCAGCACGAGAAAACCAATCTCGACGACGGTACTCACGCACAAAACAATTTCCACGAAGAGAAATCGCAACACAGAGGTTTTCTAAAGCTTCCTCCAAAACTTAGGGATTTTTAGACAGCTTCCCCCAAAACTCGATACGGGAATTACCCTAAAAACACATCGTGTCTATTCATAAAATATCACCTCCTTTTACATCAATACATAGTTGCTCTTTATATTCTAAACGACCATCTAACCTGGCTTGTAAAGCAAGCCGTCCTAACCAAACCGACAAGTAATTAGATACCTGGACACTATATTTAAATAATAGATTATATGCTTTATAATCTAGCAGTATAATCTTTACAAACGACGGACTAGGACTCTTTATTTGGATGGTTCTTTGGCCTTCTCGTGTGATTTGCGGTGGACCCCAGCGGCATCTTTCAAGGACAAAGCACACCACGCACCTAGTAATCTTATTGCATGGTAAATATTTTTCCTACGTGGCAGGAATAAAACAAGAACCTTGTTTGCACCGTGTGCACTTCAAACCAATCTGTGATCCTTGCATGAATTTTTACACTTGCATGGCACGTAATATTCTCCTTCCCAAACCAGGAAATATGTCCCATATCTCTAATGCAAATCAAATTATTTCTATGTTTGCTTGATCTCCCTATAGCACATCTTGTGACTAATCTCGGTGAGCCCACTTGTTGTATCCATAAAATGACTTGGTCCATGCGAACATGTAGACGTGCCATGTAGCTTTGGACTAGAGTCACGGCTCCTATCTTGCATAGAATTGGCACGCGCACAAGTTTCACTAATTAGTTGTTCCTTCCCATCGTAGCTTTTCTTTTCTTCAACAACATTAGTGTTAGGCATGGCGTATCATCCTCCCTCCTTGAAACGAAACCGTCCTCGGTTTCAAGTCTTTCAAAGACAATATTTGTAGGCTGAGCGGTGGCCACACAAATCTTAGTAGCCGACCATGTTCTTTTTTGCATCTTCCTCTTCTTTTATCTTTTTCTGATGGTCTTTCCTCCAAGCAATAAAACGCTCCTCATCCATGGGCACGAGGCTGATATTCTTACCCATCTTGACGGTATGTATGTGTGTGCGAAAATCATATGCAACATCGTACTCTTTGTACCATGGCTCGCCCAACAATAAGTGACACGAAATCATTGGTGCCGGAATCACATCGCACAAAACCTCACAAAAATATGTTCCCAATAAAAACGGTACCTTGGTTTGGTGTGTGATAGTAAGCACTTCATGGACCCAACGGAACGAGTATGGTTGTGGACGTTGTGTCATCGGTAGTTCCAACTTCTCCACCATCTCGATGCTTGCGGCGTTGATCAATTTCATGTGATCGATTGTCATGGCACATGATCTCTCTGTCACCACCACACGGGTGTGAAAAAGTCCGGCCCAACGGCCTTCCTCCTCCAATTGAAATCCATAGCTTAGCTTCCATGATAATCTAGTCATCTTCTGCACAATGTCGTGAACAACCTTGCTCTGAATACCACCTGATGTAGACCAAACCTCGTTGTGAGAGATCCGATCTATTGTTGCGGCCCGACCTTTCACGACCCTCCACCTTCAGCAGTAGTAGCCTCTCGCCCGCGCACGTGATGTACGCGAAGTAGAGGGATTGAACCTTACGGTCCAGCACGAGAAAACCAATCTCGACGACGGTACTCACGCACAAAACAATTTCCACGAAGAGAAATCGCAACACGAGGTTTTCTAAAGCTTCCTCCAAAACTTAGGGATTTTAGACAGCTTCCCCAAAACTCGATACGGTATTACCCTAAAACACATCGTGTCTATTCATAAAATATCACCTCCTTTTACATCAATACATAGTTGCTCTTTATATTCTAAACGACCATCTAACCTGGCTTGTAAAGCAAGCCGTCCTAACAAACCGACAAGTAATTAGATACCGGACACTATATTTAAATAATAGATTATATGCTTTATAATCTAGCAGTATAATCTTTACAAACGACGGACTAGGACTCTTTATTTGGATGGTTCTTTGGCCTTCTCGTGTGATTTGCGGTGGACCCCACCAGCATCTTTCAAGGACAAAGCACACCACGCACCTAGTAATCTTATTGCATGGTAAATATTTTTCCTACGTGGCAGGAATAAAAACAAGAACCTTGTTTGCACCGTGTGCACTTCAAACAAATCTGTGATCCTTGCATGAATTTTTACACTTGCATGGCACGTAATATTCTCCTTCCCAAACCAGGAAATATGTCCCATATCTCTAATGCAAATCAAATTATTTCTGTGTTTGCTTGATCTCCCTATAGCACATCTTGTGACTAATCTAACGCTGAGCCCACTTGTTGTATCCATAAAATGACTTGGTGCATGCGAACATGTAGACGTGCCATGTAGCTTTGGACTAGAGTCACGGCTCCTATCTTGCATAGAATTGGCACGCGCACAAGTTTCACTAATTAGTTGTTCCTTCCCATCGTAGCTTTTCTTTTCTTCAATAACATTAGTGTTAGGCATGGCCGTATCATCCTCCCCTCCTTGAAACGAAACCGTCCTCGGTTTCAAGTCTTTCTCTTCAGCAATATTTGTAGACTGAACTGTGGCCACACAAATCTCAAGATAACCGACCATGTTCTTTTTTGCATCTTCCTCTTCTTTTATCTTTTTCTGATGGTCTTTCCTCCAAGCAATAAAACGCTCCTCATCCATGGGCACGAGGCTGCAATTCTTACCCATCTTGACGGTATATATGTGTGTGCGAAAATCATATGCAGCATCGTACTCTTTGTACCATGGCTCGCCCAACAATAAGTGACACGAAATCATTGGTGCCGGAATCACATCGCACAAAACCTCACAAAAATATGTTCCCAATAAAAACGGTACCTTGGTTTGGTGTGTGATAGTAAGCACTTCATGGACCCAACGGAACGAGTATGGTTGTGGACGTTGTGTCATCGGTAGTTCCAACTTCTCCACCATCTCGATGCTTGCGGCGTTGATCAAATTCACGTGATCGATTGTCATGGCACATGATCTCTCTGTCACCACCACACGGGTGTGAAAAAGTCCGGCCCAACGGCCTTCCTCCTCCAATTGAAATCCATAGCTTAGCTTCCATGATAATCCAGTCATCTTCTGCACAGTGTCGTGAACAACCTTGCTCTGAATACCACCTGATGTAGACCAAACCTCGTTGTGAGAGATCCGATCTATTGTTGCGGCCCGACCTTTCACGACACTCCACCTTCAGCAGTAGTAGCCTCTCACCCACGCACGTGATGTACGCGAAGTAGAGGGATTGAACCTTACGGTCCAGCACGAGAAAACCAATCTCGACGACGGTACTCACGCACAAAACAATTTCCACGAAGAGAAATCGCAACACAGAGGTTTTCTAAAGCTTCCTCCAAAACTTAGGGATTTTTAGACAGCTTCCCCCAAAACTCGATACGGGTATTACCCTAAAAACACATCGTGTCTATTCATAAAATATCACCTCCTTTTACATCAATGCATAGTTGCTCTTTATATTCTAAACGACCATCTAACCTGGCTTGTAAAGCAAGCCGTCCTAACCAAACGGACAAGTAATTAGATACCTGGACACTATATTTAAATAATAGATTATATGCTTTATAATCTAGCAAGTATAATCTTTACAAACGACGGATTAGGACTCTTTATTTGGATGGTTCTTTGGCCTTCTCGTGTGATTTGCGGTGGACCCCAGCGGCATCTTTCAAGGACAAAGCACACCACGTACCTAGTAATCTTATTGCATGGTAAATATTTTTCCTACGTGGCAGGAATAAAAACAAGAACCTTGTTTGCACCGTGTGCACTTCAAACCAATCTGTGATCCTTGCATGAATTTTTACACTTGCATGGCACGTAATATTCTCCTTCCCAAACCAGGAAATATGTCCCATATCTCTAATGCAAATCAAATTATTTCTGTGTTTGCTTGATCTCCCTATAGCACATCTTGTGACTAATCTCAGGCTGAGCCAACTTGTTGTATCCATAAAATGACTTGGTGCATGCGAACA
This sequence comes from Aegilops speltoides, assembly GCA_021437245.1. Classification (NCBI taxonomy): domain Eukaryota; kingdom Viridiplantae; phylum Streptophyta; class Magnoliopsida; order Poales; family Poaceae; genus Aegilops; species Aegilops speltoides. Next base: position 214,947,967 of record CM038144.1, read on the forward strand.
TGTAGACGTGCCATGTAGCTTTGGACTAGAGTCACGGCTCCTATCTTGCATAGAATTGGCACGCGCACAAGTTTCACTAATTAGTTGTTCCTTCCCATCGTAGCTTTTCTTTTCTTCAACAACATTAGCGTTAGGCATGGCCGTATCATCCTCCCCTCCTTGAAACGAAACCGTCCTCGGTTTCAAGTCTTTCTCTTCAGCAATATTTGTAGACTGAACGGTGGCCACACAAATCTCAGTAGCTTCGACCATGTTCTTTTTTGCATCTTCCTCTTCTTTTATCTTTTTCTGATGGTCTTTCCTCCAAGCAATAAAACGCTCCTCATCCATGGGCACGAGGCTGCAATTCTTACCCATCTTGACGGTATATATGTGTGTGCGAAAATCATATGCAACATCGTACTCTTTGTACCATGGCTCGCCCAACAATAAGTGACACGAAATCATTGGTGCCGGAATCACATCGCACAAAACCTCACAAAAATATGTTCCCAATAAAAACGGTACCTTGGTTTGGTGTGTGATAGTAAGCACTTCATGGACCCAACGGAACGAGTATGGTTGTGGACGTTGTGTCATCGGTAGTTCCAACTTCTCCACCATCTCGATGCTTGCGGCGTTGATCAAATTCATGTGATCGATTGTCATGGCACATGATCTCTCTGTCACCACCACACGGGTGTGAAAAAGTCCGGCCCAACGGCCTTCCTCCTCCAATTGAAATCCATAGCTTAGCTTCCATGATAATCCAGTCATCTTCTGCACAGTGTCGTGAACAACCTTGCTCTAAATACCACCTGATGTAGACCAAACCTCGTTGTGAGAGATCCGATCTATTGTTGCGGCCCGACCTTTCACGACACTCCACCTTCAGCAGTAGTAGCCTCTCGCCCGCGCACGTTATGTACGCGAAGTAGAGGGATTGAACCTTACGGTCCAGCACGAGAAAACCAATCTCGACGACGGTACTCACGCACAAAACAATTTCCACGAAGAGAAATCGCAACACAGAGGTTTTCTAAAGCTTCCTCCAAAACTTACGGATTTTTAGACAGCTTCCCCCAAAACTCGATACGGGTATTACCCTAAAAACACATCGTGTCTATTCATAAAATATCACCTCCTTTTACATCAATGCATAGTTGCTCTTTATATTCTAAACGACCATCTAACCTGGCTTGTAAAGCAAGCCGTCCTAACCAAACGGACAAGTAATTAGATACCTGGACACTATATTTAAATAATAGATTATATGCTTTATAATCTAGCAGTATAATCTTTACAAACGACGGACTAGGACTCTTTATTTGGATGGTTGCTGGCCTTCTCGTGTGATTTGCAGGTGGACCCCAGCCGGCATCTTTCAAGGACAAAGCACACCACGTACCTAGTAATCTTATTGCATGGTAAATATTTTTCCTACGTGGCAGGAATAAAAACAAGAACCTTGTTTGCACCGTGTGCACTTCAAACCAATCTGTGATCCTTGCATGAATTTTTACACTTGCATGGCACGTAATATTCTCCTTCCCAAACCAGGAAATATGTCCCATATCTCTAATGCAAATCAAATTATTTCTGTGTTTGCTTGATCTCCCTATAGCACATCTTGTGACTAATCTCAGGCTGAGCCCACTTGTTGTATCCATAAAATGACTTGGTGCATGTGAACATGTAGACGTGCCATGTAGCTTTGGACTAGAGTCACGGCTCCTATCTTGCATAGAATTGGCACGCGCACAAGTTTCACTAATTAGTTGTTCCTTCCCATCGTAGCTTTTCTTTTCTTCAACAACATTAGTGTTAGGCATGGCCGTATCATCCTCCCCTCCTTGAAACGAAACCGTCCTCGGTTTCAAGTCTTTCTCTTCAGCAATATTTGTAGACTGAACGGTGGCCACACAAATCTCAGTAGCTTCAACCATGTTCTTTTTTGCATCTTCCTCTTCTTTTATCTTTTTCTGATGGTCTTGTCTCCAAGCAATAAAACGCTCCTCATCCATGGGCACGAGGCTGCAATTCTTACCCATCTTGACGGTATATATGTGTGTGCGAAAATCATATGCAACATCGTACTCTTTGTACCATGGCTCGCCCAACAATAAGTGACACGAAATCATTGGTGCCGGAATCACATCGCACAAAACCTCACAAAAATATGTTCCCAATAAAAACAGTACCTTGGTTTGGTGTGTGATAGTAAGCACTTCATGGACCCAACGGAACGAGTATGGTTGTGGACGTTGTGTCATCGGTAGTTCCAACTTCTCCACCATCTCGATGCTTGCGGCGTTGATCAAATTCATGTGATCGATTGTCATGGCACATGATCTCTCTGTTACCACCACACGGGTGTGAAAAAGTCCGGCCCAACGGCCTTCCTCCTCCAATTGAAATCCATAGCTTAGCTTCCATGATAATCTAGTCATCTTACGCGCGATTGTCGTGAACAACCTTGCTCGAATACCACGATGTAGACCAAACCTCGTTGTGAGAGATCCGATCTATTGTTGCGGCCCGACCTTTCACGACACTCCACCTTCAGCAGTAGTAGCCTCTCGCCCGCGCACGTTATGTACGCGAAGTAGAGGGATTGAACCTTACGGTCCAGCACGAGAAAACCAATCTCGACGACGGTACTCACGCACAAAACAATTTCCACGAAGAGAAATCGCAACACAGAGGTTTTCTAAAGCTTCCTCCAAAACTTACGGATTTTTAGACAGCTTCCCCCAAAACTCGACACGGGTATTACCCTAAAAACACATCGTGTCTATTCATAAAATATCACCTCCTTTTACATCAATGCATAGTTGCTCTTTATATTCTAAACGACCATCTAACCTGGCTTGTAAAGCAAGCCGCCCTAACCAAACGGACAAGTAATTAGATACGGACACTATATTTAAATAATAGATTATATGCTTTATAATCTAGCAGTATAATCTTTACAAACGACGGACTAGGACTCTTTATTTGGATGGTTCTTTGGCCTTCTCGTGTGATTTGCGGGTGGACCCCAGCCGGCATCTTTCAAGGACAAAGCACACCACGTACCTAGTAATCTTATTGCATGGTAAATATTTTTCCACGTGGCAGGAATAAAAACAAGAACCTTGTTTGCACCGTGTGCACTTCAAACCAATCTGTGATCCTTGCATGAATTTTTACACTTGCATGGCACGTAATATTCTCCTTCCCAAACCAGGAAATATGTCCCATATCTCTAATGCAAATCAAATTATTTCTGTGTTTGCTTGATCTCCCTATAGCACATCTTGTGACTAATCTCACGCTGAGCCCACTTGTTGTATCCATAAAATGACTTGGTGCATGCGAACATGTAGACGTGCCATGTAGCTTTGGACTAGAATCACGGCTCCTATCTTGCATAGAATTGGCACGCGCACAAGTTTCACTAATTAGTTGTTCCTTCCCATCGTAGCTTTTCTTTTCTTCAACAACATTAGTGTTACGCATGGCCATATCAGCCTTCATTCATGACGAGAGTGATGACGTGCCATCTTCGGCCTTCATCCATGACGAGAGTGATGATGTGCCATCTTCGGCCTTCATCCACGAAGATGACTACGAGATGGTTGAGCATGGGATTCTCCCTTCGACCACGGCGACGTATGATGACTTGAGTGACTTTTGCCACCATATTGACAGTGAGAGTGACTTCACCACTAGCCCCCTATATGACGAGCCGCCCCAATTCCCATGTGAGGAGAGCCACCACCACCACCACTTGAGTGATTTGAGTGCCTCCACCATATGCGACATTGAGTGCACCTACCTTGAGGGAGTGAGTGAGCCACCGCCACATAGAGAGACTGAGATAGTTGATGAGGCATATCAGGCCATTTTGGTTTCTAACAACTTAACCTCTACCTCTATTGTGTCTTCTCATTTGGTGCTAGGTCCCATATATGATGACGCGCCTATCCTCGACGACTTCGTCCTCCCATTGGACATGATGATGGCCATGGTGGAATATGATGCACCCCCCACATGGTTCCATCATGATGAAGATGAACACGATTTGGTCTTCCCCACCTCACCTACACCACTTGAGTGGAACGACAAAGGTAACATAGGTGAAGGTGATGCTCTTGTCCCACTAGTGGACATTCTTGACATTCATTGCTTGCATGATGTTGATCCACCTATTACCATGCTTCATTCTAGTATGATTTCCCCATGCGATGATTTGCCCATTTATGATGAGTATGATGATTGCCATGAGGAGTCTAGTAGTTGTGATGCCATGTTACATAGGAATTCTTGTGATAATTCTCTCGGTCACATCATGTTTGATGATCCGCTTGACTTGTCATATGCTATGCATGAGATCTCCCGTATGTCATATTTTCAATCTCAACATAGTAACTATGCATGCCCCATTAAAATAAATCCCATTTGCAGTTATGGCATAGATGACGAGATGATGGTCATTGGCTTTTGCTTCTCTTGTGATGATATTGCCATGCTTCCTTTACATGATTTTCGCAATTCATCTACTATGCCATGCCATGATCACATTGAACCACATATGCTTTGTTTTGAATGTTGTCAATATTCTCCATGTGATGTTTGCACTATTGCTCATGAGGAGACCCACATAGTTTCCTCATACATATTAGGAGATCTTGATACATTTCATACTTTGCATGATTCCTGAGGGAGTCCTGGACTAGGGGGTGTCCGGATAGCCGAACTATCATCATTGGCCGGACTCCATGACTATGAAGATACAAGATTGAAGACTTCGTCCCGTGTCCGGATGGGACTTTCCTTGGCGTGGAAGGCAAGCTTGGCGATACGGATAGGTAGATCTCCTACCATTGTAACCAACACTGTGTAACCCTAGCCCTCTCTGGTGTCTATATAAACCGGAGGGTTTTAGTCCGTAGGACGAACAACAATCATACCATAGGGTAGCTTCTAGGGTTTAGCCTCCTTGATCTCATGGTAGATCTACTCTTGTACTACCCATATCATCCATATCAATCAAGCAGGAGTAGGGTTTTACCTCCATCGAGAGGGCCCGAACCTGGGTAAAAACATCATGTCCCTTGTCTCCTGTTACCATCCGCCTAGACGCACAGATCGGGACCCCCTACCCGAGATCCGCCGGTTTTGACACCGACAATTCCCATGATAGTGTACACCATATGCATTCCATGAATAACAATGCTCTAGATATTTCCCATGATGCATTACACAATGTGAGTCTCCATTATGCTATACATAATAACAAACCTCCCATGATGGATGACACGTTTCTATATCACGCATCTCATTTATTTGAGCATTGGCTATTTTGTGCTCACCGACACATGCACGTGCGCATCATGATGGATGATGTGTACATCTACCACGCACACACAATTTTTCCTTTGTCTTTGTTTTGTGTAGGTACTCATGTATACTCGTCAACCTCTCAATCCCAAGAGTTGACGAAATGAGCTCTTGAGAGCAACGATGCTTTGGGATCCCGTGGACTATCCTTACCACCGCTCCATTCACGCAAGGGCTACGTGCATCTCTTCTACTTGGCTTTCACACGGCTATGGGCCATTTACCACTTGTCACCTTATGCTCATTTTACCATGTTCACTTTGCATGCTATGCTTGCTTCTATGCCTTTGTCATGCAATTGTGACCCTTGCTTGCATTTACCCATGATGCACCATTATGATATTCCTATGTGTATTTGCATGCTTGGTGGAGATCCTTGTTGCTTTTGCCATGTTTATCATGTGCCTCATGCTATTTTACTCATATCTTGCTTTCATGCTTGTGATATGTCATGTGCATTATTCATGCCCACAATTTGCACACATGACATGCTTGCCATGATTCCTCCTAGTATGTTGCATCTTCGCACTACTAGCTTGCTTGACTTGATTGCTATGATTGCTTGCTATGTTGCATCACCCATGTTCCACTATTACTTGCTTTCTTGCGTTGATGACATATATGCTCATGCCTCTCACAAGATATATCTTGATCATTGTCTCTTGTGTCTATTAGTTGCCTCTTTCATATCCACTTGTATTGAGTGCAACCATACTATGCTTATTGATCTTGGAGACTTTGACACCTTACTTGTGATGCATACTTCTTTCCTTGAGCCTCTTGTATTTGGTTGTTCTTGCGTCATATGCCTCCACACTATGAAATGCTCCCTTGTACCTTCTTATGATGAGCATGATGCATACACTTGTTGGGTATTTTACCACTTGAATGATAGGTTTTGCATTTCCGCTAACCTCATTTGTTTTTCTGAGTGTTTATCATGTTCTTTCATTTTGGACGATTCACAAGGCAGTGCCGTTAGGCGACATATTGGTTATGTGAAGGCATACATGATGTACGAATCCACCATCTTTGGGAACTTTCTTGAGGTGAACTCCTTCTCTTTGAGCCATCCTCAAATACGCATATTGGATGGGTCACTCTTTCATTGTTGTTTCCTTCTTGTTGTCTACATGTTACATCTCGTGAATGGAGGAGCGACATTGGAGATTGGCTACATGGACCTTCACATTGAGGAGCGCTCGCACTTATCGGATGCACCTTCGGCACTCCACTCATGCCTCGACATCGAGCTTTGGTACCAACACCTCCATATTTGTTGATTGTGCTCATACATGTCATGCTCGATGGACATATCATACTTACCACAAGTTTGCACCCCATGCATGGATTGACTCACATTATGCTTGTCTTGTTGCATCTATTTCCATGTCATCTATGATATATGAGCTTGTGCATTTCCTTAGGAAATTTGTTGTGATCTACCTTGATGGCATATTCATACATCATGATCATATTGTCCACCATCAATTGCATGATAACATACACATGTTGAGCATCCATTGCCATATTCATGCTATTGATAAACCGTCTCACTATGACATCATTTTGCACCGTGGTTGCATTGATCATATTCACAACACATTTGTGTGCACAATGATTGCATGTCCTCCCATGAATGCTTTGCATCTCATTCTACATCATCTTGATAAGCTTCATGCGCTTTGTCACGACCAATCTTGTCGCAAGGACTCATTCTTACATGATGGACACTTTGTGTGCACTAACCATTGTATTTCTGAGTGTTGCTTGTGTTTGCTCTTTTTGCATGTCTATCACTCCGGCGACACCTTGGACTACTTGGATTGCGCCATGTCTTCAACTTTGTCCAACTACAAGTCCGTCTACGACAACCGTTTCCATGGTGATGAGGATCACGATCCGATGTCAGATCTTTCCCAAGGGGGGGATATGCGGAGCATCCCACGGTCATCCCCATGTACACTCCGACTACTCTCCATACCCCAAGAGGACATATGACGAGACCTCGAACATACGCCATTGGAACTAAGGTGAACCCGCTCTTCTTCGAGAACATCATGAATATCCATTGGGCTTTCTTGCTACCTCACCAAAGTGCTCTATGAGTCCTTAGATACGAAGACCGACGACCACAAGCTGGTGAGGGACACCCCAAAGGAGTTGGAGAAGGACCATAAGGCCACAAGGAGGAAGAAGGAGTGCAACAAGATCGATTCAGCACCTCCCAGGCGACCCCGTGCCCACGGGCCTCAAAGACCCCGTGCGCACGGGCTACTCAGAGAGTTGGCGCTGGAGCACCCCGTGCGCACGGGCCTGTACCATGCCTGATGCGGAGCATCCTTCCATCATCCCCATGGACTCTACATCAACACCTACAACACCACAAGGACCGATGACTCGAGCACGTGCAAGAGCTCTTGAAACCGAGGTGACATCACTCCTCTCACAACTCGCCTTCGATTCACATGAGACATGGTTACTACCTCAAACGGAAACCCTATGCATACTCAGGTACCAAGGAGTCGACCATGAAGGAGCAAGGAGGCAAGGAGAACCGGAAGCGGAAGACATGCGAGAAGACGGAGAGGAAAAAGCACCAAGGACCAGGGTGGCCGGACGATCCGGACAGAGCCCGGACGATCCGGACCCCGGTCCGGACGATCCGGCTAAATCAACCGAAGCCAACAGAACCTCCACGCTGAAGCCGGATCATCCAGACCCCGTCCCGGATCATCCGGACCTGGCCCGGACATCCGGACCTCCAGCCGGACGTCCGGCCCTGCGCGACCACCAGCCGACCATCCGGCTCATCCGGGCCTCCACCCGGATCATCCGGACCGGCCCGGATCATCCGGACCCTCATCCGGATCATCCGGCCAGCGCCTGCGCGCGCGTGTTGGGCTGAGCCCATGTACCCCTTCGCCCCAGACTCTATATATAGGACCCCCTCTCCTCACTTTGAGACTTAGCATTGGATTAGCTCATATTTGTGTGAGAGCCTTTGCTCATCCACTCGGTTACTTCTCCTCGGAGATCAGGACCTCCTTCGGAGAAGATCCCCTTGCGGATTCAAGACCCCTACCTAGGGAAGAACATCAAGGCCTCCTCTTGGAGATGAACGGTTCCTTTGTATCCTTACCCTAGTTGACTATGTATCCTGTGGATCTCATGTGTGTATGTTGATCTAGCACTTATGTGATCAATTCCTTGTTGGTTGAGTGATTCTCTCTCGTTTTCCCCGTGTTTCCCCTCGTGCTTCCGCGTGTTCTTCGTGTTTCCTCCGTAGGATCCCCTCCAAACGTGAAAGATCGACGAATTAGGGTTCCACCCTACATCATATGGTATCATGAGCCACGTTGATCACGTTTTTGGAGCCCCTACCTCATGATTTCTAGCTTGATTTTGTTGTTTTCGTCCTAAAAATCCGAAAATCCCCACAAAAATACCCCCAAATTTTTTTGTGATTTGTTAGTTTTGATGATGTTTTGTTGTTTTTGATCCGTGGATTCGGTGTGTAACTCGTGGATCTTGTGTTTCCCCACCTTCTCCCCCTCGAAATCCATCCAAAATCCCCAAAATCGTCAATCTCCACCCCATTTTCGTGTTCTTCCCGAGCTGTTCCCGTGCGCGGTTGACCTGCCCGGATCATCCGGACCAAGTCCCGGATCATCCGAACGTGCCCGGATCATCCGGCTCCTGGCCCAGATCATCCGGCTTCCTCCACCGAAACTGCAGATTCTGCAGCCCCCCTCCATCCACCACCACCACCATCCACACACATATACACCCTACCCACCACATCCACCACCATTTCCACTTGCCAAACCCCAAGACTCAACCTCCGTACTACCATTCGATTTTGAGTTCGACAATTTGAGTGAGATTTCCGTGTCCTCTTGTGTTTCGGCTATTTAGGCGCGGTGTGACATCAACAACAAACGCTCATTTTGGTCGGCTACTCATCTTCGCTACGGACGGTAACTTCGACGACATCTTTGTCATACCTTGCAATTGCATTGATAACCATCATATACCATCTTTTGCGTTTCTTACCCACCGAGACTAGCCATTGAGTATTGCCGGCAACGTGACTTGTGCACATTAGTTGCATACACCATATCATACATACCTTCGAGGTGCATATCTCGGAATCAACTTGTGTGTCACAAAGTTGTCATCGCATACACAATTGCTATCTTAGTTCGTCAAGTGTGCATAAGAAAAGAGCTCAAAAGAGAAAGAGCCACTCAAGCTTTTAAGCAAAGAGGAAAGATAAGCAAAGAGCTTATAAGCAAAAAAGCATAGCATCATACAAGACTAAGATTGTCATATAAGATCATCTTGGATCATTGCACCGAAATACCATACATATAGCATACTTGGGATAGAGATTGTTGCATTTTTGCCTAGTAGGTTGTGCACAAGCTCCGTATCCGCCTATTGTGCAATCGTGCTAGCGTCTCTCTAGTATTGTGCAACAAGAGCATTTTCGTGGATTCCACATTTTGGCTCATTTTTGGTTTGCACGATCCCATTTATCTATTTGCGTGTGTGTTTCCGTGTACCACTACTTGCTTGGTCTACTTGTTGCATATGCGAATTTGTGAATCTTCTTCAACATTTTTGAGTCAAGCTAACGATTGCAATCAATTTTGTGCCACCATCCTAACCAAGCTCCACCAAAAGCTTTTACTTGTGTAGGTGTGAGAATCGACAAGGATCGGTACCAATAGTGCTATTTCATTGTCCGCATTTGAGTGAACTTGATTCATCTTCAACTTCGGTCAAAGGTACATTGGTATTCGTTCTTCTCCTTCCACAACTCACAATTTTGCTTGTAATGATGGATAGGCCAAGTTCTTCTACAAATCCACTCTTCATCGAGCAAGACAACGACATGTCATCATATGTCACCAAGAGCCACCTCTTTGGCGCACAACGAGCTCTCCATAAAGAACAACAAGCAATGAGCGAACGCATCGACAACCTCCACCGATTTAAGACTCTCCGAGCAACGTACACGAGATTACTTCGACAACAAACTCGACGCACAGAAGAAAGAGAACGATGCAAGAATGGACTAGATCCGCGCCTTGTTGGTAAACCGGCGTACTTCTACTTCCTCACACTCAAGACGGAGCCACTCAAGTCGCCACTCCGACGACTCCTTCTCCGACACAAGTACTCTGTCATCGAACACTCTTCGACGAGCCGCGTGTCAAGACCGTCATGCATCTCGCAACCCGCTACATGACAAGCAACCCCAAGAGCAAGTTGATGAACAAGTCCCTCGTCCTCAATCGAACCAAGTGGCGTTCGCTCAAGCTCAAGAACGACAACGTCTTCGTCGCCAACAAGAACAAGAACGAGCGCGCCTACATCAAACGCAACAAGATGCCGAGGCCCAACGTCTTCAACAACAACAACGAGAAGCACAAGCTCTTGAGGCGGAACGTGCCCTTCAAGCATCAAGTCGAGCTATCGCCAACCGCAATCGCGAAAGGCGCAATCAAGAGGAAGCCCTTCGAGAAGAAATACAAGAGAGGAACTACCCTCTGCGTGCGCAACGTCAAGCCCCACAAGCTCCTCCACAAGCTCCTCAAGCTCATCCCCAACCTCAAGGTCAACAAGAGCAAGTTGATAATGGACTTCCTCATCGCCAAGAGCAACATGAGGATGATTACCCTCCACGTCAAGAACGTCATCATCAACATCGACCTCAACACAATGATGAACAACGCTATGGAAGCTCAAGTTCAAAATGCCCAAGTTCAATGGAACCAATGATCCTGAAGAGTACCTCTCATGGGCATTGAAGGTCGACAAAATCTTTCGTTTGCACAACTATGAGGAAGAGAAGAAGATCGCTATGGCATCACTTGAGTTCCAAGACTATGTACTCATATGGTGGGAACAAGTCCTTGAGCGCCGACAAGCAAGAGGTGAACCTCCAATCACCACTTGGGCTCAAATGAAGGATGTCATGCGAGCACGCTTTGTGCCCACCTACTACAACCGTGATCTCTTCAAGAAGCTACAACTCCTCAAGCAAGGAACAAAGAGTGTTGAAGAATACTACAAGGAAATGGAGATTGCCATGATTCAAGCCAATGTCACGGAGGATGATGAGCAAACAATGGCACGATTCTTGAATGGACTCAACCATCCCATCAAGAAGATCGCCGACTTCCAACCCTACTCCAACCTCATTGAGCTCGTGCATCAAGCTACAAAGGCGGAACGACAAGTGCAAGATGACTTCAAGTACGCCAAGTACTCATCCAAGACATACGGCTTATCCAACAACCAAGCTTCAACAACTACTCCAACTTCGACATCAACCAAGCCTTCTCCAACCAACGATGACAAGTCAAGTTACAAGAAAACTTCTACAAGTTCAAGTCGTCCTCCTCCTACCACAAGCAACTCCAAGCCGCGTGCTTCATCATCTACTCCAAACCATGAGACCGTCAAGACAAGCTCCTTCAAGTGTTTTACTTGCGGCGGCCGAGGCCACAAGTCTTATGAATGCACCAACAAGCGGACCCTGATACTCAACGACGACGGCACCTACGACTCAATGAGTGAAGATGAAATGGACGATGTTGAGCAAGTGGCCATGCACCGGCGCATTAACGAGGATGAAGATGATCAAGTCTTTTGTGATGAAGATACAAGTCCCGCTCTTGTTGTCTCCAAGGTCTTGACACTTCAACATCAACAAGAAGAAGACCAAAGATGCCACATCTTCCACACAAAGGCCGGCATCAATGGGAGATCCGTCAAGGTCATCATCGATGGAGGTATTTGCCACAACTTGGCAAGCGAAGAACTATGCTCCAAGCTCCAATTGGTCAAGAAGAAGCATCCCCAACCCTACAAGGTTCAATGGCTAAGTGACTCCGGCACTATTCGAGTTGAGCATATGGTCCAAGTATCATTCAAAATAGGTGCATATGAGGACACTTTGGAGTGTGATGTGGTCCCAATGACCGCTTGCCACCTACTCCTTGGTCGGCCATGGCAATTCGACCGTGGTGTCTACCACAATGGGCGTACAGACCACTATAGCTTCAAGATGAAAGGCAAAGAATATGTCCTACGACCTATGTCTCCTAGTCAAGTGATAGCCGACAAACAAGCCACCAACCAAAGAGAGAAGATTGAGAAAGTGAGCCACCAAAAAGTGAGTGAGAGCCACAAGCCAAATTTGAGCGCCTCTTCGCCTAGAGAGAAAAACCTCATACTATTCGCCACCAAACATGAGATGAGAGAAGTGTGTGAGAACCCATCGAGTGTGATGCACTTTGTCCTTGTGTGCAAGGATGGAGAACCAAAAACTAACACCACTCATGAGCTACCTTTGGTGTTTCAATCTCTTTTGCAGGAATTTCAAGATGTTTTCCCCAATGAGCTACCTCTGGGTCTACCTCCTCTTTGAGGCATTGAGCATCGAATCGACCTCATCCCCGGAGCGCCACTTCCAAACAAAGCTCCCTACCGTGTCAATCCAGAAGAAACCAAGGAGATTGAACGGCAAGTACAACAACTAATCGACAATGGTCATGTACGTGAAAGCTTAAGCCCTTGTGCCGTGCCCGTTATACTTGTGCCTAAGCCCGATGGAAGTTTCCGCTTGTGCTCTGATTGTAGACCTATAAATGCTATCACCGTGCGCTATAGGCATCCCATTCCTCGCTTAGATGATATGCTTGATGAACTTAGTGGAGCCAACTTTTTCTCAAAAATTGATCTTAAAAGTGGCTATTATCAAATCCGCATTCATGAGGGTGATGAATGGAAAACTGCTTTCAAAACAAAATTTGGCTTATATGAATGGTTGGTTATGCCTATGGGTTTGTCGGAAGCTCACGGAACTTTTGTGCGTCTCATGCATCATGTACTTCGTCCATACATTGGAATCTTTGTTGTGGTTTACTTCGATGATATTCTTGTGTTTAGTAAAACCATGAAAGAGCATCTTGATCATGTTAAGCTTGTTTTGCAAACGCTTCGAAAGGAAAGTCTTTATGCCAATTTGAAAAAATGCACTTTTGGCGTTGACAAACTGGTTTTCTTGGGTTTCGTTGTCTCTTCCAAGGGTGTCCATGTTGATGAAACTAAGAAATTGGCCCCAACCCACCAATTTGCAACAAGTGCGAAGTTTCCTTGGTCTTGCAGGTTTTTATCGCCGCTTTGTCAAAAACTTTAGCAATATTGAAGCTCCTTTGCATGCTTTGAGTAAGAAGAATACTCCTTTTGTTTGGGGACCTTTGCAATCCAACGCTTTCTATGAGCTCAAGTCCTTGCTTACTCATGCTCCAATTCTTGCTTTGCCCAATTTTGACAAAACTTTTGAGGTTCATTGTGATGCAAGTGGTACCGGAATTGGCGGAGTTTTAATGCAAGAGAAACGAGTGATTGCTTATTTTAGTGAAAAACTCTCCGGTGCTCAACTTAACTATCCCGTATATGACAAGGAATTGTATGCTTTAGTGCGTGTCCTACATGTTTGGGAACATTATCTTAGACCTCATGAGTTTGTCATCCATACCGATCATGAAACGCTTAAGTACTTAAAAGGTCAAACTAAATTGAACAAGTGTCATGCCAAATGGAGTGAATTTATTGAATCTTTTCCATACGTGATCAAGTACATTAAGGGCAAGGAAAATGTAGTTGCCGATGCACTTTCACGCATATGCACGCTCGTCACCCAACTAGAGTTGAATGTTATAGGCTTTGAGCACATAAAGGATTTGTATGCTAGTGATCCATCTTTTGCACCTCATTATGCTAAATGTTTGAAGCATACATCTTGGGAACAATATTACCTCAAGGATGGTTATCTTATGAGAGCTAATAAACTTTGCATACCCGAGTCTTTTCTTCGTTTGCTACTTTTGCAAGAGGCTCATGGAGGTGGACTCATGGGACATTTTGGACGCGACAAGACCTTCGCCATGCTCTCCAAGAACTACTTTTGGCCCAAGATGTTTCGCGACGTCTCACGCTTCACCACCCGATGCTCAACATGCAGCAAAGCTAAGTCAAAAGCTCAATCTCATGGTCTTTACATGCCTCTTCCTATTCCTTATCAACCTTGGGAAGACATTAGCATGGACTTTGTACTTGGTTTGCCTAGAACTCAAAATGGAAAGGATTCCGTGTTTGTTGTTGTGGATAGATTTTCTAAAATGGCACATTTCATTCCTTGCAACAAGGTAGACGATGATTCACATATTGCAAATCTCTTTTGTAGGGAAATCTTGCGCCTCCATGGCGTACCAAAGACAATCGTCTCCGACCGCGACGTCAAGTTCCTGAGTTACTTTTGGAAGACCCTATGCGCCAAGCTCGGAAGCAAGCTCTTCTTCTCATCCGCATACCATCCTCAAACCGACGGCCAAACGGAGGTGACGAACCGAACGCTCTCCACTCTACTTCGCGTGTTGATCAAGAAGAACATTAAGGAGTGGGAGGCGTGTCTATCCATCGCCGAGTACGCCTACAACCGCGCAAGACATTCGACGACCGGCAAGTCACCCTTCGAGGTCGTCTACGGCTTCAATCCATTGCCCCCATTGGACATTCTACCTCTACCTCTAAAAGAGCGCACCAACCTCGACGCAAGTGCCCGTGCAAGCTACATCAAGAAGATGCATGAAGAGACAAGACACACAATCGAGCGCCACGTACAACGACTCACTACCAAGCTCAACATCAACAAGCAACCCATGATCTTCAACATAGGCGATCTCGTGTGGCTACACCTTCGCAAGGAACGCTTCCCCAACAAACGCAAGTCCAAACTTCTACCTCGAGCCGATGGACCCTTCAAGGTGTTAGCACGCTAGAACAACAACGCCTACAAGCTCAACCTACCAAGCGACAAGTACAACGTGAGCGACACCTTCAACGTCAAAGACCTCTCGCCTTTCCATGGTGATGAAGATCTAGATCCGAGGTCGGATCCTTTCGAAGGGAGGGGATATGATGCGGAGCATCCTTCCATCATCCCCATGGACTCTACATCAACACCTACAACACCACAAGGACCGATGACTCGAGCACATGCAAGAGCTCTTGAAACCGAGGTGACATCACTCCTCTCACAACTCGCCTTCGATTCACATGAGACATGGTTACTACCTCAAACGGAAACCCTATGCATACTCAGGTACCAAGGAGTCGACCATGAAGGAGCAAGGAGGCAAGGAGAACCGGAAGCTGAAGACATGCGAGAAGAAGGAGAGGAAAAAGCACCAAGGACCAGGGTGGCCGGACGATCCGGACGGCGGCCTGGATGATCCGGACAGAGCCCGGACGATCCGGCTAAATCACCCGAAGCCAACAGAACCTCCACGCTGAAGCCGGATCATCCGGACCCCGTCCTGGATCATCCGGACCTGGCCCGGACATCCGGACCTCCAGCCGGACGTCCGGCCCTGCGCGACCACCAGCCGACCATCCGGCTCATCCGGGCCTCCACCCGGATCATCCGGACCGGCCCGGATCATCCGGACCCTCATCCGGATCATCCGGCCAGCGCCTGCGCGCGCGTGTTGGGCTGAGCCCATGTACCCCTTCGCCCCAGACTCTATATATAGGACCCCCTCTCCTCACTTTCAGACTTAGCATTGGATTAGCTCATATTTGTGTGAGAGCCTTTGCTCATCCACTCGGTTACTTCTCCTCGGAGATCAGGACCTCCTTCGGAGAAGATCCCCTTGCGGATTCAAGACCCCTACCTAGGGAAGAACATCAAGGCCTCCTCTTGGAGATGAACGGTTCCTTTGTATCCTTACCCTAGTTGACTATGTATCCTGTGGATCTCATGTGTGTATGTTGATCTAGCACTTATGTGATCGATTCCTTGTTGGTTGAGTGACTCTCTCTCGTTTTCCCCGTGTTTCCCCTCGTGCTTCCGCGTGTTCTTCGTGTTTCCTCCGTAGGATCCCCTCCAAACGTGAAAGATCGACGAATTAGGGTTCCACCCTACATCAATGCCCATGGGACCCCCGTGCACACAGGCCCAACTTACCCCGTGCGCACGGGCTCATCAGGATGGACGGCTGTGATCTCCATTCCGAGTCCCTCTTCCTCCACTTCGTCCCCAAGACTATATATTCCGTACCTAGACCATTTGTTAGGCTAAGCAAAGTAGTTGATTGACATTTGTGAGCTTTGCTCCATGGATCCACTCCACTAGGAGATCAAGACCTCCTCTTGGAGTGACCAAACATCAAGACCTCCTCCTTGGGGAAGGATCCCAATCATAGGATCATCAAGCCCTCATCTCCTTCATAGGATTTGGGATGAACTCTACCATGTATCTTATTTCCATTTGTTGTTCATGTACCTTGTGGATCTTGTGTGTGATGAGGACATCAATACCATTGTTACACCCATAGCCCCTGCTGCTATACATACTGGACCAATTACTAGAGCTCGCGCACGCCAACTAAATTACCAGATACTTTCGTTTCTTGGTAATGATTCTAATGTTCATGAGAATATGATGCTTCCTAAATTGGATACATTTGTTTTGCTTACAAATGAAGGGCCTAGCTTGGAGAAGGATGAACATTGGAGCAAGAACAAGCATGGAGATGATGGCATGCACAAGGGGAACAAGAACGGAGTTACAAGTGATGATTTCAGGACTTTGAAGCCACCATAATGGGTGCATGAAGCCTTGGACGAAATATACAAGATGCCACTTCATAAATTTCGTCTAGAGGCTATTCTAGGTGCTGCATCACCTTATTATTGTGCCAGGCCCATGTAATTTAGAAATACATAAGTATAGTCTATTTTTAGAGTCCGTATGTGTGGGGAAACAAGACATATGGTTGATTTCGGACCCCTCCACCAAGGGCCACAAAATCCCCCCCTCTTCCTCCATATATACAGCCCTTAGGGCACCGTTTAGACTTTGGGTTTTGTTTAGATTAAAAGTGCACCATAGCTGCAACCTCGCGTACTTCGTTTGTGTTCAACGACCAGACAAAGACGTCTCAGAACCCCACCTTGATCAATAAAGCCTTCATCTTATATTCGCAATATCCAGATTACAATCTTAGTTTCTTGCTTGTTCTTCGTTTGCTCGCAGGAAACACACCCTCGTGGTCCAGCTGATCGTGCTCCGGCGTGGTCAATAACCTCTCGGAGTTGATTTAGCGATTGCTAAGGCGCGACGTCCTCGCACGTTCGTAGTCGGATCGTCGAAGTCAACTTCCACCAAAGCGATATCCATCATCTCATCGAAAGACGGGACACCTTTGCCTCTATCAAGTGGTATCAGATTTCCAAGTTGCTCGGTGAGATTTTACAGTTTTTCGTAGTTTAGATCGAGTCTGTTCTTCATACCTATAGTCCACGAAAAAGCCAAAAAAATAGGGTTAGTTCATCCCATCCGAACCAATCTGGGCCTTTGCATAATCTTTTCTGTATTTGCTTTGTTGAATTTGCGGTTGCATCATCGTGTCTAGTTGCTGGTCTTAGCGTCTAGTCCTTTAGAGTTTCGAGTTCTGTTCATAGGTTGTCACGTCGCCGCTGCCATATATCACCATCGCATCATCATCGTCGCTGCTGCCATATACCACCACCACATATTCACCGCCAATCCGAGTTCCACCAGATTCATCTCCGCCACCAGTCCGAGTTCCACCAGTTTCATCTCCGCCACCAGTCCTATTCCGAGTCCAGTATTTTGTTACTCTGTTTTGGATTTCCAGATCACACCATACTCCGAGTCGTGACAGAGAAGGACTCCCCAACTTCCGTGCTACCCGCAGTAGAGAAATAGTTCCAAACTCAAAAAAAAACTAAGTCTGGAAAATTCTGGCTAGGCAGTTTTTAGACCATTTGTAGACTTTTTTAGAAAAAAATTGTTGCGGAGCGAAAAAAAGAGGAAAAAGAAGTGCAAAAAAAAAGGAAAAAAAGAGAAAAAAAATTCAGAGTGTCCTCCTCCCTTGTTTACGTGCCGCGCCGTGATTTTGTTGGTGTTCTAGGCTCGCGTCTCTAGCACAGTCTAGCCTAGGACCAGCACAGTACCGTCGTTCAGCGTTTATTCAACTTTGCATCTCTGAATTGATTATTGCTGACCCTTTTTGCTATCATATTATAAGCCTTCCCAGCTCCACATACATCTACGTCGTGCGTTTGACTCTCCCTGGTAATCGCCCTATCCAAGCTTTGAGAGTTTTAACTACAACGGTTGCCGATCACCGCCTGCTGTTGGGTAAGAACTGGTAAGAATTTGAGATTTGCTTGACGGATTTGTGACACCCACCACCATCTCTTGTTAGTAGTCTGTAGTATCATATTCTTGTGTGTTTCTATTGCTGCTAACCATGCCAGGTCACAAGACGAGACTGACTGGGAGAACATGACGAATAAGGATTTGCATGATAAATTTCAGCAAATGATGAGTGGACAGGTGCAAGATGTGCTAAACAGATTTGAAGAGGCCATGGAGAAGATAGATGGCATGGAGAAGACGTTCAAAACAAAGCTCGATAACAAGTTTAATGAATTGCTCGCGTGTCTTCCACCACCACCACCCGCTGCACCTAACGCACCTCTACAACAACAACGACGACTACCTCCACATTGCGAAACAGCCCTCAGCCGAGCGAGCCATGTCCCTCTTGCGTTTGGCCAAACTATTGGTGTTGCTGTTGATACTTCTATGGCTCCTGCTGCTGATGCGGAGGAGGATGATTATGTGGGAGATTACGAGGATGAGGTTGATCAAAATCAGAACTACGTGCAACCACCCGCACCATAACCACCAGGTCGTCCACATGCAAATAATCACAATGGTACGGCTCTCCCTCAGGTACGAGATCATGACCATCTTCCTAAACTAAAATTGAATATTCCACCATTTGAGGGTAGATATGTTCCTGATATATATCTTACTTGGGAGTTAGAAACTGAACAACGTTTTACATGTTTGCAATATCCCGAGGAGAGACGGGTTGCTGCTGATATTTGTGCTTTCACTAGTTTTGCATGTGTATGATGGTCTGAACATTGTAGATTATATCCCATTCCAGCTACTTGGGCTGCTTTGAAAACTGCTATGCGTACTCGTTTGGTTCCACCATATTATCAACGTGAATTGCTTCAAGAATTGTAGCGTTTAAGACAAGGAAACAATTCTGTAGAAGAATATTATTAGGAATTACAAACAGGCATGATTAGATGTGGTATTGTTGAGGAGAATGAAGCTATGCTTGCACGTTTTATGGGTGGATTAAATAGAGTGATTCAGACCATTCTAGAGTATAAGGAGTATAATAATATCACTCGTTTATTCCATCTTGCTTGTAAAGCTGAACGTGAAGTGCAGGATCGACAAGCAATGGCACGCGCTAACTTTTCTGTAGGTCGACCTTCCTCATGGACACCGCGTGCATCTTCTACTTCCACTACACCAGCACCTCCATCAGGTGCCACCTCCATCCATGATACAAGAAAGCAGGCACAACCACCACTATCTTCCAAGAGCGCGCCTGCCGGACCTACACAGAGCTCTTCTTCTTCCATGGCATCAACAGGGCACACAAGTGATATTATTTGTCGTCGTTGTAAAGGAAGAGGTCATTTTGTGAGAGAATGCAAATCTCAGCGTGTGATGATTGCAACTAAGGATGTTGGGTATGAGTCCGCTAGTGACTATGATGAGGAGACTTTGGCTCTTATTACATGTGAAGAACATGGTGGGGACGATTCTGATCATGAGACGCAATACATGGCTCCTGAAGACGCTGACAGGTACGAATGTTTAGTTGCTCAACCTGTTCTGAGTGTGCAGGTCACACAAGCTGAGCAAAATCAGAGGCACAATTTGTTCCATACCAAGGGAACGTTCTGTGCGCGTCATCATAGACGGAGGAAGCTGCAACAACTTGCCTAGCATGGAGATGGTGGAGAAGCTATCTCTCACCACAAGACCACATCCACATCCTTACTACATCCAATGGTTCATCAACAGCGGCAAGGTTAAGGTAACACGTACTGTTCGTGTGCATTTTAGTATCTCTACATATGCTGATTATGTTGATTGTGATGTGGTACCTATGCAAGCATGTTCCTTATTACTTGGTCGACCATGGCAATTTGATAAAAATTCTGTACACCATGGTAGAAAGAATCATTATACTCTGGTTCATAAGGATAAAAATATTACTTTGCTTCCTATGACTCCTGATTCCATTTTGAAAGATGATATTAATAGAGCTAATAAAGCAAAATAGGAGATAAATAAGAGTGAAAATCAGATTGTGGCAAAAGAATTTGAGCAACAAATGAAGCCTAATAGTAAACCATCTAGTGTTGTTTCTGAAATTAAATTGAAAAGTGCATGTTTACTTGCCACTAAATCTGATATTGATGAGCTAGATTTCAGCAAATCTGTTTGCTATGCTTTTGTGTGCAAAGAGGCATTATTTTCATTTGAGGACGTGCCTTCCTCTTTGCCCCTGCTGTCACTAACATTTTGCAGGAGTTTGCTGACGTCTTTCCACAAGACGTGCCACCAGGATTACCACCTATTCAAGGGATTGAGCATCAAATTGACTTAATTCCCGGTGCATCGCTACCCAGCCGTGCACCATACCGTACCAATCCAGAGGAGACGAAGGAGATTATGCGTCAAGTACAGGAGCTGCTCGACAAAGGTTATATACGTGAATCCCTTAGTCCTTGTGATGTTCCTATTATTCTAGTGCCGAAAAAGGATGGTACATCATGTATGTGTGTTGATTGTAGATGCATTAATAATATTACTATTCGTTATCGTCATCCTATTCCTAGGCTAGATGATATGCTTGATGAATTGAGTGGCTCTACAATATTCTCCAAAGTTGATTTGCGTAGTGGATACCATCAAATTCGTATGAAATTGGGAGATGAATGGAAAACAACATTTAAAACTAAGTTTGGATTATATGAGTGGTTAGTCATGCCTTTTGGGTTAACTAATGCACCTAGTACTTTCATGAGATTAATGAATGAAGTTTTACGTGCTTTCATTAGACGATTTGTGGTAGTTTACTTTGATGACATATTGATTTATAGCAGATCTTTGGAAGAACATTTGGAACATTTACGTGCTGTTTTTATTGCTCTACGTGATGCACGTTTGTTTGGTAACCTTGGGAAGTGCACCTTTTGCATCGACCGAGTATCTTTTCTTGGCTATGTTGTTACTCCACAGGGAATTGAAGTTGACAACGCCAAGATTGAAGCTATTGAGAGTTGGCTGCAGCCCAAAACGGTCACACAAGTGAGGAGTTTTCTTGGCCTCGCTGGATTCTATAGGCATTTTGTGAGAGATTTCAGCACCATTGCTGCACCTCTCAACGAGCTTACAAAGAAGGATGTGCCTTTTGTTTGGGGTACCGCACAGGAAGAAGCCTTCACGGTATTGAAAGATAAGTTGACACATGCTCCTTTACTCCAACTTCCTGATTTTAATAAGACTTTTGAGCTTGAATGTGATGCTAGTGGAATTGGATTAGGAGGTGTGTTATTACAAGATGGCAAACCTGTTGCATACTTTTACGAAAAATTGAGTGGGCCTAGTCTGAATTATTCTACTTATGATAAAGAATTATATGCTCTTGTTAGGACTTTAGAAACATGGCAACATTATTTATGGCCCAAAGAATTTGTTATACATTCGATCATGAATCTTTGAAACATATTAAAAGTCAAGCTAAACTGAATCGTAGACATGCTAAATGGGTTGAATTCATTGAGACTTTCCTTATGTCATTAAACACAAGAAGGGTAAGGAAAATGTTATTCTTGATGCATTGTCTCGTCGCTATACTATGCTTTCACAACTTGACTTCAAAATATTTGGTTTGGAGACCATCAAAGATCAATATGTGCATGATGCTGATTTTAAAGATGTATTGCAGAATTGTAAAGAAGGAAGAACATGGAACAAGTTCGTCATTAATGATGGATTTGTGTTCGTGCTAACAAGCTATGCATTCCAGCTAGCTCCGTTCGTCTTTTGTTGTTGCAGGAGGCGATGGAGGAGGACTAATGGGACACTTTGGCGTGAAGAAGACGGAGGACGACTTGCTACACATTTCTTTTGGCCAAAGATGAGACGGATGTTGATCGTTTTATTGCTCGCTGCACTACATGTCAAAAAGCTAAGTCACGACTCAATCCTGATGGTTTATATATGCCTTTGCCTGTACCTAGTGTTCCTTGGGAGGATATATCTATGGACTTCGTTTTAGGTTTACCTAGAACAAAGAAGGGGAGGGATAGCATATTTGTTGTCGTGGATAGATTCTCGAAAATGGCACACTTTATACCATGTCAAAAAAGCGATGATGATATTAATGTTGCTGATTTGTTCTTTTGGTGAAATTATTCTCTTGCATGGTGTGCCAAATACTATTGTTTCAGATTGTGATACTAAATTTCTTAGCCACTTTTGGAGATGTTTATGGGCTAAGTTGGGGACTAAACTGCTTTTTAGTACTACTTGTCACCCCCAAACTAATGGACAAACTGAAGTAGTCAATAGAACATTGTCTACTATGCTTAGTGCTGTTTTGAAGAATAATAAGAAAATGTGGGAGGAATGCTTGCCTCATATTGAATTTGCTTATAATCGTTCATTGCATTCTACTACTAAGAAGTGCCCTTTTGAAGTTGTGTATGGTTTCCTACCTCGTGCACCTATTGATTTGTTGCCTCTTCCATCTTCGGAGAAGGTTAATTTTGATGCTAAAGAACGTGCTGAATTGATTTTAAAAATGCATGAGTTAACTAAGGAAAACATTGAGCGTAAGAATGCTAAATATAAACTTACTGGAGATAAGGGTAGAAAACATGTTGTGTTTACACCTGGAGATCTTGTTTGGTTACATTTGCGTAAGGATAGATTTCCTGATTTGCGCAAATCAAAGCTAATGCCACATGCTGATTGATACGGGGTTAACCCAATGTAGGCCGATCTTTCACGTTTGGAGTGGGTATCCCTCGAAGAACACGATGAACATGGGGAAGAACGGAGAGAAATCACAAGGGGAAACACTCAAGAACAAGTCCAAACCACACATCCACTAGACAATCAAACACACAAGATCCACAAGGTACATGAACAACAAAAGGAAAGATACAAGGTAAAGTTCATCTCCAAGAGGAGGTCTTGATGATATCCTAGATGGATGTTCCCACAAGGGGGTCTTGATGATAACCCGCAGGATCTTCTTACATGGAGGTCTTGAACTCCATGGGAGTGGTAGTCTCTCTCTCTCTCAAGAGTAGAGGTAGGAGCAAAGCTCACCTAAGAATGAGCTATCATATTTGCTAACCCTAGAAAGGAGGTGGAGAGGGTCTATTTATAGTCTTAGCCACGAAGGGGTAAGTGGGAGAGGATACAAGGCCAAAGGCCACGTCTGCACACTGGAAGTTACCGGACGTCCGGTGGGGGTCGGACGTCCGATGGCTCGGGACGGGCCGGACGTCCGGAAGGCTTCGGACTTCCGCTATTTTCCTTCTGGACTGGTGGCACCGGACATCCGTTCGGCGTCGGTCGTCCGGGCGCTGGGACTTGTCGGACGTCCGGTATCTGGCGGTCGTCCGGGCGCTGTATAGTCCCTCGGCTGTAGCTGTTTTGGCGGGCTGAACCTCCAGGCGTCGGACGTCCGGTAAGGACCGGTCGTCCGGTGGCTGTGACTTGTAACAGCTCCGTTTCGTCTGTCTTCTCTTCCATGCTTCCCTCGCGGATGGTGTAGTTGTTCCTTGGCGCTTGCACTCCTCCTCGACATCCGTGAAGCTCCGACAATACCTATGCATGCACACGAGAGAAGTGTCAAGTAGTATACCATCCTCGAAGGGGTCAAGTGAGCACGTGTAAAGGAGAAGATTCACCTTTGTGTATGTGAAGTAGAGGTTGCACGTGTCACTTGCCAAATGGACTCTTGACATGGTGATGACCGTAGGATGCTCCGCATCATCCCCTCACCCTTGGAAAAGATCCGACCTCGGATGGAAAACCAAATCACCATGGGAAAGAGATGGCGTTGCCGTGTCAAAGCGGTCGATCGCCAAACACTCATCATCTTGAAGCTCGAAATAGGCACTCTCCAATGTCGCACCATCTTGTGATTCCTTCAAAAGGAGCAAATAGAACAAACACTTGGAAAAACAAATGTGGTTAGCGTTAGTGGAAAACCAAGCATTCAAGAGGTGATTCACCAAACAAGTGTTGTCATCAAGCATAGCATAGGGTGTGACAAAGGATTGTGACATGGCATGTAAGCATATGAATTGAGCAAAATCAAGGTCATCATGGAAACAAGCATGTAAATGTGAGATAGAGATGCAAACATGTGTGATAAGAGCATAAGCATCTACCTCAAGGTCATAGCAAGTATTCACAAAGTGCTCAATGAAAGGTCTGTGGTAGGTATAGGAATCATTCACAACACCAAATAAGATAAGATGTCTAAACACATGGGTCAAGTGCAAGACAATCCAAACATAATGTGCATAGGGTGTAGTGAATATAGTGTGGCACTCAACACAATAGAAAGAGCAATTGTTCATCATGTGTGAGCAATCAAGTCAAGCATGTGACAAGCAAAGGGACATGGCATATGTGAAAAAATGATATTGGTGCAACCAATCATATGATAGTAGCAAGTAGACCAAGAATTGGATGCCACACACAAGGTATATATATCATGAAGCATGGGAATGTGGCAATCATGGTTGAAAGTAATATCTCGAACATGCGTGCAAATGGTGCAAGCCACACATGAAGTATGATCCACAATATCCAAACTCAAGAAGGATGTCACCTTGAAAGTGTGTCCTTGTACATTTTTCACAATGCCGAAGTGGAAGCAAATATGGTGTAGAAGCGAGTCGTGGTAGAATGAATGAGGCTTGCTCTCAAGAGCTCGAATGGTCAACTCACGTGAAGTGGAAGTCGACACAAAGTCCAAGTATCCTACACATGCACAAAACAAAACAAAGAACGTATGCACATGGTAGATAAACACATCATCCATCATGATGGTTCTCATCTTTTGCACATAACCATTAGAAGCACAAGTGCATGAATAATATGATGCAACAATGGCAATATTCATGGCACTAGGTATGTGGTGCAAAGAAGTAAGACAAGCATGCTTCACAAGTAATATGTCAAAATTTCCAAACATGTGTGACAATGCTATGGGGGCAATCTCATGAGCAAGAAGAGAATCATTGTTGCACTCAATACATGGCAAATCATCTAGCATGAGAGAGGCAACACATGGAGATATATGACAAGAAGCAATACGAATCATGTGCAAAGCATATAGATGGTTGTTATCAACCGCATGAAATGGTGATGCAACATAAGCAAGCATAGTAATCAAGTCGTGCAAACTAGTGGAGCAAAGATGCAACACACTAGAGTAAATCATGGCAATCATGTCATGTGAGCAAATAATAGGCATAGGGAATGCACATGACATATCGCAAGCACGAACACAAAGCAAGATGAAAGTATCATCATAGGAATGGTGCACAAAAGGAACATGGCAAGAACAAGCAATATCTCCACCAAGCTTGCAAATACACATACAAGTACTAGAATCAATCATCATGTGTAATGCAAAGCATGGGTCACAAATGCATGTCAAAGCCATAGGAATGAGCATATCATGCAAAGTGAACATGGCAAGATGGGCATATGATATGTAATGAACAATAACCCATAGCCAAGTGAGGGCCATGTAGAATGAATGCGCGACGTCTTTGCGTGAAGAGAGCGGTGGGAAAGACAATCCATGGGATCCCAAATCATCGTTGCTCTCTAGAGCTCGTTTTGTCAACTCGTGGGATTGCGAGGTTGACAAGTATTCATGGGTACCTACACAAAAGAGACACAAACCAAAGAAATTGTGTGTGTGGTAAATGTACACATCATCCATCATGATGTGTATGTGCACGTGTGAGTTAGCACAAGATAAGCAATGCTCAAAGAAATTTGAGGCATGGTATATGAACATGTCATCCATCATGAAAGAATAGTTGTTATGTATGACACAATGGGGACACAAATTGAGCAAATAAGTATATGTCACATCAAAAGCATGTTTATTCATGGGGAGCATATGGTGCACACAATCATGGAAATCATGCAAATCATAGGATGGACCAAAATCTCCTAATGGGTATGAGGAAACTATGGGGGTCTCCTCATGAGCAATATCGGAAGCATAATATGGAGAAAATAGACAACATTCAAAACAAAGCATATGTGGTTCAATGTGATCATGGCATGGCATAGTAGACGAATTGCGAAAATCATATAAAGGAAGCATGGCAATATCATCACAAGAAAAACAAATGCCAATAACCATGGGCTTGTCATCTATGCCATATGTGCAAATTGGGTTTATTTTAATGGCATATGCACAGTCACTATGAAGAGATTGCAAATAAGACATATGGTATATCTCATGCATAGCATATGACAAGTCAAGCGGATTATCAAACATGATGTGACCTAAAGAATTGTCACAAGAAATCCTATGTAACATAGCATCACAACTAATAGACTCCACATGAGAATCATCATATTCATCATAAATGGGCAAATTATCACATGGGGAAATCATACTAGAATGAAGCACGGTACTAGGTGGATCAACATCATGCAAGCAATCAATCTCAAGAATGTCCACTAGTGGGACTAGAGCATCAACGTCACCTTTGTTACCTTTGTCATTCCACTCAAGTGGTGTAGGTGAGGTTGGAAAGACCAAATGGTGGTCATCTTCATCTTGATGGAACCATGTGGGGGGTGCATCATATTCCACCATGGCCATCGTCTTGTCCAAAGGGAGGACGGAGTCGTCGAGGATCGGCGCGTCATCATAAATGGGACCTAGCACCAAATGAGAAGACACAATAGAGGTAGAGGTCAAGTTGTTAGAAATGCAAATGGCCTCACGAGACCTATCAACTATCTCACTCTCTCTATGTGGTGGTTCACTCACTACCTCAAAGTAGGTGCACTCAAAGTCACATATGGTGGAGTCACTCATCTCACACAAGTGGTGGGGGTCGTGGCTCTCCTCACATGGAAAGTGGGGCAACTCATCATATATGGGGCTAGTGGTGAAGTCACTCTCACACTCCATATGGTGGCACAAGTCACTCAAGTCATCATACGTCGCCGTGGTCGAGGTGAAATACTCAACCATCTCATCGCCGTCGCCATGGATGAAGGCCGAAGATGGCACATCATCACTCTCCTGCATGACCGAATTGAAAATCCCATGCTCGATCATCTCGTCATCATTGCCGTGGATGAAGGCCGAAGATGGCACATCATCACTCTCACCTCCAAAGATGGAAGCATCATCCTTGCTCGCCACCTTGTCGCTCGCCTCCAAAGCTTGGTCCTTGAAGGTCTCCGTAGTCGTACTCGTCGCTGCACCGTCTTGAAAAAGAGTCAAAGTAGACTCGGCATCATCAATGCCACAAGGAGGGATGGCAGTGAAGTCGAACTTGGGAGCATCGTCTTGGATCTCGTCGGGCTTGGACATCGTGGTGGTACTAGCCTCATGCTTGTCGTAGAGCTTGGTCGTCGCGAAGTGTGCTTGGGGTGGAGAAGCCTTGGCCTTCATGAGTTCTTGTTCTGCCTTGAGAGCACCAATGTAGTAGTCGTCGATGGACTTGTAGTTCTCGAGGAAGATGGTCTTGGAGATGTCGTTCTGCAATCCCATCATGAAGTGGAACTTCATTGACATGGGGTCGTCCACGCCGGCTCGTCGCAAGGCAATCTTCATCTCCTTGAAGTACTTGTCGATGGACTTGGATCCTTGGGTGGTGTTCTCCAATTGGCGTCGAAGTTGTTCCATGTAGGTTGGAGGCACAAACTCTCGCCGCAAAGCTCTCTTCGTCTTGGGCCAACTCATGTCGTAGTACTCCGAAGGTGTGTGAAGCCACGAAGACAAGGCGTAGTCGTGGAAGTTTCTTGTGGCGCACTTCACTTGATCTTCGGGAGGAACTTGATGTAGCTTGAGGTAGTTGTCCATTAAACGCTCCCACTCGAGGTACTCCTCGGGTTCATGAGTCCCATAGAAAGGAATCGCGTGGTCGATGTCGAGGTCGTAGTAGCTCGTGGAAGTCGCAGACTTGAGCTTCGGGAGCTTCTCTTGAGCGTAGTCTTGAGGTTC
The DNA here is from genome assembly GCA_021437245.1 of Aegilops speltoides. Lineage (NCBI taxonomy): Eukaryota > Viridiplantae > Streptophyta > Magnoliopsida > Poales > Poaceae > Aegilops > Aegilops speltoides. The sequence goes on from CM038144.1 coordinate 214,976,565, forward strand.
TTGTTGGCGAAGATGTCGTATGTCCGTAGGCGAAGATGCCTTGAAGTCGCTTGGCGAAGATGCCAAGGAAGATGGTGAAGTCGTTGAGCGGTTGTTGGTGTTGAGCTCTTGACCTTCACATTCTTGTTGGTGATGGTGTCGATGCCAATGTGATCTTGCCAAACATGGTAGCTCGGAAGCATGTGCTCTTGAGCGTCTTCTCCAAGATGAGGAAGATCGCTTGTAGGACTTGATGAGGGCTTTGATCTCCTCCATTTGAACTTGCATCTTGGCGTCGGAGTTGTTGTTCGTGGCATCGAACTCGTTGTTGTTGTTGTAGACCTAAGGTGAAATGCCTTGCCTATCCATCACAAGACTCGAGTAGAGGTGAGTAGGAAATGAGATAAACAATACCAAGTTACCTTTTCCCAAGTTGAGGATGTATCCCGTTTCACTCAATGTGAGATGAAAGAATAGTGGAATTGGTACCGGACTTGTTCACTCACACCTATCAAGTAAAGCTTATGGTAGAGCTCGGTGAGGATAGTAGCACAAAAATTTGATGCAAAATGTTAGCAAGAGTCAATAATGTTGAAAGAGATTCACAAATTCGCAAGCGAAACAAGTAGACCAATAGCAATATGTGGCACATGGAAACACACACACGGATAGATAAATGGGGTCGTGCAACCAAGGAATGAGCACAAAAAGTGGAATCCACGAAAAACGCTCGTGTTGCACAACTCAAGAGAGACGCTAGCACGATTACTCAATAGGCGGATACGACACTTGTGCACAACCTATAAGATGCAAAATGGATAAATTTTCTATCCCAAGTATGCTATGTATGTATGGTTCCCGGTGTTTCTCACAAGATGATCGAAGATGATCGAGTATGATAACATATGATATATTGTGATGCTATGGCTATTGCTTACAAGCTCTTTGCTCACTCTTTTTCTTTGCTTAAAAGCTTTATTCTATTTTTTTGATATGGCCAATTTTGCACAATGCACAAACCAAGATAGCAATTGTGTATATGCGGGAACAAACTTGAGGCACAATCGATGATATGATACCAAGATGATATGGTATTGTATGTAATGGATGGTGTAGATCACTAATGTGCACAAGTAACGTGGCCTGGCAATACTCAAATGGCTAGTCTCGATTGGCAAGTGACGCAAAATGGGCTAGGGGTTAACAATGCAATTGCAAGGGAATATACAATGGTGTCGTCGAGGTTACCGTCTTTTGTGGTGATGAGTGGCGGTGTTCTTGATGTAGATACCAAGATGATGGAGACTCGTCCCTAAGTAGCCGAAACACCTTAGGAAACGGAAAAACCGCGAACTCAAAATCTCAAATGACAAATGTCAAATAGTGGTAGCGGAAAGCGGTGGAGGTTTGCACTTGGCAATGCGGAAGTGGTGGTGGTGGTTGATGAAGAAGCAATCGTCCCTAAGTAGCCGAAACACCTTAGGAGACTCGAATCACTACTCAAGCAACCACTAATGCTATGCTGAACAAAATGGGTTATGTTGCAGAAGTCGGTGGTGGCTATGCGGATGATATGGTGGAGGGCCTAGGGAAACTTGCCTAATTTTCGAAAATTTGATGGAGTCAAATTGTGTTGGTGGTATTTTTGTGGGATGGGGGGTGTCAAGACCTTCAAAACGAGCTAAAGAACGTCAACATCGGAGTTCGGATGAATTAGTTATTGACAAAACAAAAATCAGCCGAAGTCTGAAACTACACGTAGCGGACGTCCGGAAATGGACGGATGTCCGGTGGCCGGACGTCCGGTGAGCTCGTAAATCTGCTAATTTCGTTCTGGAATGGGATGCCGGACGTCTGGTAAGTAGCGGATGTCCGGTGGTTCCTGGGGTTCCGGACGTCCGGTAAAGTGGCGGTCGTCCGGTGAGTCGGGGTCAACGCGGGATTTGAGCTCCGGGACATGATTTTGGGCGGAAAATGGAGATTTCGGGGTCAAAATTCGTGGGATTTCGTGGATGAAAGATGGGCAAACTTGGGAAAATGCAAGATCCACTTGAAACCAAGCAAATCCATGGATCAAAATCAACAAAACATCATCAAACCAACAAATCACAAAAAAATTGGGGGCTATTTTTGGTGGGGATTTTCGAATTTTAGGACGAAATCAAGCAAAAGAAGGCTAGAAAACTAAGAGGGGGGCTCCAAATTCGTGAGAAACCATGGCTCATGATACCATATGATACGGGGCTAACCCGATGTAGGCCGATCTTTCACGTTTGGAGTGGGATCACTCGAAGAACACGATGAACACGGGGAAGAACGGAGAGAAATCACAAGGGGAAACACTCAAGAACAAGTCCAAATCACACATCCACTAGACAATCAAACACACAAGATCCACAAGGTACATGAACAACAAAAGGAAAGATACAAGGTAAAGTTCATCTCCAAGAGGAGGTCTTGATGATATCCTAGATGAATCTTCCCACAAGGGGGTCTTGATGATATCCCGCAGGATCTTCTCACATGGAGGTCTTGAACTCCATGGGAGTGGTAGTCTGTCTCTCTCAAGAGTAGAGGTAGGAGCAAAGCTCACCTAAGAATGAGCTATCATATATGCTAACCCTAGAAAGGAGGTGGAGAGGGTCTATTTATAGTCTTAGCCACGAAGGGGTAAGTGGGAGAGGATACAAGGCCAAAGGCCGAGGCTGCAAACTGGCAGTTACCGGACGTCCGGTGGGGGTCGGACGTCCGATGGCTCGGGACGGGCCGGACATCCGGAAGTCTTCGGACTTCCGCTGTTTTCCTTCTGGACTGGTGGCACCGGACGTTCGGTCGGCGTCGGTCGTCCGGGCGCTGGGACTTGTCGGACGTCCGATATCTGGCGGTCGTCCGGGCGCTATAGAGTCCCTCGGGTGTAGCTGTTCTGTCGGGCTGAACCTCCAGGCATCGGACGTCCGGTAAGAACCGGTCGTCCGGTGGCTGTGACTTGTAGCAGCTCCGTTTCTTCTGTCTTCTCTTCCATGCTTCCCTCGCGGATGGTGTAGTTGTTCCTTAGTGCTTGCACTCCTCCTTGACATCCGTGAAGCTCCGACAATACCTATGCATGCACACGGGAGAAGTGTCAAGTAGTATACCATCCTCGAAGGGGTTAAGTGAGCACGTGTAAAGGAGAAGATTCACCTTTGTGTATGTGAAGTAGAGGTTGCACGTGTCACTTGCTAAATGGACTCTTGACATGGTGATGACCGTAGGATGCTCCGCATCACTGATGGTCCCTTTAAGGTGTTGGAGAAAATAAATGATAATGCATATAAACTGGAGCTACCTGCAGATTTTGGGGTTAGTCCCACTTTTAACATTGCAGATTTGAAGCCTTATTTGGGTGAGGAAGATGAACTTCCGTTTAGGAGGACTTCATTTCAAGAAGGGGAGGATGATGAGGACATCAATACCATTTTTACACCCATAGCCCTTGCTGCTATACATACTGGACCAATTACTTGAGCTCACAAGACGCCAACTAAATTACGTGTACTTTCGTTTCTTGGTAATGATTCTAATGTTCATGAGAATATGATGCTGCCTAAATTGGATACATTTGTTTTGCTTACAAATGAAGGGCCTAGCTTGGAGAAGGATGAACATTGGAGCAAGAACAAGCATGGAGATGATGGCATGCGCAAGGGGAACAAGAACGGAGTTACAAGTGATGATTTGAGGACTTTGAAACCAGCGAGTCCAAGAAAACTCCTCACTTGTGTGACCGTTTTGGGCTGCGGCCAACTCTTAATAGCTTCAATCTCGGCTTTATCAACTTCAATTCCCTGTGGAGTAACAACATAGCCAAGAAAAGATACTCGGTCGGTGCAAAACGTGCACTTCCCAAGATTACCAAACAAACGTGCATCACGTAGAGCATTAAAAACAACACGTAAATGTTCCAAATGTTCTTCCAAAGATTTGCTATAAATCAGTATATCATCAAAATAGACTACCACAAATCGTCCAATGAAAGCACGTAAAACTTCGTTCATTAGTCTCATGAAAGTACTAGGTGCATTTGTTAACCCAAAAGGCATGACTAACCACTCATATAAACCAAACTTAGTTTTAAATGCTGTTTTCCATTCATCTCCCAATTTCATATGAATTTGATGGTATCCACTACGCAAATCAACTTTGGAGAATATTGTAGAGCCACTCAATCCATCAAGCATATCATCTAGCCTAGGAATAGGGTGACGATAACGAATAGTAATATTATTAATGCCTCTACAATCAACACACATACGTGATGTACCATCCTTTTTCGGCACTAGAATAATAGGAACAGCACAAGGACTAAGGGATTCGCGTATATAACCTTTGTCGAGCAGCTCACTGACTTGACGATAATCTCCTTCGTCTCCTCCGGATTGGTGCGGTATGGCGACGGTTGGGTAATGATGCACCGAATTAAGTCAATTTGATGCTCAATCCCTCGAATAGGTGGTAATCCGGTGGCACGCCTTGTGGAAAGACGTCGGCGAACTCCCTGCAAAATGTTAGTGACAGTAGGGGCAAAGAGGAAGGCACGTCCTCGAATGAAAATAATGCCTCTTTGCACACAAAAGCATAGCAAACAGATTTGCTAAAATCTAGCTCATCAATATCAGATTTGGTGGCAAGTAAACATGCAATTTTAATTTAATTTCGAAGCAACAGTGGATGGTTTATTATTAGGCTTCATGTGTTGCTCAAATTCTTTTGCCACAATCTGATTTTCACTCTTATTTTTCTCCTGTTTTGCTTTATTAGCTCTATTAGTATCATCTTTCAAAATGGAATCAGAGTCATAGGAAGCAAAGTAATATTTTTATCCTTATGAACAAAAGTATACTGATTGTTTCTACCATGGTGTCTGTAGTTTTTATCAAATTGCCATGGTCTACCAAGTAATAAGGAACATGCTTGCATAGGTACCACATCACAATCAACATAATCAGCATATGTAGAGATACTAAAATGCACACGAACAGTACGTGTTACCTTAACCTTGCCGCTGTTGTTGAACCATTGGATGTAGTAAGGATGTGGATGTGGTCTTGTGGTGAGAGATAGCTTCTCGACCATCTCCATGCTAGCCAAGTTGTTGCAGCTCCCTCCATCTATGATGACGCAAATAGAACGTTCCTTCACAACTCCCTTTGTATGGAACAAATTATGCCTCTGATTTTGCTCAACTTGTGTAACCTGCACACTCAAAACACGTTGAGCAACTAAACATTCATACTGTCAAGATCTTGCAGCCATGTATTGTGTCTCATGATCGAATCATCTCCACCGTATTCCTCATGTGTAATAAGAGCCAAGTCTCCTCATCATAGTCACTAGCGGACTCATACCCACCATCCTCGTGAGCAATCATCACACGCTGAGATTTGCATTTTCTCAATAAAATGTCCTCTTCCCTTACAACGACGACAAATAATATCACTTGTGTGCCCTCTTGACGCCATGGAAGAAGAAGAACTCGTGCAGGCCCGGCAGTGTGCTCTTGGCGATAGTGGTGGTTGTGCACGCTTTCTTGTATCACGGTTGGAGGTGGCACTGAAGGAGGTGATGGTGCGGTGGAAGTAGATGATGCACGTGGTGTCCATGATGAAGGTCGACCTGCGAGAAAAGTTAGTGGCGCCAATGCATGTCGATCCTGCACTTCACGCTCAGCTTTACAAGCAAGATGGAATAAACGAGTGATATTATTATAATCCTTATAGTCTAGAATGGTCTGAATCTCTATTTAATCCACCCGTAAAACGTGCAAGCATAGCCTCATTCTCCTCAACAATACCACATCTAATCAAGCCAGTTTGTAATTCCTGATAATATTCTTCTACAGAATTTTTTCCTTGTCTTAAGCGCTGCAATTTTTGAAGTAATTCACGTTGATAATATGGTGGAACCCAACGAGTACGCATAGCAGTTTTCAAAGCAGCCCAAGTAGCTGGAACAGAATATAATCTACAATGTTCAGACCACCAAACACATGCAAAGCTAGTGAAAGCACAAACAGCAGCAGGAACACGTCTCTCCTCAGGATATTGTAAACATGTAAATCGTTGTTCAGTTTCTAACTCCCAAGTAATATATATATCATGATAGAGGCGAGGGTGTCCTGTCTTTCGATGAGATGGTGGCTATCGTTTTGGATGAAGTCGACTTTGACGATCCGACTACGAACGTGCGAGGACGTCGCGCCTTAGCAATCGCTAAACCAACTCCGAGAGGTTATTGACCACGCCGAGCACGATCAACGACCACGAAGGTCATTTCCTGCAGCAAACGAAGAACAAGCAAGAAACTAAGATTGCAACTGGATATTGCGAATATAAGAGGAAAGCTTTATTGATCAAGGTGGGGTTACGTGGACGCCTTTGTCCGGTCGTGGAACACAAACGAAACGCTGTGAAGTTGCAGCTATGGCGAACTTTTAATCTAAACAAATCCCAAGTCTAAACGGTGCCCTAAGGGCTGTATATATGGAGGAAGAGGGGTGAATTTCGTGGCCCTTGGTGGAGGGGTCCAAACTAACCCTATCTCTTGTTTCCCACACATACGGACTCTAAAAATAGCCTATACTAATATATTTCGAAATTACATGGGCTGGCCCAATAATAAGGTGACGTGACACCTAGAATAGCCTATGGACGAATATTATGAAGTGGCATCTTGTATATTTCGTCCAAGGCTTCATGCACTCCTTATGGTGGCTTCAAAGTCCTGAAATCATCACTTGTAACTCCGTTCTTGATCCCTTGCATGCCATCAACTCCATGCGTGTTCTTGCTCCAATGTTCACCCTTCTCCAAGCTAGGCCCTTCATTTCTAAGCAAAACAAATGTATCTAATTTAGGCAGCATCATATTCTCATGAACATTAGAATCATTACCAAGAAACGAAAGTACCGGTAATTTAATTGGCGTCTTGTGAGCTCTAGTAATTGGTCCCAGATATGTACACAGAGGGGCTGTGGATGTAACAATGGTATTGATGTCCTCATCATCCTCCCTTCTTGAAATGAAGTCGTCCTCGACGGAAGCTCATCTTCCTCACCCAAATAAGGCTTCAAATCTGCAATGTTAAAAGTGGGACTAACCCCAAAATCTGCAGCAGCTCAAGTTTATATGCATTATCATTTATTTTCTCCAACACCTTAAAGGGACCAGCAGCACGTGGCATTAGTTTTGATTTATGCAAATCAGAAATCTATCCTTACGCAAATGTAACCAAACAAGATCTCCGGTGCAAACACAACATGTTTTCTACCCTTATCTCCAAAGATGTTTATATTTAGCATTCATACGCTCAATGTTTTCCTTAGTTAACTCATGCATTTTTAAAATCAATTCAGCACGTTCTTTAGCATCAAAATTAACCTTCTCCGAAGATGGAAGAGGCAACAAATCAATAGGTGCACGAGGTAGGAAACCATACACAACTTCAAAAGGGCACATCTTAGTAGTAGAATGCAATGAACGATTATAAGCAAATTCAATATGAGGCAAGCATTCCTCCCACATTTTCTTATTATTCTTTAGAACAGCCCTAAGCATAGTAGACAATGTTCTATTGACTACTTCAGTTTGTCCATCGGTTTGGGGTGACAAGTAGTACTAAAAGCAGTTTAGTCCCCAACTTAGCCCATAAACATCTCCAAAAGTGGCTAAGAAATTTAGTATCACGATCTGAAACAATTTTATTTGGCACACCATGCAAGCTTAATAATTTCACGAAAGAACAAATCAGCAACATTGACAAAGATCATCGCTTTTATGACATGGTATAAAGTGTGCCATTTTCGAGAATCTATCCACGACAACAAATATGCTATCCTCCCTTCTTTGTTCTAGGTAAACCTAAAACAAAGTCCATAGATATATCCTCCCAAGGAACACTAGGTACAGCAAAGGCATATATAAGCCATGAGGATTGAGTCATGACTTAGCTTTTTGACATGTAGTGCAATGAGCAATAAAACGCTCAACATCCCGTCTCATCTTTGGCCAAAAGAAATGTGTAGCAAGTACGTCCTCCGTCTTCTTCACGCCAAAGTGTCCCATTAGTCCTCCTCCATGCGCCTCCTGCAACAACAAAAGACGAACGGAGCTAGCTGGAATGCATAGCTTGTTAGCACGGAACACGAATCCATCATTAACGACAAACTTGTTCCATGTTCTTCCTTCTTTACAATTCTGCAATACATCTTTAAAATCAACATCATGCACATATTGATCTTTGATGGTCTCCAAACCAAATATTTTAAAGTCAAGTTGTGAAAGCATAGTATAGCGATGAGACAATGCATCAGCAATAACATTTTCTTTACCCTTCTTGTGTTTAATGACATAAGGGAAAGTCTCAATGAATTCAACCCATTTAGCATGTCTACGATTCAGTTTAGCTTGACTTTTAATATGTTTCAAAGATTCATGATCAGAATGTATAACAAATTCTTTGGGCCATAAATAATGTTGCCATGTTTCTAAAGTCCGAACAAGAGCATATAATTCTTTATCATAAGTAGAGTAATTCAGACTAGGCCCACTCAATTTTTCGTAAAAGTATGCAACAGGTTTGCCATCTTGTAATAACACACCTCCTAATCCAATTCCACTAGCATCACATTCAAGCTCAAAAGTCTTATTAAAATCAGGAAGTTGGAGTAAAGGAGCATGTGTCAACTTATCTTTCAATACCGTGAAGGCTTCTTCCGTGCGGTACCCCAAACAAAAGGCACATCCTTCTTTGTAAGCTCATTGAGAGGTGCAGCAATGGTGCTGAAATCTCTCACAAAACGCCTACAGAAACCAGCGAGTCCAAGAAAACTCCTCACTTGTGTGACCGTTTTGGGCTGCGGCCAACTCTCAATAGCTTCAATCTTGGCTTTATCAACTTCAATTCCTTGTCGAGTAACAACATAGCCAAGAAAAGATACTCAGTCGGTGCAAAAGGTGCACTTCCCAAGGTTACCAAACAAACGTGCATCACGTAGAGCATTAAAAACAGCACGTAAATGTTCCAAATGTTCTTCCAAATATTTGCTATAAATCAGTATATCATCAAAATAGACTACCACAAATCGTCCAATGAAAGCACGTAAAACTTCGCTCATTAATCTCATGAAAGTACTAGGTGCATTAGTTAACCCAAAAGGCATGACTAACCACTCATATAATCCAAACTTAGTTTTAAATGCTGTTTTCCATTCATCTCCCAATTTCATACGAATTTGATGGTATCCACTACGCAAATCAACTTTGGAGAATATTGTTGAGCCACTCAATTCATCAAGCATATCATCTAGCCTAGGAATAGGGTGACGATAACGAATAGTAATATTATTAATGCCTCTACAATCAACACACATACGTGACGTACCATCCTTTTTCGGCACTAGAATAATAGGAACAGCACAAGGACTAAGGGATTCGCGATATAACCTTTGTCGAGCAGCTCCTGTATTTGACGATAATCTCCTTCGTCTCCTCCGGATTGGTACGGTATGGTGCACGGTTGGGTAATGATGCACCGGAATTAAGTCAATTTGATGCTCAATCCCTCGAATAGGTGGTAATCCGGTGGCACGCCTTGTGGAAAGACGTCGCGAACTCTGCAAAATGTTAGTGACAGTAGGGGCAAAGAGGAAGGCACGTCCTCGAATGAAAGTAATGCCTCTTTGCACACAAAAGCATAGCAAACAGATTTGCTAAAATCTAGCTCATCAATATCAGATTTGGTGGCAAGTAAACATGCAATTTTCAATTTAATTTCAGAAACAACACTAGATGGTTTATTATTAGGCTTCATTTGTTGCTCAAATTCTTTTGCCACAATCTGATTTTCGCTCTTATTTTTCTCCTGTTTTGCTTTATTAGCTCTATTAATATCATCTTTCAAAATGGACTCAGGAGTCATAGGAAGCAAAGTAATATTTTTATCCTTATGAACAAGAGCATACTGATTGTTTCTACCATGGTGTCTGAATTTTTATCAAATTGCCATGGTCGACCAAGTAATAAGGAACATGCTTGCATAGGTACCACATCACAATCAACATAATCAGCATATGTAGAGATACTAAAATGCACACGAACAGTACGTGTTACCTTAACCTTGCCGCTGTTGTTGAACCATTGGATGTAGTAAGGATGTGGATGTGGTCTTGTGGTGAGAGATAGCTTCTCCACCATCTCCATGCTAGCCAAGTTGTTGCAGCTCCCTCCATCTATGATAACGCGAATAGAACGTTCCTTCACAACTCCCTTTGTATGGAACAAATTATGCCTCTGATTTTGCTCAGCTTGTGTAACCTGCACACACAAAACACGTTGAGCCACTAAACATTCATACTGTCAAGATCTTCAGCAGCCATGTATTGTGTCTCATGATCGAATCATCTCCACCGTGTTCCTCATGTGTAATAAGAGCCAAAGTCTCCTCATCATAGTCACTAGCGGACTCATACCCACCATCCTCAAGAGCAATCATCACACGCTGAGATTTGCATTCTCTCAAAATGTCCTCTTCCCTTACAACGACGACAAATAATATCACTTGTGTGCCCGTTGACGCCATGGAAGAAGAAGAACTCTGTGCAGGCCGGCGGTGTGCTCTTGGCGATAGTGGTGGTTGTGCTCGCTTTCTTGTATCACGGTTGGAGGTGGCACCTGAAGGAGGTGATGGTGCGGTGGAAGTAGATGATGCACGTGGTGTCCATGATGAAGGTCGACTGCAGAAAAGTTAGTGCGGCGCCAATGCCGATCGATCAAGCACTTCACGCTCAGCTTTACAAGCAAGATGGAATAAACGAGTGATATTATTATAATCCTTATAGTCTAGAATGGTGCGAATCTCTCTATTTAATCCACCCGTAAAAGCGTGCAAGCATAGCTTCATTCTCCTCAACAATACCACATCTAATCAAGCCGGTTTGTAATTCCCGATAATATTCTTCTACAGAATTTTTTCCTTGTCTTAAGCGCTGCAATTTTGAAGTAATTAACGTTGATAGTATGGTGGAACCCAACGAGTACGCATAGCAGTTTTCAAAGCAGCCCAAGTAGCTGGAACAGGATATAATCTACAATGTTGAGACCACCAAACACATGCAAAGCTAGTGAAAGCACAAACAGCAGCAGAACACGTCTCTCCTCGGGATATTGTAAACATGTAAATCGTTGTTCAGTTTCTAACTCCCAAGTAAGATATATATCAGAACATATCGACCCTCAAATGGTGGAATATTCAATTTCAGTTTAGGGAGATGCTCATGATCTCGCACACGAGGGGAGCCCTAACATTGCCATTATTTGCATGTGGACGACACGGTGGTTGTGGTCTTTGGTGGTTGCACGTAGTTCGATCTTGATCAACCTCATCCTCATAATCGTCGCATACTCATCATCCTCCTCGGTACCAGCAGCAGCAAGCGAAGAGCCACAGAAGCACCAACAGCGATGAGCAATGCACAGAATTTTGTCTGGCTCAATAGGAACACGCTGAGCTCGTCCATACTTGATTCGGAAGGGGCGAGTTGTTGTCGTTGCAGAGAGGTGCGATAGGTGCAGCCGGCGGTGGTTGTGGAAAACGCAGCGAGCAATTCATCAAACTTGCTATCAAGCTTTGTTTCAAACGTCTTCTCAATGCCATCTATCTTCTCCATGGCCTCGTCAAATCTGTTTAGCACGTCTTGCACTTGTCCAATCATCATTTGCTGAAACTTATCATGTAGCTGTTTGTTCGTCAGTTCTCCCAATCAGTCTAAATCGACTTGTGATCCCGCCATGGTTAGCAACAATAGAAACACACAAGAATATGATCCTACGGACTACTAGGAAGTGGTGGTGGTGGTGTGGTGGGCGGTCACAAACCGTCAAGCAAATCTCAAATTCTTACCAGTTCTTACCCAAAGAAGAAGCGGTGATCGGCAACCGTTGTAGTCAAAACTCTCAAAGCTTGGCTATAGCGATTACTGTGGAGAACCAAACGCACGACGTAGATGTATGTGGAGCTGGGAAGGCTTATAATATGGTAGCAAAAAGGTCAGAATAATCAATTCAGAGATGCAAAGTTGAATAAACGCTCAACGATTTGAGATCTTGTCTTTGGTCCTAGGCTAGACCGTGCTAGAGACGCGAGCCTAGAACACTAACAAAATCACGGCAAGACGTAAACAAGGGAGGAGCACACTCTGAAATTTTTTTCTTTTTTTTTCCTTTTTTTTGCACTTTTTTCCTCTTTTTTTTTTTTTTTTTTGCTCCGCAACAAATTTTTTGAAAAAGTCTACAAATGGTCTAAAACTACCTAGCCGAATTTTCCGGACTTAGTTTTTTTTTGAAACCGAACTATTTTTCTTCTGCGGATGGCTCGGAAGTTGGGAGTCCTCTCGTCACGACTTCGGAGTATCGCGTGATCTGGAAATCGAGAACAATGCAATAATTACTAGACTCGGACTAGGACTGGTGGCGGAGATGAATCTGTGGAACTCGGATGGTGGCGAAGATGAATCTGTGGAACTCGGATGGTGGCGTAGATGAATCTGGTGGAACTCGGATGGTGGCGGATATATGTTGCGGTGGACTCGGATGGGCGTGATGGCGGTGGATATGTGGTGGCGATATGGATTCGGATTGGCGGTGAATATGTGGTGGTGGTATATGGCAGCGGCGACGTGACAACCTCGTGAATGTAACTCAAACTCTAAAAGACTAGACGCTAAGACCAGCAACTTGACACGACGATGCAACCGCAAATTCAACAAAGCAAATCGAAAAGATTATGCAAAGGCTCAGATTGGTTCGGATGGGATGAACTAACCTAATTTTTTTTGTGGCTTTTTCGTGGACTATAGGTATGAAGAACAGACTCGATCTAAACTACGAAAAACGTAAAATCTCACCGAGCAACCTGAAAACGATACCACTTGATAGAGGCGAGGGTGTCCTGTCTTTCGATGAGATGGTGGCTATCATTTTGGATGAAGTCGACTTTGACGATCCGACTACGAACGTGCGAGGACGTCGCGCCTTAGCAATCGCTAAACCAACTCCGAGAGGTTATTGACCACGCCGAGCACGATCAACGACCACGAAGGTCTGTTTCCTGCAGCAAACGAAGAACAAGCAAGAAACTAAGATTGCAATCTGGATATTGCGAATATAAGAGGAAAGCTTTATTGATCAAGGTGGGGTTCTGTGACGCCTTTGTCTGGTCGTGGAACACAAACGAAGTACGCGAAGTTGCAGCTATGGCGAACTTTTAATCTAAACAAAACCCAAGGGAAAAGCTACTAGATGGATCAACTTATCTAGGAGCAATGGGTGGCGGCCAAGGAGGTGGGAGGAAGTCCCAAGGCAGCCTAAAACTAACCCTAGGTCGTACAAGGCCAATGGGCCCAAGTGGAGGTGACGTAACACCTTTGGACTTGTAGTTTGACTTGGATTCTGCTGCAGCATCAGATTGTTTCGTCCATAACTCAACGCTACTGATGAATTTGAAGGTGAATCCAATTGGGTTGGAAACTACACGAAATCTGTCTTCCAACAAAAAAAGAATCACCCAATTTGGAGTCCGGATGAAAAAGTTATTGATGTTTTGAGTCAGGTATGTCTGTGCAGTCCGAATCTGAGTCCAGAACGTGAGAGACTTGGATTCTATATTCTCTTGGACCAAGCGTGACGTCAGAGAACTTTTTGGACATCAAGTAAATTCCTCTTTGTCCCTTATCTTCATATGTGGATTGTACAAATGTCGCATACACCTGCAATTAGACATGGCACAAAAGTTTGTGAAGTATTTTTGTCCTGGATGACATAAATAAATTATTGCATAGTTTGCATTAGAAATCACCTCACAAACATATATGTATGCAATATTTTTGGTCGTATTCAAGGTAGTCATGTTCTCATCAAAGGGTGTGTAACCCGTAGATCTATTGGGGGTGGTGTTAATGCTCCATAAAACGTGATGTAGGGCGGAACCCTAGGGGCCGATCTTTCACGTTTGGAGTGGATCCTACGGGGAATCACGAAGAACACGCGGAAGCACAAAGGGGAAACACGGGGAAAACGAGAGAGAATCACTAAACCGACAAGGATTCAATCACACAAGTGCTAGATCACCGAACACATAAGGTAGCACAAGATTCAAAATCAACAAAGGAAAGATACAAGGGTAGTCGTTCTTCTCCGTGAGGAGGTCTTGATTGTCTTCCCTTGAAGGGGTCTTGAATCTGCTTGGGGCATCTTCTCCGAAGAGGTCGTGAGCTCCGAGGAGAAGTAACCAAGTGGATGAGCAAGGCTCTCACATAAAATATGAGCTAAATCAATGCTAACCCTAACTAGGAGGAGGTGGGGGGGAGTATATATGGTGCTAGCCCACGAAGGGGTAAGTGAGAGGGGATACATGGGCCCTTGGCCCGTTCTCTGCGCACAGGCAGGTGCCGGATGTCCAGGCTGGGGGCCGGATGTCCGGGGCTTCGCGACGGGCCGGATGTCGGGCTGGCATGGGTGCCCTGCGGTTGCTCTCTGGACAGGCGGGGTCCGGATGTCCGGGCTGGGTGCCGGATGTTCGGCGGCTCGGGAAGAGCCGGGTGTCCGGGCCTCTGGCCGGATGTCCGGGCTGACGGGGTTCAGCTTCTGTACGCGTTCTGTGATGGGTGCCGGATGTCCGGACTGTGGCCGGATGTCCGGGCTTGCGGGAAGGGCCGGATGTCCGGGGCCTGTAGCAGCTGGCTCTTCTTCCTTCTCCTCTTCCATGCTTGGCCTTGGTCCCTTGATTCTCCATTGTCATCTCAGTTGTACCTAAGTATAGGCAAGGTCCATGCATGAGGTAGTAGCCACGTCTCACATGTGGAAAGTGACGGTTCGAAGAGGAGTGAATTCACCTTGTGTCCAATGGCGTATGTTTGAGGTCTCATCATATGTCCTGTTGGGGCTTGGAGAGTAGTCGGAGTGTACATGGGGATGAACGTGGGATGCTCCGCATCATCTCCCCCCCCCCTTGGGAAAGATCCGACCTCGGATCGTGATCCTCATCACCATGGAAATGGTTGTCGTGGACGGACTTGTAGTTGGACGAAGTTGAAGACATGGCGCAATCCAAGTAGTCCAAGGTGTCACCAGAGTGATAGAAATGCAAAAAGAGCAAACACAAGCGACACTCGGAAATACAATGGTTAGCGCACACAAAGTGTCCATGATGTAAAAATGAGTCTGTTGGGCCAGATTGTGCGTGACAAAGCGCATGAAGCTTATCAAGATGATCTAGAATGATATGCAAAGCATTCATTGGAGCAAATGCAATCGTTGTGCACACAAATGTGTTAGGAATATGAGCAATGCAACCACGACAATATGTGGATATTATCATGCAATTGATGGTCGACAATATGATCATTATGTATGAATATGCCATCAAGGAAGATCACAACAAATTTGCTAAGGAAGTGCACAAGCTCAAATATCATGGATGACATGGAAATAGATGCAACAAGGCAATCATAATGTGAGTCAATCCATGCATAGGGTGCAAACTTGTGGTGAGTATGATATGTCCATCAAGCATAACAAGTGTGAGCACAATCAACAAATATGGAGGTGGTGGTACAAAAAGTCAAAGGAGTGTTGATGTACCAAAGCTCGATGTCGTCGCATGAGTGGAGTTCCGAAGATGCATCCAATAAGTCCGAGCGCTCCTCAATGTGAAGGTCCATAGATCCAATCTCCAATGTTGCTCCTCCAGTCGCGAGATGTATCATGTAGACAACAAGAAGGAAACAACAATGAAAGAGTGACCCATCTGATATGTGTAATTGAGGATGGCTCAAAGAGAAGGAGTTCACCTTTATGAGAATGTCGAAAATGTTCGTGTCGCGCATCGTGTATGCCTTCACATGACCAAGTTGTCGCATAACGGCACCGCCTTGTGAATCTTCCAAAATGAAAGAAAATGACAAACACTTGGAAAAACAAATGAGATTAGCTGAAATGCGAAACCTATCATTCGAGAGGTTAGATACCCAACAAGTGAATGCATCATGCTCATCATAAGAAGGTACAAGGCAACATTTCATAGTATGGAGGCATATGATGCAAGAACAACCAAATACAATAGGCTCAAGTAAACAACCATGCATCACAAGTAAGGTGTCAAAGTCTCCAAGATCAATAAGCATAGTATGGTTGCACTCAATACAAGTGGATATGAAAGAGGCAACTAATGGACACAAGAGACAATGATCAAGATATATCATGTGGAGGCATGAGCATATATGTCATCAACCCAAGAAAGCAAGTAAGAGTGGAACATGGGTGATGCAACATAGCAAGCAATCATAGCGATCAAGCAAGCAAACTAGTAGTGCGAAGATGCAACATACTAGAGGGAATAATGGCAAGCATGTCGTGTGTGCCAATAGTGGGCACGAATAATGCACATGACATATCACAAGCATGAAAGCAAGAAATGAGAAATACATCATCAATGTATTGGCGAGAGGCCATATGTAAGTAGCAATGGGGCACCATGACTCTCCCAACACAACAAGCATCATTAGCATGGGGCACATGATAAACATGGCAAAAGCAACAAGAATCTCCACCAAGAATGCAAATACACATAGAAGTATCATAATGGTGAATCATGGGTAGATGCAGGCAAGGGTCACAATTGCATGGCAAAGGCATAGGAGCAAAAATAACATGCAAAGTGAGCATAAGGTGACAATTGATATATAGCCCATAGCCGTGTGAGAGACAAGTAAAAGAGATGTGCGTAGTCCTTGCATGAAGGGAACGGTGGTAAGGACAATTCACGTGATCCCAAAGCATCGTTGCTCTCAAGAGCTCGTTTCGTCAACTCATGGGATTGTGAGGTTGACGAGTGTTCATAAGTACCTTGAAAGTGCAACTAATCCCCGGGTGGTTTTGGTAATTAATAACAACATATATATCATTGAACTAATCATTTCTTGAGAATATTTCAGAAAGTTCAGTGATATGGGTATGGCAATGACTGATGATGTGGACCCCTCAAAATGCTAAGGAAAACATTGGCAAAAGCTCAAGACTCCATTTTTGGTTTAGTGATCCAAGATCACATTGAGTCCATAGGAAAGCCAATACTATTAAAAGGGGGTGAGGTTATGATGATGATCTGGTTGCTCTAAGTGCTTAGTGATTTATCTCTCAAACTATCAGCAATCTTTCATTCCAACATAAACTCATAAGTAATCTCGGTCCCACCGATTCCAAACCCAGTCACACCGAGATGAACCACCTCAGCCATATACCCAAACCCTAAGAATCTCGGATTTTCCGATTCCAAACTCGGTCATACCGAAATTGGTGTTGCCAAGCTTCTGTAACCTTCTGTACTCAAATCGGTGTCACCGAGATGAGAAAGTCGGTCCCACCGAGATTGGCAAACCCTAGACTTTGGAAGAATCGGACTAACCGAGATTGTATTTTCGGTCCCACCGAAAATCCCAACGTTCACAAGATTTGAACTTTCGGTCTCACCGAGTTGTCAACTTCGGTCTGACCGAGATTGGTCAAATGTGTGTAACGGTTGGATTTTGTGTGGAGGCTATAAATACCCTCCACCTCCTCTTCATTCGTGGAGAGAGCCATCGAAAGAACTACCACTCCTACCTTACATTTCTGAGAAGAAAACTACCTACCCTTGTGTTGAGATCAAGTTGCTCCACTCCCACCATATGAAACTTGATTTCTAGCCTTCCCAAGTTGCTTTCCACTCAATCCTTTCTTCCACCACAGCCAAATCAGTGAGGAGAGTTGAGTGTTGGGGAGATTATCATTTGAAGCACAAGAGCAAGGAGTTCATCATCACCAACCCCATCTATTACCTTTTGGAGGTGGTGCCTCCTAGATTGGTTAGGTGTCGCTTGGGAGCCTCCGTCATGATGTGGAGTTGAACCAAGGAGTTTGTAAGGGCAAGGAGATCGCCTACTTCGTGAAGATCTACCCGAGTAAGGCTAGTCCTCCGTGGGCGTAAGCCATGATGGCATAGACAAGGTTGCTTCTTCGTGGACCCTTCGTGGGTGGAGCCCTCCGTGGACTCGTGCAGCCGTTACCCTCCGTGGGTTGAAGTCTCCATCAACGTGGATTGACGATAGCACCACCTATCGGAACCACGAGAAAAAAATCTCCGTGTCTCCAACTTGCGTTTGCTCTTCTCCACCTCTCATTTACTATACGTGCAATTTACTTTCCGCTGCCACAACTCTAGAATTGCATGTGTAGGGTGATACTTGACTTGGTTATCATTGTGAACTTGCTAAGAATCTACTCCAATCAAAAGGCAAAACTTTTAAGTTGTCAAGTAGTCTAATCACCCCCCCTCTAGACATACTTCCGATCCTACATACCTATACAAAACAAAGGCAAAGGAAAAATTGTGTGTGCGTGATATATGTACACATCATCCATCATGATGCACACATGCATGTGTCGGTTAGCACAAAATATCCAATGCTCAAATAAATGAGATGCGTGATATAGAAACATGTCATCCATCATGAGAGGCTTGTTGTTATGTATGGCATAATGGAGACTCAAAGGTTGTAATGCATCATGAGAAATATCTAGAGCATTGTTATTCATGGAATGCATATGGTGTACACTATCATGCGAATCATGCAAAGTATGAAATGCATCAAGATCTCCTAATATGTATGAGGAAACTATGGGGGTCTCCTCATAAGCATGAGTAGCAACATCACATGGAGAATATTGACAACATCCAAAACAATGCATATTTGGAACAATGTGATCATGGCATGTTGATGCGGAGCATCCTTCCATCATCCCCATGGACTCTACATCAACACTCCCAACCCCACAAGGACCTATGACTCGAGCACGTGCAAGAGCTCTCGAAACCAAGGTGACATCACTCCTCTCACAACTCTCTTTCGATTCACATGAGACATGGTTACTACCTCAAACGGAAACTCTATGCATACTCCGGTACCAAGGAGTCAACCATGAAGAGGCTAGGAGGCAAGGAGAACCGGAGGCGGAAGACATACAAGAAGAAGGAGAGGAAAAACCACCAAGGACCAGGATGCCCGGACGATCCGGACCCCGGTCCGGACGATCCGGACCCCGGCCCGGACGATCCGGCTAAATCGCCCAAGGACTCCCGAAGCTCAAACCTGAAGCCGGATCATCCGGACCCAGGCCCGGATCATCCGGACACCGCCCGGACATCCGGACCGCCAGCCGGACATCCGGCCCGTCGCCGCCGCCAGCCGAGCCTCCAGCTCATCCGGGTCCCCACCCGGACCATCCGGACCCTCGTCCGGATCATCCGGCCAGCGCTTGCGTGCGCGTGTTGGGCTGAGCCCATGTACCCCTTCGCCCCCAACTCTATATATAGGACCCCATCTCCTCACTTTGAGACTTAGCGTTGGATTAGCTCATATTTGTGTGAGAGCCTTTGCTCATCCACTCGGTTACTTCTCCTCGGAGATCAGGACCTCCTCGGAGAAGATCCCCCTGCGGATTCAAGACCCCTATCTAGGGAATAACATCAGGGCCTCCTCTTGGAGATGAACGATTCCTTTGTATCCTTACCCTAGTTGACTATGTATCTTGTGGATCTCATGTGTGTATGTTGATCTAGCACTTGTGTGATCGATTCCTTGTTGGTTGAGTGATTCTCTCTCGTTTTCCCCGTGTTTCTCCTCGTTCTTCCGCGTGTTCTTCGTGTTTCCTCCGTAGGATCCCCTCCAAACGTGAAAGATCGACGCTATAGGGTTCCACCCTACATCATATGGTATCATGAGCCACGTTGATCACGTTTTTGGAGCCCCTACCCCTCTTTTTCTAGCTTGATTTTGTTGTTTTCGTCCTAAATCCGAAAATCCCCACAAAAATACCCCCAAATTTTTTGTGATTTGTTGGTTTTGATGATGTTTTGTTGTTTTTGATCCGTGGATTCGGTGTGTAACTCGTGGATCTTGCTTTTCCCCACCTTCTCCCCCTCGAAATCCATCCAAAATCCCCGAAATCGTCAAATTTCTCCCCGTTTTCGTGTTCTTCCCGAGCAGTTCCTGTGCGAAGTTGACCTGCCCGGATCATCCGGACTCCGACCCGGATCATCCGGACGTGCCCGGATCATCCGGCTCCTGGCCCGGATCATCCGGCTTATGCTGACGATGCTGCAGTTCTGCAGTCCCCATCCACCACCACCACCACCTACACCTACATACCACCTCCCCACTCCAACCACCACCACTTCCACTTGCCAAAACCCCAAGACACAACCTCCGTACTACCATTCGAATATTAGTTCGAGAATTTGAGTTGAGATTTCCGTGTCCTATTGTGTTTCAGCTATTTAGGTGCGGTGAGACTTCGACAACAAACGCTCATTTTCGTCGACTACTCATCTTCGCTACGGACGGTAACCTCGACGACATCTTTGTCATACCTTGCAATTGCATTGATAACCATCATAGACCATTTTTTGCGTTGCTTACCCATCGAGACTAGCCATTGAGTATTGCCGACAACGTGACTTGTGCACATTAGTTGCATACACCATATCATACATACCATCGTGGTGCATATATCGGAATCAACTTGTGTGTCACAAAGTTGTCATCGCATACACAATTGCTATCTTCGTTCATCAAGTTTGCATAAGAAAAGAGCTCAAAAGAGAAAGAGCCACTCAAGCTTTTAAGCAAAGAGGAAAGATAAGCAAAGAGCTTATAAGCAACAAGCATAGCATCATACAACATTAAGATTGTCATATAAGATCATCTTGGATCATTGCACCGAAATACCATACACATAGCATACTTGGGATAGAGATCGTTGCATTTTTGCCTAGTAGGTTGTGCACAAGCTCCGTATCCGCCTATTGTACAATCGTGCTAGCGTCTATCTAGTATTGTGCAACAAGAGCATTTTCGTGGATTCCACATTTTGGCTCACTTTTGGTTTGCACAATCCCATTTATCTATTTGCGTGTGTGTTTCCGTGTACCACTACTTTCTTGGTCTACTTGTTGCATATGCGAATTTGCGAATCTTCTTCAACATTTTTGAGTCAAGCTAACGATTACAATTAATTTTGTGCCACCATCCTAACCAAGCTCCACCAAAAGCTTTTACTTGTGTAGGTGTGAGAATCGACAAGGATCGGTACCAATAGTGCTATTTCATTGTCCGCATTTGAGTGAACTTGATTCATCTTTAACTTCGGTCAAAGGTACATTGGTATTCGTTCTTCTCCTTCTACCACTCACAATTTGCTTGAAATGATGGATAGGCCAAGTTCTTCTACAAACCCACTCTTCATCGAGCAAGACGACGACATGTCATCATACGTCACCAAGAGCCACCTCTTTGCCGCACAACGAGCTCTCCATCAAGAGCAACAAGCAATGAGGGAACGCATCGACAACAAGCTCGACGCGCACAAGAAAGAGAACGATGCAAGAATGGACGAGCTCCGCGCCTTGTTGGTGAACCGGCGTACTTCTACTTCCTCACACTCAAGACGGAGCCACTCAAGTCGCCACTCCGATGACTCCTTCTCCGACACATGTACACCATCATCGAACACTCTTCGACGAGCAGCGCGTCAAGACCGTCATGCATCTCGCAACCCGCTACACGACAAGCACCCCTAAGAGCAAGTTGATGAACAAGTTCCTCGTCCTCAATCGAACCAAGTGGCGTTTGCTCAAGCTCAAGAACGACAACGTCTTCATCGCCAACAAGAACAAGAACGAGCGCGCCTACATGACGAGCAACAAGACGCCGAGGCTCAACGTCTTCAACAACAACAACGAGAAGCACAAGCTCTTGAGGCGGAACGTGCCCTTCAAGCATCAAGCCGAGCTATCGCCAACCGCAATCGTGAAAGGCGCAATCAAGAGGAAGCCCTTCGAGAAGAACTCCAAGAGAGGAACTACCATCTGCGTGCGCAACGTCAAGCCCCACAAGCTCCTCCAGCTCAACCCCAACCTGAAGGTCAACAAGAGCAAGTTGATAACGGACTTCCTCCACGCCAAGATCAACATGAGGATGATTACCCTCCACGTCAAGAACGTCATCATCAACATCGACCTCAACACAATGAAGAGCAACGCTATGGCAAGCTAAAGTTCACAATGCCCAAGTTCAATGGAAGCAATGATCCCGAAGAGTACCTCTCATGGGCATTGAAGGTCGACAAAATCTTTCGTTTGCACAACTATGAGGAAGAGAAGAAGATCGCTATGGCATCACTTGAGTTCCAAGACTATGTGCTCATATGGTGGGAACAAGTCCTTGAGCACCGACAAGCAAGAGGTGAACCTCCAATCACCACTTGGGCTCAAATGAAGAATGTCATGCGAGCACGCTTTGTGCCCACCTACTACAACCGCGATCTCTTCAAGAAGCTCCAACTCCTCAAGCAAGGAACAAAGAGTGTTGAAGAATACTACAAGGAAATGGAGATTTCCATGATTCGAGCCAATGTCACGGAGGATGATGAGCAAACAATGGCACGATTCTTGAATGGACTCAACCATCCCATCAAGAAAATCGCCGACTTCCAACTCTACTCCAACCTCATTGAGCTCGTGCATCAAGCTACAAAGGCGGAACGACAAGTGCAAGATGACTTCAAGTACGCCAAGTACTCATCCAAGACATACGGCTTATCCAACAACCAATCTTCAACAACTACTCCAACTTCGACATCAACCAAGCCTTCTCCAAGCAACGACGACAAGTCAAGTTACAAGAAAACTTCCACAAGTTCAAGTCGTCCTCCTCCAACTACAAGCAACTTCAAGCCGCGTGCTTCATCATCTACTCCAACCGATGAGACCGTCAAGACAAGCCCCTTCAAGTGTTTCACTTGCGGCGGCCGAGGCCACAAGTCATATGAATGCACCAACAAGCGCACCATGATACTCAACGACGATGGCACCTACGACTCAATGAGTGAAGATGAAATGGACGCTATTGAGCAAGTGGCCATGCACCGGCGCATCAACGAGGATGAAGATGATCAAGTCTTTTGTGATGAAGATACAAGCCCCGCTCTTGTTGTCTCCAAAGTCTTGACACTTCAACACCAACAAGAAGAAGATCAAAGATGCCATATCTTCCACACAAAGGCCAGCATCAATGGACGATCCATCAAGGTCATCATCGATGGAGGTAGTTGCCACAACTTGGCAAGCGAAGAACTATGCTCCAAGCTCCAATTGGTCAAGAAGAAGCATCCGCAACCCTACAAGGTTCAATGGCTAAGTGACTCCGGCACTATACGAGTTGAGCATACGGTCCAAGTATCCTTCAAAATCGGTGCATATGAGGACACCTTGGAGTGTGATGTGGCCCCAATGACCGTTTGCCACCTCCTCTGATAGAGGCAAAGGTGTCCCGTCTTTCGATGAGATGGTGGATTTCGCTTTGGTGGAAGTCGACTTTGACGATCCGACTACGCGTGCGGACGCGCGCGCTTAGCAATCGCTAAACCAACTCCGAGAGGTTATTGACCACGCCGAGCACGATCAACGACCACGAGGGTCTATTTCCTGCGAGCAAACGAAGAACAAGCAAGAAACCGAGATTGCAATCTGGATATTGCGAATATAAGATGAAAGCTTTATTGATCAAGGTGGGGTTCGTGGACGCCTTTGTGCAGTCGTTGAACACAAACGGCACGGAAGTTGCAGCTATGGCGAACTTTTGATCTAAACAAAACCCAAAGTCTAAACGGTGCCCTAAGGGCTGTATATATGGAGGAAGAGGGGAGAATTTCATGGCCCTTGGTGGAGGGTCCAAACTAACCCTATCTCTTGTTTCCCCACACATACGGACTCTAAAATAGCCTATACTAATGTATTTCGAAATTACATGGGCCTGGCCCAATAATAAGGTGACGCAGACACCTAGAATAGCCTCTGGACGAAATTTATGAAGTGGCATCTTGTATATTTCGTCCAAGGCTTCATGCACTCATTATGGTGGCTTCAAAGTCCTGAAATCATCACTTGTAACTCCTTTCTTGTCCCCTATGCATGCCATCATCTCCATCTGGTTCTTGCTCCAATGTTCATCCTTCTCCAAGCTAGGCCCTTCATTTGTAAGCAAAACAAATGTATCCAATTTAAGCGACATCATATTCTCATGAACATTAGAATCATTACCAAGAAACGAAAGTACACGGTAATTTAGTTGGCGTCTTGTGAGCTCTAGTAATTGGTCCAGTATGTATAGCAGCAGGGGCTGTGGGTGTAACAATGGTATTGATGTCCTCATCATCCTCCTTGGTCGGCCATGGCAATTTGACCGTGGTGTCTTCCACAATGGGCGTACAAACCACTATAGCTTCAAGATGAAAGGCAAAGAATATGTCCTACGACCCATGTCTCCTAGTCAAGTGATAGCCGACAAACAAGCCACCAACCAAAGAGAGAAGAGTGAGATAGTGAGCCACCAAAAAGTGAGTGAGTGCCACAAGCCAAATTTGAGCGCCTTTTCGCCTAGAGAGAAAAACCTCATACTATTCGCCACCAAACATGAGATGAGAGAAGTGTGTGAGAACCCATCGAGTGTGATGCACTTTGTCCTTGTGTGCAAGGATGGAGATACCAAAACTAACACAATTCACGAGCTACCTTTGGTGTTTCAATCTCTTTTGCAGGAATTTCAAGATGTTTTCCCCGATGAGCTACCTCCGGGCCTACCTCCTCTACGAGGCATTGAGCATCGAATTGACCTCATTCCTGGAGCGCCACTTCCAAACAAAGCTCCATACCGTGTCAAGCCCGAAGAAACCAAGGAGATTCAACGGCAAGTACAACAACTATTCGACAACGGTCATGTACGTGAAAGCTTAAGCCCTTCTGCTGTTCCCGTTATACTTGTGCCTAAGCCCGATGGAAGTTTCCGCTTGTGTTCCGATTGTAGACCCATAAATGCTATCATCGTGCGCTATAGGCATCCCATTCCTCGCTTAGATGATATGCTTGATGAACTTAGTGGAGCCAACTGTTTCTCAAAAATTGATCTTAAAAGTGGCTATTATCAAATCCGCATTCATGAGGGTGATGAATGGAAAACTGCTTTCAAAACAAAATTTGGCTTATATGAATGGTTGGTTATGCCTATGGGTTTGTCGGAAGCTCCCGGAACTTTTGTGCGTCTCATGCATCATGTACTTCGTCCATACATTGGAATCTTTGTTGTGGTTTACTTCGATGATATTCTTGTGTTTAGCAAAACCATGAAAGAGCATCTTGATCATGTTAAGCTTGTTTTGCAAACACTTCGAAAGGAAAGTCTTTATGCCAACTTGAAAAAATGCACTTTTGGCGTTGACAAAGTGGTTTTCTTGGGTTTCGTTGTCTCTTCCAAGGGTGTCCATGTTGATGAAACTAAGATCAAAGCAATTAAAACTTGGCCCCAACCCACCCATTTGCAACAAGTGCGAAGTTTCCTTGGTCTTGCAGGTTTTTATCGCCGCTTTGTGAAAAACTTTAGCACTATTGTAGCTCCTTTGCATGCTTTGAGTAAGAAGAAACTCCTTTTGTTTGGGGACCTTTGCAATCAAACGCTTTTGATGAGCTCAAGTCTTTGCTTACTCATGCTCCGATTCTTGCTTTGCCCAATTTTGACAAAACTTTTGAGGTTCATTGTGATGCAAGTGGTACCGGAATTGGCGGAGTTTTAATGCAAGAAAAACGAGTCATTGCTTATTTTAGTGAAAAACTCTCCGATGCTCAACTTCACTATCCCGTGTATGACAAGAAATTGTATGCTTTAGTGCGTGTCCTCCATGTTTGGGAACATTATCTTAGACCTCATGAGTTTGTCATCCATACCGATCATGAAACGCTTAAGTACTTAAAAGGTCAAACTAAATTGAACAAGCGTCATGCCAAATGGAGTGAATTTATTGAATCTTTCCCATATGTGATCAAGTACATTAAGGGCAAGGAAAATGTAGTTGCCGATGCACTTTCACGCATATGAACGCTTGTCACCAACTTGAGTTGAATGTTATTGGCTTTGAGCACATAAAAGATTTATATGCTAGTGATCCATCTTTTGCACCTCATTATGCTAAATGTTTGAGGCATACATCTTGGGAACAATATTACCTCAAGGATGGTTATCTTATGAGAGCTAACAAACTATGCATACCCGAGTCTTCTCTTCGTTTGCTCCTTTTGCAAGAGGCTCATGGAGGTGGACTAATGGGACACTTTGGACGCGACAAGACCTTCGCCACGCTCTCCAAGAACTACTTTTGGCGAAAGATGTTTCGAGACGTCTCACGATTCACCACAAGATGCTCAACATGCCGCAAAGCTAAGTCAAAAGCTCAATCTCATGGTCTTTACATGCCTCTTCCTATTCCTTATCAACCGTGGGAAGACATTAGCATGGACTTTGTACTTGGTTTGCCTAGAACTCAAAATGGAAAGGACTCCGTATTTGTTGTTGTGGACCGATTTTCTAAAATGGCACATTTCATTCCTTGCAACAAGGTAGATGATGCTTCACATATTGCTAATCTCTTTTGTAGAGAAATCTTGCGCCTCCATGGAGTACCAAAGTCAATAGTCTCCGACCGCGACGTCAAGTTCTTGAGTTACTTTTGGAAGACTCTTTGCGCCAAGCTCGAAATCAAGCTCTTGTTCTCTTCCGCATACCATCCTCAAACCGACGGCCAAACGGAGGTGACGAACCGGACACTCTCCACTCTACTTCGCGTGTTGATCAAGAAGAACATCAAGGAGTGGGAGGCGTGTCTACCCATCGCCGAGTACGCCTACAACCACGCAAGACATTCGACGGCTGGCAAGTCCCCCTTCGAGGTCGTCTACGGCTTCAACCCATTGTCCCCATTGGACATTCTACCTCTACCTCTACAAGAGCGCACCAACCTCGACGCAAGTGCCCGTGCAAGCTACATCAAGAAGATGCATGAAGATAGAAGAAACACCATCGAGCGCCAAGTACAACGAATAGCAACCAAACTCAACATCAACAAGCAACCCATGATCTTCAACATAGGCGATCTCATGTGGCTACACCTTCGCAAGGAACGCTTCCCCAATGAACACAAATCCAACCTTCTACCTCGAGCCGATGGACCCTTCAAGGTGATAGCACGCTACAACAACAACGCTTACAAGCTCGACCTACCAAGCGACAAGTACAACGTGAGCGACACCTTCAACATCAAAGACCTCTCGCCTTTCCATGGTGATGAAGATCTAGATCCGAGGTCGGATCCTTTCGAAGGGAGGGGATATGATGCGGAGCATCCTTCCACCATCCCCATGGACTCTACATCAACACTTCCAACCCCACAAGGACCTATGACTCGAGCACGTGCAAGAGCTCTCAAAACCGAGGTGACATCACTCCTCTCACAACTCTCTTTCGATTCACATGAGACATGGTTACTACCTCAAACGGAAACTCTATGCATACTCAGGTACCAAGGAGTCAACCATGAAGAGGCTAGGAGGCAAGGAGAACCGGAGGCGGAAGACATACAAGAAGACGGAGAGGAAAAACCACCAAGGACCAGGATGCCCGGACGATCCGGACCCCGGCCCGGACGATCCGGACAGAGCATGGATGATCCGGACCCCGGCCCAGACGATCCGGCTAAATCGCCCAAGGACTCCCGAAGCTCAAACTTGAAGCCGGATCAGCCGGACCCAGGCCCGGATCATCCGGACACTGCCCGACGTCCGGACCGCCAGCCGGACATCCGGCCCGTCGCCGCTGCCAGCCGAGCCTCCAGCTCATTCGGGTCCCCACCCGGACCATCCGGACCCGCCCGGATCATCCGGACCCTCATCCGGATCGTCCGGCCAGCGCCTACGTGCGCGTGTTGGGCTGAGCCCATGTACCCCTTCGCCCCCAACTCTATATATAGGACCCCATCTCCTCACTTTGAGACTTAGCATTGGATTAGCTCATATTTGTGTGAGAGCCTTTGCTCATCCACTCGGTTACTTCTCCTCGGAGAAGATCCCCCTGCGGATTCAAGACCCCTATCTAGGGAAGAACATCAAGGCCTCCTCTTGGAGATGAACGGTTCCTTTGTATCCTTACCCTAGTTGACTATGTATCTTGTGGATCTCATGTGTGTATGTTGATCTAGCACTTGTGTGATCGATTCCTTGTTGGTTGAGTGATTCTCTCTCGTTTTCCCCGTGTTTCTCCTCGTTCTTCCGCGTGTTCTTCGTGTTTCCTCCGTAGGATCCTGATGCGGAGCATCCTACGGACATCACCATGTCAAGAGCCCATTTGGCAAGTGACACGTACGACATCTACTTCACACACACTAAGGTGAATCATCTCCTTTACACGTGCTCACTTGACCCCTTCGAGGATGGCATACTACTTGACACTTCTCCCGTGTGCATGCATAGGTATTGTCGGAACTTTACGGACGACGAGGAGGAGTGCAAGCACCAAGGAACGGCTACACCATCTGCGAGGGAAGCGTGGAAGAGAAGACGGAAGAAAGGAAGAAGAAGAACGGAGCAGGACTAGAGTTGCCCGGATCATCCGGACCCCCAGCCGGACGATCCGGACCAAGCCCGGATGATCCGGACGACCTCCCGGACGATCCGGCTAATGCGCCCGAAGACAACAGAACCTGTTCGACGAAGCCGGATCATCCGGACGGTCGCCCGGATCATCCGGGCCACCATCCGGATCATCCGGACCCCGCCTGCGTGCGTGACTTGGGCCTAAGCCCGTGTACCCCTTCGCCCCTCACTTACCCCTTCGCCCCTTGGGCTATAAATAGACCTCCTCCACCTCCTTTCTAGGGTTAGCAAAGTGATAGCTCATTCTTAAGTGAGCTTTGCTCCTACCTATCTCTACTCTTGAGAGTGAGAGACCACTACTCCATTGGAGGCCAAGACCTCCATCTAGGAGAAGATCCCCCTGCGGATGCAAGACCCTTCTTTAGGGAAGATCCATCTAGGATATCATCAAGACCTCCTCTTGGAGATGAACCTTACCTTGTATCTTTCCCTTTGTTGTTCATGTACCTTGTGATCTTGTGTGTTTGATTGTCTAGTGGATGTGTGATTTGGACTTGTTCTTGAGTGTTTCCCCTTGTGATTTCTCCCCGTTCTTCCCCGTGTTCATCGTGTTCTTCGAGGGATCCCACTTCAAACGTGAAAGATCGACGAATTAGGGTTCCACCCTACATCATATGGTATCATGAGTCACGTTGATCACGTTTTTGGAGTCCCTCTCACCGTTTTCTAGCCTTCTTTTGCTTGATTTCGTCCTAAATCCGAAAATCCCCACCAAAATTAGCCCCAATTTTTTTTGTGATTTGTTGGTTTGATGATGTTTTGTTGATTTTGATCCGTGGATTTACTTGGTTTCAAGTGGATCTAGCTATCTCCCCAAGTTTCCCCACCTTCCATCCACAAAATCTCTCAAATTTTGCCCCGAAAATCATCCATTTCCGCCCAAAAATTCGTCCCCGAGAGGAAATCCCGAGCAGTTTGACTTGCCGGATCATTGAAGTGCTCCGGATCATCCGGATCCACCCGGATCAGCTGGACCATCTCCGGATGTCCGGACGCCCGCACGACGTAAATCCGGTTGTGAACCCGGATCATCGGACCTACTCCCGGATGTCCAGGTAACCTCTTTCTTGACTCGGCTGAATTCTTGTTTCAGTCATAACTAATTCATCCGGAGTCCGATTTTGACGTTCTTTAGCTCGTTTTGAAGCTCTTGACATCCCCCATCCCACAAAAATACCACCACCATCATTTGACTCCATAAAAGTTTTGAAAATTTGGCAAGTTTTCCTAGGCCATCCACCATATCATCCGCATAGCCACCACCGACTTCCGCAACCTAACCCATTTTGTTCCCCATAGCATTTGAGGTTGTTTGAGTACTGACTTGAGTCTCCTAAGGTGTTTCGGCTACTTAGGGACGGTTGCTTCTTCATCAACCACCACCACCACCACTTCCACATAACCTTCCCACCATACACTTCCGACCACCCAAACTTAACCCAATTGTTGTTTGAGCTTGTTTGAGTTGTGGCTTGTGTCTCCTAAGGTGTTTCGGCTACTTAGGGACGACAACTTCAACTCCGACTTGTGTTTAGCCCATCATTCCACTTCCGCATTGCCTAGTGCAACACCACCATCGCTTTCCGCTACCACCATTTGACATTTCTCATTTGAGATTTTGAGTTTGTGGTTTTTCCGTTTCCTAAGGTGTTTCGGCTACTTAGGGACGAGTCTCCATCATCTTGGTATCTACACCAAGAACACCGCCACTCATCATCGCAAAGGACGGTAACCTCGACGACACCATTGTATATTCCCTTGCAATTGCATTGTTAACCCCTAGCCCATTTTGCGTTACTTGCCTATCGAGACTAGCCATTTGAGTATTGCCGGCAACGTTACTTGTGCACATTAGTGGTCCGTACTTTCCATTGCATACATACCATATCATATTGGTATCATCTTGCTATCATATCATCCATTGTGCCTCAAGTTTGTTCCCGCATATACACAATTGCTATCTTGGTTTGTGCATTGTGCAAAAGTGGCCATAGAAAAAAAATAGAAAAAGCTTTTAAGCAAAAAGAGAGCAAAGAGCTCGTGAGCAAGTGCCATAGCATCATACCCCATTGCACATAAGAGCCATACCAAAATCTACATCATATGATATCATGCTTGAGAGAAACACCGAGAACCATACATACATAGCATACTTGGGATAGAAGTTTATCCATTTCGCATCTATAGGTTGTGCACAAGTGTCGTATCCGCCTATTGAGCAATCGTGCTAGCGTCTCTCTTGAGTTGTGCAACACGAGCGTTTTGGTGGATTCCACATTTTGAGCTCATTCCTTGGTTGCACGACCCCATTTATCTATCCGTGTGTGTGTTTCCGTGTGCCTTTCATTGCTACTGGTCCATTTGTTTCACTTGCGAATTTGTGAATCTCTTTCAACATTATTGACTCTTGCTAACATTTTGCATCAAATTTTTGTGCCACTATCCTCACCGAGCTCTACCATAAGCCTTTACTTGTAGGTGTGAGTGAACAAGTCCGATACCAATTCCACTATTCTTTCATCTCACATTGAGTGAAACGGGATACATCCTCAACTTTGGGAAAAGGTAACTTGGTATTGTTTATCTCATTTCCTACTCACCTCTACTCGAGTCTTGTGATGGATAGGCAAGGCATTTCACTTTCGGTCTACAACAACAACGACGAGTTCGATGCCATGAATAACAACTACGACGCCAAGATGGACAAGCGCATGGAGGAGATCAAGGCCCTCATCAAGTCCTACAAGCGATCTTCCTCATCTTTGAGAAGACGCTCAAGAGCACATCCTTCCGAGCTACCACCTCCGGCAAGATCACATCGGCATCGACACCATTACCAACAAGAATGTGAAGGTCAAGAGCTCAACACCAACAACCGCTCAACGACTCCACCATCTCCCTTGGCATCTTCGCCAAGCAACTTCAAGGCATCTTCGCCTACGGACATATGGCATCTTCGCCAACAAGAACCTCAAGACTACACTCAAGAGAAGCTACACAAGCTCAAGTCTGCGACTTCCACGAGCTACTACGACCTCGACACCGACCACAAGATTCCTTTCTATGGGACTCAAGAACCCGAGGAGTACCTCGAGTGGGAGCGTTTGATGGACGACTACCTCAAGCTACATCAAGTTCGTCCCGAAGATCAAGTGAAGTGCGCCACAAGAAACTTCCACGACTACGCCTCGACATGGTGGCTTCACACACCTTCGGAGTACTACGACATGAGTTGGCCCAAGATGAAGAAAGCTTTGCGGCGAGAGTTTGTGCCTCCAACCTACACGGAACAACTTCGACGCCAATTAGAGAACACCACCCAAGGATCCAAGTCCATCGACAAATACTTCAAGGAGATGATGATTGCCTTGCGACGAGCCGGCATGGACGACCCCATTTCGATGAAGTTCCACTTCATGATGGGATTGCACAACGACATCGCCAAGACCATCGTCCTCGAGAACTACAAGTCCATCGACGACTACTACATTGGTGCTCTCAAGGCGGAACAAGAACTCATGAAGGCCAAGGCTTCTCCACCCCAAGCAAACTTCGCGGCGACCAAGCTCTACGACAAGGATGAGGCTAGTATGATAGAGGCGAGGGTGTCCCGTCTTTCGATGAGATGGGGGCTATCGTTTTGGATGAAGTCGACTTTGACGATCCGACTACGAACGTGCGAGGACGTCGCGCCTTAGCAATCGCTAAACCAACTCCGAGAGGTTATTGACCACGCCGGAGCACGATCAACGACCACGAAGGTCTGTTTCCTGCGAGCAAGCGAAGAACAAGCAAGAAACTAAGATTGCAATCTGGATATTGCGAATATAAGAGGAAAGCTTTATTGATCAAGGTGGGGTTCTGTGACGCCTTTGTCTGGTCGTGGAACACAAACGAAGTACGGGAAGTTGCAGCTACGGCGAACTTTTAATCTAAACAAAACCCCAAAGTCTAAATGGTGCCCTAAGGGCTGTATATATGGAGGAAGAGGGGTGAATTTCGTGGCCCTTGGTGCAGCGGTCCGAAACTAACCCTATCTCTTGTTTCCCCACACAAACGAACTCTAAAAATAGCCTATACTAATGTATTTCGAAATTACATGGGCCTGGCCCAATAATAAGGTGACGCAGCACCTAGAATAGCCTCTGGACGAAATTTATGAAGTGGCATCTTGTATATTTCGTCCAAGACTTCATGCACTCATTATGGTGGCTTCAAAGTCCTGAAATCATCACTTGTAACTCCATTCTTATCCCCCTTGCGCATGCCATCATCTCCATGCTTGTTCTTGCTCCAATGTTCATCCTTCTCCAAGCTAGGCCCTTCATTTGTAAGCAAAACAAATGTATCCAATTTAAGCACATCATATTCTCATGAACATTAGAATCATTACAAAGAAGCGAAAGTACACAGTAATTTACTTGGCGTCTTGTGAGCTCTAGTAATTGGTCCAATATGTATAGCAGCAGGGGCTGTGGGTGTAACAATGGTATTGATGTCCTCATCATCCTCCCTTCTTGAAATGAAGTCGTCCTCGACGGAAGTTCATCTTCCTCACCCAAATATGGCTTCAAATCTGCAATGTTAAAAGTGGGACTAACCCCAAAATCTGCGGGCAGCTCAAGTTTATATGCATTATCATTTACTTTCTCCAACACCTTAAAGGGACCAGCAGACGTGGCATTAGCTTTGATTTGCGCAAATCAGAAATCTATCCTTACATAAATGTAACCAAACAAGATCTCCGGTGCAAACACAACATGTTTTCTACCCTTATCTCCAGCAAGTTTATATTTAGCATTCATCGCTCAATGTTTTCCTTAGTTAACTCATGCATTTTAAAATCAATTCAGCACGTTCTTTAGCATCAAAATTAACCTTCTCGAAGATGGAAGAGGCAACAAATCAATAGGTGCACGAGGTAGGAAATCATACACAACTTCAAAAGGGCACATCTTAGTAGTAGAATGTAATGAGCGATTATAAGCAAATTCAATATGAGGCAAGCATTCCTCCCACATTTTCTTATTATTCTTTAGAACAGCCCTAAGCATAGTAGACAATGTTCTATTGACTACTTCAGTTTGTCCATCGGTTTGGGGTGACAAGTAGTACTAAAAGCAGTTTAGTCCCCAACTTAGCCCATAAACATCTCCAAAAGTGGCTAAGAAATTTAGTATCACGATGCGAAACAATAGTATTTGGCACACCATGCAAGCGAATAATTTCACGAAAGAACAAATCAGCAACATTGACAAACATCATCGCTTTTATGACATGGTATAAAGTGTGCCATTTTCGAGAATCTATCCACGACAACAAATATGCTATCCTCCCTTCTTTGTTCTAGGTAAACCTAAAACAAAGTCCATAGATATATCCTCCCAAGGAACACTAGGTACAGGCAAAGGCATATATAAACCATGAGGATTGAGTCGTGACTTAGCTTTTTGACATGTAGTGCAGCGAGCAATAAAAGCGCTCAACATCCGTCTCATCTTTGGCCAAAAGAAATGTGTAGCAAGTCGTCCTCCGTCTTCTTCACGCCAAAGTGTCCCATTAGTCCTCCTCCATCGCCTCCTGCAACAACAAAAGACGAACGGAGCTAGCTGGAATGCATAGCTTGTTAGCACGAACACAAATCCATCATTAACGACAAACTTGTTCCATGTTCTTCCTTCTTTACAATTCTGCAATACATCTTTAAAATCAGCATCATGCACATATTGTTCTTTGATGGTCTCCAAACCAAATATTTTGAAGTCAAGTTGTGAAAGCATAGTATAGCGACGAGACAATGCATCAGCAATAACATTTTCTTTACCCTTCTTGTGTTTAATGACATAAGGGAAAGTCTCAATGAATTCAACCCATTTAGCATGTCTACGATTCAGTTTAGCTTGACTTTTAATATGTTTCAAAGATTCATGA
Source organism: Aegilops speltoides (assembly GCA_021437245.1). Lineage (NCBI taxonomy): Eukaryota > Viridiplantae > Streptophyta > Magnoliopsida > Poales > Poaceae > Aegilops > Aegilops speltoides. The sequence continues at coordinate 215,011,134 of CM038144.1, forward strand.
TCAGAATGTATAACAAATTCTTTTGGCCATAAATAATGTTGCCATGTTTCTAAAGTCCGAACAAGGGCATATAATTCTTTATCATAAGTAAAATAATTCAGACTAGGCCCACTCAATTTTTCAGAAAAGTATGCAACAGGTTTGCCATCTTGTAATAACACACCTCCTAATCCAATTCCACTAGCATCACATTCAAGCTCAAAAGTCTTATTAAAATCAGGAAGTTGGAGTAAAGGAGCATGTGTCAACTTAGCTTTCAATACCGTGAAGGCTTCTTCCTGTGCGGTACCCAAACAAAAGGCACATCCTTCTTTGTAAGCTCGTTGAGAGGTGCAGCAATGGTGCTGAAATCTCTCACAAAACGCCTATAGAAACCAGCGAGGCCAAGGAAACTCCTCACTTGTGTGACCGTTTTGGGCTGCGGCCAACTCTCAATAGCTTCAATCTTGGCTTTATCAACTTCAATTCCTGTGGAGTAACAACATAGCCAAGAAAAGATACTCGGTCGGTGCAAAAGGTGCACTTCCCAAGGTTACCAAACAAGCGTGCATCACGTAGAGCATTAAAAACAACACGTAAATGTTCCAATGTTCTTCCAAAGATTTGCTATAAATCAGTATATCATCAAAATAGACTACCACAAATCGTCCAATGAAAGCACGTAAAACTTCGTTCATTAATCTCATGAAAGTACTAGGTGCATTAGTTAACCCAAAAGGCATGACTAACCACTCATATAATCCAAACTTAGTTTTAAATGCTGTTTTCCATTCATCTCCCAATTTCATACGAATTTGATGGTATCCACTCGCAAATCAACTTTGGAGAATATTGTAGAGCCACTCAATTCATCAAGCATATCATCTAGCCTAGGAATAGGGTGGCGATAACGAATAGTAATATTATTAATGCCTCTACAATCAACACACATACGTGACGTACCATCCTTTTTCGGCACTAGAATAATAGGAACAGCACAAGGACTAAGGGATTCGCGTATATAACCTTTGTCGAGCAGCTCCTGTACTTGACGCATAATCTCCTTCATCCCTCTGGATTGGTGCGGTATGGTGCACGGTTGGGTAATGATGCACCGGAATTAAGTCAATTTGATGCTCAATCCCTCGAATAGGTGGTAATCCCGGTGGCACGTCTTGTGGAAAGACGTTAGCGAACTCCTGCAAAATGTTAGTGACAGCAAGGGGGCAAAGAGGAAGGCACGTCCTCGAATGAAAATAATGCCTCTTTGCACACAAAAGCATAGCAAATAGATTTGCTAAAATCTAGCTCATCAATATCATATTTGGTGGCAAGTAAACATGCACTTTTCAATTTAATTTCAGAAGCAACAGTAGATGGTTTATTATTAGGCTTCATGTGTTGCTCAAATTCTTTTGCCACAATCTGATTTTCACTCTTATTTTCCTCTGTTTTGCTTTATTAGCTCTATTAATATCATCTTTCAAAATGGACTCAGAGTCATAGGAAGCAAAGTAATATTTTTATCCTTATGAACAAGAGTATCTTGATTGTTTCTACCATGGTGTACTGAATTTTTATCAAATTGCCATGGTCTACCAAGTAACAAGGAACATGCTTGCATAGGTACCACATCACAATCAACATAATCAGCATATGTAGAGATACTAAAATGCACACGAGCAGTCGTGTTACCTTAACCTTGCCGCTGTTGTTGAACCATTGGATGTAGTAAGGATGTGGATGTGGTCTTGTGGTGAGAGATAGCTTCTCCACCATCTCCATGCTAGCCAAGTTGTTGCAGCTCCCTCCATCTATGATGGCCTTGAATAGAACATTCCTTCACAACTCCTTTGTATGGAACAAATTATGCCTCTGATTTTGCTCAGACTTGTGTAACTGCACACTCAAAACACGTTGAGCAACTAAACATTCATACTGTCGGCATCTTCAGCAGCCATGTATTGTGTCTCATGATCGAATCATCTCCACCGTGTTCCTCATGTGTAATAAGAGCCAAAGTCTCCTCATCATAGTCACTAGCGGACTCATACCCACCATCCTCGTTAGCAATCATCACACGCTGAGATTTGCATTCTCTCATAAAATGTCCTCTTCCCTTACAACGACGACAAATAATATCACTTGTGTGCCTGTTGACGCCATGGAAGAAGAAGAGCTCTGTGCAGGCCAGCGGTGTGCTCTTGGCAGATAGTGGTGGTTGTGCACGCTTTCTTGTATCACGGTTGGAGGTGGCACTGAAGGAGGTGATGGTGCGGTGGAAGTAGATGATGCACGTGGTGTCCATGATGAAGGTCGACTGCAGAAAAGTTAGTGCGGCGCCAATGCTGTCGATCCTGCACTTCACGTTCAGCTTTACAAGCAAGATGGAATAAGCGAGTGATATTATTATAATCCTTATAGTCTAGAATGGTCGAATATCTCTATTTAATCCACCCGAAAAGCGTGCAAGCATAGCTTCATTCTCCTCAATAATACCACATCTAATCAAGCCGGTTTGTAATTCCGATAATATTCTTCTCAGAATTTTTACCTTGTCTTAAGCGCTGCAATTTTTGAAGTAATTCACGTTGATAATATGGTGGAACCCAACGAGTACGCATAGCAGTTTTCAAAGCAGCCCAAGTAGCTGGAGCAGGATATAATCTAGAATGTTCGGACCACCAAACACATGCAAAGCTAGTGAAAGCACAAACAAGCAGCAGAACACATCTCTCCTCGGGATATTGTAAACATGTAAATCGTTGTTCAGTTTCTAACTCCCAAATAAGATATATATCAGGAACATATCTACCCTCAAATGGTGGAATATTCAATTTCAGTTTAGGGAGATGGTCATGATCTCGTACCTGAGGGGGAGCCCTAACATTTCCATTATTTGCATGTGGACGACCTGGTGGTTGTGGTGCTGGTGGTTGCACGTAGTTCTGATGTTGATCAACCTCATCCTCGTAATCTCCCACATAATCATCCTCCTCGGTACCAGCAGCAGATAGCAGGAGCCAAAGAAGCCCCAACAGCGAGAGCAGCGGCACCAGAATTTTGTCTGGCTCAATAGGAACACGCTGAGCTCGTCCATCTTGATTCGGAAGGGGCGTAGTTGTTGTCGTTCTTGAGAGGTGCGATAGGTGCAGCCGGCGGTGGTTGTGGAAAACGCACGAGCAATTCATCAAACTTGCTATCAAGCTTTGTTTCAAACGTCTTCTCAATGCCATCTATCTTCTCCATGGCCTCGTCAAATCTGTTGAGCACATCTTGCACCTGTCCAATCATCATTTGCTGAAACTTATCATGTAGCTGTTTGTTCGTCACGTTCTCCCAATCAGTCTCATCGACTTGTGATCCTACCATGGTTAGCAGCAAATAGAAACACACAAGAATATGATCCTACAGACTACTAAGAAGTGGTGGTGGTGTATCACAAACCCGTCAAGCAAATCTCAAATTCTTACAGTTCTTACCCAAAGCGGTGGTGATCGGCAACCGTTGTAGTCAAAACTCTCAAAGCTTGGATATAGCGATTACGGGGAGAATCAAGCATACGACGTAGATGTATGTGGAGCTGGGAAGGCTTATAATATGGTAGCAAAAAGGTCGAGCAATAATCAATTCGAGAGATGCAAAGTTGAATAAGCGCTCAACGACGGCATCTTGTCTTTGGTCCTAGGCTAGACCGTGCTAGAGACGCGAGCCTAGAACACTAACAAAATCACGGCTGCTGCGTAAACAAGGGAGGAGCACACTCTGAATTTTTTTCTCTTTTTTCCTTTTTTTGCACTTTTTTTCCTTTTTTTTTTTGCTCATAACAAATTTTTTTCGGAAAAGTCTACAAATGGTCTAAAACTGCCCACCAGAATTTTCCGGACTTAGTTTTTTTTTTTGAAGCTGGAACTATTTTTCTTCTGCGGATGGCTTGGAAGTTGGGGAGTCCTCTGCTTTGTCACGACTCGGAGTATCGCGTGATCTGGAAATCGAGAACAATGCAACAATTCTTGGACTCGGACTAGGACTGGTGGCGGAGATGAATCTAGTGGAACTTCGGACTGGTGGCGGAGATGAGTCTGGTGGAACTCGGATTGGTGGCGGAGATGAATCTGGTGGAACTTCGGATGGTGGCGGATATATGTTGCAGGTGGACTCGGATGGGCGAGATGGCGGCGGATATGTGGTGGCGTATATGGATTCGGATTGGCGGTGAATATGTGGTGGTGGTATATGGCAGCGGTGACGTGACAAACTGTGAACAGAACTCAAAACTCTAAAAGACTAGACGCTAAGACCAGCAACTTGACACGACGATGCAACCGCAAATTCAACAAAGCAAATACAGAAAAGATTATGCAAAGGCTCAGATTGGTTTGGATGGGATGAACTACCCTAATTTTTTTTTTTTGGCTTTTTCGTGGACTATAGGTATGAAGAACAGACTCGATCTAAACTACGAAAAACTGTAAAATCTCACCGAGCAACCTGAAAACTGATACCACTTGATAGAGGCGAGGGTGTCCCGTCTTTCGATGAGATGGGGGCTATCGTTTTGGATGAAGTCGACTTTGACGATCCGACTACGAACGTGCGAGGACGTCGCGCCTTAGCAATCGCTAAACCAACTCCGAGAGGTTATTGACCACGCCGAACACGATCAACGACCGCGAAGGTCATTTCCTGCAGCAAGCGAAGAACAAGCAAGAAACTAAGATTGCAATCTGGATATTGCGAATATAAGAGAAAGCTTTATTGATCAAGGTGGGGTTACTGTGGCGCCTTTGTGCAGTCGTGGAACACAAGCGAAATCTGTGAAGTTGCAGCAATGGCGAACTTTTAATCTAAACAAAACCCCAAAGTCTAAGCGGTGCCCTAAGGGCTGTATATATGGAGGAAGAGGGGTGAATTTCATGGCCCTTGGTGGAGGGGTCGAAACTAACCCTATCTCTTGTTTCCCCACACATACGGACTCTAAAAATAGCCTATACTAATGTATTTCGAAATTACATGGGCCTGGCCCAATAATAAGGTGTGTGACACCTAGAATAGCCTCTGGACGAAATTTATGAAGTGGCATCTTGTATATTTCGTCCAAGGCTTCATGCACTCATTATGGTGGCTTCAAAGTCCTGAAATCATCACTTGTAACTCCATTCTTGTCCCCCTTGCGCATGCCATCATCTCCATGCTTGTTCTTGCTCCAATGTTCATCCTTCTCCAAGCTAGGCCCTTCATTTGTAAGCAAAACAAATGTATCCAATTTAGGCAGTATCATATTCTCATGAACATTAGAATCATTACCAAGAAACGAAAGTACCTTGTAATTTAGTTGGCGTGCGCGAGCTCTAGTAATTGGTCCAATATGTATAGCAGCAGGGGCTGTGGGTGTAACAATGGTATTGATGTCCTCATCATAGTACCACCAAGATGTCCAAGCCCGACGAGCTCCAAGACGATGCTCCCAAGTGCGACTTCATCGCCATCCCTCTTTGTTGCATCGATGATGCCGAGTCTACTTCGACTCTTTTTCAAGACGGTAAGGCGACGAGTTCGACTATGGAGACCTTCAAGGACCAAGCTTTGGAGGCAAGTGACAAGGTGGCGAGCAAGGATGATGCTTCCATCTTAGGAGGCGAGAGTGATGATGTGCCATCTTCGGCCTTCATCCACGACGAGAGTGATGTTGAGCCATCTTCGGCCTTCATCCACGACGAGAGTGATGATGTGCCATCTTCGGCCTTCATCCACGGCGACCACGATGAGATGGTTGAGTATGGGACTTTCCCTTCGACCACGGCGACGTATGATGACTTGAGTGACTTGTGCCACCATATTGAGAGTGAGAGTGACTTCACCACTAGCCCCATATATGATGAGTTGCCACAATTCCCATGTGAGGAGAGCCACAACCCCACCACTTGAGTGAGATGGTGACTCCACCATACGTGAGTTTGAGTGCACCTATTTTGAGGGAGTGAGTGAACCACCACATAGAGAGAGTGAGATAGTTGATAGGTCTCGTGAGGCCATTTGCATTTCTAACAACTTGACCTCTACCTCTATTGTGTCTTCTCGTTTGGTGCTAGGTCCCATTTATGATGACGCACCGATCCTCGACGACTTCGTCCTACCTTTGGACAAGACGATGGCCATCGTGGATTATGATGCACCGCCCACATGGTTCCATCAAGATGATGATGATGACCACCATTTGGTCTTTCCTACCTCACCTACACCACTTGAGTGGAATGACAAAGGTAACATAGGTGAAGGTGATGCTCTAGTCCCACTAGTGGACATTCTTGACATCGATTGCTTGCATGATGTTGATCCACCTATTGCCATGCTTCATGCTAGTATGATTTCCCCATGCGATGATCTGCCCATTTATGGTGAGTATGATGATTCTATTGTGGAGTCTATTAGTTGTGATGCCATGTTACATAGGATTTCTTGTGACAATTCTTTAGGTCACATCATGTTTGATAATCCGCTTGCCTTGTCATATGCTATGCATGAGATCAACCATATGTCTTATTTGCAATCTCTTTATAGTGACTATGCATATGCCATTAAAATAAACCCAATTTGCACATATGGCATAGATGACAAGCCCATGGTTATTGGCATTTGTTTCTCTTGTGATGATATTGATATGCTCCCTTTGCATCATTTATCTCATATGCCATGCCATGACCACCTAACCGGATATGCATTGTTTTGGATGTTGTCCATTTTCTCCATATGATGTTTCGATATTGCTCATGAGGAGACCCCATAGTTTCCTCATACATGTTAGGAGAATTTGATCCATCCCATTCATTGCATGATCCCAATACTTGTGTGCACCATATGCTCCCCATGAAAAACATGCTTTTGATGTGCCATATACTTGTTTGCTCAATTTGTGTCCCCATCGTGTCATACATAATAACTATTCTTTCATGATGGATGACATGTTCCTATACCATGCATCAAATTTCTTTGAGCGATGCCTATCTTGTGCTAACTCACACGTGCACATACACATCATGATGGATGATGTGTACATTTACCACACACACAATTTGTTTCGTTTGTGTCTCTTTTGTTTAGGTACCCATGCATACTTGTCAACTTCGCAATCCCACGAGTTGACAAAACGAGCTCTAGAGAGCAATGACGATTTGGGATCCCGTGGACTATCTTTACCACCGTTCCCTTCGCGCAAGGACTACGCACAACTCCTCTACGTGGCTCTCACACGGCTATGGGCCATTTACCACTTCTCACATTATGCTCATTTTACCGTGTTCACTTTGCATGCTATGCTTGCTTCTATGCCTTTTCCATGCAATTGTGACCCTTGCTTGCATCTACCCATGTTTCATCATTATGCTACTTCTATGTGTATTTGCATGCTTGGTGGAGATCCTTGTTGCTATTGCCATGTTTATCATGTGCCCCATGCTATTGTCCTCATATCTTGCTTTCATGCTTGTGCTATGACATGTGAATTATTCATGCCCACTATTTGCACCAATGACATGCTTGCCATGATTCCTCCTAGTATGTTGCATCTTCGCACTACTAGCATACTTGCCTTGATTGCTATGATTGCTCGCTATGTTGCATCACCCATGTTCCACTACTTGCTTTCTTGGGTTGATGACATATATGCTCATGCCTCTCACATGCTTAAGCAGTTGCCTCACACATGATGAACAATTTCTCTTTCTATTGTGTTGAGTGCCACGATATCTTCACTACACCCTATGCACGTTATGCTTGGATTGTCTTGCACTTGCCCCATGTGTTTAGACATTTCACTATATTTGTTGTTGTGAATGACTCTTATGCCTACCATAGACCGTTCGTTGAGCTCTTTATGCATGCTTGCTATGACCTTGAGGTAGATGCTTGTTCACTTATCAGATATATTTGCATCTTGACCTCCCATTTACATGCTTGTTCCCATGATGTACCTGAATGTGCTCAATTTATATGTCCAAATGTCATGACACACTTCTTTGTCAAACCATATGCTATGCTTGATGACAACACTTGTTGGGTGAATAACCTCTTGAATGCTTGGTTTTGCTCTTACGACAACCACATTTCTTTTTCCAAGTGCTTGTTATCTTTGCTACTTTTGAAGGAATTACAAGACGGTGCGACATTGGAGAGTGCCCATTTGGAACTTCAAGATGACAAGAACGTGGTGATCAACCACTTCTACACGGCAACGCCATCTCTTTCCCATGGTGATTTGGTATTCGATCCGAGGTCGGATCTTTCCCAAGGGGGAGGGGATGATGCGGAGCATCCTACGGACATCACCATGTCAAGAGCCCATTTGGCAAGTGACATGTACGACATCTACTTCACACACACTAAGGTGAATCATCTCCTTTACACGTGCTCACTTGACCCCTTCGAGGATGGCATACTACTTGACACTTCTCCCGTGTGCATGCATAGGTATTGTCGAAACTTTACGGACGACGAGGAGGAGTGCAAGCGCCAGGAACGACTACACCATCCGCGAGGGAAGCGTGGAAGAAAGCGGAAGAAAGGAAGAAGAAGAACGGAGCAGGATGGAGTTGCCGGATCATCCGGACCCCTAGCCGGACGATCCGGACCCGAGCCGGATGATCCGGACAACCTCCGGACGATCCGCTAACGCGCCCAAGGCAGCAGAAACTGTTCGACGAAGCGGATCATCCGGACGGTCGCCGGATCATCCGGACCCCGACACCGGATCATCCGGGCCACCATCCGGATCATCCGGACCCCGCTGCGTCGTGACTTGGGCGAAGCCCGTGTACCCCTCGCCCCTCACTTACCCCTTCGCCCCTTGGGCTATAAATAGACCTCCTCCACCTCCTTTCTAGGGTTAGCAAAGTGATAGCTCATTCTTGATGAGCTTTGCTCCTACCTATCTCTACTCTTGAGAGAGAGACCACTACTCCATTGGAGGCCAAGACCTCCATCTAGGAGAAGATCCCCTGCGGATGCAAGACCCTCTTTAGGGAAGATCCATCTAGGATATCATCAAGACCTCCTCTTGGAGATGAACCTTACCTTGTATCTTTCCTTTGTTGTTCATGTACCTTGTGATCTTGTGTGTTTGATTGTCTAGTGGACGTGTGATTTGGACTTGTTCTTGAGTGTTTCCCTTGTGATTTCTCCCCGTTCTTCCCCGTGTTCATCGTGTTCTTCGAGGGATCCCACTCCAAACGTGAAAGATCGACGAATTAGGGTTCCACCCTACATCAGATCCCCTCCAAACATGAAAGATCGACGCTATAGGGTTCCACTCTACATCACATGTCATAGTAGAGGAATTGTGCAAATCATGTAAAGGAAGCATGGCAATATCATCACATGAAAAACAAAAGCCCTCTCGTCATCTATGCCATAAGTGCAAATGGGATTGATTTTAATGGGGCATGCATAGTTACTATGTTGAGATTGTAATGATGGAATATGGGAGATCTCACTCATAGCATATGACAAGTTCAAAGGATTTTCAAACATGAAGTGACCAAAAGAATTTTCACATGATATCCTATGGAGCATAGCATCACAACTAGGCAATTCAACATGCTCATCATCATATTCATCATAAATAGGTATGTCAAGGCATGAAGAAGTCTCACTAGCATGAAGCATGGGAATAGGTGGGTCAACATCATGGTAGCAATCTATGTCAAGGGAGTCCACTAGTGGGACAAGAAAAGCACCATCACCTATGTTTCTTTTGGAGCATCGCTCATGTCTTGTAGGTGAGGTGTTGAAGATCCATTCGTTGTCATCTTCATCTTGATGGAACCATGTGGGGGGTGTATCATCGTCCACCATGGCCATCATTTTTCCCATTGGAGGGATGGACTCGTCGATGGTAGGCATGTCGTCATGCAGGAGACCTAGCACCAAAGAAGAAAACACACTAGGAGTAGAGGTTAAGTCGTTAGAATCATAGTGGCCTCACGTGCCTTGTCAACTACCTCACCCTCTAAGCGTTGTGGCTCACTCACTCCCTCAAGGATGCACTCACTCATATGGTTGGTGGAGTCACTCAAATGGCTCTCAACCTCACATAGGATGTGTGGCATGCTCTCATGTGTGAGGCTAGTGGTGGTCACACTCATCCTCTCATAGGAAATGCTCTCAGTGTCACATATGGTGGAGTCACTCATGTCACTTATGTGGTGGTGGCTCTCCTCACATGGCACTCGGGGCATTTCGACATATGTGGGTGTCGGAGAGATGTCAGTGCAAATGTATCCACGCTCAACTCCTATCGCCGTGGTCGAAGGGGATGGCCGTTTCTCGACATTCTTGTCGCCGTCTTGTTGTTGGAGGCCCATATGATGTGGCACCTCATAGCTCGTCTCCATGACGGAAGGGAGTTTCCCATGCTCGGCCATCTTCCTTGAGGGGCTTCCGAAGATGGAAGTGTCTCCCTCTCTCGTAGTTGGTCGCCTTGGACTTGATGAAGTCGATGTAGGCGAACTCATGGGAAGTAGGCGAAGATGCCGTACGTCCAAAGGCGAAGATGCCTTGATAGCACTTGGCAAAGATGCCGAAGTGGTTGTTGTAGTCGTAGCATCGTCTTGGTGGTGGTCGTCTCGCGGTCTTCTTTTGTGCTCATGAAGCGTTGACTTGGCGTGAAGTAGGGCTTGTTGGGACTTGTGCACTTGCGCTTGTGGAGCATCTTCATGATGATGATGTCATTGTCGTGCTTGAGCTCGTAGTAGATGTCGTTCGTCGTCGTCGTGCACATGATGCTTGGAGGTGACTTTCCCTTCATGGAGATGTTGATCACGAACGGGATGGCGATCGCTATGTAGATGTGGACAAGGACGATTTGCACTTGCATCGTGTCCGCGCTCCGAAGACTTGTGGCTTGAATGTCGCCGCCTTGAAGATGATGAAGGGGAAGAAGACTGGATCAAGGCTCTAATCTCCTCCATCCTTGCATCTTGCTCCTCTTTATGTGCGGAAAGCTTCCTGTCGATGATAGAGGCGGAGGTGTCCCGTCTTTCGATGAGATGGTGGATTTCGCTTTGGTGGAAGTCGACTTTGACGATCCGACTACGAGTGTGCGAGGACGTCGCGCCTTAGCAACCGCTAAACCAACTCCGAGAGGTTATTGACCCGCCGAGAACACGATCAACGACCACGAGGGTCATTTCCTGCGAGCAAGCGAAGAACAAGCAAGAAACTGAGATTGCAATCTGGATATTGCGAATATAAGATGAAAGCTTTATTGATCAAGGTGGGGTTACTGTGGCGCCTTTGTGCAGTCGTTGAACACAAGCGAAATGCTGCGAAGTTGCAGCTATGGCGAACTTTTAATCTAAACAATACCCGAGTCTAAGCGGTGCCCTAAGGGCTGTATATATGGAGGAAGAGGGGTGAATTTCGTGGCCCCTGGTGGAGGGGTCGAAACTAACCCTATCTCTTGTTTCCCCACACATACGGACTCTAAAATAGCCTATACTAATGTATTTCGAAATTACATGGGCCTGGCCCAATAATAAGGTGACGAGCACCTAGAATAGCCTCTGGACGAAATTTATGAAGTGGCATCTTGTATATTTCGTCCAAGGCTTCATGCACTCATTATGATGGCTTCAAAGTCCTGAAATCATCACTTGTAACTCCATTCTTGTCCCCTTGCATGCCATCATCTCCATGCTTGTTCTTGCTCCAATGTTCATCCTTCTCCAAGCTAGGCGCTTCATTTGTAAGCAAAACAAATGTATCCAATTTAAGCGATATCATATTCTCATGAACATTAGAATCATTACCAAGAAAGCGAAAGTACACGGTAATTTAGTTGGCGTCTTGTGAGCTCTAGTAATTGGTCCGGTATGTATAGCAGCGGGGGCTGTGGGTGTAACAATGGTATTGATGTCCTCATCATCCTCCCTTCTTGAAATGAAGTCGTCCTCGACGGCAGCTCATCTTCCTCACCCAAATATGGCTTCAAATCTGCAGCGTTAAAAGTGGGACTAACCCCAAAATCTGCAGGCAGCTCAAGTTTATATGCATTATCATTTACTTTCTCCAACACCTTAAAGGGACCAGCAGCACGTGGCATTAGCTTTGATTTGCGCAAATCAGAAATCTATCCTTACGCAAATGTAGCCAAACAAGATCTCGGTGCAAACACAACATGTTTTCTACCCTTATCTCCAGCAAGTTTATATTTAGCATTCATCGCTCAATGTTTTCCTTAGTTAACTCATGCATTTTTAAAATCAATTCAGCACGTTCTTTAGCATCAAAATTAACCTTCTCCGAAGATGGAAGAGAAACAAATCAATAGGTGCACGAGGTAGGAAACCATACACAACTTCAAAAGGGCACATCTTAGTAGTAGAATGCAATGAGCGATTATAAGCAAATTCAATATGAGGCAAGCATTCCTCCCACATTTTCTTATTATTCTTTAGAACAGCCCTAAGCATAGTAGACAATGTTCTATTGACTACTTCAGTTTGTCCATCGGTTTGGGGGTGACAAGTAGTACTAAAAAGCAATTTAGTCCCCAACTTAGCCCATAAACATCTCCAAAAGTGGCTAAGAAATTTAGTATCACGATCGACACAATAGTATTTGGCACACCATGCAAGCGAATAATTTCACGAAAGAACAAATCAGCAACATTAACGACATCATCGCTTTTATGACATGGTATAAAGTGTGCCATTTTGAGAATCTATCCACGACAACAAATATGCTATCCCTCCCTTCTTTGTTCTAGGTAAACCTAAGACAAAGTCCATAGATATATCCTCCCAAGGAACAGTAGGTGCAGGCAAAGGCATATATAAACCATGAGGATTGAGTCGTGACTTAGCTTTTTGACATGTAGTGCAGCGAGCAATAAAACGCTCAACATCCGTCTCATCTTTGGCCAAAAGAAATGTGTAGCAAGTCGTCCTCCGTCTTCTTCACGCCAAAGTGTCCCATTAGTCCTCCTCCATGCGCCTCCTGCAACAACAAAAGACGAACGGAGCTAGCTGGAATGCATAGCTTGTTAGCACGGAACACAAATCCGTCATTAACGACAAAATTGTTCCATGTTCTTCCTTCTTTACAATTCTGCAATACATCTTTAAAATCAGCATCATGCACATATTGATCTTTGATGGTCTCCAAACCAAATATTTTGAAGTCAAGTTGTGAAAGCATAGTATAGCGACGAGATAATGCATCAGCAATAACATTTTCTTTACCCTTCTTGTGTTTAATGACATAAGGGAAAGTCTCAATGAATTCAACCCATTTAGCATGTCTACGATTCAGTTTAGCTTGACTTTTAATATGTTTCAAAGATTCATGATCGGAATGTATAACAAATTCTTTGGGCCATAAATAATGTTGCCATGTTTCTAAAGTCCGAACAAGAGCATATAATTCTTTATCATAAGTAGAATAATTCAGACTAGGCCCACTCAATTTTTAGAAAAGTATGCAACAGGTTTACCATCTTGTAATAACACACCTCCTAATCCAATTCCACTAGCATCACATTCAAGCTCAAAAGTCTTATTAAAATCAGGAAGTTGGAGTAAAGGAGCATGTGTCAACTTATCTTTCAACACCGTGAAGGCTTCTTCTGTGCGGTACCCCAAACAAAAGGCACATCCTTCTTTGTAAGCTCATTGAGAGGTGCAGCAATGGTGCTGAAATCTCTCACAAAACGCCTATAGAATCCAGCGAGGCCAAGAAAACTCCTCACTTGTGTGACCGTTTTGGGCTGCGGCCAACTCTCAATAGCTTCAATCTTGGCTTTATCAACTTCAATTCCTGTGGAGTAACAACATAGCCAAGAAAAGACACTCGGTCGGTGCAAAAGGTGCACTTCCCAAGGTTACCAAACAAACGTGCATCACGTAGAGCAATAAAAACAGCACGTAAATGTTCCAAATGTTCCTCCAAAGATCTGCTATAAATCAATATGTCATCAAAGTAAAATACCACAAATCGTCCAATGAAAGCACGTAAAACTTCGTTCATTAATCTCATGAAAGTACTAGGTGCATTAGTTAACCCAAAAGGCATGACTAACCACTCATATAAGCCAAACTTAGTTTTACTGTTTTCCATTCATCTCCCAATTTCATACGAATTTGATGGTATCCACTCATAAATCAACTTTGGAGAATATTGTAGAGCCACTCAATTCATCAAGCATATCATCTAGCCTAGGAATAGGGTGACGATAACGAATAGTAATATTATTAATGCCTCTACAATCAACACACATACGTGACGTACCATCCTTTTTCGGCACTAGAATAATAGGAACAGCACAAGGACTAAGGGATTCGCGTATATAACCTTTGTCGAGCAGCTCCTGTACTTGACGCATAATCTCCTTCGTCTCCTCTGGATTGGTACGTGCATGGTTGGGTAATGATGCACCTGGAATTAAGTCAATTTGATGCTCAATCCCTGGAATAGGTGGTAATCCCGGTGGCACGTCTTGTGGAAAAACGTCAGCGAACTCCTGCAAAATGTTAGTGACAGCAGGGGGCAAAGAGGAAGGCACGTCCTCGAATGAAAATAATGCCTCTTTGCACACAAAAGTATAGCAAATAGATTTGCTAAAATCTAGCTCATCAATATCAGATTTGGTGGCAAGTAAACATGCACTTTTCAATTTAATTTCAGAAGCAACAGTAGATGGTTTATTATTAGGCTTCATGTGTTGCTCAAATTCTTTTGCCAAAATCTGATTTTCACTCTTATTTTTCTCCTGTTTTGCTTTATTAGCTCTATTAATATCATCTTTCAAAATGGACTCAGAGTCATAGGAAGCAAAGTAATATTTTTATCCTTATGAACAAGAGTATCTTGATTGTTTCTACCATGGTGTACTGAATTTTTATCAAATTGCCATGGTCTACCAAGTAATAAGGAACATGCTTGCATAGGTACCACATCACAATCAACATAATCAGCATATGTAGAGATACTAAAATGCACACGAACAGTGCGTGTTACCTTAACCTTGCCGCTATTGTTGAACCATTGGATGTAGTAAGGATGTGGATGTGGTCTTGTGGTGAGAGATAGCTTCTCTACCATCTCCATGCTAGCCAAGTTGTTGCAGCTCCCTCCATCTATGATGGCCTTGAATAGAACGTTCCTTCACAACTCCTTTGTATGAAACAAATTATGCCTCTGATTTTGCTCAGCTTGTGTAACCTACACACTCAAAACACGTTGAGCAACTAAACATTCATACCTGTCGGCATCTTCACAGCCATGTATTGTGTCTCATGATCAGAATCATCTCCACCGTGTTCCTCATGTGTAATAAGAGCCAAAGTCTCCTCATCATAGTCACTAGCGGACTCATACCCACCATCCTCAGTAGCAATCATCACACGCTGAGATTTGCATTCTCTCGCAAAATGTCCTCTTCCCTTACAACGACGACAAATAATATCACTTGTGTGCCCTGTTGACGCCATGGAAGAAGAAGAGCTGATGTAGGGTGGAACCCTAATTCGTCGATCTTTCACGTTTGGAGGGGATCCTACGGAGGGAATACGAAGAACAGCGGAAGCACAAGGGAAAACACGGGAAAAGCGAGAGAATCACTCAACCAACAAGGGAATCGATCACACAAGTGCTAGATCATCATACACATAAGAGATTCACGAGATCCAAAGTCAACAAAGGTAAGGATACAAAGGAACCGTTCTTCTCCAAGAGGAGGCCTTGATGTTCTTCCCTAGAAGGGTCTTGAATCCGCTTGGGGATCTTCTCCGAAGAGGTCGTGAACTCCGAGGAGAAGTAACCAAGTGGATGAGCAAAGGCTCTCACACAAACATGAGCTAATCCGATTGCTAACCCTAGCTAGGAGGAGGTGGGGAGTTTATATAGCATATGTCCACGAAGGGGTAAGTGAGGAGGGATACATGGGCCTCTGGCCCGACTCTGCGATGCAAGTGGCGGTAGTACCGCCAAAGGGCGTGTAGTACCGCTCAAGCGGTAGTGCCGCTTGGGCTGAGCGGTAATACGGGCCCGGATCGTGCGAACACTAGTACTTGCCGGGTTGAGCGGTAGTGGCGGCGGCGATGGGGGCGGTAGTACCGCTGGTCGTGATAGTACCGCTTCTGGGGCGGTAGTACCGCTCGTCCCTGGGTCTTCTTCCGTCGTCGCTTCGAGGCTTCCCTCGCGGATGGTGTAGTTGTTCCTTGGCGCTTGCACTCCTCCTCGTCGTCCTTAGTGTTCCGACAATACCTATGCATGCACACGAGTGGAATGTCAAGTAGTATACCATCCTCGAAGGGGTCAAGTGAGCACGTGTAAAGGAGATGATTCACCTTTGTGTATGTGAAGTACATGTCGCACGTGTCACTTGCGAGCGGACTCTTGACATGGTGATTTCCATAGGATGCTCCGCATCATCTCCCTCCCTTGGGAAGGATCCGACCTCGGATCGTGATCCTCATCACCATGGAAGCGGTTGTCATAGACGGACTTGTAGTTGGAAGAAGTTGAAGACATGGCGCAATCCAAGTAGTCCAAGGTGTCGCGGAGTGATAGACATGCAAAAGAGCAAACACAAGCAACACTCGGAAATACAATGGTTAGCGCACACAAAAGGTCCATCATGTAAGAATGAGTCCGTGCGGTAAGATTGGTCGTGACAAAGCGCATGAAGCATATCAAGATGATCTAGAATGAGATGCAAAGCATTCATGGGAGGAAATGCAATCATTGTGTAAACAAATGTGTTGTAAATATGATCTATGCAACCACGGTGCAAAATGATGTCATAGTGAGATGTTTTATCAATAGCATGAATATGGCAATGGATGCTCAATATGTATATGTTATCATGCAATTGATGATGGACAATATGATCATGATGTATGAATATGCCTTCAAGGTAGATCACAACAAATTTGCTAAGGAAATGCATAGCTCATATATCATGGATGACATGGGAATACAAGATGCAACAAGGCAATCACAATGTGAGTCAATCCATGCATAGTGTGCAAACTTGTGGTGAGTATGATCGTCCATCGAGCATGACATGTGTGAGCACAATCAAGAAATATGAAGGTGTTGGTGTACCAAAGCTCGATGTCGAGGCATGAGTGGAGTGTCGAAGGTGCCTCCAATAAGTGCAAGCGCTCCTCAATGTGATGGTCCATGTAGCCAATCTCCAATGTCGCTCCTCCTTTCACGAGATGTATCATGTAGACAACAAGAAGGAAACAACAATGAAAGAGTGACCCATCCAATATGCATATTTGAGGATTGCTCAAAGAGAAGGAGTTCACCTTTATGAGAATGTCAAAAATGTTGGTGCCGCACATCATATATGCCTTCACATAACCAATATGTGTGATAACGGCATCACCTTGTGAAACCTCCAAAATGAAAGAACATGACAAACACTCGGAAAAACAAATGAGGTTAGCGGAAATGCAAAACCTATCATTCGAGTGGTAAGATACCCAACAAGTGTATGCATCATGCTCATCATAAGAAAGTACAAGGGAGCGTGTCATAGTATGGAGGCATATGATGCAAGAACAACCATGTGCAATAGGCTCAATCAAACAAGCATGCATCACAAGTAAAGTGTCCAAATCTCCAAGATCAATAAGCATAGTAAGTTGGCACTCAATACAAGGTGATATGAGAGATGCAACTAATGGAGAAAAGAGACAATGATCATGACAAATCAAGTGAGAGGCATCAACATCTATGTCATCAACCCAAGAAAGCAAGTAATAGTGGAACATGGGTGATGCAACATAGCAAGCAATCATAGCTATCAAGTCAAGCAAGCTAGTAGTGCAAAGATGCAACGTACTAGAAGGAATCATGGCAAGCATGTCATTGGTGCAAATAGTGTGCATGAATAATTCACAAGACATGGCACAAGCATGAAAGCAAGATGTGAGAAAAATAGCATGAATATCTCGGTGAGAAGCCATATGTAAATAGCAATAAGGCATAATGACTCTCCCAACACAACAAGCATCAATAGTATGGGGCACATGATAAACATGGCAATAGCAACAAGGATCTCCACCAAGTATGCAAATACACATAGGAGTAGCATAATTGTGAATCATGGGTAAATGCAAGCAAGGGTCACAATTGCATGGCAAAGGCATAGAAAGAGGCATAACATGCAAAGTGAACACAATAGTATGGGCATAAGGTGACAAGTGGTAAATAGCCCATAGCCGTGTGAGAACCAAGTAGAAGAGATGGCAGAGGCGTTCTTGCGAAGGAACGGTGGTAAGCATAGTCCACGGGATCCCAAAGCATCGTTGCTCTCAAGAGCTCGTTTAAATCAACTCTTGGGATTGAGAGGTTGACGAGTATACATGAGTACCTACACAAAACAAAGACAAAGGAAAAATTGTGTGTGCATGGTATATGTACACATCATCCATCATGATCTTGCGTGCATGTGTTTGTTAGCACAAAATAGCCAATGCTCAAATAAATGAGATCGTGATATAGGAACATGTCATCCATCATGATAGGTTTGTTATTATTTATGGCATAATGGAGACTCAAAGGATGTAATGCATCATGAGAAATATCTAGAGCATTGTTATTCATGGAATGCATAAGGTGCATACTATCATGGGAATCATGCAAAGTATGAAATGCATCAAGATCTCCTAATATGTATGAGGAAACTATGGGGGTCTCCTCATGAGCATGAGTAGCAACATCACATGGAGAATATTGACAACATCCAAAACAATGCATATTCAAAACAATGTGATCATGGCATGACATATTGGATGAATTGCGCAAATCATGTAAAGGAAGCATGGCAATATCATCACATGAAAAACAAAAGCCAATGACCATCATCTCATCATCTATGCCATAAGTGCAAATGGGATTGATTTTAATGGGGCGTGCATAGTTACTATGTTGAGATTGAAATGATGCAATATGGGAGATCTCACTCATAGCATATGACAAGTTCAATGGATTGTCAAACATGACGTGACCAATAGAATTTTCACAAGATATCCTATGTAGCATAGCATCACAACTAGGCAACTCAACATGCTCATCATCGTATTTATCATAAATAGGTAAGTCAAGGCATGAAGAAGTCTCACTAGCATGAAGCATGGTAATAGGTGGGTCATCATCATGGGAGCAATCATCGTCAAGAGAGTCCACTAGTGGGACAAGAGAAGCACCATCACCTATGTTACCTTTGTAGTGTCGCTCATGTGTTGTAGGTGAGGTGTTGAAGATCGTCTCGTTGTCATCTTCATCTTGATGGAACCATGTGGGGGGTGCATCATCGTCCATCATGGCCATCGTCGTCTCCATAGGAGGTATGGACTCATCAATGGTAGGCGTGTCGTCATGTAGGAGACCTAGCACCAAAGAAGAAAACACACTAGGAGTAGAGGTTAAGGCGTTAGAAATCATAGTGGCCTCACATGCCGTGTCAACTACCTCAGTCACTAAGTGTTGTGGCTCACTCACTCCCTCAAGGATGCTCTCACTCATATGGCTGGTGGAGTCACTCAAGTGGCTCTCAACCTCACATAGGATGTGTGGCATGCTCTCATGTGTGGGGCTAGTGGTGGTCACACTCATCCTCTCAAAGGAAATGCTCTCAATGTCACATATGGTGGAGTCACTCATCTCTCTCATGGGGTGGTGGCTCTCCTCACATGGCACTTTGGGCATCTCGACATATGTGGGTGTCGGAGAGGTGTAGGTGTAAATGTCTCCATGCTCAACTCGTTTAAATGTGGGTGAAGGGATGGCCCTTGCTCGACCTTCTCGTCGTCGTCTTGTTGTTGGAGGTCCATATGATGTGGCACCTCATAGCTCGTCTCCATGACCGAAGGGAGTTTCCCATGCTCGGCCATCTTCCTTGGGGGGCTTCCGAAGATGGAAGTGTCACCCTCTCTCGTAGGTAGTCGCCTTGGACTTAATGAAGTCGATGTAGGCGTACTCGTGGGAAGTAGGCGAAGATGCCGTACGTCCAAAGGCGAAGATGCCTTGAGAACACTTGGCGAAGATGCCGAATTGGTTGATGTAGCCGTAGCGCCGACTTGGTGGTGGTCGTCTCGCGGTCTTCTTTTGTGCTCTTGAAGCTTGGACTTGGCGTGATGTAGGGCTTGTTGGGACTTGTGCATTTGCGCTTGTGGAGCATCTTCATGATGATGATGTCGTTGTCGTGCTTGAGCTCGTAGTAGATGTCGTTAAATTCGTCGTCGTCGTGCACATGATGCTTGGAGGTGACTTGCCCTTCATGGCGGTGATGATCATGAGCGTGATGGGGATCGCCATGTAGATGTGGACGAGGCGATTTGCACTTGCATCTTTTTCGCGCTCCAAGACTTGTGGCTTGACCGTCGTCGTCTTGAGGATGATGAAGTGGAAGAAGACTTGATCAAGGCCGAATCTCTTCCATTCTCGCATCTTGCTCCTCCTTTTGTGCGGCAAGCTTGTTGTCGATGTAGTCCCTTTTCTTTGCTTGGAGTGACGAATGTCGATGGAGATGTTCTCGATGCGCTCTCGCAATCTTGATTGTCGCCTTGCACTTGTCGTTGTAGATCGGAGATAGGCGCTTTGGTGATGTAGTTGTTCACGCCGTCGTTGTTGTCGTAGACCGGAGAGGAAATGCCTTGCCTATCCATCACAAGACTCGAGCAAATATGAGTGGGAGAAAGAGAAGAACTAATACCAATGTACCTTTGACCAAAGTTGAAGATGAACCAAGTTCACTCAAATGTGGACAATGAAATAGCACTATTGGTACCGATCCTTGTCGATTCTCACACCTACACAAGTAAGGCTTATAGTGGAGCTCGGTGAGGATAGTGGCACAAAAATTTAATGCAAAATGTTAGCAAGAGTCAATAATGTTGAAAGAGATTCACAAATTTGCAAGCGAAACAAGTAGACCAATAGCAATGAGAGGTACACGGAAACACACACACGGATAGATAAATGGGGTCGTGCAACCAAGGAATGAGCTCAAAATGTGGAATCCACCAAAACGCTCGTGTTGCACAACTCAAGAGAGACGCTAGCACGATTGCTCAATAGGCGGATCGACACTTGTGCACAACCTATAAGATGCAAAATGGATATTCTTTCTATCCCAAGTATGCTATGTATGTATGGTTCCCGGTGTTTCTCTCAAGCATGATATCATATGATGTAGATTTGACAATCTTATGTGCAATGGGTATGATGCTATGGCACTTGCTCACGAGCTCTTTGCTCTCTTTTTGCTTAAAAGCTTTTCTCTTTTTTTCTCTATGGTCACTTTTGTACAATGCACAAACCAAGATAGCAATTGTGTATATGCGGGAACAAACTTGAGGCACAATGGATGATATGATACCAATATGATATGGTATGTATGCAATGGAAGGTATGGACCACTAATGTGCACAAGTAACGTTGCCGGCAATACTCAAATGGCTAGTCTCGATAGGTAAGTGATGCAAAATGGGCTAGGGGTTAACAATGCAATTTGCAAGGGATATACAAAGGTGTCGTCGAGGTTACCGTCGCTGCGATGATGAGTGGCGGTGTTCTTGGTGTAGATACCAAGATGATGGAGACTCGTCCCTAAGTAGCGAAACACCTTAGGAAGCGGAAAAACCGCAAACTCAAAATCTCAAATGACAAATGTCAAATGGTGGTAGCGGAAGCGGTGGTGGTATGCACTTGGCAATGCGGAAGTGGGATGATGGGCTATACACGGTGTAAGAGTTGGAAGCACACGGTCCCTAAGTAGCCGAAACACCTTAGGAGACACAAGCCACAACTCAAACAAGCTCAAACAACTATTGGGTTAAGTTGGGTTGTCGGAAGTGTATGGTGGGTAAGGTTATGTGGAAGTGGTGGTGGTGGTGGTTGATGAAGAAGCAACCGTCCTAAGTAGCCTAAACACCTTAGGAGACTCAAATCGCAACTCAAACAACCACTAATGCTATAAGGAACAAAATGGGTTAGGTTGCGGAAGTCGGTGGTGGTTATGCGGATGTTGTGGTGGAAGCCCTAGGCAAAGATGCCAAAATTCACCAAATGTGATGGTGTCAAATGATGTTGTAACCTATCTAGGAGGAAGGAGAATGTCAATAGCTTCTCAACGAGCTAAAGAACGCGAAAATCGGACTTCGGATGTGGAAGTTATGGTGGAAATGGTGAAACTCAGAAAGCTGGAAATGTCCAGGGCGGTAGTACCGCTGGGAAGGGCGGTAGTACCGCTCGTGTCGGGTTTTTTCGACTTTTTCGGTTGGAACGGGACCTGGCGGTAGTACCGCTCGCGGGGCGGTAGTACCGCTTGAGTTTCTCAGCGGTAGTACCGCTCTGTAGGGCGGTAGTACCGCTCGTGTCGGGATTTTCTCGATTGCTCGAATGGTTTAGCGATTTTGGGCGGAAATGGGTGATTTCGGGTCAAAATTCGATGGATTTTAATGGATGGAAAGGGGAAACTTGGGGGAATGCTAGATCCACTTGAAACCAAGCAAATCCATGGATCAAAATCAACAAAACATCATCAAACCAACAAATCACAAAAAATTTTGGGGCTATTTTTGGTGGGGATTTTCGGATTTAGGACGAAATCAACAAAATCAAGCTAGAAAACACGGGTAGGGTCTCCAAAACGTGATCAACTTGGCTCGATACCATATGATGTAGGGTGGAACCCTAATTAAATCGATCTTTCACGTTTGGAGGGATCCCACGGAGGAATCTGAAGAACAGCGGAAGCACAAAGGAAAACACGGGAAAGCGAGAGAATCACTCAACCAACAAGGGAATCGATCACACAAGTGCTAGATCATCATACACATAAGAGATTCACGAGATCCAAAGTCAACAAAGGTAAGGATACAAAGGAACCGTTCTTCTCCAAGAGGAGGCCTTGATGTTCTTCCCTAGAAGGGGTCTTGAATCCGCTTGGGGGATCTTCTCCGAAGAGGTCGTGAACTCCGAGGAGAAGTAACCAAGTGGATGAGCAAAGGCTCTCACACAAACATGAGCTAATCCAGTGCTAACCCTAGCTAGGAGGAGGTGGGGGAGTTTATATAGCATATGTCCACGAAGGGGTAAGTGAGGAGGGATACATGGGCCTCTGGCCCGACTCTGCGATGCAAGCAGGCGGTAGTACCGGCCAAAGGGCGGTAGTACCGCTCATGCCGTAGTGCCGCTTGGGCTGAGCGGTAGTACCGGGCCCGGATCGTGCGAACACTAGTACTTGCCGGGTTGAGCGGTAGTGGCGAGCGGCAGTGGGGGCGGTAGTACCGCTGGTCAGCGGTAGTACCGCTTACGGGGGGCGGTAGTACCGCTCGTCCTGGGTCTTCTTCCGTCGTCGCTTCCAGGCTTCCCTCGCGGATGGTGTAGTTGTTCCTTGGCGCTTGCACTCCTCCTCGTCGTCCTTAGTGTTCCGACAATACCTATGCATGCACACGAGTGGAATGTCAAGTAGTATACCATCCTCGAAGGGGTCAAGTGAGCACGTGTAAAGGAGATGATTCACCTTTGTGTATGTGAAGTACATGTCGCACGTGTCACTTGCCGAACGGACTCTTGACATGGTGATGTCCATAGGATGCTCCGCATCAAGAGCTCTGTGCAGGCCCGGCCGGTGTGCTCTTGGCAGATAGTGGTGGTTGTGTCTGCTTTCTTGTATCACGGTTGGAGGTGGCACCTGAAGGAGGTGATGGTGCAGTGGAAGTAGATGATGCACGTGGTGTCCATGATGAAGGTCGACCTGCAGAAAAGTTAGTGCGCGCCAATGCCCATCGATCCTGCACTTCACGTTCAGCTTTACAAGCAAGATGGAATAAACGAGTGATATTCTTATAATCCTTATAGTCTAGAATGGTCTGAATCTCTCTATTTAATCCACCCGAAAGCGCGTGCAAGCATAGCTTCATTCTCCTCAACAATACCACATCTAATCAAGCCAGTTTGTAATTCCTGATAATATTCTTCTACAGAATTTTTACCTTGTCTTAAGCGCTGCAATTTTTGAAGTAATTCACGTTGATAATATGGTGGAACCCAACGAGTACGCATAGCAGTTTTCAAAGCAGCCCAAGTAGCTGGAACAGGATATAATCTACAATGTTCAGACCACCAAACACATGCAAAGCTAGTGAAAGCACAAACAGCAGCAGGAACACGTCTCTCCTCAGGATATTGTAAACATGTAAATCGTTGTTCAGTTTCTAACTCCCAAGTAAGATATATATCAGGAACATATCTATCCTCAAATGGTGGAATATTCAATTTCAGTTTAGGGAGATGGTCATGATCTCGTACCTGAGGGGGAGCCCTAACATTGCCATTATTTGCATGTGGACGACCTGGTGGTTGTGGTGCTGGTGGTTGCACGTAGTTCTGATGTTGATCAACCTCATCCTCGTAATCTCCTACAAAATCATCCTCCTCGGTACCAGCAGCAGCAGTGGCAGGAGCCAAAAAGCACCAACAGCAGATAGCAGCGGCACCAGAATTTTGTCTGGCTCAATAGGAACACGCTGAGCTCGTCCATACTGATTCGGAAGGGGGCGTAGTTGTTGTCGTTGCAGAGGTGCGATAGGTGCAGCCGGCGGTGGTTGTGGAAAACGCGCGAGCAATTCATCAAACTTGCTATCAAGCTTTGTTTCAAACGTCTTCTCAATGCCATCTATCTTGTCCATGGCCTCGTCAAATCTGTTTAGCACATCTTGCACCTGTCCAATCATCATTTGCTGAAACTTATCATGTAGCTGTTTGTTCATCAGGTTCTCCCAATCAGTCTCATCGGCTTGTGATCCTACCATGGTTAGCAGCAAATAGAAACACACAAGAATATGATCCTACAAACTACTAAGAAGTGGTGGTGGTGTATCACAAACCCGTCAAGCAAATCTCAAATTCTTACCAGTTCTTACCCAGCAGCAGGTGGTGATCGGCAACCGTTGTAGTCAAAACTCTCAAAGCTTGGATATAGCGATTACCAAGGAGAATCAAACGCACGACGTAGATGTATGTGGAGCTGGGAAGGCTGATAATATGGTAGCAAAAAAGGTCAGCAATAATCAATTCAGAGATGCAAAGTTGAATAAACGCTCAACGACGGTACTGTGCTGGTCCTAGGCTAGACCGTGCTAGAGACGCGAGCCTAGAACACTAACAAAATCACGGCGCTGCACGTAAACAAGGGGGAGCACACTCTGAATTTTTTTTCTCTCTTTTTTTCCTTTTTTTTGCACTTTTCTTTTCCTCTTTTTTTTTTGCTGCGCAACAAATTTTTTTCGGAAAAGTCTACAAATGGTCTAAAAACTGCCTAGCCAGAATTTTCCAGACTTAGTTTTTTTTTTGAAACTGGAACTATTATTCTTCTGCGGATGGCTCGGAAGAAGGGGAATCCTCCTGATGAGGACATCAATACCATTGTTACACCCACAGCCCCTGCTGCTATACATACTGGACCAATTACTAGAGCTCGCGCACGCCAACTAAATTACCAGGTACTTTCGTTTCTTGGTAATGATTCTAATGTTCATGAGAATATGATGCTGCCTAAATTGGATACATTTGTTTTGCTTACAAATGAAGGGCCTAGCTTGGAGAAGGATGAACATTGGAGCAAGAACACACATGGAGTTGATGGCATGCGCAAGGAGATCAAGAACGGAGTTACAAGTGATGATTTCAGGACTTTGAAGCCACCATAAGGAGTGCATGAAGCCTTGGACGAAATATACAAGATGCCATTTCATAATATTCGTCCATAGGCTATTCTAGGTGCTGCGTCACCTTATTATTGGGCCAGGCCCATGTAATTTCGAAATACATTAGTATAGGCTATTTTTAGAGTCCGTATGTGTGGGGAAACAAGAGATAGGGTTAGTTTCGGACCCCTCCACCAAGGGCCACGAAATTCACCCCCTCTTCCTCCATATATACAGCCCATAGGGCACCGTTTAGACTTGGGTTTTGTTTAGATCAAAAGTTCGCCATAGCTGCAACTTCGCGTACTTCGTTTGTGTTCAACGACCAGACAAAGGCGTCACAGAACCCCACCTTGATCAATAAAGCTTTCATCTTATATTCGCAATATCCAGATTGCAATCTCAGTTTCTTGCTTGTTCTTCGTTTGCTCGCAGGAAATAGACCCTCGTGGTCGAGTTGATCGTGCTCGGCGTGGTCAATAACCTCTCGGAGTTGGTTTAGCGATTGCTAAGGCGCGGCGTCCTCGCACGCTTCGTAGTCGGATCGTCAAAGTCGACTTCCACCAAAGCGAAATCCACCATCTCATCGAAGGCGGGACACCTTTGCCTCTATCAAGTGGTATCAGATTTCCAGGTTGCTCGGTGAGATTTTACAGTTTTTCGTAGTTTAGATCGAGTCTGTTCTTCATACCTACAGTCCACGAAAAAGCCAAAAAAATTAGGGTTAGGTCATCATATCCGAACCAATCTGAGCCTTTGCATAATCTTTTTCGTATTTGCGTTGTTGAATTTGCGGTTGCATCGCCGTGTCGAGTTGCTGGTCTTAGAGTCTAGTCTTTTAGAGTTTGAGTTACGGTCATAAGTTGTCACGCCGCCGCACCATCATCATCGCCTCGCCATCTACCACCACCGCTTATCCGCCACCGCTTGAATCCGTATCCATATACCACCACGTTGCCATATACCACCACCGCTGCCATATACCACCACCGTTGCCATATACCACCACCATATATCCACCACCCATCCGAGTTCCTTGCATATTAGATTTGTTTTGGGATCCATCTAATTTCCGATTCGTGTTTCCTTTGTCGAGTAGGTTTGGATTCCAGCAATCTTTTGCCGTCCGTAGAAGAGGTTGGTTTCAAAAAAAGAGTCCGAAACCACCCTCCGTTTAGGCCCAAAATTTTCCAAAAGCACGGGATAAAAAATTTTCTCGCTATCCTATTTTTAGGTGTTTCTAAGCGTATTGAGCGATCGCCGTTATAGAAAGTTTTTGACCCGTTTCAGTTTTGGGTCCGGCGGTCGAAAAAAAAAAAAATTGTCGAAAAATTTCGTGCCCATCTGTCGGTTTGACACAGGAAGAGTTTTGAGACACTCGCCATTATAGTGATTTTTCGCAAAAAAAAAAAAAAAAAGCAGCGCAAAAAAAAAAAAAATCAGCGCAAAAAAAAAAAAAAGAGAGAAAAAAAAAATTCAGAGTGTGCTCCTCCCTTGTTTACGTGCAGCGCCGTGATTTTGTTAGTGTTCTAGGCTCGCGTCTCTAGCACGGTCTAGCCTAGGACCAGACAAGATCGTCGTCGTTGAGCGTTTATTCAACTTTGCATCTCTGAATTGATTATTGCTGACCCTTTTTGCTACCATATTATAAGCCTTCCCAGCTCCACATACATCTGCGTCGTGCGTTGGACTCTCCCTGGTAATCGCTATAGCCAAGCTTTGAGAGTTTTTGACTACAACGGTTGCCGATCACCGCCTGCTGCTGGGTAAGAACTGGTAAGAATTTGAGATTTGCTTGACGGATTTGTGACTGTCCACCACACCACCACCACCACTTCCTAGTAGTCTGTAGGATCATATTCTTGTGTGTTTCTATTGCTGCTAACCATGGCAGGACCACAAGCCGACGAGACTGATTGGGAGAACCTGACGAACAAACAGCTACATGATAAGTTTCAGCAAATGATGATTGGACAGGTGCAAGACGTGATAAACAGATTTGACGAGGCCATGGAGAAGATAGATGGCATTGAGAAGACGTTTGAAACAAAGCTTGATAGCAAGTTTGATGAATTGCTCGCGCGTTTTCCACAACCACCGCTTTGCTGCACCTATCGCACCTCTGCAACGACAACAACTCGCCCCTTCCGAATCGGTATGGACGAGCTCAGCGTGTTCCTCTTGAGCCAGACAAAATTCTGGTGCCGCTGCTACTACTGTTGGTGCTTCTTTGGCTCCTCGCTCATTGTTGCTGCTGGTACCGAGGAGGATGATTATGTGGGAGATTACGAGGAGGAGGTTGATCAACATCGAACTACGTGCAACCACCAGCACCACAACCACCAGGTCGTCCACATGCAAATCATGGCAATGCTAGGGCTCCCCCTCAGTGCGAGATCATGACCATCTCCCTAAACTGAAATTGAATATTCCACCATTTGAGGGTAGATATGTTCACGATATATATCTTACTTGGGAGTTAGAAACTGAACAACGATTTACATGTTTACAATATCCCGAGGAGAGACGTGTTCTGCTGCTGTTTGTTCTTTCACTAGCTTTGCATGTGTTTGGTGGTCGAACATTGTAGATTATATCCTGTTCCAGCTACTTGGGCTGCTTTGAAAACTGCTATGCGTGCTCGTTGGGTTCCACCATATTATCAACGTGAATTACTTCAAAAATTGCAGCGTTTAAGACAAGGAAAAAATTCTGTAGAAGAATATTATCGGGAATTACAAACTGGCTTGATTAGATGTGGTATTGTTGAGGAGAATGAAGCTATGCTTGCACGTTTTCGGGTGGATTAAATAGAGATTCAGACCATTCTAGACTATAAGGATTATAATAATATCACTCGTTTATTCCATCTTGCTTGTAAAGCTGAACGTGAAGTGCAGGATCGACAGGCATTGGCGCGCACTAACTTTTCTGCAGGTCGACCTTCATCATGGACACCACGTGCATCATCTACTTCCACACGTTCTGCTACACCGGCACCTCCGTCGGGTGCCACCTCCAACCGTGATACATGAACGCAGGCACAACCTCCACTATCTGCCAAGAGCGCACCTGCCGGACCTGCACAGAGCTCTTCTTCTTCCATGGCGTCAACAGGGCACACAAGTGATATTATTTGTCGTCGTTGTAAGGGAAGAGGACATTTTGCAAGAGAATGCAAATCTCAGCGTGTGATGATTGCTACTGAGGATGGTGGGTATGAGTCCGCTAGTGACTATGATGAGGAGACTTTGGCTCTTATTACACATGAGGAACACGGTGGAGATGATTCTGATCATGAGACACAATACATGGCTCTGAAGATCTTGTGGTATGAATGTTTAGTTGCTCAACGTGTTTTGAGTGTGCAGGTTACACAAGCTGAGCAAAATCAGAGGCATAATTTGTTCCATACAAAGGGAGTTGTGAAGGAACGTTCTATTCGCGTCATCATAGATGGAGGGAGCTGCAACAACTTGGCTAGCATGGAGATGGTGGAGAAGCTATCTCTCACCACAAGACCACATCCACATCCTTACTACATCCAATGGTTCAATAACAGCGGCAAGGTGAAGGTAACACGTACTGTTCGTGTGCATTTTAGTATCTCTACATATGCTGATTATGTTGATTGTGATGTGGTACCTATGCAAGCATGTTCCTTGTTACTTGGTAGACCATGGCAATTTGATAAAAATTCTGTACACCATGGTAGAAACAATCAGTATACTCTTGTTCATAAGGATAAAATATTACTTTGCTTCCTATGACTCCACGAGTCCATTTTGAAAGATGATATTAATAGAGCTAATAAAGCAAAACAGGAGAAAAATAAGAGTGAAAATCAGATGGTGGCAAAAGAATTTGAGCAACACATGAAGCCTAATAATAAACCATCTCTGTTGCTTCGAAATTAAATTGAAAAGTGCATGTTTACTTGCCACCAAATCTGATATTGATGAGCTAGATTTTAACAAATCTATTTGCTATGCTTTTGTGTGCAAAGAGGCATTATTTTCATTCGAGGACGTGCCTTCCTCTTTGCCCCTGCTGTCACTAACATTTTGCAGAGTTCACGGCGTCTTTCCACAAGGCGTGCCACCGGATTACCACCTATTCGAGGGATTGAGCATCAAATTGACTTAATTCGGTGCATCATTACCCAACCGTGCACCATACCGTACCAATCCGGAGGAGACGAAGGAGATTATCGTCAAGTACAGGAGCTGCTCGACAAAGGTTATATACGCGAATCCCTTAGTCCTTGTGCTGTTCCTATTATTCTAGTGCCGAAAAAGGATGGTACGTCACGTATGTGTGTTGATTGTAGAGGCATCAATAATATTACTATTCGTTATCGTCACCCTATTCCTAGGCTAGATGATATGCTTGATGAATTGAGTGGCTCTACAATATTCTCCAAAGTTGATTTGCGTAGTGGATACCATCAAATTCGTATGAAATTGGGAGATGAATGGAAAACAGCATTTAAAACTAAGTTTGGATTATATGAGTGGTTAGTCATGCCTTTTGGGTTAACTAATGCACCTAGTACTTTCATGAGATTAATGAACGAAGTTTTACGTGCTTTCATTGGACGATTTGTGGTAGTTTATTTTGATGATATACTGATTTATAGCAAATCTTTGGAAGAACATTTGGAACATTTACGTGCTGTTTTTAATGCTCTACGTGATGCACGTTTGTTTGGTAACCTTGGGAAGTGCACCTTTTGCACCGACCGAGTATCTTTTCTTGGCTATGTTGTTACTCCACAGGGAATTGAAGTTGATAAAGCCAAGATTGAAGCTATTGAGAGTTGGCCGCAGCCCAAAACGGTCACACAAGTGAGGAGCTTCCTTGGCCTAGCTGGTTTCTATAGGCGTTTTGTGAGAGATTTCAGCACCATTGCTGCACCTCTCAACGAGCTTACAAAGAAGGATGTGCCTTTTGTTTGGGGTACCGCACAGGAAGAAGCCTTCACGGTATTGAAAGCTAAGTTGACACATGCTCCTTTACTCCAACTTCCTGATTTTAATAAGACTTTTGAGCTTGAATGTGATGCTAGTGGAATTGGATTAGGAGGTGTGTTATTACAAGATGGCAAACCTGTTGCATACTTTTATGAAAAATTGAGTGGGCCTAGTCTGAATTATTCTACTTATGATAAAGAATTATATGCTCTTGTTCGGACTTTAGAAACATGGCAACATTATTTATGGCCCAAAGAATTTGTTATACATTCTCGATCATGAATCTTTGAAACATATTAAAAGTCAAGCTAAACTGAATCGTAGACATGCTAAATGGGTTGAATTCATTGAGACTTTCCTTATGTCATTAAACACAAGAAGGGTAAAGAAAATGTTATTGCTGATGCATTGTCTAAATCGCTATACTATGCTTTCACAACTTGACTTCAAAATATTTGGTTTGGAGACCATCAAAGATCAATATGTGCATGATGCTGATTTTAAAGATGTATTGCAGAATTGTAAAGAAGGAAGAACATGGAACAAGTTTGTCGTTAATGATGGATTTGTGTTCGTGCTAACAAGCTATGCATTCCAGCTAGCTCCGTTCGTCTTTTGTTGTTGCAGGAGGCGCATGGAGGAGGACTAATGGGACACTTTGGCGTGAAGAAGACGGAGGACGACTTGCTACACATTTCTTTTGGCCAAAGATGAGACGGGATGTTGAGCGTTTTATTGCTCGCTGCACTACATGTCAAAAAGCTAAGTCACGACTCAATCCTCATGGTTTATATATGCCTTTGCCTGTACCTAGTGTTCCTTGGGAGGATATATCGATGGACTTTGTTTTAGGTTTACCTAGAACAAAGAAGGGGAAGGATAGCATATTTGTTGTCGTGGATAGATTCTCGAAAATGGCACACTTTATACCATGTCATAAAACCGATGATCTTTGTCAATGTTGCTGATTTGTTCTTTCGTGAAATTATTCGCTTGCATGGTGTGCCAAATACTATTGTTTCAGATCGTGATACTAAATTTCTTAGCCATTTTGGAGATGTTTATGGGCTAAGTTGGGGACTAAACTGCTTTTAGTACTACTTGTCACCCCCAAACCGA
Source organism: Aegilops speltoides (assembly GCA_021437245.1). Classification (NCBI taxonomy): domain Eukaryota; kingdom Viridiplantae; phylum Streptophyta; class Magnoliopsida; order Poales; family Poaceae; genus Aegilops; species Aegilops speltoides. The sequence goes on from CM038144.1 coordinate 215,042,929, forward strand.
TGGACAAACTGAAGTAGTCAATAGAACATTGTCTACTATGCTTAGGGCTGTTCTAAAGAAAAATAAGAAAATGTGGGAGGAATGCTTGCCTCATATTGAATTTGCTTATAATCGTTCATTGCATTCTACTACTAAGATGTGCCCTTTTGAAGTTGTGTATGGTTTCCTACCTCGTGCACCTATTGATTTGTTGCCTCTTCCATCTTCGGAGAAGGTTAATTTTGATGCTAAAGAACGTGCTGAATTGATTTTAAAAATGCATGAGTTAACTAAGGAAAACATTGAGCGTATGAATGCTAAATATAAACTTGCTGGAGATAAGGGTAGAAAACATGTTGTGTTTGCACTGGAGATCTTGTTTGGTTACATTTGCGTAAGGATAGATTTCCTGATTTGCGCAAATCAAAGCTAATGCCACGTGCTGCTGGTCCCTTTAAGGTGTTGGAGAAAGTAAATGATAATGCATATAAACTTGAGCTGCCTGCAGATTTTGGGGTTAGTCCCACTTTTAACATTGCAGATTTGAAGCCATATTTGGGTGAGGAAGATGAACTTCCGTCGAGGGCGACTTCCTTTCAAGAAGGGAGGATGATGAGGACATCAATACCATTGTTACACCCACAGCCCTGCTGCTATACATCTTGGACCAATTACTAGAGCTCGCAAGACGCCAACTAAATTACCGGTACTTTCGTTTCTTGGTAATGATTCTAATGTTCATGAGAATATGATGCTGCCTAAATTGGATACATTTGTTTTGCTTACAAATGAAGGGCCTAGCTTGGAGAAGGATGAACATTGGAGCAAGAACACACATGGAGTTGATGGCATGCGCAAGGAGATCAAGAACGGAGTTACAAGTGATGATTTCAGGACTTTGAAGCCACCATAAGGAGTGCATGAAGCCTTGGACGAAATATACAAGATGCCATTTCATAATATTAGTCCATAGGCTATTCTAGGTGCTTCGTCACCTTATTATTGGGCCAGGCCCATGTAATTTCGAAATACATTAGTATAGGCTATTTTTAGAGTCCGTATGTGTGGGGAAACAAGAGATAGGGTTAGTTTGGACCCCTCCACCAAGGGCCACGAAATTCACCCCTCTTCCTCCATATATACAGCCCTTAGGGCACCGTTTAGACTTGGGTTTTGTTTAGATCAAAAGTTCGCCATAGCTGCAACCCGGCGTGCCGTTTGTGTTCAACGACGGACAAAGGCGCCACAGAACCCCACCTTGATCAATAAAGCTTTCATCTTATATTCGCAATATCCAGATTGCAATCTCAGTTTCTTGCTTGTTCTTCGTTTGCTCGCAGGAAATAGACCCTCGTGGTCAGGTTGATCGTGCTCCGGCGTGGTCAATAACCTCTCGGAGTTGGTTTAGCGATTGCTAAGGCGCGACGTCCTCGCACGCTCGTAGTCGGATCGTCAAAGTCGACTTCCACCAAAGCGAAATCCACCATCTCATCGAAAGACGGGACACCTTTGCCTCTATCACCTCCGCTGTCACGACTCGGAGTATCACGTGATCTGGAAATCGAGACCAATGCAACAATTACTGGACTCGGACTAGGACTGGTGGCGGAGAAGAATCTGGTGGAACTCGGACTGGTGGCGGAGATGAATCTGGTGGAACTCGGACTGGTGGCGGAGATGAATCTGGTGGAACTTCGGATGGTGGCGGATATATGTTGCGGTGGACTCGGATGGGCGTGATGGCGGCGGATATGTGGTGGCGTATATGGATTCGGATTGGCGGTGAATATGTGGTGGTGGTATATGGCAGCGGCGGCGTGACAACCTCGTGAACAGAACTCAAACTCTAAAAGACTAGACGCTAAGACCAGCAACTTGACACGATGATGCAACCGCAAATTCAACAAAGCAAATCTGTAAAAGATTATGCAAAGGCTCGATTGGTTCGGATGGGATGAACTAATGCTAATTTTTTTTGGCTTTTTCGTGGACTATAGGTATGAAGAATGACTCGATCTAAACTACGAAAAACTGTCAAATCTCACCGAGCAACACGGAAATCTGATACCACTTGATAGAGGCGGAGGTGTCCCGTCTTCGATGAGATGGTGGATTTCGCTTTGGTGGAAGTCGACTTTGACGATCCGACTACGAAGCGTGCGAGGACGTCGCGCTTTAGCAATCGCTAAACCAACTCCGAGAGGTTATTGACCACGCCGAGCACGATCAACGACCACGAGGGTGCATTTCCTGCGAGCAAACGAAGAACAAGCAAGAAACTGAGATTGCAATCTGGATATTGCGAATATAAGATGAAAGCTTTATTGATCAAGGTGGGGTTCTGTGGACGCCTTTGTGCAGTCGTTGAACACAAACGAAGTATCGCGGTTGCAGCTATGGCGAACTTTTAATCTAAACAAAACCCGAGTCTAAACGGTGCCCTAAGGGCTGTATATATGGAGGAAGAGGGGTGAATTTCGTGGCCCTTGGTGGAGGGTCCAAACTAACCCTATCTCTTGTTTCCCCACACATACGGACTCTAAAAATAGCCTATACTAATGTGTTTCGAAATTACATGGGCCTGGCCCAATAATAAGGTGACGTGAGCACCTAGAATAGCCTCTAGACGAAATTTATGAAGTGGCATCTTGTATATTTCGTCCAAGGCTTCATGCACTCATTATGGTGGCTTCAAAGTCCTGAAATCATCACTTGTAACTCCATTCTTGTCCCCCTTGCGCATGCCATCATCTCCATGCTTGTACTTGCTCCAATGTTCATCCTTCTCCAAGCTAGGCCCTTCATTTGTAAGCAAAACAAATGTATCCAATTTAGGCAGTATCATATTCTCATGAACATTAGAATCATTACCAAGAAACGAAAGTACCTGGTAATTTAGTTGGCGTGCGCGAGCTCTAGTAATTGGTCCAGTATGTATAGCAGCAGGGGCTGTGGGTGTAACAATGGTATTGATGTCCTCATCAGTCGATGTAGTCCCTTTTCCTTGCTTCGGAGTGACGAATGTCGATGGAGATGTTCTCGATGCGCTCTCGCAATCTTGATTGTGCGCCTTGCATTTGTCGTTGTAGATCGAAGATGGATGCTTTATTGATGTAGTTGTTCACGCCGTCGTTGTTGTCGTAGACCGGAGATGAAATGCCTTGCCTACCTGTCGGTGTCAAAACCGGCGGATCTCGGGTAGGGGGTCCCGAACTGTGCGTATAGGCGGATGGTAACAGGAGACAAGGGACACGATGTTTTTACCCAGGTTCGGGCCCTCTCGATGGAGGTAAAACCCTACTCCTGCTTGATTGATATTGATGATATGGGTAGTACAAGAGTGGTTCTACCACGAGATCAAGGAGGCTAAACCCTAGAAGCTAGCCTACGGTATGATTGTTGTAACGGTTGTGTGTCCTACGGACTAAAACCCTCCGGTTTATATAGACACCGGAGAGGGCTAGGGTTACACAGAGTCGGTTACAATTGGTAGGAGATCTACATATCCGTATCGCCAAGCTTGCCTTCCGCGCCAAGGAAAGTCCCATCCGGACACGGGATGAAGTCTTCAATCTTGTATCTTCATAGTCTTGGAGTCCGGCTGACGATGATAGTCCGGCTATCCGGACACCCCCTAGTCCAGGACTCCCTCACTATCCATCACAAGACTCGAGCAAATATGAGTGGGAGAAAGAGAAGAACTTATACCAATGTACCTTGACCGATGTTGACAATGAATCAAGTTCACTCAAATGCGGACAATGAAATAGCACTATTGGTACCAATCCTTGTCGGTTCTCACACCTACACAAGTAAAGCTTATCGTGGAGCTCGGTGAGGATAGTGGCACAAACATTTAATGCAAAATGTTAGCAAGAGTCAATAATGTTGAAAGAGATTCACAAATTCGCAAGTGAAACAAATGGACCAAAAGCAATGAATGGCACACGGAAACACACACACGGATAGATAAATGGGGTCGTGCAACCAAGAAATGACCACAAAATGTGGAATCCACGGAAAACGCTCGTGTTGCACAACTCAAGAGAGACGCTAGCACAATTGGTCTATAGGCGGATACGACACTTGTGCACAACCTATAAGATGCAAAATGGATAAACTTTCTATCCCAAGTATGCTATGTATGTATGGTTCCCGGTGTTTCTCTCAAGATGATCCAAGATGATCGGATATGACAATCTTATATGCAATGTGGTATGATGCTATGGCACTTGCTTACAAGCTTCTTTGCTCTCTTTCTCTTTTCACTACTAGGGAAAAGCCTAGCAGCAGCGCGGGTTTTAGGCCTATCAGCAGCGCGGGTACCCGCGCTACCAATAAGGCGCTACAGCTAATAGTTAGTAATAGCGTGGGTTGAACCCGCGCTACTACTAACAAAGTTAGTAGTAGCGTGTGCCACCCAAGCTACTACTATTTAGTACCCGCGCCACTACTAACAAAATAGTAACAGTGTGTCCATACTACCAACGCTACTAGTATCCTAAATACTAGTAGCGCGCAGTCTTTTCCCACGCCACTACTAACTAATTTATAATTGAAAAAAATAAAATCGACCAATTCCATTTTATGCATACAGTTCCCAGTAAACACAACAATAAGTGAGCACTGCTGGGCTCCTATTTCATGGTTAACTAGAAACCGAAGGAAATAAATCAGCCAAAAAACCTCATTATGCATTGCAACTCACAAATGACCACTTCAAAGAACATGCAAGTATCTATGTCATTAACAATTGCAAACAAAAGTTTCTTTTTACTACAATTGTTGTATGTACTATCACACAGTTCCTCATTCTGTTCTCACTCAATAATAAGAAAAATGAAAAGAAAAGATAGAGATAATCTGCCGCAATTGCACTTCGGTGTCATGGATTCAATCTGCCGCTTCAACATCTCATTATCCGCAAAGACTGTCGCTATCTTCTACCTATGAATAAAAACAGACCTTGTCAGAGAAGAAAATGTGAAACCTTATTACAACATGTATGCTAAGTCGCTTACCCATAGAGACAGCTAGAACAAATGTGGAAACTTTCCATGTTGCCGAGTAGGTATATTAACTAGACAAAGTTAGATGACAGTGAAGCTTAAAGCTGCAGTAAGAAATATTAGACATACACATTTTGAAAATCAACCTCAGAAGTGGATACTCTGGTAGACCTGCAAGAGCAGATATGGTAGTAACCAAAATCCTATAAAGATTCGAGGTTAAAGATTATAAATCCAATTTGTCATTAGCATAAAAATATTAGTTCCATGAAGAAGTTTGTCAAGAGATATTTTCTAGTGTTTCTAAGACAGTGACTGAAACATAATGAAAGAAAACACGTTTCTGCATTTTAATTAGGGGAGCTTTAGTTCTAAAATACAGAACTGTGGATGAATGATCATATATACTATTAGAGAAACAGACCAAAATCCCCGCAGAACAAAACAGACCAAAAAATTAACTTCCTACTTACAGTGGCAAGAAAATCTTATATGAATTTCTTATAATAAATATTGCTAATCATGAAGTCTTCTTCCATATAACAAAGGAGTGACAAAACCAAAAAACCTGTAATTCAAGTACGACATGCAGTTAGTTAATTATTTGCATGTCAACAGTTCTAACGTCTAGCTAAAGATCTTCAAAGTAAAGATTGTGAACTCTATTAGAAATGATTACATCAATTAGACCAAATAGAAAATAATTCAATATGTTGTATATCCATTAAACGAAGTTCAATCTATCTTCTGATTATTAGTGTTTCAGTTAGGTGATTAGTCCTTCTACGGCCGCCGGTTAATAGGTGAGCCATGACTTTTTACAGTAAAAAATGCAAAGGAAATAACAAGTTAGTATTTTTCCAAATCTAGTTATACGGCCACGTTGATCATACCTTACTAATTCTGGTCGGACACTAGTAACACAAGAAAAACTCACATGCTTTATCGGTGCACATTCACCATTTGATAGTGTGATCATTTGAGATCACTAAATCATCTTCTATACGACGTAGGCCAGTAACATTTAATTCAGCTTGAAACAGAGACACCAAAAAAGGAGGAAGTATCAGGCACACATTTACCTTGTCAGAAATCAATCTGAACATTTTCCTTATCAATGCCAAGTTCCTGCCCACCAAACTGGTTGCATGGGAAAGCAGATCTCAAAACATGTAGTCCCATAAAATTGTTGGCATAACATATCGTAACTCAAATTATCATCAGCCTATATGTACTTACATCTTTGTAAATAAGTCGTTTTGTTTATGAGTGCAAGCATATTTGATTATTATTGTACTATTATTGCATCTATGCTTAATTGGGAGCATACAACTGTTTTAGTTCTTGCATACTATTCTTAATTGTGGGGTCATATTGTTCTGGACCTTTTATTATGTCCATCACATGCAGGTTTGAAGGTGCTGTGAACGTGTTGTGATTTTGGACAGAAGGAAGGAAGGAAGAATACAGGGAACTTGGGAGTCACAACTCTTTAGGAACATCCATCTTGGCAGTGCTAGTACAAGAAAATGGCAGCTACTGAACATGCGTGTAGTGCACAAAGGGATAGCAAATACAGTTGAGTCTATTAAGCCCTCCACTGTAGTAAGGCAGCCATCTCCATCCTCCTCTGAAACCACATGACAAGGTCCAATGCTCTGTCACTGTAATCCCTCTTCTTCTGTAAATTGGTCTGCAAGAACTCCTATCACTGTAAAAAATTTGCGACAGCAAACATATACTACAAGGACATATCCACGACTCGCTTAACACTAGAGAGAGATGCTACAGCCAAACAAATCATGACCAAACACATATCATCCAGTCCAGGACTTGCTCACTGCTATTTTGCTTGCAGATTCTCGCCTTGAGTTACAAAGAACCAACTGAAAATAATACTACATAGAAATCACAAGTAGTCTTTAGCCTACGTGCAAATACAAATACTTGGTTCTCTCAACCGCATAAAAGTGCAAATACAAATCACAATACAAACTATCCGCAGATAATGCACAATGGACGACACTCTTCTTTCCCGATCAAACTTTTGATTCATATGGGATCCCTATAAGCAGCACATTGGCTCATTGCGACAACAACAAAATTCAGAAGTGTGGTAGGGGTATCAGTTTTTAGGAGGAAATTATTGGCGCTTAATTGAGGAAACTGAGCGTGCACGTGGTGTTTCTTGGACTTACTAATTTTCTATCTTGAGTTGGACTTCAAGATGTTTTTATTTTCTTTGAGAAACAGATTGAGACGTTGATTGTCAGCATTGTGCGTGTTAATTCAAAATGATCCGGCCTCCGGATATCCATTCTGTCACTTTTTGAACACTTTGTGGTGTCAGGTTGGTTACATGTTGGAAGGAAGCATCGAACTTGTTGTTTAATAATATATATATATATATATATATATATATATATATGCAAAAACGGGTAGCAATTAGCCTAATCGATTATACATTGGGACGTCAATCCCTGCATAAAATGCAGTAGTTTTCTTCAGTGGAATCCTTGTGACATTCCAGTCTTGGTCTCCAATGTGACCAACCAACCAGAGATCTAAATAGTGCGGCATCTATGTACAGAACATGAATAAACTTGATTGATTGCCTTGGGCAAGATAGAGATCTGTGAAGAGGGAGGAAGGAGAGGAGAGGAGAGGAGGGCATACCTCGGCTAGGAGTTGCTGCTGTGGGAGGCGCAGGTGGAGCCGTCGTGTACCTCGCCGGCTCCAACATCCATGCGTGGCGTCGGCCCACAGCAGGGAGGCGTCGACGGTCTGTTGTGACCTGCGTTGCATGAGGAATCCGGCTAAATTGAATCAGAAAATGGCAATTCAAATTGAATCGAACAACATCCGGGATCTGGCCAAAATCGTGACCAACACACACACACACACACACACACACACACGCGCATGAAGGGAAGGTAGGGGGGAGAGACCTCCATGGCATCGGTCGGAGCACCATCTCCTTCTCTCTCCCTCACGCGGGCATACTTAGGAAGACATACGATCGAGGGCGGAGAGACCTCCGGCGGTCGTATGACACGCTTCAGACGCGGGCGGGTTCGTGCAAAGTGGATGGGGCGGGGAGGCAGCGGCCGAGAGCGAGGGAGGCGCGCGTGGCCACGGCATGGCGACGCTGGGGGGCATGGGGGCGGACGGACGGTGGAGAGGAGGTGGAAGGGAGGCCGGCGGCGAGTGGGTTGGGAGAGGAGAGGAGGTTGGGGATCTGGATCGGGCTCCTTGTTTTTTTTGAGACAGACGGGAGTGGGTGGACAGGGACGGTTGGTGGGCTGGGGGTGGGGATCGTGCCGGGGTGGACACGCTTAGTAGTAGCGTGGGGTCTCACCGGCGCTACTACTACTTACTTAGTAGTAGCGCTGGTTTTATACCCCTCGCTACTACTATGGCCTATCCCGGGGGCATTGTTGGAGACCATTTAGTAGCAGCGCAGGTTTATACCCCTCGCTACTACTATCAACTTAGTAGTAGCGCGGTTTTTATACCCCTCGCTACTACTAATTAGCAGTAGTGCTCATTTTTAAACCGCGCTGCTGATAAACTTCTGTGTATAAGGTTTTCCCTAGTAGTGTTTGCTTAAAAGCTTTATTTCTTTTCTCTTTTTTTTGTATGGCCACTTTTGCACAATGCACAAACCAAGATAGCAATTGTGTATATGCGGGAACAAACTTGTGACACAAGATATGATAGCAATATATGCACCACGATGATATGGTATGTATGCTATGGGAAGTATGATCACTAATGTGCACAAGTAACGTTGCCGGCAATACTCAAATGGCTAGTCTAGGGGTTAATAATGCAATGGCAAGGGAATATACAATGGAGGGATACCACGATACCAAGATGAATGGAAGGGAATATACAATGGAGGGATACCACGATACCAAGATTATATGGAGGTTACCGTCCTTGGTGATGATGAGTGGCGGTGTCCTTGATGTAGAAACCAAGATGATGGAGTCTCGTCCCTAAGTAGCCAAAACACCTTAGGAAACGGAAAAACCGCGAACTCAAAATCTCAAACGTCAAATGTCAAAATGGTGGTAGCGGAAAGCGGTGGTGGTTTGCACTTAGCAATGCGGAAGTGGGATGACGGGCTATACACGTGTCAAAGTTGAAGTTGCTGTCCCTAAGAAGCCTAAACACCTTAGGAGACACAAGCCACAACTCGAAAAAGCTCAAACAACAATTGGGTTAAGTTGGGTTGTCGGAAGTGTATGGTGGTGGTTGATGAAGAACCAACCATCCCTAAGTAGCCGAAACAACTTAGGAGACTCAAGTAACTACTCAAACAACCTCAAATGCTATGGGGAACAAAATGGGTTAGGTTGCGGAAGTCGGTGGTGGCTACGCGGATGATATGGTGGAGGGCCTAGGCAAACTTGCCAACTTTTGGAAAATTTGATGGAGTCAAATGGTGTTGGTGGTATTTTTTGGGATGGGGGATGTCAATAGCTTCAAAACGAGCTAAAGAACGTCAAAAATGGACTCCGGATGAATTAGTTATGACCGAAACGGTGAAACGGGGAGGCTGAAATCTACAGGGGCCGGACATCGGGGGGTCGGGCCGGATTTCCGGTGGCTGAATGTCCAGAACCGTGCGCGAAATGCGCTCCAGGGGCCGGATGTCCGGGCAGGCCAGATGTCCGCTGGTCGGGCCGGATGTCCGGGCTCCCAATCCGAGGATGAACTCGAGGAACTCGATTTTGGGGCGGAAATTGATAATTTTGGGGGCAAAATTGGAGAGATTTTGTCGATGAAAGATGGGGAAACTTGGGGAGATCCTAGATCCACTTGAAACCAAGCAAATCCATGGATCAAAATCAACAAAACATCATCAAACCAACAAATCACAAAAAAAATTGGGTGCTATTTTTGGTGGGGATTTTCGGATTTAGGACAAAATCAACAAAATCAAGCTAGAAAAAGAGGGGTAGGGGCTCCAAAAACGTGATCAACGTGGCTCTGATACCAAGATGATGTAGGGCGGAACACTAGGGGCCGATCTTTCACGTTTGGAGTGGATCCTACGGGGAATCGCGAAGAACACGCGGAAGCACACAAAGGGGAAACACGGGGAAAACGAGAGAGAATCACTAAAATCGACAAGGAATCAATCACAGAAGTGCTAGATCACCGAACACATAAGGTAGCACAAGATTCAAAATTAACAAAGGAAAGATACAAGGGTAGCCATTCTTCTCCGTGAGGAGGTCTTGATTGTCTTCCCTTGAAGGGGTCTTGAATCCGCTTGGGGGATCTTCTCCGAAGAGGTCGTGAGCTCCGAGGAGAAGTAACCAAGTGGATGAGCAAGGCTCTCACACAAAATATGAGCTAAACCAATGCTAACCCTAACTAGGAGGAGGTGGGGGAGTATATATAGTGTTAGCCCACGAAGGGGTAAGTGAGAGGGGATACATGGGCCCTTGGCCCGTTCTCTACGCACAGGCAGGTGCCTGATGTCCGGGCTGGGGGCCGAATGTCCAGGGCTTCATGACGGGCCGGATGTCTGGGCTGGGAGGACGGATGTCCGGGCTGGCCTGGGTGCCCTGCGGTTGCTCTCTGGATAGGCGGGGTCCGGATATCCGGGCTGGGGGCCAGATGTCCGGCAGCTCGGGAAGAGCCGGGTGTCCGGGCCTATGGCCGGATGTCCGGGCTGACGGGGTTCAGCATCTGGACGTGTTCTGTGATGGGGGCCGGATGTCCGGGCTGTGGCTGGATGTCCGGGCTTGCGGGAAGGGCCGGATGTCCGGGCTGGGGACGGATGTCCGGGGCCTGTAGCAGCTGGCCTTCTTCCTTCTCCTCTTCCATGCTTGGCCTTGGTCCCTTGATTCTCCATGGTCATCTCGGTTGTACCTGAGTATAGTCAAGGTCCATGCATGAGGTAGTAGCCATGTCTTACATGTGGAAAGTGACGGTTCGAAGAGGAGTGAATTCACCTTATGTCCAATGGCGTATGTTTGAGGTCTCATCATATGTCCTCTTGGGGCTTGGAGAGTAGTCGGAGTGTACATGGGGATGAACGTGGGATGCTCCGCATCAAAACGGAAGGCAACTCTTCCACCCAACAACCCGACGTCCTCTGCAAAGGGACCATAAGTCGGGGCTTGATACCCTTCAGAATTTCTTGATTAGCTCTCTCCGCTTGACCATTAGACTGGGGGTGAGCCACTGACGACACATCAAGCCGGATGTGCTCACGTTGACAGAACTATTCCATAGCACCCTTGGAGAGATTCGTGCCATTATCTGTTAAAATGCTGTGTGGAAAACCAAATCGGAAGATCACCTTTTTTATGAATTGAACCGCTGTGGCCGTATCACACTTGCTCGCTGGCTCTGCCTCTACCCACTTGGTGAATTTATCAACCGCCACTAGAAGGTGGGTCTTCTTATCCTTGGAACTCTTAAACGGACAACCATATCCAGCCCCCAAGTTGCAAACGGCCAGGTGATTGGAATCATCCTCAATTCCTGGGCCGAAACATGAGCTCGGTGTGAAAACTTCTAAGAGCCATCACACTTTCTGACCAGATCCTCCGCATCAGCATGAGCTGTTAACCAGTAAAAACTGTGCCGGAAAGCCTTAGACACCAAGGATTTTGAACCAGCATGATGACCACAATCTCCTTCGTGGATTTCACACAAGATCTCACAGCCTTCTTCAGGAGAAACACAACGCTGAAACGCCCCTGAAACACTGCAATGATGTAACTCGCGATTGATAATAGTCATGGACTTGGACCGCCGGATTATCTGCCTGGCCAGAACTTCGTCCTCTGGTAACTCGCCCCGGGTCATATACGCCAGGTATGGCACTGTCCAATCAGGGATATCATGAAGAACCGCTACCAGTTGAGCCTCTGGGTAAGGAATAGCCAGATCCTCCTCCGTTGGTATCTTGACCGACGGATTATGCAGAACGTCAAGAAAAATATTAGGCGGCACCGGTTTACGCTTGGATCCGAGCCGGCTTAGAGCATCCGTCGCTTCATTCTTGCGTTGGTCAATGTGCTCGACCTGGTAACCCTTGAAGTGACCGGCAATGTGATAGAGGCAAAGGTGTCCCGTCTTTCGATGGGATGGTGGCTTTCGTTTTGGAGGAAATTGACTTTGCCGATCCGACTACGAACGTGCGAGGACGTCGCGCCTTAGCAATCGCTAAACCAACTCCGAGAGGTTATTGACCATGCCAGAGCACGATCAACCTGACCACGAAGGTCTGTTTCCTGCAGGCAAACGAAGAACAAGCAAGAAACTAATATTGCAATCTGGATATTGCGAATGTAAGAGGAAAGCTTTATTGATCAAGATGGGGTTCTGTGACGCCTTTGTCTGGTCATTGAACACAAACGAAGTACGCGAAGTTGCAGCTATCACGAACTTTAGTCTAAACAAAACCCAAAGTCTAAACGATGCCCTAAGGGCTGTATATATGGAGGAAGAGGGGGGGGGATTTCGTGGCCCTTGGTGGAGGGGTCCGAAATCAACCCTATCTCTTGTTTCCCCACACAAACGGACTCTAAAAATAGGCTATACTTATGTATTTCGAAATTACATGGGCCTGGCCCAATAATAAGGTGACGCAGCAGCTAGAATAGCCTCGGGACGAAATTTATGAAGTAGCATCTTGTATATTTCGTCCAAGGCTTCATGCACCCATTATGGTGGCTTCAAAGCCCTGAAATCAGCACGTGTAACTCCGTTCTTGTTCCCCTTGCGCATGCCATCATCTCCATGCTTGTTCTTGCTCCAATGTTCATCCTTCTCCAAGCTAGGCCCTTCATTTGTAAGCAAAACAAATGTATCCAATTTAGGCAGCATCATATTCTCATGAACATTAGAATCATTACCAACAAACGAAAGTACCTAGTAATTTAGTTGGCGTGCGCGAGCTCTAGTAATTGGTCCAGTACGTATAGCAGCAGGGGCTGTGGGTGTAACAATGGTATTGATGTCCTCATCATCCTCCCCTTCTTGAAATGAAGTCATCCTCGACGGAAGTTCATCTTCCTCACCCAAATAAGGCTTCAAATCTGCAATGTTAAAAGTGGGACTAACCCCAAAATCTGCAGGCAGCTAAAGTTTATATGCATTATCATTTATTTTCTCCAACACTTTAAAGGGACCATTAGCACGTGGCATTAGCTTTGATTTGTGCAAATCAGGAAATCTATCCTTACGCAAATGTAACCAAATAAAATCTCCAGGTGCAAACACAACATGTTTTCTACCTTTATCTCCAGCAAATTTATATTTAGCATTCATACGCTCAATGTTTTCCTTAGTTAACTCATGCATTTTTAAAATTAATTCAGCACGTTGTTTAGCATCAAAATTAACCTTCTCCAAAGATGGACGAGGCAACCATACACAACTTCAAAAGGGCACATCTTAGTAGTAGAATTTAATGAACGATTCTAAGCAAATTCAATATGAGGCAAGCATTCCTCCCACATTTTCTTATTATTCTTCAAAACAGCCCTAAGCATAGTAGACAATGTTCTATTGACTACTTCAATTTGTCCATCAGTTTGGGGGTGACAAGTAGTACTAAAAAGCAGTTTAGTCCCCAACTTAGCCCATAAACATCTCCAAAAGTGGCTAAGAAATTTAGTATCATGATATGAAACAATAGTATTTGGCACACCATGCAAGCGAATAATTTCACGAAAGAACAAATCAGCCACATTAATAGCATCATCGCTTTTATGACATGGTATAAAGTGTGCCATTTTCGAGAATCTATCCACGACAACAAATATGCTATCCCTCCCCTTCTTTGTTCGAGGTAAACCTAAAACAAAGTCCATATATATATCCTCCCGAGGAACACTAGGTACAGGCAATGGCATATATAAACCATGAGGATTGAGTCGTGACTTACCTTTTTGACATGTAGTGCAGCGAGCAACAAAGCGCTCAACATCCCGTCTCATCTTTGGCCAAAAGAAATGCGTAGCAAGTACGTCCTCCGTCTTCTTCACGCCAAAGTGTCCCATTAGTCCTCCTCCATGTGCCTCCTGCAACAACAAAAGCCGAACGGAGCTAGCTGGAATGCATAGCTTGTTAGCACGGAACACAAATCCATCATTAACGACGAACTTGTTCCACCTTCTTCCTTCTTTACAATTCTGCATTACATGTTTAAAATCAGCATCATGCACATATTGGTGTCCCATTAGTCCTCCATGCGCCTCCTGCAATAACAAAAGACGAACGGAGCTAGCTGGAATGCATAGCTTGTTAGCACAGAACACAAAGTCATCATTAACGACGAACTTGTTCCATGTTCTACCTTCATTACAATTCTGCAATACATCTTTAAAATTCGCATCATGCACATATTGATCTTTCATGGTCTCCAAACCAAATATTTTGAAGTCAAGTTGTGAAAGCATAGTATAGCGACGAGACAATACATCAGCAATAACACTTTCTTTACCCTTCTTGTGTTTAATGACATAAGGGAAAGTCTCAATGAATTCAACCCATTTAGCATGTCTACGATTCAGTTTAGCTTGACTTCTAATATGTTTCAAAGATTCATGATCAGAGTGTATAACAAATTCTTTGGCCATAAATAATGTTGCCATGTTTCTAAAGTCCGAACAAGAGCATATAATTCTTTATCATAAGTAGAATAATTCAGACTAGGCCCACTCAATTTTTCAGAAAAGTATGCAACAGGTTTGCCATCTTGTAATAACGCACCTCCTAATCCAATTCCACTAGCATCACATTCAAGCTCAAAAGTCTTATTAAAATCAGGAAGCTGGAGTAAAGGAGCATGTGTCAACTTATCTTTCAATACCGTGAAGGCTTCTTCCTGTGCGGTACCCCAAAGAAAAGGCACATCTTTCTTTGTAAGCTCATTGAGAGGTGCAGCAATGGTGCTGAAATCTCTCACAAAACGCCTATGGAATCCAGCGAGGCCAAGAAAACTCCTCACTTGTGTGACCGTTTTGGGCTGCGGCCAACTCTCAATAGCTTCAATCTTGGCTTTATCAACTTCAATTCCCTGTGGAGTAACAACATAGCCAAGAAAAGATACTCGGTCGGTGCAAAAGGTGCATTTCCCAAGGTTACCAAACAAACGTGCATCACGTAAAGCAATAAAAACAACACGTAAATGTTCCAAATGTTCCTCTAAAGATCTGTTGTAAATCAGTATATCATCAAACTAGACTACCACAAATCGTCCAATAAAAGCACGTAAAACTTCGTTCATTAATCTCATGAAAGTACTAGGTGCATTAGTTAACCCAAAAGGCATGACTAACCACTCATATAATCCAAACTTAGTTTTAAATGCCATTTTCCATTCATCTCCCAATTTCATACGAATTTGATGGTATCCACTACGCAAATCAACTTTACAGAATATTGTAGAGCCACTCAATTCATCAAGCATATCATCTAGCCTAGGAATAGGATGACGATAACGAATAGTAATATTATTAATGTCTCTACAATCAACACACATACGTGATGTACCATCCTTTTTGGCACTAGAATAATAGGAACAACACAAGGACTAAGGTATTCGCGTATATAACCTTTGTCGAGCAGCTCCTGTACTTGACGCATAATCTCCTTTGTCTCCTCTGGATTGGTATGGTATGGTGCATGGTTGGGTAATGATGCACCGGGAATTAAGTCAATCTGATGCTCAATCCCTAGAATGGGAGGTAATCCCGGTGGCACGTCTTGTGGAAAGACGTCAGCAAACTCCTGCAAAATGTTAGTGACAGGAGGAGGTAAAGAGGAAGGCACGAACTCAAATGAAAATAATGCCTCTTTGCACACAAAAGCATAGCAAACAGATTTGCTGAAATCTAGCTCATCAATATCAGATTTAGTGGCAAGTAAACATGCACTTTTCAATTTAATTTCAGAAACAATAATAGATGGTTTACTATTAGGTTGCATTTGTTGCTCAAATTATTTTGCCACAATCTGATTTTCACTCTTATTTTTCTCCTATTTAGCATTATTAGCTCTATTAATATCATCTTTCAAAATGGAATCAGGAGTCATAGGAAGCAAAGTAATATTTTTATCCTTATGAACAAGAGTATAATGATTGTTTCTACAATGGTGTACAGAATTTTTATCAAATTATCATGGTCGACCAAGTAATAAGGAACATGCTTGCATAGGTACCACATCACAATCAACATAATCAGCATATGTAGAGATACTAAAATGCACACGAACAGTATGTGTTACCTTAACCTTGCCGCTGTTGTTGAACCATTGGATGTAGTAAGGATGTGGATGTGGTCTTGTGGTGAGAGATAGCTTCTCCACCATCTCCATGCTAGCCAAGTTGTTGCAGCTCCCTCCATCTATGATGACGCGCACAGAACGTTCCTTCACAACTCCCTTTGTATGGAACAAATTATGCCTCTGATTTTGCTCTGCTTGTGTAACCTGCACACTCAAAACACGTTGAGCAACTAAACATTCATACCTGTCAGCATCTTCAGGAGCCATGTATTGCGTCTCATGATCAGAATCATCTCCACCAAGTTCTTCACTTGTAATAAGTGCTAAATTCTCCTCATCATAGTCACTAGCAGACTCATACCCACCATCCTCAGTAGCAATCATCGCACGCTGAGACTTGCATTCTCGCGCATAATGTCCTCTTCCCTTACAACAACGACAAATATATCACTTGTGTGCCCTGTTGATGCCATGGACGAAGAAGAGCTCTGTGCAGGCCTGGCAGGTGCGCTCTTGGAAGGTAGTGGTGGTTGTGCCTGCTTTCTTGTATCACGGCTGCAGGTAGCAGCTGATGGAGGTGCTGGTACAGTGGAAGTAGAGGATGCACGCGGTGTCCATGATGAAAGTCGACCTTCAGTAAAATTAGTTCGCGGCAATGCTTGTAGATCCTGCACTTCACGTTCAGCTTTACAAGCAAGATGGAATAAATGAGTGATATTAGTATACTCCTTATACTCTAGAAAGGTCTGAATCTCTCTATTTAATCCACCCATAAAATGTGCAAGCATAGCTTCATTCTCCTCAACAATACCACATCTAATCATGCCAGTTTGTAATTCCTGATAATATTCTTCTACAGAATTTTTTCCTTGTCTTAAATGCTGCAATTTTTGAAGTAATTTACGTTGATAATATGGTGGAACCCAACAAGTAAGCATAGCAGTTTTCAAAGCAGCCCAAGTGATGTAGGGTGGAACCCTAATTCGTCGATCTTTCACGTTTGGAGGGGATCCTACGGAGGGAACACGAAGAACGCGCGGAAGAACGAGAGGAAACACGGGGAAAACGAGGGAGGAACACTCAACCAACAAGGATCAATCACACAAGGTCTAGATCATCGAAGCACGAGTGATACATGGTCCAAAATCAACAAAGGAAAGATACAAAGGTAGCCGTTCTTCTCCCGGAGGAGGTCTTGAATCCACGAGGGGATCTTCCCTTGGAGGGGTCTTGAATCCGATGGATCTTCTCCTAGACGGAGGTCCTGATCTCCGTGGAGAAGTACCAGTGGATGAGCAAAGGCTCTCACACACAAATATGAGCTAATCCAATGCTAACCCTAGCTAGGAGGAGGTGGGGGAGTTTATATAGCATATGTCCATGAAGGGGTAAGTGAGGAGGGGATACATGGGCCTCGCCCAACTCAGGCGTGCAAGCAGGGCGGTAGTACCGCCAAAGGGCGGTAGTACCGCTCAAGCGGTAGTGCTTAGGCTGAGCGGTAGTACCGGCCCGGATCGTGCGAACACTAGTACTTGCCGGGTTGAGCGGTAGTGGCGAAGCGCAGTGGGGGCGGTAGTACCGCTGGTCAGCGGTAGTACCGCTTACGGGGGCGGTAGTACCGCCGTCCC
Source organism: Aegilops speltoides (assembly GCA_021437245.1). NCBI lineage: Eukaryota > Viridiplantae > Streptophyta > Magnoliopsida > Poales > Poaceae > Aegilops > Aegilops speltoides. Next base: position 215,060,810 of record CM038144.1, read on the forward strand.
CGGTCTTCTTCCGTCGTCGCTTCGAGGCTTCCCTCGCGGATGGTGTAGTTGTTCCTTGGCGCCAGCACTCCTCCTCGTCGTCCTTAGTGTTCCGACAATACCTATGCATGCACACGAGTGGAGTGTCAAGTAGTATACCATCCTCGAAGGGGTCAAGTGAGCACGTAAAGGAGATGATTCACCTTTGTGTATGTGAAGTACATGTCGCACGTGTCACTTGCCGAACGGACTCTTGACATGGTGATGTCCATAGGATGCTCCGCATCATCTCCCCTCCCTTGGGAAGGATCCGACCTCGGATCGTGATCCTCATCACCATGGAAACGGTTGTCATAGACGGACTTGTAGTTGGAAGAAGTTGAAGACATGGCGCAATCCAAGTAGTCCAAGGTGTCGCCGGAGTGATAGACATGCAAAAAGAGCAAACACAAGCAACACTCGGAAATACAATGGTTAGCGCACACAAAATGTCCATCATGTAAGAATGAGTCCGTGCGGTAAGATTGGTCGTGACAAAGCGCATGAAGCATATCAAGATGATCTAGAATGAGATGCAAAGCATTCATGGAAGGAAATGCAATCATTGTGTAAACAAATGTGTTGTAAATATGATCTATGCAACCACGGTGTAAAATGATGTCATAGTGAGATGTTTTATCAATAGCATGAATATGGCAGTGGATGCTCAATATGTATATGTTATCATGCAATTGATGATGGACAATATGATCATGATGTATGAATATGCCTTCAAGGTAGATCACAACAAATTTGCTAAGGAAATGCGCAAGCTCATATATCATGGATGACATGGGAATACAAGATGCAACAAGGCAATCACAATGTGAGTCAATCCATGCATAGGGTGCAAACTTGTGGTGAGTATGATACGTCCATCGAGCATGACATGTGTGAGCACAATCAACAAATATGAAGGTGTTGGTGTACCAAAGCTCGATGTCGAGGCATGAGTGGAGTGTCGAAGGTGCATCCAATAAGTGCAAGCGCCTCAATGTGAAGGTCCATGTAGCCAATCTCCAATGTCGCTCCTCCTTTCACGAGATGTATCATGTAGACATCAAGAAGGAAACAACAATGAAAGAGTGACCCATCCAATATGCATATTTGAGGATTGCTCAAAGAGAAGGAGTTCACCTTTATGAGAATGTCAAAATGTTGGTGCCGCACATCATGTATGCCTTCACATAACCAATATGTCGATAACGGCATCACCTTGTGAAACCTCCAAAATGAAAGAACATGACAAACACTGAAAAACAAATGAGGTTAGCGGAAATGCAAAACCTATCATTCGAGTGGTAAGATACCCAACAAGTGTATGCATCATGCTCATCATAAGAAAGTACAAGGGAGCGTGTCATAGTATGGAGGCATATGATGCAAGAACACCCATGTGCAATAGGCTCAATCAAACAAGCATGCATCACAAGTAAAGTGTCCAAATCTCCAAGATCAATAAGCATAGTAAGTTGGCACTCAATACAAGGTGATATGAGAGATGCAACTAATGGAGACAAGAGACAATGATCATGACAAATCAAGTGAGAGGCATCAACATCTATGTCATCAACCCAAGAAAGCAAGTAATAGTGGAACATGGGTGATGCAACATAGCAAGTAATCATAGCTATCAAGTCAAGCAAGCTAGTAGTGCAAAGATGCAACGTACTAGAAGGAATCATGGCAAGCATGTCATTGGTGCAAATAGTGTGCATGAATAATTCACAAGACATGGCACAAGCATGAAAGCAAGATGTGAGAAAAATAGCATGAATATCTCGGTGAGAAGCCATATGTAAATAGCAATAAGGCATAATGACTCTCCCAACACAACAAGCATCAATAGTATGGGGCACATGATAAACATGGCAATAGCAACAAGGATCTCCACCAAGTATGCAAATACACATAGGAGTAGCATAATTGTGAATCATGGGTAAATGCAAGCAAGGGTCACAATTGCATGGCAAAGGCATAGAAAGAGGCATAACATGCAAAGTGAACACAATAGTATGGGCATAAGGTGACAAGTGGTAAATAGCCCATAGCCGTGTGAGAACCAAGTAGAAGAGATGCGTGAGGCGCTTGCCAAGGAACGGTGGTAAGCATAGTCCACGGGATCCCAAAGCATCGTTGCTCTCAAGAGCTCGTTTCGTCAACTCTTGGGATTGAGAGGTTGATGAGTATACATGAGTACCTACACAAAACAAAGACAAAGGAAAAATTATGTGTGCATGGTATATGTACACATCATCCATCATGATGCGACGCATGCATGTGTCGGTTAGCACTAAATAGCCAATGCTCAAATAAATGAGATGCATGATATAGAAACATATCATCCATCATGAGAGGTTTGTTATTATGTATAACATAATGGAGACTCAAATTGTGTAATGCATTATGAGAAATATCTAGAGCATTGTTGTTCATGGAATGCATATGGTGCACGCAGCCATGGGAATCATGCAAAGTATGGAATGCATCAAGATCTCCTAATATGTATGAGGAAACTATGGGGGTCTCCTCATGAGCAAGAGTAGTAACATCATGTGGAGAATATTGACAACATCCAAAACAATGCATATTTGGAACAATGTGATCATGGCATGACATATTGGATGAATTGCGCAAATCATGTAAAGGAAGCATGGCAATATCATCACATGAAAAACAAAAGCCAATGACCATCATCTATGCCATAAGTGCAAATAGGATTGATTTTAATGGGGCATGCATAGATACTATGTTGAGATTGAAATGATGCAATATGTGAGATCTCACTCATAGCATATGACAAGTTCAATGGGTTGTCAAACATGATGTGACCAAAAGAATTTTCGCATGATATCCTATGAAGCATAGCATCACAACTAGGCAACTCAACATGCTCATCATCATATTCATCATAAATAGGCAAGTCAAGGCATGAAGAAGTCTCACTAGCATGAAGCATGGCAATAGGTTTGTCAACATCATGGGAGCAATCGATGTCAAGATAGTCCACTAGTGGGACAAGAGAAGCACCATCACCTATGTTACCTTTGGAGCGTCGCTCATGTGTTGTAGGTGAGGTGTTGAAGATCGTCTCGTTGTCATCTTCATCTTGATGGAACCATGTGGGGGGTGCATCATCGTCCATCATGGCCATCGTCGTCTCCATAGGAGGTATGGACTCATCAATGGTAGGCGTGTCGTCATGTAGGAGACCTAGCACCAAAGAAGAAAACACACTAGGAGTAGAGGTTAAGGCGTTAGAAATCATAGTGGCCTCACATGCCGTGTCAACTACCTCACTCACTAAGTGTTGTGGCTTACTCACTCCCTCAAGGATGCTCTCACTCATATGGTTGGTGGAGTCACTCAAATGGGGCTCAACCTCACATAGGATGTGTGGCATGCTCTCATGTGTGAGGCTAGTGGTGGTCACACTCATCCTCTCATAGGAAATGCTCTCAATGTCACGTATGGTGGAGTCACTCGTGTCACTCATGTGGTGGTGGCTCTCCTCACATGACAAATGGGGCATCTCGACATATGTGGGTGTCGGAGAGGTGTAGGTGCAATTGTCTCCATGCTCAACTCGTATCGCCGTGGTCGAAGGGGATGGCCCTTGCTCGACCTTCTCGTCGTCGTCTTGTTGTTGGAGGTCCATATGATGTGGCACCTCATAGCTCGTCTCCATGACCGAAGGGAGTTTCCCATGCTCGGCCATCTCGTCGTCGTCTTGTTGTTGGAGGTCCATATGATGTGGCACCTCATAGCTCGTCTCCATGACCGAAGGGAGTTTCCCATGCTCGGCCATCTTCCTTGAGGGGCTTCTGAAGATGGAAGTGTCACCCTCGCTCGTAGGTGGTCGCCTTGGACTTGATGAAGTCGATGTAGGCGTACACGTGGGAAGTAGGCGAAGATGTCGTACGTCCAAAGGCGAAGATGCCTTGAGAACACTTGGCAAAGATGCCGAAGTGGTTGATGTAGCCGTAGCGCCGTCTTGGTGGTGGTCGTCTCGTGGTCTTGTTTTGTGCTCTTGAAGCTTGGACTTGGCGTGATGTAGGGCTTGTTGGGACTTGTGCATTTGCGCTTGTGGAGCATCTTCATGATGATGATGTCGTTGTCGTGCTTGAGCTCGTAGTAGATGTCGTTCGTCGTCGTCGTGCACATGTTGCTTGGAGGTGACTTGGCCTTCATGACGATGTGGATCGTGAACGTGATGATGATCGCCATGTAGATGTGGACGAGGACAATTTGCACTTGCATCTTTTTCGCGCTCCGAAGACTTGTGGCTTGACCGTCGTCGTCTTGAGGATGATGAAGGGGAAGAAGACTTGATCAAGGCTCTAATCTCCTCCATCCTTGCATCTTGCTCCTCTTTATGTGCGGCAAGCTTCTTGTCAATGTAGTCCCTTTTCCTTGCTTCGGAGTGACGAATGTCGATGGAGATGTTCTCGATGCGCTCTCACAATCTTGATTGTGCGCCTTGTATTTGTCGTTGTAGATCGAAGATGGACGCTTTGTTGATGTAGTTGTTCACGCCGTCGTTGTTGTCGTAGACCGGAGAGGGAATGCCTTGCCTATCCATCACAAGACTCGAGCAAATATGAGTGGGAGAAAGAGAAGAACTAATACCAATGTACCTTTGACCAAAGTTGAAGATGAATCAAGTTCACTCAAATGTGGACAATGAAATAGCACTATTGGTACCGATCCTTGTCGATTCTCACACCTACACAAGTAAGGCTTATAGTGGAGCTCGGTGAGGATAGTGGCACAAAAATTTAATGCAAAATGTTAGCAAGAGTCAATAATGTTGAAAAAGATTCACAAATTCGCGAGCGAAACAAGTAGACCAATAGCTAAGAATGGCACACGGAAACACACACACGGATAGATAAATGGGGTCGTGCAACCAAGGAATGAGCACAAAATGTGGAATCCACAGAAAACGCTCGTGTTGCACAACTCAAGAGAGACGCTAGCACGATTGCTCAATAGGCGGATACGACACTTGTGCACAACCTATAAGATGCAAAATGGATATTCTTTCTATCCCAAGTATGCTATGTATGTATGGTTCCCGGTGTGTCTCTCAAGCATGATATCATATGATGTTGATTTGACAATCTTATGTGCAATGGGTATGATGCTATGGCACTTGCTCACGAGCTCTTTGCTCTCTTTTTGCTTAAAAGCTTTTTCTTTTTTTTTCTCTATGGTCACTTTTGTACAATGCACAAACCAAGATAGCAATTGTGTATATGCGGGAACAAACTTGAGGCACAATGGATGATATGATACCAATATGATATGGTATGTATGCAATGGGAGGTATGGACCACTAATGTGCACAAGTAACGTTGCGGCAATACTCAAATGGCTAGTCTCGATAGGCAAGTAACATAAAATGGGCTAGGGGTTAACAATGCAATTGCAAGGGAATATACAATGGTGTCGTCGATGTTACCGTCCTTTGCGATGATGAGTGGCGGTGTTCTTGGTGTAGATACCAAGATGATGGAGACTCGTCCCTAAGTAGCCGAAACACCTTAGGAAACGGAAAAACCGCAAACTCAAAATCTCAAATGACAAATGTCAAAATGGTGGTAGCGGAAGCGGTGGTGGTATGCACTTGGCAATGCGGAAGTGGGATGATGGGCTATACACGGTGTAAGAGTTGGAAGCACACGGTCCCTAAGTAGCCGAAACACCTTAGGAGACACAAGCCACAACTCAAACAAGCTCAAACAACTATTGGGTTAAGTTGGGTTGTCGGAAGTGTATGGTGGGTAAGGTTATGTGGAAGTGGTGGTGGTGGTGGTTGATGAAGAAGCAACCGTCCCTAAGTAGCCTAAACACCTTAGGAGACTCAAATCGCAACTCAAACAACCACTAATGCTATAAGGAACAAAATGGGTTAGGTTGCGGAAGTCGGTGGTGGTTATGCGGATATTGTGGTGGAAGCCCTAGGCAAAGATGCCAAAATTCACCAAATGTGATGGTGTCAAATGATGTTGTAACCTATCTAGGTGGATGGATAATGTCAATAGCTTCTCAACGAGCTAAAGAACGCGAAAATCGGACTCCGGATGTGGAAGTTATGGTAGAAATGGTGGAACTCGGAAAGCTGGAAATGGCCAGGGCGGTAGTACCGCTGGGAAGGGCGGTAGTACCGCTCGTGTCGGGTTTTTTCGACTATTTCGGCTGGAACGGGGCCTGGCGGTAGTACCGTTCGCGGGGCGGTAGTACCGCTTGAGGTTCACAGCGGTAGTACCGCTCTGTAGGGCGGTAGTACCGCTCGTGTCGGGATTTTCTCGATTGCTCGAATGGTTTCGCGATTTTGGGGCGGAAATGGGTGATTTCGGGGTCAAAATTCGATGGATTTTGTGGATGGAAAGGGGGGAAACTTGGGGGAATGCTATATCCACTTGAAACCAAGTAAATCCATGGATCAAAATCAACAAAACATCATCAGACCAACAAATCACAAAAAAATTTGGGGCTATTTTTGGTGGGGATTTTCGGATTTAGGACGAAAACAACAAAATCAAGCTAGAAAACACGGGGTAGGGGCTCCAAAAACGTGATCAACCTGGCTCAGATACCATATGATGCAGGGTGGAACCCTAATTCGTCGATCTTTCATGTTTGGAGGGGATCCTACGGAGGGAACACGAAGAACGCGCGGAAGAACGAGAGGAAACACGGGGAAAACAAGGGAGGAACACTCAACCAACAAGGATCAATCACACAAGGTCTAGATCATCGAAGCACGAGTGATACATGGTCCAAAATCAACAAAGGAAAGATACAAAGGTAGCCGTTCTTCTCCCGGAGGAGGTCTTGAATCCACGAGGGGATCTTCCCTTGGAGGGGTCTTGAATCCGATGGATCTTCTCCTAGACGGAGGTCCTGATCTCCGTGGAGAAGTACCGGTGGATGAGCAAAGGCTCTCACACACAAATATGAGCTAATCCAATGCTAACCCTAGCTAGGAGGAGGTGGGGGAGTTTATATAGCATATGTCCACGAAGGGGTAAGTGAGCAGGGGATACATGGGCCTCTGGCCCGACTCTGCGTGCAAGCAGGGCGGTAGTACCGGCCAAAGGGCGGTAGTACCGCTCAAGCGGTAGTGCCGCTTGGGCTGAGCGGTAGTACCGGGCCCGGATCGTGCGAACACTAGTACTTGCCGGGTTGAGCGGTAGTGGCGAGCGGCAGTGGGGGCGGTAGTACCGCTGGTCAGCGGTAGTACCGCTTACGGGGGGCGGTAGTACCGCTCGTCCTGGGTCTTCTTCCGTCGTCGCAGGCTTCCCTCGCGGATGGTGTAGTTGTTCCTTGGCGCTTGCACTCCTCCTCGTCGTCCTTAGTGTTCCGACAATACCTATGCATGCACACGAGTGGAGTGTCAAGTAGTATACCATCCTCGAAGGGGTCAAGTGAGCACGTGTAAAGGAGATGATTCACCTTTGTGTATGTGAAGTACATGTCGCACGTGTCACTTGCCGAACGGACTCTTGACATGGTGATGTCCATAGGATGCTCCGCATCACCAAGTAGCTGGAACAGGATATAATCTACAATGTTCAGACCACCAAACACATGCAAAGCTAGTGAAAGCACAAACAGCAGCAGGAACACGTCTCTCCTCGGGATATTGTAAACTTGTAAATCGTTGTTTAGTTTCTAACTCCCAAGTAACATATATATCAGAAACATATCTACCCTCAAACGGTGGAATATTCAATTTCAGTTTAGGGAGATGGTCATGATCTCGTACCTGAGGTGGTGGTGCAGGCCTACCGTTGCGAATATATACCTGAGGTCGACCTGCTGGTGGTGGTGCTGGTGGCTGCACGTAGTTCTGATTTTGATCAACCTCATCCTCGTAATAGTCCTCCATCTCTGCAGTAACAGCAGGAGCTACAGAAGCACCAACAGCAGTAGCAGCGGCACCCGAATTTTGTCCTGGCTCAATAGGAACATGCTGTGCTCGCCCTACTGTATCGCGGCGTAGAACTAGTTGTGGGAGGTGTTTGAGTAATTCATCAAACTTGGCGTCCAACTTGGTGTCAATTGACTTCTCAATGTCATCCATCTTCTCCATTGCCTTTCCAAAGCTGGCCATCACGTCTTCCACCTGTTGACCCATCATTTGCTGGAACTTATCATGAAGCTCCTTGTTCGTCATGTTCTCCCAGTCAATCTCGTCGACTTGTGTTCCTGCCATCGTTAGCAGCAATAGAAACAGACAATAATACGATCCTATAAACTACTGGAATATGGTGGTGGTGGGGTGTCACAAATCCGTCAAGCAAAACTCAAATTGTTACCAGTTCTTACCCAGCAGCAGGCGGTGATCGGCAACCGTTGTAGTCAAAACTCTCAAAGCTTGGATAGAGCGATTACCAGGGAGAGTCAAACACACGACGTAGATGTATGTGGAGCTGGGAAGGCTTATAATTTGGTAGAAAAAAAGGATCAACAATAATCAATTCATGGATGCAAAGTTGAATAAACGCTCAACGACGGTACTGTGTTGGTCCTAGGCTAGACTGTGCTAGAGACGCGAGCCTAGAACACTAACTGTCGGATTTCGGGTTCCGGCAGACCCTTGAGGTTCGAACACTGGGGTGCGCGCGGAGATTCAACCCTCTACCGGCTCGCTCCTCGCCGAATCGCTAGGACCTAAACTACCAAACTGAACAGCACAAGAGACACAAGATTTATACTGGTTCAGGCCACCATTGTGGTGTAATACCCTACTCCAGTGTGTGGTGTGGTGGATTGCCTCTTGGGCTTGATGATGAACAATACAAGGCAGAACAGCCTCGCGAGGGTCTGTTCTTGGCTGGTGCGACGAACTGCTGGGAGGGGTTCAATCGCTCTATCTACTGGTTTCTTGGTGAGGATCCCGATTGCTAGGTCAGGTCCAGATCAGGATGCCCTACCCTGAGGGTGGCTAGTCCTATTTATAGGCAAAGGCCCTGGGCGTCTTCCCAAATATTGAGCGGGAAGGGCGCCAACAATTGGCCATTTTGAAGGGGAACAGCGGGTACACTTATCCTGACTAAAGTTGGTCCTCGCCTGTCAAAGGCTCTGGTGGTGACGCCGGCTTGGGCTCCACAATGACTTCCTTCCGGCCGTTGGGCTGGTCTTGGTCTTGTTGCACCGAAATGGATGCCTTTGCTTGATGCTCTCGCCTGCGCTTGCTCCCTTTGCACCAAAGAGGAAAGGAGGACACTGCGCCGGCTGGCGCCCGACATGCGCCCCTGGTCGTCATGGCTTGTGTCATGGGCACCTCGCGAGGTACCCTACCTTGAACTCTCCGCCTCCTCATGAGCCAGCCTGACGAGGCCGTGCCTGAGGAAGCTCCTTGTCATCCGCCCCGCGAGGCTTGGCCCCTCGCGAGGGTCTTGAGCTTGTGTTGATGAAGATGGGCTGTGCTGGGCCTCCTTTGAGCCACGCCGCAGGCCGCAGGCAGGCAAGTCTGGGGACCCCCGTTCCCAGAACGCCGACACTAACAAAATCACGACGCTGCACGAAAACAAGGGAGAAGCACACTCTGGAAAAAATTCACTCTTTTTTTTGTGCTCTATTTTTGCGCTCCTTTTTATTCAAAAATCACTATAATGGCGAGTGTCTCAAAACTCTTCCCAAGTCAAGATAGCAGGATAGGCACGAAATTTTTTCGACCAATTTTTTTTTTGACTGCCCGGACCCAAAAACTGGAAATGGGTCAAAAAAAACTTTCTATAACGGCGACTGTCTCAATACGCTTAGAAACACCTAAAAATAGGATAGCCAATTTTTTTGTCAAGTGCGTTTTTGGAAAATTTTGGGCCTAAACGGAGGGTGGTTTCCGGACTCTTTTTTTCCGAAACCTACTCAGGCAAGGAAACACGAATCGGAAATTAGATGGATCTCGAAAACAAACCTAATATGCAAGGAACTCGGATTGGTGGTGGTATATGGCAGCGGTGGTGGTATATGGCAGCGGTGGTGGTAGCGGTGGTAGTATATGGATATGGATCGGTGGTGGTATATGGATTCGGATTGGTGGTGGTATATGGATACGAATTCGGAGCGGTGGTGGTAGGTGGCAGGGGCGATGATGATGGTGCGGTGGTGGCGTGACAACTTATGACCAGAACTCGAAACTCGAAAAGACTAGACGCTAAGACCAGCAACTAACACGACGATGCAACCGCAAATTCAACAAAGCAAAATCCTAAAAAGATTATGCAAAGGCTCAGATTGGTTCGGATATGATGAACTAACCCTAAATTTTTTTGTGGCTTTTGCGTGGACTGTAGGTATGAAGAACAGACTCGATCTAAACTACGAAAAAGTGTAAAATCTCACCGAGCAACCTGGAAATCTGATACCACTTGATATAGGCAAAGGTGTCCCGTCTTTCGATGAGATGATGGATGTCGCTTTGGTGGAAGTCGGCTTTGACGATCCGACTACGAACGTGCGAGGACGTCGCGCCTTAGCAATCGCTAAACCAACTACGAGAGGTTATTGACCACGCCGGAGCACGATCAACCTGACCACGAGGGTCTGTTTCCCGCGAGCAAACGAAAAACAAGCAAGAAACTGAGATTGCAATCTGGATATTGCGAATATAAGATGAAAGCTTTATTGGTCAAGGTGGGGTTTTGTGACGCCTTTGTCTGGTTGTTGAACACAAATGAAGTACGCGAAGTTGCAGCTATGGCGAACTTTAATCTAAACAAAACCCAAAGTCTAAGAGGTGCCCTAAGGGCTGTATATATGGAGGAAGAGGGGGGAATTTCGTGGCCCTTGTCGGAGGGGTCCGAAATCAACCCTATCTCTTGTTTCCCCACACATACGGACTCTAAAAATAGCCTATACTTATGTATTTCGAAATTACATGGGCCTGGCCCAATATAAGGTGACGCAGCACCTAGAATAGCCTCGGGACGAAATTTATGAAGTGGCATCTTGTATATTTCGTCCAAGGCTTCATGCACCCATTATGGTGGCTTCAAAGTCCTAAAATCATCACTTGTAACTCCGTTCTTGTTCCCCTTGTGCATGCCATCATCTCCATGCTTGTTAGTGCTCCAATGTCCATCCTTCTCCAAGCTAGGCCCTTCATTTGTAAGCAAAACAAATGTATCCAATTTAGGCAGCATCATATTCTCATGAACATTAGAATCATTACCAAGAAATGAAAGTACCTGATAATTTAATTGGCGTGCGCGAGCTCTAGTAATTGGTCCAGTATATGTAGCAGTAGGGGTTGTGGGTGTAACAATGGAATTGATGTCCTCATCACGATCACTTTGCTAAGTCTAAATGGAGGAGGAAGGGCAGTATATATAGGTCCAAGGGATGAAGGGGTAAGTAGGGACGAGATGGGGATACAAGGGCCAAGCCCAACAGCCATGCATAGGGGGCCCCGTGTGCACGGGATAAGAGGAGCCCGTGCGCACGGGGTATCCAGAGACCTGACGCATGAGCCCGTGCGCATGGGGTTCAGGAGGCCCATGGACACGGGGGTCCCGTGGGCACGGTACATGCCCGTGCGCACGGGGTCTTCAGGACCGCCAGCCTGGGAGGCCCGTGGTGATGAGGACATGACTACCTTGTATATGACCAAAAATATTGCATACATGCATATTTGTCAGGTGATTTCTAGTGCAAACTATTTAATAATCTATTTATGTTATCCAGAACAAAAATACTTCACACACTTTTGTGTTTTGTCTAATTGCAGGTGTATGGGACATATATACAATCCACATATGAAGATAAGGAAGAAAGAGATGTTTATTTGCTGTTAAAAAAGTCCTCTCACGTCACTTTTGGCCCAAGAGAAGATAGAGTCCAAGTCTCTCACGTTCTGGATTCAGATTCGGACTGCACAGACATACCTGACTCAAAACGCCAACAACTTTTTCATACGGACTCCGAATTGGGTGATTCTTTTTTTGTTGGAAAGTAGATTTCATGCTCTTTCCAGAACAATTGGAATCACCTTAAAATCCGTCCGGAGCGTTGAGTTATAGACGAAACAATCTGACGCTGCACCAGAATCCGAGTCAAACTACAAGTCCAAAGGTGTTACGTCACCTCCACTTGGGCCCATTGGCCTTGTACGACCTAGGGTTAGTTTTAGGCTGCCTTGGGACGTTCTCCCACCTCCTTGGCCGCCACCCCTTGCTCCTATATAAGTAGATCCATCTAGTAGCTTTTCCTTGGGATTTGTTTAGTTAAAGTTAGCCATTGCAACCGTGTACTTCGTTTGTGTCCAACGACCAGACCAAGACCGCTTACGGATCCCCACCTTTATCAATACTTCATACATACTCGCAATATTCAGATTGGTTTTATCATATTCTTGCTTGTTCTTCGATTGCTTGCAGGAATAGACCTTCGTGGTCAGGTTGATTGTGCTCCGGCGTGGTCAATAACCTCTCGGAGTTGGTTTAGCGATTGCTAAGGCGCAACGTCGTGCATGTTTGTAGTCGGATCGTCAAAGTCGTCTCCACCAAATCGATAGTTATCATCTCATCGAAAGATCGGGACACCCCGCCTCTATCAAGTGGTATCAGTTTTCAGGTTGCTCGGTGAGAATTTCCAGTTTTTCCTAGATTAGATTTATTTTTTTACCTATTGTCCAAGAAAAAGCCACAAAAAATAGTTAGATCTATTCACCCTTTGTCCAAGCCACTCTGAGCCTTTGCAATTGTCTTTTCATTGGTTGCATTATTGAATTATCGGTTGCATCGTCGTGTCGAGTTGCTGGTCTTAGTGTCTAGTTCCTTTAGAGTTTCGAGTTCTGTTCACATTAGTCACGCCGCCGCTGCATCATTATCCCTTCCGCTGTCCACCATCCCATCTATTAATTTTCACCACGTGCTACGCGCTGTTTATTGTCATAATCATAGTTGAGGTCATTCACATCTTTGCCTGATCCAATCTGCATCTTATCTAGTTTGTCTTGGAAAGAGGGAGAAAAAAAAGAGAAAAAAAAAAGAAAAAAAAGAAAAGGAGAGAAGAAAAAGAAAAAAAGTGTGAGAAAAAAAAAGAGAGAAGAAAAAAATTCAGATCTATCTAGAATCAATCTCGTACCTGAATTCGGATTAGAATCTGTTTTGCGCACTGCTCAGTAAAACAGGTGTATCTTCCTCATACGAAGTCCGTTTTGGCTCCGTGAGTACTCAAATTGAAGCTAATGACGAGCCGCATGTAAATAGTTACAGAAGCTAGTTCAATATTTGACACCTCAAAATCGGCTTCTAAATAGGTCTTTTTGCCCTCTGAAATTCGTGAACACAGCTTGTTCCAATTTTTCAGGCCAGTTTTAGAATTCTTTGACTCCTCATATCAACTCGGAATTGAGTGATTCTCTTTGTATTGGAAAGCTTGAGTTAGTAGCATTCTTTGCAAGAATTTATCAGAAAATTGGCTCAAACTTTTTAAGAAGAAAGTTGGAGAGAGAGTTGTTGTATATCCTACTTGGCAGTTGTTTTTCATCATTATCTTCACTTATATTTTACTGTCAAGAGCTACTTAGTATCCTTCATTGATGCTAGTTGTGCTACGCCGTGACCTCATTAGTGTTCTAGGCTCGCGTCTCTAGTCCGGTCTAGCCTAGGACCAGCACAGTACCGTCGTTGAGCGTTTATTCAACATTGCATCTTTGAATTGATTATTGCTAAATTTTTGCTACCATATATAGCCAACCCAGCTCCACATATTTCTACACCGTATATCGTCGTTCCCCGGCAATCGCTTTACACAATCTTGAGTTACTTGACACCGCTGGTTGCTGTCACCACCTGCCGCATGGTAAGAACTTGTAAGATATTGATATTTGCTTTACTGTGAGCACTTTACAACCACATCCTAGTAGTTCATAGGAACATTATTCTCGAATTTTGTTTCTTGTTTCTACTAATCATGACAGGTTTCGGAGATAGAAGTTCTTGGGCGACGAACACATCTTCACCATCACGAGAGTTGGGACAACACACACAAGCACATGGCCAGGTTAGCTCTTTACCGTCATTTGAGGGTAGATTTAATCCTGCTATTTATCTAGCTTGGGAGCTTGAAGTAGAACAAGTTTTTAGTCAGCATGTTTTTTCTGAACTTGAGCGAGTACGAGCTGCCACTAGAGCATATACTGGTTTTGCTTCAGTTTGGTGGAGTGTGCATTGTAAGAAAAATATTGATAATCAACCCACAACTTGGAAAGATTTGAAAGATGTAATGAGACAACATTTTTTCCCTCCTTACTATCGTCGTGAATTGCTTCGCAAATTTGAACAATTTAAACAAGGCAACAACACTGTTCATGCTTACTACAAAGAGTTCAAATCTTATATGCATCATTGTGACATAGAAGAATCTAAGGATGATACAATAAATAGATTTTTTGGTGGTTTGAACCATGATATTCAGGAAAGATTTCAGTATATTCCTCGTTGTATTACTGGTATGTATGTTCGTGCTTGTACCTTTGAGAGACAGTTACAGGAGGATGCATTGGGTGACTACAACAACTACTATTCCAGTTCATGCTCACCACCGCCGGTTGGTTCCTCCATCGTTGCACCTACTAGAGCAGCCCCACCCCGGATTGTGAGCGCGGCATCATCTCAAGAGCATGGTGCATTGTCTACGTCTGTACCTACATCAGCTACGTCTTTGCGACAAGGTAACTGTAAAGGTATTGATGATTTAACTTCACATGAGAATGATGCATCCCTAGTTAAGTTGAATGCATCATGTGTTGAGTTACCTGGTGATTTGAGCACATCAACTATTTTAGAGAATCTTGAAACTGTCATGAATGCGTCATGTGATCAAACAACTGAAATACCAACAATTTTGAGTGCACCCATTGAATTAACTGTTGATGCAAAAGAATCAATGTTTAATCATTTTGATATGACCTCTAATCTTGGTAATGATTCTGTGTCGAATGACTCATTGCATGTTTGCTTATCTAAGCATGTTGTAGCATGTAAATTTGATTCAAATAAGGTTTATTCACCAATGTTGGGATGGTTTAATGAAGAACATTGTCAATCTTTTGAAATAAATAAGAGCTTCACTTATATGTGCAAACCAAGTTCCAATATTTTCATGCCTTCTAGTTCTTGTGCTAATTTGTTGGCTTTAGATTTCATGAACTATGCAAGTTACTCATCTATTCATGTGTCATATATGCAAAAATCAAGGGAAGTAAAAATGGATGACGTATACATATACAACATGTACACCTTGTCTCTTTTGTTAGCCACATTTCAGATTAAGCAACGCCGAGGACGGCTTTATTTTCAAAAAGGGAAGGATGATGAGGACATGACTACCTTGTATATGACCAAAAATATTGCATACATGCATATTTGTCAGGTGATTTCTAGTGCAAACTATTTAATAATCTATTTATGTTATCCAGAACAAAAATACTTCACACACTTTTGTGTTTTGTCTAATTGCAGGTGTATGGGACATATATACAATCCACATATGAAGATAAGGAAGAAAGAGATGTTTATTTGCTGTTAAAAAAGTCCTCTCACGTCACTTTTGGCCCAAGAGAAGATAGAGTCCAAGTCTCTCACGTTTTGGATTCAGATTCGGACTGCACAGACATACCTGACTCAAAACGCCAACAACTTTTTCATACGGACTCCGAATTGGGTGATTCTTTTTTTGTTGGAAAGTAGATTTCATGATCTTTCCAGAACAATTGGAATCACCTTAAAATCCGTCCGGAGCGTTGAGTTATAGACGAAACAATCTGACGCTGCACCAGAATCCGAGTCAAACTACAAGTCCAAAGGTGTTACGTCACCTCCACTTGGGCCCATTGGCCTTGTACGACCTAGGGTTAGTTTTAGGCTGCCTTGGGACGTTCTCCCACCTCCTTGGCCGCCACCCCTTGCTCCTATATAAGTAGATCCATCTAGTAGCTTTTTCCTTGGGATTTGTTTAGTTAAAAGTTAGCCATTGCAACTTCGTGTACTTCGTTTGTGTCCAACGACCAGACCAAGACCGCTTACGGATCCCCACCTTTATCAATACTTCATACATACTCGCAATATTCAGATTGGTTTTATCATATTCTTGCTTGTTCTTCGATTGCTTGCAGGAATAGACCTTCGTGGTCAGGTTGATTGTGCTCCGGCGTGGTCAATAACCTCTCGGAGTTGGTTTAGCGATAGGCGCAACGTCGTGCATGTTTGTAGTCGGATCGTCAAAGTCGTCTCCACCAAATCGATAGTTATCATCTCATTGAAAGATCGGGACACCCCGCCTCTATCACGTGGGCACGGGGTCGGAGGGGCCCGTGCGCACGGGGTCGCCTGGGAGCTGCTGCCTCCTTCTTGGCACTTCCTTGTCCGCTTCCAGGCTTCCCTCTTGGATGGTGTAGATGTTCTCTTGCGCTTGGATTCCTCCATGATGAATGTGTAGCTCCGCTCACACCTAAGTATGCACACGAGAGAGGGGTCAAGTAGTATACCATCCTTGAAGGGTACAAGTGAACACGTGTAAAGGAGATAATTCACCTTTGTATGCATGAACTAGATGTGGCACGTGTCACTTGCCAAATGGACTCTTGACATGGTGATGTCCATAGGATGCTCCGCATCATCCCCTCCCCCTTGGGAAATATCCGACCTCGGATCAAAATCCAAATCACCATGGGAAAGAGATGATGGCGTCGTGTAGAAGTGGACCATCACCAAGCATTCATCATCCTGTAGTTCCAATTGGGCACTCTCCAATGTCGCACCGTCTTGTACTTCCTTCAAAAGGAGCAAAGATAACAAGCACTTGGGAAAACAAATGTGGTTGTCGTAAGAGCAAAACCAAGCATTCAAGAGGTGATTCACCCAACAAGTGTTGTCATCAAGCATAGCATATGGTTTGACAAAGGAGTGTGTCATGGCATTTGAGCATATAAACTGAGCACAATCAAGTACATCATGGGAACAAGCATGCAAATGGGAGGTCAAGATGCAAATATATGTGATAAGAGAAGAAGCATCTACCTCAAGGTCATAGCAAGAATGCACAAAGTGCTCAACAAATGGTCTATGGTAGGCATAATGTCATTCACAACACCAAATATAGTGAAATGTCGAAACACATGGGGCAAGTGCAAGACAATCCAAGCATAACGTGCATAGTGTGTAGTGAAGATATCGTGGCACTCAACACAAGAGAAAGAGCAATTGTTCAACATGTGAGAGGCAATCAAGTCAAGCATGTGATAAGCAAAGGGACATGGTATATGTGAAGAACTAGATGCAACACACAAGACATATATGTCATGTGGCATGGCAATCTGGCAATGATAAGTTGAAGCAAGATCACTAGCATGTGTGCAAAGTGTCATGGAGCAAACAACACCTGAAGTATGATCCACAATATGCATGCTCATTGTTTGGGTGTTCTCGAGATAGAATGATATCACCTCAAAAGCATGTCCTTGTGCGTTCTTCACAATGTCGAAGTGGCAGGAAATGTGGTGTAGAAGTGAGTCGTGGTCGAATGTATGAGGCTCGCTCTCAAGAGCTCGAATTAGTCAACTCACGTGAAGTAGAAGTCGACACAAAGTCCAAGTATCCTACACATGCACACAACAAAACAAAGAACGGATGTGCATGGTAGATAAACACATCCTCCATCATGATGGTTCTCTTCTCTTGCACATAACCATTTAGAAGCACAAGGGCATGAATAATATGATGCAACAATGGCAATATTCAAGGCACTAGGTATATGGTGCAAAGAGGTAAGACAAGCATGCTTCACAAGGAATATGTCAAAATCTCCAAACATATGTGAGAATGCTATGGGGGCAATCTTATGAGCAAGACTATAAGCATTGTTGCACTCCATACATGGCAAGTCATTTAGCATGGGAGAGGCAACACATGGAGATATATGACAAGAAGCAATATCAATCATGTGCAAAGCATATAGATGGTTGTCATCAACCGCATGAGATGAGCAAGTATGAATCATGGGTGATGCAACATGAGCAGGCATAGAGATCAAGTCGTGCAAACTAGTGGAGCGGAGATGCAACACACTAGAGTAAATCATGGCAATCATATCATGTCAGCAAATACTAGGCATAGACAATGCACATGACATATCGCAAGCACAGGCACAAAGCAAGATGAAAGTACCATCATAGGAATGGGTCATGAATAGAACATGGCAATAACAAGTGATATCTCCACCAAGCTTGCAAATACACATACAAGTACTAGAATCGATCATCATGTGTAATGCAAAGCATGGGTCACAAATGCATGGCAAAGGCATACAAATGAGCATATCATGCAAAGTGAACATGGCAATATGGGCAAAGGATATATAATGGAGAACAACCCATAGCCAAGTGAGGGCCATGTAGAAGAAATGTGCGAAGTCTTTGCGCGAAGTGATCGGCGGGAAAAACAATCCATGAGATCCCAAATCATTCTTTCTCTCTAGAGCTCATTTTGTCAACTCGTGGGATTGTGATGTTGACAAGTATTTATGGGTACCTACACAAAAGAGACACAAACCAAAGAAATTGTGCGCGTGGTAAATATACACATCATCCATCATGATGTGTATGTGCACGTGTGAGTTAACACAAGATAAGAAATGCTCAAAGAAATTTGATGCATGGTATAAGAACATGTCATCCATCATGAAAGAATAGTTTTTATGTATGGCACGATGGGGACACAAATTGAGCAAACAAGTATATGGCACATAAATAGCATGTTTATTCATGGGGAGCATATGGTGCACACAATCATGGAAATCATGCAAATCATAGGATGGATCAAAATCTCCTAATGGGTATGAGGAAACTATGGGGGTCTCCTCAAGAGCAATATCGGAAGCAAAATATGGAGAAAATGGACAACATCCAAAACAATGCATATCCGAAGCTAGGTGGTCATGGCATGGCATATTAGCTAAATGATGCAAAGGGAGCATATCAATATCATCACAAGAAAAACAAATGCCAATAACCATGGGCTTGTCATCTATGCCATATGTGCAAATTGGGTTTATTTTAATGGCATATGCATACTCACTACAATGAGATTGCAAATATGACATACGGGAGATGTCATGCATAGCATATGACAAGTCAAGCGGATCATCAAACATGATGTGACCAAGAGAATTATCGCAAGAAATCATATGTAACGTGGCATCACAACTAATAGACTCCACATGAGAATCATCGTACTCATCATAAATGGGCAAATCATCACATGGGGAAATCATACTAGAATGAAGCAAGGTACTAGGTGGATCAACATCATGCAAGCAATCAATGTTAAGAATGTCCACTAGTGGGACTAGAGCATCACCTTCACCTATGTTACCTTTTTCATTCCACTCAAGTGGTGTAGGTGAGGTGGGAAAGACCAAATGGTGGTAATCATCATCTTGATGGAACCATGTGGGGGGTGCATCATATTCCACCATGGCCATTGTCTTGTCCAAAGGGAGGACGAAGTCGTCGAGGATCGACGCGTCATCATAAATGAGACCTAGCACCAAATGAGATGACACGATAGAGGTAGAGGGCAAGTTGTTAGAAATGCAAATGGCCTCACGAGACTTATCAACTATCTCACTCTCCCTATGTGGTGGTTCACTCATTCCCTCAAAGTAGGTGCACTCCATGTGGCATATGGTGGAGGCACTCAAATCACTCAAGTGGTGGTGGTGGTGGCTCTCCTCACGTGGGAATTGGGGCAGCTCATCATATATGGGGCTAGTGGTGAAGTCACTCTCACTCTCAATATGTTGGCAAAAGTCACTCAAGTCATCATACATCGCTGTTGTCGAAGGGAGTATCCCATGCTCAACCATCTCGTAGTCGTCGCCGTGGATGAAGGCCGAAGATGGCACATCATCACTCTCGTCATGGATGAAGGCCGAAGATGACACATCATAACTCTCGCCGTCTTGTAGCATGGTCATTGCAAAGTGAGCTCGGGGTCGTGTAGACTTGGCCTTCTTGAGTTCTTGCTCCGCCTTGAGAGCACCAAAGTAGTTGTCGTCAAGGGACTTGTAGTTCTCGAGGAAGATAGTCTTGGAGATCTCGTTGTTCAATCCCATCATGAAGTAGAACTTCATCCAAATGGGGTCGTTCACGCCGGCACGTCGCAACGCTTCCTTCATGTTCTTGAAGTACTCGTCGAGGGACTTGGATCCTTGTATGGTGTTCTCCAATTGGCGTTGAAGATGTTCCGTGTAGGTTGGAGGCACAAACTCTCGCCGCATCACTTTCTTCATCTTGGACCAACTCATCTCGTAGCTCTCCGAAGGTGTGTGAAGCCACCATGACGAGGCGTAGTCATGAAAGTTTCTTGTGGCGCACTTCACTTGATCTTCGGAAGGGACTTGATGTAGCTTGAGGTAGTCGTCCATCAAACGCTCCCACTCGAGGTACTCCTCGGGTTCTTGAGTCCAATACAAAGGAATCGCATGGTCGATGTCGAGGTCATAGTAGCTCGTGGAAGTCACGGACTTGAGCTTGGGGAGCTTCTCTTGAGCGCAGTCTTGGGGTGCTTGTTGGCGAAGATGTCGTACGTCCGAAGGCGATGATGCCTTGAAGTCACTTGGCGAAGATGCCAAAGGTGTTAAAGAAGTTGCAGCCTTGTAGTTGATGTCGCGACTCTATATAGCCTGTGTGCACGGGGGTGCAAGAGGCCGTGTGCACGGGGTCCCGTGTGCACGGGGGTCGAGGGCCCGTGTGTCGGGGTTGGCAGGTAAGCCATCTCTCGTCCAGGAGGTCGCTCTTCATGGTCTGTTCTTGGCTGGTGCGATGAACTGCTGGGAGGGGTTCAATCGCTCTATCTACTGGTTTCTTGGTGAGGTTCCCGATTGCTAGGTCAGGTCCAGATCAGGATGCCCTACCCTGAGGGTGGCTAGTCCTATTTATAGGCAAAGGCCCTGGGCGTCTTCCCAAATATTGAGCGGGAATGGCGTCAACAATTGGCCATTTTGAAGGGGAACAGCGGGTACACTTATCGTGACTAAAGTTGGTCCTCTCCTGTCAAAGGCTCTGGTGGTGACGCCGGCTTGGGCTCCACAATGACTTCCTTCCGGCCGTTGGGCTGGTCTTGGTCTTGTTGCACCGAAATGGATGCCTTTGCTTGATGCTCTCGCCTGCGCTTGCTCCCTTTGCACCAAAGAGGAAATGAGGACACTGCGCCGGCTGGCGCCTGACTAGCGCCCCTGGTCGTCATGGCTTGCGTCATGGGCACCTCGCGAGGTACCCTGCCTTGAGCTCTCCGCCTCCTCATGAGCCAGCCTGACGAGGCCGTGCCTGAGGAAGCTCCTTGTCGTCCGCCCCGCGAGGCTTGGCCCCTCGCGAGGGTCTTGAGCTTGTGTTGATGAAGATGGGCTGTCTTGGGCCTCCTTTGAGCCACGCCCAGGCAGCAGTGAGCAAGTCTGGGACCCCGTTCCCAGAACGCCGACACTAACAAAATCACGACGCTGCACGAAAACAAGGGAGAAGCACACTCTGGAAAAAAATTCACTCTTTTTTTGTGCTCTTTTTTTGCGCTCTTTTTTTGCGCTCTTTTTATTCGAAAATCACTATAATGGCGAGTGTCTCAAAACTCTTCCCAAGTCAAGATAGCAGGATAGGCACGAAATTTTTTCGACCAATTTTTTTTTCGACTGCCCGGACCCAAAAACTGGAAATGGGTCAAAAAAAACTTTCTATAACGGCGACTGTCTCAATACGCTTAGAAACACCTAAAAATAGGATAGCCAATTTTTTTTTGTCAAGTGCGTTTTTGGAAAATTTTGGGCCTAAACGGAGGGTGGTTTCCGGACTCTTTTTTTCAAAACCTACTCAGGCAAGGAAACACGAATCAGAAATTAGATGGATCTCGAAAACAAACCTAATATGCAAGGAACTCGGATTGGTGGTGGATATATGGTGGTGGTATATGGCAGCGGTGGTGGTATATGGCAGCGGTGGTGGTAGCGGTGGTAGTATATGGATATGGATCGGTGGTGGTATATGGATTCGGATTGGTGGTGGTATATGGATATGGATTCAGAGCGGTGGTGGTAGGTGGCAGGGGCGATGATGATGGTTCGGTGGCGGCGTGACAACTTATGACCAGAACTCGAAACTCGAAAAGACTAGACACTAAGACCAGCAACTAGACACGACGATGCAACCGCAAATTCAACAAAGCAAAACCCTAAAAAGATTTTGCAAAGGCTCAGATTGGTTCGGATATGATAAACTAACCCTAATTTTTTGTGTGGCTTTTGCGTGGACTGTAGGTATGAAGAACAGACTCGATCTAAACTACGAAAAACTGTAAAATCTCACCGAGCAACCTGGAAATCTGATACCACTTGATATAGGCAAAGGTGTCCCGTCTTTCGATGAGATGATGGATGTCGCTTTGGTGGAAGTCGACTTTGATGATCCGACTACGAACGTGCGAGGACGTCGCGCCTTAACAATCGCTAAACCAACTACGAGAGGTTATTGACCACGCCGGAGCACGATCAACCTGACCACGAGGGTCTGTTTCCTGCGAGCAAACGAAAAACAAGCAAGAAACTGAGATTGCAATCTGGATATTGCGAATATAAGATGAAAGCTTTATTGGTCAAGGTGGGGTTTTGTGACGCCTTTGTCTGGTTGTTGAACACAAATGAAGTACGCGAAGTTGCAGCTATGGCGAACTTTAATCTAAACAAAACCCAAAGTCTAAGCGGTGCCCTAAGGGCTGTATATATGGAGGAAGAGGGGGGAATTTTGTGGCCCTTGGCGGAGGGGTCCGAAATCAACCCTATCTCTTGTTTCCCCACACATACGGACTCTAAAAATAGCCTATACTTATGTATTTCGAAATTACATGGGACTGGCCCAATATAAGGTGACGCAGCACCTAGAATAGCCTCGGGACGAAATTTATGAAGTGGCATCTTGTATATTTCGTCCAAGGCTTCATGCACCCATTATGGTGTCTTCAAAGTCCTAAAATCATCACTTGTAACTCCGTTCTTGTTCCCCTTGTGCATGCCATCATCTCCATGCTTGTTAGTGCTCCAATGTCCATCCTTCTCCAAGCTAGGCCCTTCATTTGTAAGCAAAACAAATGTATCCAATTTAGGCAGCATCATATTCTCATGAACATTAGAATCATTACCAAGAAATGAAAGTACCTGATAATTTAATTGGCGTGCGCGAGCTCTAGTAATTGGTCCGAAGATATGTAGCAAGAGGGGCCGTGGGTGTAACAATGGAATTGATGTCCTCATCACGATCACTTTGCTAAGTCTAAATGGAGGAGGAAGGGGAGTATATATAGGTCCAAGGGATGAAGGGGTAAGTAGGGACGAGATGGGGATACAAGGGCCAAGCCCAACAGCCATGCACAGGGGGCCCCGTGTGCACGGGATAAGAGGAGCCCGTGCGCACGGGGTATCCAGAGACCCGACGCATGAGCCCGTGCGCATGGGGTTCAGGAGGCCCATGGACACGGGGTCCCGTGGGCACGGTACATGCCCGTGCGCACGGGGTCTTCAGGACCGCCAGCCTGGGAGGCCCGTGGGCACGGGGTCGGAGGGGCCCGTGCGCACGGGGTCGCCTGGGAGCTGCTGCCTCCTTCTTGGCACTTCCTTGTCCGCTTCCAGGCTTCCCTCTTGGATGGTGTAGATGTTCTCTTGCGCTTGGATTCCTCCATGATGAATGTGTAGCTCCGCTCACACCTAAGTATGCACACGAGAGAGGGGTCAAGTAGTATACCATCCTTGAAGGGTACAAGTGAACACGTGTAAAGGAGATGATTCACCTTTGTATGCATGAAGTAGATGTGGCACGTGTCACTTGCCAAATGGACTCTTGACATGGTGATGTCCATAGGATGCTCCGCATCATCCCCTCCCCCTTGGGAAATATCCGACCTCGGATCAAAATCCAAATCACCATGGGAAAGAGATGATGGCGTCGTGTAGAAGTGGACCATCACCAAGCATTCGTCATCCTGTAGTTCCAAATGGGCACTCTCCAATGTCGCACCGTCTTGTACTTCCTTCAAAAGGAGCAAAGATAACAAGCACTTGGGAAAACAAATGTGGTTGTCATAAGAGCAAAACCAAGCATTCAAGAGGTGATTCACCCAACAAGTGTTGTCATCAAGCATAGCATATGGTTTGACAAAGGAGTGTGTCATGGCATTTGAGCATATAAACTAAGCACAATCAAGTACATCATGGGAACAAGCATGCAAATGGGAGGTCAAGATGCAAATATATGTGATAAGAGAAGAAGCATCTACCTTGAGGTCATAGCAAGAATGCACAAAGTGCTCAACAAATGGTCTATGGTAGGCATAATGTCATTCACAACACCAAATATAGTGAAATGTCGAAACACATGGGGCAAGTGCAAGACAATCCAAGCATAACGTGCATAGTGTGTAGTGAAGATATCGTGGCACTCAACACAAGAGAAAGAGCAATTGTTCAACATGTGAGAGGCAATCAAGTCAAGCATGTGATAAGCAAAGGGACATGGTATATGTGAAGAACTAGATGCAACACACAAGACATATATGTAATGTGGCATGGCAATCTGGCAATGATAAGTTGAAGCAAGATCGCTAGCATGTGTGCAAAGTGTCATGGAGCAAACAACACATGAAGTATGATCCACAATATGCATGCTCATTGTTTGGGTGTTCTCGAGATAGAATGATATCACCTCAAAAGCATGTCCTTGTGCGTTCTTCACAATGTCGAAGTGGCAGGAAATGTGGTGTAGAAGTGAGTCGTGGTCGAATGTATGAGGCTCGCTCTCAAGAGCTCGAATTAGTCAACTCACGTGAAGTAGAAGTCGACACAAAGTCCAAGTATCCTACACATTCACACAACAAAACAAAGAACGGATGTGCATGGTAGATAAACACATCATCCATCATGATGGTTCTCTTCTCTTGCACATAACCATTAGAAGCACAAGGGCATGAATAATATGATGCAACAATGGCAATATTCAAGGCACTAGGTATATGGTGCAAAGAGGTAAGACAAGCATGCTTCACAAGGAATATGTCAAAATCTCCAAACATATGTGAGAATGCTATGGGGGGAATCTTGATGAGGACATCAATACCATTGTTACACCCACAGCCCCTACTGTTACATATACGGGACCAATTACTAGAGCTCACAAGACGCCAATTAAATTACTGTGTACTTTCGTTTCTTGGTAATGATTTTAATGTTCATGAGAATATGATGCTGCCTAAATTGGATACATTTGTTTTGCTTACAAATGAAGGTCCTAGCTTGGAGAAGGATGAACATTGGAGCAAGAACACGCATGGAGTTGATGGCATGCGCAAGGGGATCAAGAACGGAGTTACAAGTGATGATTTCAGGACTTTGAAGCCACCATAAGGAGTGCATGAAGCCTTGGGCGAAATATACAAGATGCCACTTCATAATATTCGTCCATTGGCTATTCTAGGTGCTGCGTCACCTTATTATTGGGCCAGGCCCATGTAATTTCGAAATACTTAAGTATAGGCTATTTTTAGAGTCCGTATATGTGGGGAAACAAGAGATAGGGTTGGTTTCGGACCCCACCCTCAAGGGCCACGAAATTCCCTCCTCTTCCCCCATATATACAGCCCTTAGGGCATCGTTTAGACTTTGGGTTTTGTTTAGATCAAAAGTTCGCCATAGCTGCAACCGCGTGCATTTCGTTTGTGTTCAACGACTGCACAAAGCGCCACAGAACCCCACCTTGATCAATAAAGCTTTCATCTTATATTCGCAATATCCAGATTGCAATCTCAGTTTCTTGCTTGTTCTTCGTTTGCTCGCAGGAAATAGACCCTCGTGGTCGTTGATCGTGCTCGGCGTGGTCAATAACCTCTCGGAGTTGGTTTAGCGATTGCTAAGGCACGACGTCCTCGCACGCTCGTAGTCGGATCGTCAAAGTCGATTTCCACCAAAGCGAAATCCACCATCTCATCGAAAGACGGGACACCTTTGCCTCTATCAAGTGGTATCAGATTTCGGGTTGCTCGGTGAGATTTTACAGCTTTTCGTAGTTTATATCGAGTCTGTCTTCATACCTATAGTCCACGAAAAAGCCACAAAAAATTAGGGTTAGTTCATCCTATCCGAACCATCCGAGCCTTTGCATAATCTTTTTTCAGATTTGCATTGTTGAATTTGCGGTTGCATCGTCGTGTCTAGTTGCTGGTCTTAGAGTCTAGTCTTTTAGAGTTTGAGTTCGGTCATAAGTTGTCACGCCGCCGCCGCACTATTATCATCGCCCGCCATCCACCACCACTGCTTATCCGCCACCGCTTCGAATCCGTATCCATATACCACCACCGCTTATCCGCCACCGCTTCGAATCCGTATCCATATACCACCACCGCTTCCATATATCACCACCGCTGCCATCGACCACCATATATCCACCACCAATCCGAGTCCCTTGCATATCAGGTTTGTTTTCGGGATCCATCTAGTTTTCCGATTCGTGTTTCCTTGTATCGAGTAGGTTTGATTCCAGCAATCTTTTCGTCCGTAGAAGAGGTTGGTTTCCAAAAAACGCACCCTCCGTTTAGGCCCAAAATTTTCCAAAACGCACAGACAAAAAAAATTTCGGCTATCCTATTTTAGGTGTTTCTAAGCGTATTGAGCGATCGCCGTTATAGAAAGTTTTTTGACCCGTTTCAGTTTTTGGGTCCGGCGGTCAAAAAAAAATTGGTCGAAAAATTTCGTGCCCATCCTGTCGGTTTGACTTGGGAAGAGTTTTGAGACACTCGCCATTATAGTGATTTTCGCAAAAAAAAAATAAGAGCAAAAAAAAAAAAGCAGCAAAAAAAAAAAGAGGAGCGGAAAAAATAATTCCAGTGTGCTTTTCCCTTGTTTACGTGCAGCGCCGTGATTTTGTTAGTGTTCTAGGCTCGCGTCTCTAGCACGGTCTAGCCTAGGACCAACCAAGATCCGTCGTTGAGCGTTTACTCAACTTTGCATCTCTGAATTGATTATTGCGACCTTTTTGCTACCATATTATAAGCCTTCCCAGCTCCACATACATCTACGTCGTGCGTTTGATTGTCCCTCGTAATCGCTATAGCCAAGCTTTGAGGGTTTTGACTACAACGGTTGCCGATCACCGCCTGCTGCTGGGTAAGAACTGGTAAGAATTTGAGATTTGCTTGACGGATTTGTGACTGTCCACCACACCACCACCACCACTTCCTAGTAGACTGTAGGATCATATTCTTGTGTGTTTCTTTTGGTGCTAACCATGGCAGGATCACAAGCCGACGAGACTGATTGGGAGAACCTGACGAACAAACAACTACATGATAAGTTTCAGCAAATGATGATTGGACAGGTGCAAGACGTGCTAAACAGATTTGACGAGGCCATGGAGAAGATAGATGGCATTGAGAAGACGTTTGAAACAAAGCTTGATAGTAAGTTTGATGAATTGCTCGCGCGTTTTCCACAACCACCGCCGGCTGCACCTATCGCACCTCTGCAACGACAACAACTACGCCCCCTTCCGAATCAGTATGGACGAGCTCAGCGTGTTCCTATTGAGCCAGACAAAATTCTGGTGCCGCTGCTCTGCTGTTGGTGCTTCTTTGGCTCCTGCCACTGCTGCTGCTGGTGCAGAGGAGGATGATGATTATGTGGGAGATTATGAGGATGAGGTTGATCAACATCGAACTACGTGCAACCACCGGCACCACAACCACCGTGTCGTCCACATGCAAATAATGGCAATATTAGGGCTCCCCTCGGTATGAGATCATGACCATCTCCTAAACTGAAATTGAATATTCCACCATTTGAGGGTAGATATGTTCCTGATATATATCTTACTTGGGAGTTAGAAACTGAACAACGATTTACATGTTTACAATATCCCGAGGAGAGACGTGTTCCTGTCATTGTTTGTGCTTTCACTAGCTTTGCATGTGTTTGGTGGTCTGAACATTGTAGATTATATCCTGTTCCAGCTACTTGGGCTGCTTTGAAAACTGCTATGCGTACTCGTTGGGTTCCACCATATTATCAACGTGAATTACTTCAAAAATTGCAGCGCTTAAGACAAGGAAAAAATTCAGTAGAAGAATATTATCAGGAATTACAAACTGGCTTGATTAGATGTGGTATTGTTGAGGAGAATGAAGCTATGCTTGCACGTTTTCTGGGTGGATTAAATAGAGAGATTCAGACCATTCTAGATTATAAGGATTATAATAATATCACTCGTTTATTCCATCTTGCTTGTAAAGCTGAACGTGAAGTGCAGGATCGATAGGCATTGGCGCGCACTAACTTTTCTGCAGGTCGACCTTCATCATGGACACCACGTGCATCATCTACTTCCTTTGCACCATCACCTCCTTCAGTCCACCTCCAACCGTGATACAAGAAAGCAGGCACAACCACCACTATCGCCAAGAGCATACCTGCCGGGCCTGCATGAGTTCTTCTTCCATGGTGTCAACAGGCACACAAGTGATATTATTTGTCGTCGTTGTAAGGGAAGAGGACATTTTGCGAGAGAATGCAAATCTCAGCGTGTGATGGTTGCTCGAGGATGGTGGGTATGAGTCCGCTAGTGACTATGATGAGGAGACTTTGGCTCTTATTACACATGAGGAACACGGTGGAGATGATTCGATCATGATACACAATACATGGCTCTGAAGATGCCGGTGGTATGAATGTTTAGTTGCTCAACGTGTTTTGAGTGTGCAGAGTTACACAAGCTGAGCAAAATCAGAGGCATAATTTGTTCCATACAAAGGGAGTTGTGAAGGAACGTTCTATTCGCGTCATCATAGATGGAGGGAGCTGCAACAACTTGGCTAGCATGGAGATGGTGGAGAAGCTATCTCTCACCACAAGACCACACCCACATCCTTACTACATCCAATGGTCCAACAACAGCGGCAAGGTTAAGGTAACACGTACTGTTCGTGTGCATTTTAGTATCTCTACATATGCTGATTATGTTGATTGTGATGTGGTACCTATGCAAGCATGTTCCTTATTACTTGGTCGACCATGGCAATTTGATAAAAATTCTGTACACCATGGTAGAAACAATCAGTATACTCTTGTTCATAAGGATAAAAATATTACTTTGCTTCCTATGACTCTGAGTCCATTTTGAAAGATGATATTAATAGAGCTAATAAAGCAAAACAGGAGAAAAATAAGAGTGAAAATCAGATTGTGGCAAAAGAATTTGAGCAACATATGAAGCCTAATAGTAAACCATCTAGTGTTGCTTCGAAATTAAATTGAAAAGTGCATGTTTACTTGCCACTAAATCTGATATTGATGAGCTAGATTTTAGCACATCTGTTTGCTATGCTTTTGTGTGCAAAGAGGCATTATTTTCATCGAGGACGTGCCTTCCTCTTTGCCGCTTTGTCACTAACATTTTGCAGAGTTCGCCGACGTCTTTCCACAAGGCGTGCCACCGGATTACCGCCTATTCGAGGGATTGAGCATCAGATTGACTTAATTCGGTGCTTCACTACCAAACCGCGCGCCATACCGTACCAATCCGGAGAAGACGAAGGAGATTATCGTCAAGTACAAGAGCTTCTCGAGAAAGGTTATATCGTGAATCCCTTAGTCCTTGTGCTGTTCCTATTATTCTAGTGCCGAAAAAGGATGGTACATCGCGTATGTGTGTTGATTGTAGAGGCATTAATAATATTACTATTCGTTATCGTCATCCTATTCCTAGGCTAGATGATATGCTTGATGAATTGAGTGGCTCTACAATATTCTCCAAAGTTGATTTGCGTAGTGGATACCATCAAATTCGTATGAAATTGGGGGATGAATGGAAAACAGCATTTAAAACTAAGTTTGGATTATATGAGTGGTTAGTCATGCCTTTTGGATTAACTAATGCACCTAGTACTTTCATGAGATTAATGAACGAAGTTTTACGTGCTTTCATTGGACGATTTGTGGTAGTTTACTTTGATGACATATGGATTTATAGCAGATCTTTGGAGGAACATTTGGAACATTTACGTGCTGTTTTTATTGCTCTACGTGATGCACGTTTGTTTGGTAACCTTGGGAAGTGCACCTTTTGCACCGACCGAGTGTCTTTTCTTGGCTATGTTGTTACTCCACAGGGAATTGAAGTTGATAAAGCCAAGATTGAAGCTATTGAGAGTTGGCCGCAGCCCAAAACGGTCACACAAGTGAGGAGTTTTCTTGGCCTCGCTGGATTCTATAGGCGTTTTGTGAGAGATTTCAGCACCATTGCTACACCTCTCAATGAGCTTACAAAGAAGGATGTACCTTTTGTTTGGGGTACCGCGCAGGAAGAAGCCTTCACGGTATTGAAAGATAAGTTGACACATGCTCCTTTACTCCAACTTCCTGATTTTAATAAGACTTTTGAGCTTGAATGTGATGCTAGTGGAATTGGATTAGGAGGTGTGTTATTACAAGATGGCAAACCTGTTGCATACTTTTCTGAAAAATTGAGTGGGCCTAGTCTGAATTACTCTACTTATGATAAAGAATTATATGCTCTTGTTCGGACTTTAGAAACATGGCAACATTATTTATGGCCCAAAGAATTTGTTATACATTACGATCATGAATCTTTGAAACATATTAAAAGTCAAGCTAAACTGAATCGTAGACATGCTAAATGGGTTGAATTCATTGAGACTTTCCCTTATGTCATTAAACACAAGAAGGGTAAAGAAAATGTTATTGTTGATGCATTGTCTCGTCGCTATACTATGCTTTCACAACTTGACTTCAAAATATTTGGTTTGGAGACCATCAAAGATCAATATGTGCATGATGCTGATTTTAAAGATGTATTGCAGAATTGTAAAGAAGGAAGAACATGGAACAAGTTTGTCGTTAATGATGGATTTGTGTTCGTGCTAACAAGCTATGCATTCCAGCTAGCTCCGTTCGTCTTTTGTTGTTGCGGGAGGCGCATGGAGGAGGACTAATGGGACACTTTGGCGTGAAGAAGACGGAGGACGTACTTGCTACACATTTCTTTTGGCCAAAGATGAGGACGGGATGTTGAGCGTTTTATTGCTCGCTGCACTACATGTGAAAAAGCTAAGTCACGACTCAATCCTCATGGTTTATATATGCCTTTGCTGTACCTAGTGTTCCTTGGGAGGATATATCTATGGACTTTGTTTTAGGTTTACCTAGAACAAAGAAGGGAGGATAGCATATTTGTTGTCGTGGATAGATTCTCGAAAATGGCACACTTTATACCATGTCATAAAAGCGATGATCTTTGTCAATGTTGCTGATTTGTTCTTTCGTGAAATTATTCGCTTGCATGGTGTGCCAAATACTATTGTTTCAGATCGTGATACTAAATTTCTTAGCCACTTTTGGAGATGTTTATGGGCTAAGTTGGGGACTAAACTGCTTTTTAGTACTACTTGTCACCCCCAAACTGATGGACAAACTAAAGTAGTCAATAGAACATTGTCTACTATGCTTAGGGCTGTTCTAAAGAATAATAAGAAAATGTGGGAGGAATGCTTGCCTCATATTGAATTTGCTTATAATCGTTCATTGCATTCTACTACTAAGATGTGCCCTTTTAAAATTGTGTATGGTTTCCTACCTCGTGCACCTATTGATTTGTTGCCTCTTCCATCTTCGGAGAAGGTTAATTTTGATGCTAAAGAACGTGCTGAATTGATTTTAAAAATGCATGAGTTAACTAAGGAAAACATTGAGCGTATGAATGCTAAATATAAACTTGCTGGAGATAAGGGTAGAAAACATGTTGTGTTTGCACTGGAGATCTTGTTTGGTTACATTTGCGTAAGGATAGATTTCTGATTTGCATAAATCAAAGCTAATGCCACGTCTTGCTGGTCCTTTTAAGGTGTTAGAGAAAATAAATGATAATGCATATAAACTTGAGCTAAATGCAGATTTTGGGGTTAGTCCCACTTTTAACATTGCAGATTTGAAGCCTTATTTGGGTGAGGAAGATGAGCTTCCGTCGAGGGCGACTTCATTTCAAGAAGGGAGGATGATAAGGACATCAATACCATTGTTATACCCACAGCCCTCTTTGTTACATATACGGGACCAATTACTAGAGCTCACAAGACGCCAATTAAATTACCGTGTACTTTCGTTTCTTGGTAATGATTTTAATGTTCATGAGAATACGATCTGCCTAAATTGGATGCATTTGTTTTGCTTACAAATGAAGGGCCTAGCTTGGAGAAGGATGAACATTGGAGCAAGAACACGCATGGAGTTGATGGCATGCTAAGGGATCAAGAACGGAGTTACAAGTGATGATTTCAGGACTTTGAAGCCACCATAAGGAGTGCATGAAGCCTTGGACGAAATATACAAGATGCCACTTCATAATATTCGTCCATAGGCTATTCTAGGTGCTGCGTCACCTTATTATTGGGCCAGTCCCATGTAATTTCGAAATACTTAAGTATAGGCTATTTTTAGAGTCTGTATATGTGGGGAAACAAGAGATAGGGTTGGTTTTGGACCCCACCCTCAAGGGCCACGAAATTCCCTCCTCTTCCCCCATATATACAGCCCTTAGGGCACCGTTTAGACTTTGGGTTTTGTTTAGATCAAAAGTTCGCCATAGCTGCAACTTCGCGTACTTCGTTTGTGTTCAACGACCAGACAAAGGCGTCACAGAACCCCACCTTGATCAATAAAGCTTTCATCTTATATTCGCAATATCCAGATTGCAATCTTAGTTTCTTGCTTGTTCTTCGTTTGCTCGCAGGAAATAGACCCTCGTGGTCAGGTTGATCGTGCTCCGGCGTGGTCAATAACCTCTCGGAGTTGGTTTAGCGATTGCTATATGCGACGTCCTCGCACGCTCGTAGTCGGATCGTCAAAGTCGACTTCCACCAAAGCGAAATACACCATCTCATCGAAAGACGGGACACCTTTGCCTCTATCAAATCTTATGAGCAAGACTATAAGCATTGTTGCACTCCATACATGGCAAGTCATTTAGCATGGGAGAGGCAACACATGGAGATATATGACAAGAAGCAATATCAATCATGTGCAAAGCATATAGATGGTTGTCATCAACCGCATGAGATGAGCAAATATGAATCATGGGTGATGCAACATGAGCAGGCATAGAGATCAAGTCGTGCAAACTAGTTGATGAGGACATCATTACCATTGTTACACCCACAGCCCCTACTGTTACATATACGGGACCAATTACTAGAGCTCGCGCACGCCAATTAAATTACCAGGTACTTTCGTTTCTTGGTAATGATTTTAATGTTCATGAGAATATGATGCTGCCTAAATTGGATACATTTGTTTTGCTTACAAATGAAGGGCCTAGCTTGGAGAAGGATGAACATTGGAGCAAGAACACGCATGGAGTTGATGGCATGCGCAAGGATCAAGAACGGAGTTACAAGTGATGATTTCGGGACTTTGAAGCCACCATAAGGAGTGCATGAAGCCTTGGACGAAATATACAAGATGCCACTTCATAATATTAGTCCATAGGCTATTCTAGGTCTTCGTCACCTTAATATTGGGCCAGGCCCATGTAATTTCGAAATACTTAAGTATAGGCTATTTTCTGTTGGTGCTTCTTTGGCTCCTGCCACTGCTGCTGCTGGTACAGAGGAGGATGATGATTATGTGGGAGATTATGAGGATGAGGTTGATCAACATCGAACCACGTGCAACCACCAGCACCACAACCACCGGTCGCCCACATGCAAATAATGGCAATATTAGGGCTCCCCTCAGTATGAGATCATGACCATCTCCCTAAACTGAAATTGAATATTCCACCATTTGAGGGTAGATATGTTCTCGATATATATCTTACTTGGGAGTTAGAAACTGAACAACGATTTACATGTTTACAATATCCCGAGGAGAGACGTGTTCTGCTGCTGTTTGTGCTTTCACTAGCTTTGCATGTGTTTGGTGGTCTGAACATTGTAGATTATATCCTGTTCCAGCTACTTGGGCTGCTTTGAAAACTGCTATGTGATCGTTGGGTTCCACCATATTATCAACGTGAATTACTTCAAAAATTGCAGCGCTTAAGACAAGGAAAAATTCAGAGAAGAATATTATCGAATTACAAACTGGCTTGATTAGATGTGGTATTGTTGAGGAGAATGAAGCTATGCTTGCACGTTTTCTGGGTGGATTAAATAGAGAGATTCAGACCATTCTAGATTATAAGGATTATAATAATATCACTCGTTTATTCCATCTTGCTTGTAAAGCTGAACGTGAAGTGCAGGATCGGGTGCATTGGCGCGCACTAACTTTTCTCGCAGGTCGACCTTCATCATGGACACCACGTGCATCATCTACTTCCACCGCACCATCACCTCCTTCAGTCCACCTCCAACCGTGATACAAGAAAGGTGCACAACCACCACTATCTCGCCAAGAGCATACCGCGGGCCTGCATGAGTTCTTCTTCCATGGTGTCAACAGGCACACAAGTGATATTATTTGTCGTCGTTGTAAGGGAAGAGGACATTTTATGAGAGAATGCAAATCTCAGCGTGTGATGGTTGCTACGAGGATGGTGGGTATGAGTCCGCTAGTGACTATGATGAGGAGACTTTGGCTCTTATTACACATGAGGAACACGGTGGAGATGATTCTGATCATGATACACAATACATGGCTGCCAAGATGCCGACAGTATGAATGTTTAGTTGCTCAACGTGTTTTGAGTGTGCAGGTTACACAAGCTGAGCAAAATCAGAGGCATAATTTGTTCCATACAAAGGAGTTGTGAAGGAACGTTCTATTCAGCGCCATCATAGATGGAGGGAGCTGCAACAACTTGGCTAGCATGGAGATGGTGGAGAAGCTATCTCTCACCACAAGACCACACCCACATCCTTACTACATCCAATGGTCCAACAACAGCGGCAAGGTTAAGGTAACACGTCTGTTCGTGTGCATTTTAGTATCTCTACATATGCTGATTATGTTGATTGTGATGTGGTACCTATGCAAGCATGTTCCTTATTACTTGGTCGACCATGGCAATTTGATAAAAATTTGTACACCATGGTAGAAACAATCAAGATACTCTTGTTCATAAGGATAAAAATATTACTTTGCTTCCTATGACTCTGAGTCCATTTTGAAAGATGATATTAATAGAGCTAATAAAGCAAAACAGAGAAAATAAGAGTGAAAATCAGATTGTGGCAAAAGAATTTGAGCAACATATGAAGCCTAATAGTAAACCATCTAGTGTTGCTTCTGAAATTAAATTGAAAAGTGCATGTTTACTTGCCACTAAATCTGATATTGATGAGCTAGATTTTAGCACATCTGTTTGCTATGCTTTTGTGTGCAAAGAGGCATTATTTTCATCGAGGACGTGCCTTCCTCTTTGCCGCCTGCTGTCACTAACATTTTGCAGGAGTTCGCTGACGTCTTTCCACAAGACGTGCCACCGGGATTACCGCCTATTCGAGGGATTGAGCATCAGATTGACTTAATTCCCGGTGCTTCACTACCAAACCGTGCGCCATACCGTACCAATCCAGAGAAGACGAAGGAGATTATGCGTCAAGTACAAGAGCTTCTCGAGAAAGGTTATATACGTGAATCCCTTAGTCCTTGTGCTGTTCCTATTATTCTAGTGCCGAAAAAGGATGGTACATCGCGTATGTGTGTTGATTGTAGAGGCATTAATAATATTACTATTCGTTATCGTCATCCTATTCCTAGGCTAGATGATATGCTTGATGAATTGAGTGGCTCTACAATATTCTCCAAAGTTGATTTATGAGTGGATACCATCAAATTCGTATGAAATTGGGGATGAATGGAAAACAGCATTTAAAACTAAGTTTGGATTATATGAGTGGTTAGTCATGCCTTTTGGATTAACTAATGCACCTAGTACTTTCATGAGATTAATGAACGAAGTTTTACGTGCTTTCATTGGACGATTTGTGGTAGTTTACTTTGATGACATATGGATTTATAGCAGATCTTTGGAGGAACATTTGGAACATTTACGTGTTGTTTTTATTGCTCTCACGTGATGCACGCTTGTTTGGTAACCTTGGGAAGTGCACCTTTTGCACCGATCGAGTGTCTTTTCTTGGCTATGTTGTTACTCCACAGGAATTGAAGTTGATAAAGCCAAGATTGAAGCTATTGAGAGTTGGCCGCAGCCCAAAACGGTCACACAAGTGAGGAGTTTTCTTGGCCTCGCTGGATTCTATAGGCGTTTTGTGAGAGATTTCAGCACCATTGCTACACCTCTCAATGAGCTTACAAAGAAGGATGTACCTTTTGTTTGGGGTACCGCGCAGAAGAAGCCTTCACGGTATTGAAAGATAAGTTGACACATGCTCCTTTACTCCAACTTCCCGATTTTAATAAGACTTTTGAGCTTGAATGTGATGCTAGTGGAATTGGATTAGGAGGTGTGTTATTACAAGATGGCAAACCTGTTGCATACTTTTCTCGAAAAATTGAGTGGGCCTAGTCTGAATTACTCTACTTATGATAAAGAATTATATGCTCTTGTTCGGACTTTAGAAACATGGCAACATTATTTATGGCCCAAAGAATTTGTTATACATTCGATCATGAATCTTTGAAACATATTAAAAGTCAAGCTAAACTGAATCGTAGACATGCTAAATGGGTTGAATTCATTGAGACTTTCCTTATGTCATTAAACACAAGAAGGGTAAAGAAAATGTTATTGTCGATGCATTGTCTCGTCGCTATACTATGCTTTCACAACTTGACTTCAAAATATTTGGTTTGGAGACCATCAAAGATCAATATGTGCATGATGCTGATTTTAAAGATGTATTGCAGAATTGTAAAGAAGGAAGAACATGGAACAAGTTTGTCGTTAATGATGGATTTGTGTTCGTGCTAACAAGCTATGCATTCCAGCTAGCTCCGTTCGTCTTTTGTTGTTGCAGGAGGCGATGGAGGAGGACTAATGGGACACTTTGGCGTGAAGAAGACGGAGGACGACTTGCTACACATTTCTTTTGGCCAAAGATGAGACGGGATGTTGAGCGTTTTATTGCTCATTTGCACTACATGTGAAAAAGCTAAGTCACGACTCAATCCTCATGGTTTATATATGCCTTTGCCTGCACTCTAGTGTTCCTTGGGAGGATATATCTATGGACTTTGTTTTAGGTTTACCTAGAACAAAGAAGGAGGGATAGCATATTTGTTGTCGTGGATAGATTCTCGAAAATGGCACACTTTATACCATGTCATAAAAGCGATGATTTGTCAATGTTGCTGATTTGTTCTTTCGTGAAATTATTCGCTTGCATGGTGTGCCAAATACTATTGTTTCAGATCGTGATACTAAATTTCTTAGCCACTTTTGGAGATGTTTATGGGCTAAGTTGGGGACTAAACTGCTTTTTAGTACTACTTGTCACCCCAAACTGATGGACAAACTAAAGTAGTCAATAGAACATTGTCTACTATGCTTAGGGCTGTTTTGAAGAATAATAAGAAAATGTGGGAGGAATGCTTGCCTCATATTGAATTTGCTTATAATCGCTCATTGCATTCTACTACTAAGATGTGCCCTTTTAAAATTGTGTATGGTTTCCTACCGTGCACCTATTGATTTGTTGCCTCTTCCATCTTCGGAGAAGGTTAATTTTGATGCTAAAGAACGTGCTGAATTGATTTTAAAATGCATGAGTTAACTAAGGAAAACATTGAGCGTATGAATGCTAAATATAAACTTGTCGGAGATAAGGGTAGAAAACATGTTGTGTTTGCACCTGGAGATCTTGTTTGGTTACATTTGCGTAAGGATAGATTTCTGATTTGCATAAATCAAAGCTAATGCCACGTCTGCTGGTCCTTTTAAGGTGTTAGAGAAAATAAATGATAATGCATATAAACTTGAGCTAAATGCAGATTTTGGGGTTAGTCCCACTTTTAACATTGCAGATTTGAAGCCTTATTTGGGTGAGGAAGATGAGCTTCCGTCGAGGACGACTTCATTTCAAGAAGGGGAGGATGATAAGGACATCAATACCATTGTTATACCCACAGCCCCTACTGTTACATATACGGACCAATTACTAGAGCTCACAAGACGCCAATTAAATTACTGTGTACTTTCGTTTCTTGGTAATGATTTTAATGTTCATGAGAATACGATGTCGCTTAAATTGGATGCATTTGTTTTGCTTACAAATGAAGGGCCTAGCTTGGAGAAGGATGAACATTGGAGCAAGAACACGCATGGAGTTGATGGCATGCTAAGGGGATCAAGAACGGAGTTACAAGTGATGATTTCAGGACTTTGAAGCCACCATAAGGAGTGCATGAAGCCTTGGACGAAATATACAAGATGCCACTTCATAATATTCGTCCATAGGCTATTCTAGGTGCTGCGTCACCTTATTATTGGGCCAGTCCCATGTAATTTCGAAATACTTAAGTATAGGCTATTTTAGAGTCTCAGATATGTGGGGAAACAAGAGATAGGGTTGGTTTTGGACCCCACCCTCAAGGGCCACGAAATTCTCCTCTTCCCCATATATACAGCCCTTAGGGCACCGTTTAGACTTTGGGTTTTGTTTAGATCAAAAGTTCGCCATAGCTGCAACTTCGCTGATTTCGTTTGTGTTCAACGACTGCACAAAGGCGCCACAGTAACCCCACCTTGATCAATAAAGCTTTCATCTTATATTCGCAATATCCAGATTGCAATCTTAGTTTCTTGCTTGTTCTTCGTTTGCTCGCAGGAAATAGACCCTCGTGGTCAGGTTGATCGTGCTCGGCGTGGTCAATAACCTCTCGGAGTTGGTTTAGCGACATATAGGCGCGACGCCCTCGACGTCAGAGTCGGATCGTCAAAGTCGACTTCCACCAAAGCGAAATACACCATCTCATCGAAAGACGGGACACCTTTGCCTCTATCAAATCTTATGAGCAAGACTATAAGCATTGTTGCACTCCATACATGGCAAGTCATTTAGCATGGGAGAGGCAACACATGGAGATATATGACAAGAAGCAATATCAATCATGTGCAAAGCATATAGATGGTTGTCATCAACCGCATGAGATGAGCAAATATGAATCATGGGTGATGCAACATGAGCAGGCATAGAGATCAAGTCGTGCAAACTAGTTGATGAGGACATCATTACCATTGTTACACCCACAGCCCCTCTTTGTTACATATACGGGACCAATTACTAGAGCTCACAAGACGCCAATTAAATTACTGTGTACTTTCGTTTCTTGGTAATGATTTTAATGTTCATGAGAATATGATGCTGCTTAAATTGGAT
Source organism: Aegilops speltoides (assembly GCA_021437245.1). NCBI lineage: Eukaryota > Viridiplantae > Streptophyta > Magnoliopsida > Poales > Poaceae > Aegilops > Aegilops speltoides. Next base: position 215,100,223 of record CM038144.1, read on the forward strand.
ACATTTGTTTTGCTTACAAATGAAGGGCCTAGCTTGGAGAAGGATGAACATTGGAGCAAGAACACGCATGGAGTTGATGGCATGCTAAGGGGATCAAGAACGGAGTTACAAGTGATGATTTCAGGACTTTGAAGCCACCATAAGGAGTGCATGAAGCCTTGGACGAAATATACAAGATGCCACTTCATAATATTCGTCCATAGGCTATTCTAGGTGCTGCGTCACCTTAATATTGGGCCAGGCCCATGTAATTTCGAAATACTTAAGTATAGGCTATTTTTAGAGTCCGTATGTGTGGGGAAACAAGAGATAGGGTTGGTTTCGGACCCCACCCTCAAGGGCCACGAAATTCCCTCCTCTTCCCCCATATATACAGCCCTTAGGGCACCGCTTAGACTTTGGGTTTTGTTTAGATCAAAAGTTCGCCATAGCTGCAACTTCGCGTTTCGTTTGTGTTCAACGACCGCATAAAAGCGCCACAGAACCCCACCTTGATCAATAAAGCTTTCATCTTATATTCGCAATATCCAGATTGCAATCTTAGTTTCTTGCTTGTTCTTCGTTTGCTCGCAGGAAATAGACCCTCGTGGTCGTTGATCGTGCTCGGCGTGGTCAATAACCTCTCGGAGTTGGTTTAGCGATTGCTATAGCGACGTCCTCGCACGCTTCGTAGTCGGATCGTCAAAGTCAACTTCCACCAAAGCGAAATCCACCATCTCATCGAAAGACGGACACCTTTGCCTCTATCAAGTGGTATCGATTTCCGGTTGCTCGGTGAGATTTTACGCTTTTTCATAGTTTAGATCGAGTCCGTTCTTCATACCTATAGTCCACGAAAAAGCCAAAAAATTAGGGTTAGTTCATCCCATCCGAACCAATCTCGAGCCTTTGCATAATCTTTTTCAGATTTGATTTGTTGAATTTGCGGTTGCATCGTCGTGTCAAGTTGCTGGTCTTAGCGTCTAGTCTTTTAGAGTTTCGAGTTACATTCACAAGTTGTCACGCCGCCACGCCATATACCACCACCACATATTCACCGCCAATCCGAATCCATATACGCCACCACATATCCGCCGCCATCACGCCCATCCGAGTCCACCGCAACATATATCCGCCACCAATCCGAAGTTCCACCAGATTCATCTCCGCCACAAGTCCGAGTTCCACCAGATTCATCTCCGCCACCATCCGAAGTTCCACCAGATTCATCTCCGCCACCAGTCCTAGTCCGAGTCCGAAGAATTGTTGCATTGTTCTCGATTTCCAGATCACGCGATACTCCGAGTCATGACAAGAGAGGACTCCCCAACTTCCAAGCCATCCGCAGAAGAAAAATAGTTCCAGTTTCAAAAAAAAAAACTAAGTCTGGAAAATTCTGGCTAGGCAGTTTTTAGACCATTTGTAGACTTTTCCGAAAAAAAATTTGTTGCGGAGCAAAAAAAAAAAGAGGAAAAAAAGTGCAAAAAAGAAAAAAAAAGAGAAAAAATTCAGAGTGTGCTCCTCCCTTGTTTACGTGCAGCGCCGTGATTTTGTTAGTGTTCTAGGCTCGCGTCTCTAGCACGGTCTAGCCTAGGACCAGCACAAGACCGTCGTTGAGCGCTTATTCAACTTTGCATCTCTGAATTGATTATTCTTGACCCTTTTGCTACCATATTATAAGCCTTCCCAGCTCCACATACATCTACGTCGACGCTTGACTCTCCCCGCAATCGCTCTATCCAAGCTTTTGAGAGTTTTGATTACAACGGTTGCCGATCACCACCGCTTCTGGGTAAGAACTGGTAAGAATTTGAGATTTGCTTCACGGATTTGTGACTGCCCACCACACCACCACCACCACTTCCTAGTAGTCTCAGAGGATCATATTCTTGTGTGTTCTATTGCTGCTAACCATGGCAGGAACACAGCCGATGAGACTGATTGGGAGAACTCGACAAACAAACAGCTACATGATAAGTTTCAGCAAATGATGATTGGACAGGTGCAAGATGTGGTAAACAGATTTGACGAGGCCATGGAGAAGATAGATGGCATTGAGAAGACGTTTGAAACAAACTTGATAGCAAGTTTGATGAATTGCTCGCGCGTTTTCCACAACTACCGCCGGCTGCACCTATCGCACCTCTCAAGAACGACAACAACTACGGCCCCTTCCGAATCAGTATGGACGAGCTCAACGTGTTCCTATTGAGCCAGACAAAATTCTGGTGCCGCTGCACAGCTGTTGGTGCTTCTTTGGCTCCTCGCCACTGCTGCTTTGGTACCGAGGAGGATGATTATGTGGAAGATTACGAGGATGAGGTTGATCAACATCGAACTACGTGCAACCACCAGCACCACAACCACCGTGTCGCCCACATGCAAATAATGGCAATGTTAGGGCTCCCCTCAGTACGAGATCATGACCATCTCCCTAAACTTAAATTGAATATTCCACCATTTGAGGGTAGATATGTTCCTCGATATATATCTTACTTGGGAGTTAGAAACTGAACAACGATTTACATGTTTACAATATCCCGAGGAGAGACGTGTTCTCGCTGCTGTTTGTGCTTTCACTAGCTTTGCATGTGTTTGGTGGTCGAACATTGTAGATTATATCCTGTTCCACTACTTGGGCTGCTTTGAAAACTGCTATGCGTGCTCGTTGGGTTCCACCATATTATCAACGTGAATTACTTCAAAAATTGCAGCGCTTAAGACAAGGAAAAATTCAGAGAAGAATATTATCGGGAATTACAAACCGGCTTGATTAGATGTGGTATTGTTGAGGAGAATGAAGCTATGCTTGCACGTTTTCCGGGTGGATTAAATAGAGATTCAGACCATTCTAGATTATAAGGATTATAATAATATCACTCGCTTATTCCATCTTGCTTGTAAAGCTGAACGTGAAGTGCAGGATCGACGGTGCATTGGCGCGCACTAACTTTTCTCGCAGTCGACCTTCATCATGGACACCACGTGCATCATCTCGCTTCCACCGCACCATCACCTCCTTGGTGCCACCTCCAACCGTGATACAAGAAAGCAGCACAACCACCACTATCTCGCCAAGAGCACACCGCCGGCCTGCACAGAGCTCTTCTTCTTCCATGGCGTCAACAGGCACACAAGTGATATTATTTGTCGTCGTTGTAAGGGAAGAGGACATTTTTGAGAGAATGCAAATCTCAGCGTGTGATGATTGCTACCGAGGATGGTGGGTATGAGTCCGCTAGTGACTATGATGAGGAGACTTTGGCTCTTATTACACATGAGGAACACGGTGGAGATGATTACGATCATGAGACACAATACATGGCTGTCAAGATGCCGACAAGTATGAATGTTTAGTTGCTCAACGTGTTTTGAGTGTGCAGGTTACACAAGCTGAGCAAAATCAGAGGCATAATTTGTTCCATACAAAGGAGTTGTGAAGGAACGTTCTATTCAGCGCCATCATAGATGGAGGGAGCTGCAACAACTTGGCTAGCATGGAGATGGTGGAGAAGCTATCTCTCACCACAAGACCACATCCACATCCTTACTACATCCAATGGGTCAACAACAGCGGCAAGGTGAAGGTAACACGTCTCTGCTCGTGTGCATTTTAGTATCTCTACATATGCTGATTATGTTGATTGTGATGTGGTACCTATGCAAGCATGTTCCTTGTTACTTGGTAGACCATGGCAATTTGATAAAATTTGTACACCATGGTAGAAACAATCAAGATACTCTTGTTCATAAGGATAAAAATATTACTTTGCTTCCTATGACTCTCGAGTCCATTTTGAAAGATGATATTAATAGAGCTAATAAAGCAAAACAGAGAAAAATAAGAGTGAAAATCAGATTGTGGCAAAAGAATTTGAGCAACATATGAAGCCTAATAGTAAACCATCTAGTGTTGTTTCTGAAATTAAATTGAAAAGTGCATGTTTACTTGCCACCAAATCTGATATTGATGAGCTAGATTTTAGCAAATCTGTTTGCTATGCTTTTGTGTGCAAAGAGGCATTATTTTCATTCGAGGACGTGTTTTCCTCTTTGCCCCTCGCTGTTACTAACATTTTGCAGAGTTTCTCGACGTCTTTCCACAAGACGTGCCACCGGATTACCACCTATTCGAGGGATTGAGCATCAAATTGACTTAATTCCGGTGCATCATTACCCAACCGCACCATACCGCACCAATCCAGAGGAGACGAAGGAGATTATGCGTCAAGTACAGGAGTTGCTCGACAAAGGTTATATACGCGAATCCCTTAGTCCTTGTGCTGTTCCTATTATTCTAGTGCCGAAAAAGGATGGTACGTCACGTATGTGTGTTGATTGTAGAGGCATCAATAATATTACTATTCGTTATCGCCACCCTATTCCTAGGCTAGATGATATGCTTGATGAATTGAGTGGCTCTACAATATTCTCCAAAGTTGATTTATGTAGTGGATACCATCAAATTCGTATGAAATTGGGTGATGAATGGAAAACAGCATTTAAAACTAAGTTTGGATTATATGAGTGGTTAGTCATGCCTTTTGGGTTAACTAATGCACCTAGTACTTTCATGAGATTAATGAACGAAGTTTTACGTGCTTTCATTGGACGATTTGTGGTAGTCTATTTTGATGATATACTGATTTATAGCAAATCTTTGGAAGAACATTTGGAACATTTACGTGTTGTTTTTAATGCTCTACGTGATGCACGCTTGTTTGGTAACCTTGGGAAGTGCACCTTTTGCACCGACCGAGTGTCTTTTCTTGGCTATGTTGTTACTCCACAGGAATTGAAGTTGATAAAGCCAAGATTGAAGCTATTGAGAGTTGGCCGCAGCCCAAAACGGTCACACAAGTGAGGAGTTTTCTTGGCCTCATTTGGATTCTATAGGCGTTTTGTGAGAGATTTCAGCACCCTTGCTGCACCTCTCAATGAGCTTACAAAGAAGGATGTGCCTTTTGTTTGGGGTACCGCACGTGAAGAAGCCTTCACGGTATTGAAAGATAAGTTGACACATGCTCCTTTACTCCAACTTCCGATTTTAATAAGACTTTTGAGCTTGAATGTGATGCTAGTGGAATTGGATTAGGAGGTGTGTTATTACAAGATGGCAAACCTGTTGCATACTTTTACGAAAAATTGAGTGGGCCTAGTCTGAATTACTCTACTTATGATAAAGAATTATATGCTCTTGTTAGGACTTTAGAAACATGGCAACATTATTTATGGCCCAAAGAATTTGTTATACATTCGATCATGAATCTTTGAAACATATTAAAAGTCAAGCTAAACTGAATCGTAGACATGCTAAATGGGTTGAATTCATTGAGACTTTCCCTTATGTCATTAAACACAAGAAGGGTAAAGAAAACGTTATTGCCGATGCATTGTCTCGTCGCTATACTATGCTTTCACAACTTGACTTCAAAATATTTGGTTTGGAGACCATCAAAGATCAATATGTGCATGATGCTGATTTTAAAGATGTATTGCAGAATTGTAAAGAAGGAAGAACATGGAACAAGTTTGTCGTTAATGATGGATTTGTGTTCGTGCTAACAAGCTATGCATTCCAGCTAGCTCCGTTCGTCTTTTGTTGTTGCAGGAGGCGATGGAGGAGGACTAATGGGACACTTTGGCGTGAAGAAGACGGAGGACGACTTGCTACACATTTCTTTTGGCCAAAGATGAGACGGATGTTGAGCGCTTTATTGCTCATTTGCACTACATGTCAAAAAGCTAAGTCACGACTCAATCCTCATGGTTTATATATGCCTTTGCCTGTACCAAGTGTTCCTTGGGAGGATATATCTATGGACTTTGTTTTAGGTTTACCTAGAACAAAGAAGGGAGGATAGCATATTTGTTGTCGTGGATAGATTCTCGAAAATGGCACACTTTATACCATGTCATAAAAGCGATGATCTTTGTCAATGTTGCTGATTTGTTCTTTCGTGAAATTATTCGCTTGCATGGTGTGCCAAATACTATTGTTTCAGATCGTGATACTAAATTTCTTAGCCACTTTTGGAGATGTTTATGGGCTCGAGTTGGGGACTAAACTGCTTTTAGTACTACTTGTCACCCCCAAACCGATGGACAAACCAAGTAGTCAATAGAACATTGTCTACTATGCTTAGGGCTGTTCTAAAGAATAATAAGAAAATGTGGGAGGAATGCTTGCCTCATATTGAATTTGCTTATAATCGCTCATTGCATTCTACTACTAAGATGTGCCCTTTTGAAATTGTGTATGGTTTCCTACCTCGTGCACCTATTGATTTGTTGCCTCTTCCATCTTCGGAGAAGGTTAATTTTGATGCTAAAGAACGTGCTGAATTGATTTTAAAAATGCATGAGTTAACTAAGGAAAACATTGAGCGTATGAATGCTAAATATAAACTTGCTGGAGATAAGGGTAGAAAACATGTTGTGTTTGCACCTGGAGATCTTGTTTGGTTACATTTGCGTAAGGATAGATTTCCTGATTTGCGCAAATCAAAGCTAATGCCACGTGCTGCTGGTCCTTTTAAGGTGTTAGAGAAAATAAATGATAATGCATATAAACTTGAGCTACCTGCAGATTTTGGGGTTAGTCCCACTTTTAACATTGCAGATTTAAAGCCTTATTTGGGTGAGGAAGATGAGCTTCCGTCGAGGACGACTTCATTTCAAGAAGGGGAGGATGATGAGGACATCATTACCATTGTTACACCCACAGCCCCTCTTGTTACATATACGGGACCAATTACTAGAGCTCACAAGACGCCAATTAAATTACCGTGTACTTTCGTTTCTTGGTAATGATTTTAATGTTCATGAGAATATGATGCTGCTTAAATTGGATACATTTGTTTTGCTTACAAATGAAGGGCCTAGCTTGGAGAAGGATGAACATTGGAGCAAGAACACGCATGGAGTTGATGGCATGCTAAGGGGATCAAGAACGGAGTTACAAGTGATGATTTCAGGACTTTGAAGCCACCATAAGGAGTGCATGAAGCCTTGGACGAAATATACAAGATGCCACTTCATAATATTCGTCCATAGGCTATTCTAGGTGTCGTCACCTTAATATTGGGCCAGGCCCATGTAATTTCGAAATACTTAAGTATAGGCTATTTTAGAGTCCGTATGTGTGGGGAAACAAGAGATAGGGTTGGTTTGGACCCCACCCTCAAGGGCCACGAAATTCCTCCTCTTCCCCATATATACAGCCCTTAGGGCACCGCTTAGACTTTGGGTTTTGTTTAGATCAAAAGTTCGCCATAGCTGCAACTTCGCGTGCCGCTTGTGTTCAACGACTGCACAAAGGCGTCCAGTAACCCCACCTTGATCAATAAAGCTTTCATCTTATATTCGCAATATCCAGATTGCAATCTTAGTTTCTTGCTTGTTCTTCGCTTGCTCGCAGGAAATAGACCTCGTGGTCGTTGATCGTGCTCGGCGTGGTCAATAACCTCTCGGAGTTGGTTTAGCGATTGCTAAGGCGCGACGTCCTCGCACGCTCGTAGTCGGATCGTCAAAGTCAACTTCCACCAAAGCGAAATCCACCATCTCATCGAAAGACGGGACACCTTTGCCTCTATCACTAGTGGAGCGAAGATGCAACACACTAGAGTAAATCATGGCAATCATGTCATGTCAGCAAATACTAGGCATAGACAATGCACATGACATATCGCAAGCACAGGCACAAAGCAAGATGAAAGTATCATCATAGGAATGGGTCATGAATAGAACATGGCAATAACAAGTGATATCTCCACCAAGCTTGCAAATACACATACAAGTACTAGAATCAATCATCATGTGTAATGCAAAGCATGGGTCACAAATGCATGGCAAAGGCATACAAATGAGCATATCATGCAAAGTGAACATGGTAATATGGGCAAAGGATATATAATGGAGAACAACCCATAGCCAAGTGAGGGCCATGTAGAAGAAATGTGCGAAGTCTTTGCGCGAAGTGATCGGCGGGAAAAACAATCCATGAGATCCCAAATCATTCTTTCTCTCTAGAGCTCGTTTTGTCAACTCATGGGATTGCGATGTTGACAAGTATTTTTGGGTACCTACACAAAAGAGACACAAACCAAAGAAATTGTGCGCGTGGTAAATATACACATCATCCATCATGATGTGTATGTGCACGTGTGAGTTAACACAAGATAAGAAATGCTCAAAGAAATTTGATGCATGGTATAAGAACATGTCATCCATATGAAAGAATAGTTTTTATGTATGGCACGATGGGGACACAAATTGAGCAAACAAGTATATGGCACATCAATAGCATGTTTATTCATGGGGAGCATATGGTGCACACAATCATGGAAATCATGCAAATCATAGGATGGATCAAAATCTCCTAATGGGTATGAGGAAACTATGGGGGTCTCCTCAAGAGCAATATCGGAAGCATAATATGGAGAAAATGGACAACATCCAAAACAGTGCATATCCGAAGCTAGGTGGTCATGGCATGGCATATTAGCTAAATGATGCAAAGGGAGCATATCAATATCATCACAAGAAAAACAAATGCCAATAACCATGGGCTTGTCATCTATGCCATATGTGCAAATTGGGTTTATTTTAATGGCATATGCATGCTCACTACAATGAGATTGCAAATATGACATACGGGAGATGTCATGCATAGCATATGACAAGTCAAGCGGATCATCAAACATGATGTGACCAAGAGAATTATCGCAAGAAATCATATGTAACGTGGCATCACAACTAATAGACTCCACATGAGAATCATCGTACTCATCATAAATGGGCAAATCATCACATGGGCAAATCATACTAGAATGAAGCGAGGTACTAGGTGGATCAACATCATGCAAGCAATCAATGTTAAGAATGTCCACTAGTGGGACTAGAGCATCACCTTCACCTATGTTACCTTTTTCATTCCACTCAAGTGGTGTAGGTGAGGTGGGAAAGACCAAATGGTGGTAATCATCATCTTGATGGAACCATGTGGGGGGTGCATCATATTCCACCATGGCCATTGTCTTGTCCAAAGGGAGGACGAAGTCGTCGAGGATCGACGCGTCATCATAAATGAGACCTAGCACCAAATAAGATGACACGATAGAGGTAGAGGGCAAGTTGTTAGAAATGCAAATGGCCTCACGAGACTTATCAACTATCTCACTCTCCCTATGTGGTGGTTCACTCATTCCCTCAAAGTAGGTGCACTCCATGTGGCATATGGTGGAGGCACTCAAATCACTCAAGTGGTGGTGGTGGTGGCTCTCCTCACGTGGGAATTGGGGCAGCTCATCATATATGGGGCTAGTGGTGAAGTCACTCTCACTCTCAATATGCTGGCAAAAGTCACTCAAGTCATCATACATCGCTGTTGTCGAAGGGAGTATCCGATGCTCAACCATCTCGTAGCCGTCGCCGTGGATGCAGGCCGAAGATGGCACATCATCACTCTCGTCATGGATGAAGGCCGAAGATGACACATCATCACTCTCGCCATCTTGTAGCATGGTCATTGCAAAGTGAGCTCGGGGTCGTGTAGACTTGGCCTTCTTGAGTTCTTGCTCCGCCTTGAGAGCACCAAAGTAGTTGTCATCAAGGGACTTGTAGTTCTCGAGGAAGATAGTCTTGGAGATCTCATTGTTCAATCCCATCATGAAGTAGAACTTCATCCAAATGGGGTCGTTCACGCTGGCACGTCGCAACGCTTCCTTCATGTTCTTGAAGTACTCGTCGAGGGACTTGGATCCTTGTATGGTGTTCTCCAATTGGCATTGAAGATGTTCCGTGTAGGTTGGAGGCACAAACTCTTGCCGCATCACTTTCTTCATCTTGGACCAACTCATCTCGTAGCTCTCCGAAGGTGTGTGAAGCCACCATGACGAGGCGTAGTCATGAAAGTTTCTTGTGGCGCACTTCACTTGATCTTCGGAAGGGACTTGATGTGGCTTGAGATAGTCGTCCATCAAACGCTCCCACTCGAGGTACTCCTCGGGTTCTTGAGTCCAATACAAAGGAATCGCATGGTCGATGTCGAGGTCATAGTAGCTCGTGGAAGTCACGGACTTGAGCTTGGGGAGCTTCTCTTGAGCGCAGTCTTGGGGTGCTTGTTGGCGAAGATGTCGTACGTCCGAAGGCGATGATGCCTTGAAGTCACTTGGCAAAGATGCCAAAGGTGTTAAAGAAGTTGCAGCCTTGTAGTTGATGTCGCGACTCTATATAGCCTGTGTGCACGGGGGTGCAAGAGGCCGTGTGCACGGGGTCCCATGTGCACGGGGGTCGAGGGCCCGTGTGTCGGGGTTAGCGGTAAGCCATCTCTCGCCCGTGAGGTCGCCTTCATGGTCATGTTTGGCTGGTGCGATTTAACTGCTGGGAGGGGTTCAATCGCTCTATCTACTGGTTTCTTGGTGAGGTTCTCGATTGCTAGGTTAGGTCCAGATCAGGATGCCCTACCCTGAGGGTGGCTAGTCCTATTTATAGGCAAAGGCCCTGGGCGTCTTCCCAAATATTGAGCGGGAATGGCGCCAACAATTGGCCATTTTAAAGGGAACAGCGGGTACACTTATCGTGACTAAAGTTGGTCCTCGCCTGTCAAAGGCTCTGGTGGTGACGCCGGCTTGGGCTCCACAATGACTTCCTTCCGGCCGTTGGGCTGGTCTTGGTCTTGTTGCACCGAAATGGATGCCTTTGCTTGATGATCTCGCCTGCGCTTGCTCCCTTTGCACCAAAGAGGAAATGAGGACACTGTGCGGGTGGCGCCCGATCGCGCCCTGGGCCATGGTTATGCGTCATGGGCACCTCGCGAGGTACCCCGCTTGAACTCTCCGCCTCCTCATGAGCCACCGACGACGAGGCCGTGCTCGAGGAAGCTCCTTGTCGTCCGCCTCATGAGGCTTGCCCCTCGCGAGGGTCTTGAGCTTGTGTTGATGAAGATGGGCTGGCTGGGCCTCCTTTGAGCCACGCCGCAGCCGCAGCAGAGCAAGTCTGGGACCCCTGTTCCCTAGCGCCGACACTAACAAAATCACGACACTGACGCAAACAAGGGAGAAGCACACTCTGAAAAAAAATTCACTCTTTTTTTTGTGCTCTTTTTTTGTGCTCCTTTTTATTCGAAAATCACTATAATGGCGAGTGTCTCAAAACTCTTCCCAAGTCAAGATAGCAGGATAGGCACGAAATTTTTTTGACCAATTTTTTTTTTCGACTGCCCGGACCCAAAAACTGGAAATGGGTCAAAAAAACTTTCTATAACGGCGACTGTCTCAATACGCTTAGAAACACCTAAAAATAGGATAGGCAATTTTTTTTTGTCAAGTGCGTTTTTGGAAAATTTTGGGCCTAAACGGAGGGTGGTTTCCGGACTCTTTTTTTCGAAACCTACTCAGACAAGGAAACACGAATCGGAAATTAGATGGATCTCAAAAACAAACCTAATATGCAAGGAACTCGGATTGGTGGTGGATATATGGTGGTGGTATATGGCAGCGGTGGTGGTATATGGCAGCGGTGGTGGTAGCGGTGGTAGTATATGGATATGGATCGGTGGTGGTATATGGATTCGGATTGGTGGTGGTATATGGATACGGATTCAGAGCGGTGGTGGTAGGTGGCAGGGGCGATGATGATGGTTCGGTGGCGGCGTGACAACTTATGACCAGAACTCGAAACTCGAAAAGACTAGACGCTAAGACCAGCAACTAGACACGACGATGCAACCGCAAATTCAACAAAGCAAAACCCTAAAAAGATTATGCAAAGGCTCAGATTGGTTCGGATATGATGAACTAACCCTAATTTTTTGTGTGGCTTTTGCGTGGACTGTAGGTATGAAGAACAGACTCGATCTAAACTACGAAAAACTGTAAAATCTCACCGAGCAACCTGGAAATCTGATACCACTTGATATAGGCAAAGGTGTCCCGTCTTTCGATGAGATGATGGATGTCGCTTTGGTGGAAGTCGACTTTGATGGTCCGACTACGAACGTGCGAGGACGTCGCGCCTTAGCAATCGCTAAACCAACTACGAGAGGTTATTGACCACGCCGGAGCACGATCAACCTGACCACGAGGGTCTGTTTCCTGCGAGCAAACGAAAAACAAGCAAGGAGCTGAGATTGCAATCTGGATATTGCGAATATAAGATGAAAGCTTTATTGGTCAAGGTGGGGTTTTGTGACGCCTTTGTCTGGTTGTTGAACACAAATGAAGTACGCGAAGTTGCAGCTATGGCGAACTTTAATCTAAACAAAACCCAAAGTCTAAGCGGTGCCCTAAGGGCTGTATATATGGAGGAAGAGGGGGGAATTTCGTGGCCCTTGGCGGAGGGGTCCGAAATCAACCCTATCTCTTGTTTCCCCACACATACGGACTCTAAAAATAGCCTATACTTATGTATTTCGAAATTACATGGGCCTGGCCCAATATAAGGTGATGCAGCACCTAGAATAGCCTCGGGACGAAATTTATGAAGTGGCATCTTGTATATTTCGTCCAAGGCTTCATGCACCCATTATGGTGGCTTCAAAGTCCTAAAATCATCACTTGTAACTCCGTTCTTGTTCCCCTTGTGCATGCCATCATCTCCATGCTTGTTAGTGCTCCAATGTCCATCCTTCTCCAAGCTAGGCCCTTCATTTGTAAGCAAAACAAATGTATGCAATTTAGGCAGCATCATATTCTCATGAACATTAGAATCATTACCAAGAAATGAAAGTACCTGATAATTTAATTGGCGTGCGCGAGCTCTAGTAATTGCTCCAGTATATGTAGCAGTAGGGGCTGTGGGTGTAACAATGGAATTGATGTCCTCATCACGATCACTTTGCTAAGTCTAAATGGAGGAGGAAGGGGAGTATATATAGGTCCAAGGGATGAAGGGGTAAGTAGGGACGAGATGGGGATACAAGGGCCAAGCCCAACAGCCATGCACAGGGGGCCCCGTGTGCACGGGATAAGAGGAGCCCGTGCGCACGGGGTATCCAGAGACCCGACGCATGAGCCCGTGCGCATGGGGTTCAGGAGGCCCATGGACACGGGGTCCCGTGGGCAGTACATGCCCGCGCGCACGGGTCTTCAGACCGCCACTGGAGGCCTGTGGGCACGGGTCGGAGGGGCCCGTGCGCATGGGGTCGCCTGAGCTGCTTGCCTCCTTCTTGGCACTTCCTTGTCCGCCTCGTGCTTCCCTCTTGGATGGTGTAGATGTTCTCTTGCGCTTGGATTCCTCCATGATGAATGTGTAGCTCCGCTCACACCTAAGTATGCACACGAGAGAGGGGTCAAGTAGTATACCATCCTTGAAGGGTACAAGTGAACATGTGTAAAGGAGATGATTCACCTTTGTATGCATGAAGTAGATGTGGCACGTGTCACTTGCCAAATGGACTCTTGACATGGTGATGTCCATAGGATGCTCCGCATCATCCCCTCCCCCTTGGGAAATATCCGACCTCGGATCAAAATCCAAATCACCATGGGAAAGAGATGATGGCGTCGTGTAGAAGTGGACCATCACCAAGCATTCATCATCCCAGTAGTTCCAAATGGGCACTCTCCAATGTCGCACTGCCTTGTACTTCCTTCAAAAGGAGCAAAGATAACAAGCACTTGGGAAAACAAATGTGGTTGTCGAAGAGCAAAACCAAGCATTCAAGAGGTGATTCACCCAACAAGTGTTGTCATCAAGCATAGCATATGGTTTGACAAAGGAGTGTGTCATGGCATTTGAGCATATAAACTGAGCACAATCAAGTACATCATGGGAACAAGCATGCAAATGGGAGGTCAAGATGCAAATATATGTGATAAGAGAAGAAGCATCTACCTCAAGGTCATAGCAAGAATGCACAAAGTGCTCAACAAATGGTCTATGGTAGGCATAATGTCATTCACAACACCAAATATAGTGAAATGTCGAAACACATGGGGCAAGTGCAAGACAATCCAAGCATAACGTGCATAGTGTGTAGTGAAGATATCGTGGCACTCAACACAAGAGAAAGAGCAATTGTTCAACATGTGAGAGGCAATCAAGTCAAGCATGTGATAAGCAAAGGGACATGGTATATGTGAAGAACTAGATGCAACACACAAGACATATATGTCATGTGGCATGGCAATCTGGCAATGATAAGTTGAAGCAAGATCGCTAGCATGTGTGCAAAGTGTCATGGAGCAAACAACACATGAAGTATGATCCACAATATGCATGCTCATTGTTTGGGTGTTCTCGAGATAGAATGATATCACCTCAAAAGCATGTCCTTGTGCGTTCTTCACAATGTCGAAGTGGCAGGAAATGTGGTGTAGAAGTGAGTCGTGGTCGAATGTAGGAGGCTCGCTCTCAAGAGCTCGAATTAGTCAACTCACGTGAAGTAGAAGTCGACACAAAGTCCAAGTATCCTACACATGCACACAACAAAACAAAGAACGGATGTGCATGGTAGATAAACACATCATCCATCATGATGGTTCTCTTCTCTTGCACATAACCATTAGAAGCACAAGGGCATGAATAATATGATGCAACAATGGCAATATTCAAGGCACTAGGTATATGGTGCAAAGAGGTAAGACAAGCATGCTTCATAAGGAATATGTCAAAATCTCCAAACATATGTGAGAATGCTATGGGGGCAATCTTATGAGCAAGACTATAAGCATTGTTGCACTCCATACATGGCAAGTTGATAGAGGCGGGGTGTCCCGTTCTTTCGATGAGATGATAACTATCGATTTGGTGGAGGCAACTTTGACGATCCGACTACAAACGTGCACGACGTTGCGCCTTAGCAATCGCTAAACCAACTCCGAGAGGTTATTGACCACGCCGGAGCACAATCAACCTGACCACGAAGGTCTATTCCTGCAAGCAATCGAAGAACAAGCAAGAATATGATAAAAGCAATCTGAATATTGCGAGTATGTATGAAGTATTGATAAAGGTGGGGATCCGTAAGCGGTCTTAGTCTGGTCGTTGGACATAAACGAAGTAGACGGTTGCAATGGCTAACTTTAACTAAACAAATCCCAAGGAAAAGCTACTAGATGGATCTACTTATATAGGAGCAAGGGGTGGCGGCCAAGGAGGTGGGAGGACGTCCCAAGGCAGCCTAAAACTAACCCTAGGTCGTACAAGGCCAATGGGCCCAAGTGGAGGTGACGTAACACCTTTGGACTTGTAGTTTGACTCGGATTCTGGTGCAGCGTCAGATTGTTTCGTCTATAACTCAACGCTCCGGACGGATTTTAAGGTGATTCCAAATGTGCTGGAAAGAGCATGAAATCTACTTTCCAACAAAAAAAGAATCACCCAATTCGGAGTCCGTATGAAAAAGTTGTTGGCGTTTTGAGTCAGGTATGTCTGTGTAGTCCGAATCTGAGTCCAAAACGTGAGAGACTTGGACTCTATCTTCTCTTGGGCCAAAAGTGACGTGAGAGAACTTTTTGAACAGCAAATAAACATCTCTTTCTTCCTTATCTTCATATGTGGATTGTACAAATGTCCCATACACCTGCAATTAGACAAAACACAAAAGTGTGTGAAGTATTTTTGTTCTGGATAACATAAATAGATTATTGAATAGTTTGCACTAGAAATCACGTGACAAATATGCATGTATGCAATATTTTTGGTCATATACAAGGTAGTCATGTCCTCATCATCCTCCCCTTTTTGAAAATAAAGCCGTCCTCGGCGTTGCTTAATCTGAAATGTGGCTAACAAAAGAGACAAGGTGTACATGTTGTATATGTATACGTCATCCATTTTTACTTCCCTTGATTTTTGCATATATGACACATGAATAGATAAGTAACTTGCATAGTTCATAAAATCTAAAGCCAACAAATTAGCACAAGAACTAGAAGGCATGAAAATATTGCAACTCAGTTTGCACA
Organism: Aegilops speltoides; assembly: GCA_021437245.1. Lineage (NCBI taxonomy): Eukaryota > Viridiplantae > Streptophyta > Magnoliopsida > Poales > Poaceae > Aegilops > Aegilops speltoides. The sequence goes on from CM038144.1 coordinate 215,116,113, forward strand.
TATAAGTGAAGCTCTTATTTATTTCAAAAGATTGACAATGTTCATCATTAAACCATCCCAACATTGGTGAATAAACCTTATTTGAATCAAATTTACATGCTACAACATGCTTAGATAAGCAAACATGCAATGAGTCATTCGACACGAATCATCACCAAGATTAGAGGTCATATCAAAATGATTAAACATTGATTCTTTTGCATCAACAGTTAATTCAATGGGTGCACTCAAAATTGTTGGTATTTCAGTTGTTTGATCACATGACGATTCATGACAGTTTCAAGATTCTCTAAAATAGGTGATGTGCTCAAATCACTGTAACTCAACACATGATGCATTCAAGTTAACTAGGATGCATCATTCTCATGTGAAGTTAAATCATCAATACCTTTATTGTTACCTTGTAGCAAAGACGTAGCTGATGTAGGTACAGATGTAGACAATGCACCATACTCTTGAGATGATGTCGCGCTCACAATCCGAGGTGGGGCTACTCTAGTAGGTGCAACGGCGGAGGAACCAACCGGCGGTGGTGAGCATGAACTGGAATAGTAGTTGTTGTAGTCACCCAATGCATCCTCCTGTATTTGTCTCTCAAAGGTACAAGCACGAACATACATACCAAGAATGCAACGAGGAATATCTGAAATCTTTCCTGAATATCATGGTTCAAACCACCAAAAAATCTATTCATTGTATCATCCTTAGATTCTTCTATGTCACAATGATGCATATAAGATTTGAACTCTTTGTAGTAAGCATGAACAGTGTTGTTGCCTTGTTTAAATTGTTCTAATTTGCGAAGCAATTCACGACGATAGTAAGGAGGGAAAAATGTTGTCTCATTACATCTTTCAAATCTTTCCAAGTTGTGGGTTGGTTATCAATATTTTTCTTACAATGCACACTCCACCAAACTGAAGCAAAACCAGTAAATGCTCTAGTGGCAGCTCGTACTCGCTCAAGTTCAGAAAAGTCATGGTTACTAAAAACTTGTTCTACTTCAAACTCCCAAGCTAGATAAATAGCAGGATTAAATCTACCCTCAAACGACGGTAAAGAGATAACCTGACCATGTGGTTGTGTGTGTTGTCCCAACTCTCGTGATGGTGAAGATGTGTCCATCGTCCAAAAACTTCTATCTCCGAACTGTCATGATTAGTAGAAACAAGAAACAAAATTCCGAATAATGTTCCTATGAACTACTAGGATGTGGTTGTAAAGTGCTCACAAGAAAGCAAATATCAATATCTTACAAGTTCTTACCATGCGGCGGTGGTGACAGCAACCAGCGATGTCAAATAACTCAAGATTGTGTAAAGCGATTGCCAGGGGAACGAGTATACACGGTGTAGAAATATGTGGAGCTGGGTTGGCTATATATGGTAGCAAAAGATTAGCAATAATCAATTCAGAGATGCAATGTTGAATAAACGCCAACAACGGTCTTGGCTGGTCAAAGGCTAGACCGGACTAGAGACGCGAGCCTAGAACACTAATGAGGTCACGGCGTAGCACAACTAGCATCAATGAAGGATATTAAGTAGCTCGACAGCAAGATATAAGTGAAGATCACAACGGCAAGTAAAGATAATGATGAAAACAAGCGCCAAGCAGGATATACAACAACTCTCTCCAACTATCCTCTTGAAAAGTTTGAGCCAATTTTCTAATAAATTTTCAAAGAATGCTACTAACTCAAGCTTTCCAATGCAAAAAGAATCACTCAATTCCGAGTTGATATGAGGAGACAAAGAATTCTAAAACTGGCCTGAAAAATTGGAACAAGCTGTGTTCACAAACTTCGGAGGGCAAAAAGACCTATTTAGAAGCCGATTTTGAGGTATCAAATATTGAACTAGCTTCTGCAACTATTTAAATGCGTCTCGTCGCTAGCTTCAATTTGAGTACTCACGGAGTCAAAAGGGACTTCGTATGAGGAAGATACACCTGTTTTACTAAACAGTGCGCAAAAGAGATTCTAATCCGAATTCAGGTACGAAATTGATTCTAGATAGATCCGATTTTTTTTCTTCTCTCTTTTTTTTTCTCACGCTTTTTTTTCTTTTTCTTCTCTCTCTTTTTCTTTTTTTTCTTTCCTTTTTTCTCTCTTTTTTTTTTCTCTATCTTTTTTTCTCCCTCTTTCCACGACAAACTAGATAAGATGTAGATTGGATCAGGCGAAGATGTGAATGACCTCAACTATGATTATGACAATGAACAGTAGCGAGTACGTGGTGGAAATTAATAGATGGGATGGTGGACAGCGGAAGGGATAATGATGCGATGGCGGCGTGACTAATGTGAACAGAACTCAAACTCTAAAGGAACTAGACACTAAGACCAGCAATCGACACGACGATGCAACCGATAATTCAACTATGCAAGCAACGAATAGAAAATTGCAAAGGCTCGATGGCTTGGATAAAGGATGAACAGATCTAACTTTTTTGTGGCTTTTTCATGGACTATAGGTATGAATGATGATGCGATCTAAACTATGAAAAACTGTAAAATCTCACCGAGCAACCTGAAAACTGATACCACTTGATAGAGGCAAAGGTGTCCCGTCTTTCGATGAGATGGTCGACTTCCACCAAAGCGAAATCCACCATCTCATCGAAAGACGGGACACCTTTGCCTCTATCACAAGTCATTTAGCATGGGAGAGGCAACACATGGAGATATATGACAAGAAGCAATATCAATCATGTGCAAAGCATATAGATGGTTGTCATCAACCGCATGAGATGAGCAAGTATGAATCATGGGTGATGCAACATGAGCAGGCATAGAGATCAAGTCGTGCAAACTAGTGGAGCGAAGATGCAACACACTAGAGTAAATCATGGCAATCATGTCATGTCAGCAAATACTAGGCATAGACAATGCACATGACATATCGCAAGCACAGGCACAAAGCAAGATGAAAGTATCATCATAGGAATGGGTCATGAATAGAACATGGCAATAACAAGTGATATCTCCACCAAGCTAGCAAATACACATACAAGTACTAGAATCAATCATCATGTGTAATGCAAAGCATGGGTCACAAATGCATGGCAAAGGCATACAAATGAGCATATCATGCAAAGTGAACATGGCAATATGGGCAAAGGATATATAATGGAGAACAACCCATAGCCAAGTGAGGGCCATGTAGAAGAAATGTGCGAAGTCTTTGCGCGAAGTGATCGGCGGGAAAAACAATCCATGAGATCCCAAATCATTCTTTCTCTCTAGAGCTCGTTTTGTCAACTCGTGGGATTGCGATGTTGACAAGTATTTATGGGTACCTACACAAAAGAGACACAAACCAAAGAAATTGTGCGCGTGGTAAATATACACATCATCCATCATGATGTGTATGTGCACGTGTGAGTTAACACAAGATAAGAAATGCTCATTGAAATTTGATGCATGGTATAAGAACATGTCATCCATCATGAAAGAGTAGTTTTTATGTATGGCACGATGGGGACACAAATTGAGCAAACAAGTATATGGCACATCAATAGCATGTTTATTCATGGGGAGCATATGGTGCACACAATCATGGAAATCATGCAAATCATAGGATGGATCAAAATCTCCTAATGGGTATGAGGAAACTATGGGGGTCTCCTCAAGAGCAATATCGGAAGCATAATATGGAGAAAATGGACAACATCCAAAACAGTGCATATCCGAAGCTGGGTGGTCATGGCATGGCATATTAGCTAAATGATGCAAAGGGAGCATATCAATATCATCACAAGAAAAACAAATGCCAATAACCATGGGCTTGTCATCTATGCCATATGTGCAAATTGGGTTTATTTTAATGGCATATGCATACTCACTACAATGAGATTGCAAATATGACATACGGGAGATGTCATGCATAGCATATGACAAGTCAAGCGGATCATCAAACATGATGTGACCAAGAGAATTATCGCAAGAAATCATATGTAACGTGGCATCACAACTAATAGACTCCACATGAGAATCATCGTACTCATCATAAATGGGCAAATCATCACATGGGGAAATCATACTAGAATGAAGCAAGGTACTAGGTGGATCAACATCATGCAAGCAATCAATGTTAAGAATGTCCACTAGTGGGACTAGAGCATCACCTTCACCTATGTTACCTTTTTCATTCCACTCAAGTGGTGTAGGTGAGGTGGGAAAGACCAAATGGTGGTAATCATCATCTTGATGGAACCATGTGGGGGGTGCATCATATTCCACCATGGCCATTGTCTTGTCCAAAGGGAGGACGAAGTCGTTGAGGATCGACGCGTCATCATAAATGAGACCTAGCACCAAATGAGATGACACGATAGAGGTAGAGGGCAAGTTGTTAGAAATGCAAATGGCCTCACGAGACTTATCAACTATCTCACTCTCCCTATGTGGTGGTTCACTCATTCCTCAAAGTAGGTGCACTCCATGTGGCATATGGTGGAGGCACTCAAATCACTCAAGTGGTGGTGGTGGTGGCTCTCCTCACGTGGGAATTGGGGCAGCTCATCATATATGGGGCTAGTGGTGAAGTCACTCTCACTCTCAATATGTTGGCAAAAGTCACTCAAGTCATCATACATCGCTGTTGTCGAAGGGAGTATCCCATGCTCAACCATCTCGTAGTCGTCGCCGTGGATGAAGGCCGAAGATGGCACATCATCACTCTCGTCATGGATGAAGGCCGAAGATGACACATCATAACTCTCGCCGTCTTGTAGCATGGTCATTGCAAAGTGAGCTCGGGGTCGTGTAGACTTGGCCTTCTTGAGTTCTTGCTCCGCCTTGAGAGCACCAAAGTAGTTGTCGTCAAGGGACTTGTAGTTCTCGAGGAAGATAGTCTTGGAGATCTCGTTGTTCAATCCCATCATGAAGTAGAACTTCATCCAAATGGGGTCGTTCACGCCGGCACGTCGCAACGCTTCCTTCATGTTCTTGAAGTACTCGTCGAGGGACTTGGATCCTTGTATGGTGTTCTCCAATTAGCGTTGAAGATGTTCCGTGTAGGTTGGAGGCACAAACTCTCGCCGCATCACTTTCTTCATCTTGGACCAACTCATCTCGTAGCTCTCCGAAGGTGTGTGAAGCCACCATGACGAGGCGTAGTCATGAAAGTTTCTTGTGGCGCACTTCACTTGATCTTCGGAAGGGACTTGATGTAGCTTGAGGTAGTCGTCCATCAAACGCTCCCACTCGAGGTACTCCTCGGGTTCTTGAGTCCAATACAAAGGAATCGCATGGTCGATGTCGAGGTCATAGTAGCTCGTGGAAGTCACGGACTTGAGCTTGGGGAGCTTCTCTTGAGCGCAGTCTTGGGGTGCTTGTTGGCGAAGATGTCGTACGTCCGAAGGCGATGATGCCTTGAAGTCACTTGGCGAAGATGCCAAAGGTGTTGAAGAAGTTGCAGCCTTGTAGTTGATGTCGCGACTCTATATAGCCCGTGTGCACGAGGGTGCAAGAGGCCGTGTGCACGGGGTCCCGTGTGCACGGGGGTCGAGGGCCCGTGTGCCGGGGTTGGCAGGTAAGCCATCTCTCGTCCAGGAGGTCGCTCTTCATGGTCGTGTCGATGTCGATGCTTGTGTGTACTTGCCGAAGATGGTAGCTTGGGAGTCTCTGCACTTGAGCGTCTTCTCGAAGATGAGGAAGACCGCTTGCGGTTCTTGATGAGGGCCTTGAGCTCCTCCATGCGCTTGTCCATCTTGGCGTCGATGAAGTTCTTCATAGCATCGAACTCGTCGTCCTTGTTGTAGACCGGAGATGATGTGCTTTGCCTATCCATCACAAGACTCGAGCAAAGGTGAGTATGAAATGAGCTAAACAATACCAAGCTACCTGTCGGGGCGGCTCTCTGTGCGGCCACGAGCACCTATGGGGCACGGGGGCCCCTTCTAGTCGGCAAGGGAGCGGGGGGCATGCGCAGAGCAGATCGAGGCCGAGCGCGCGGGGGAGACGGGCGATTTTTACCCAGCTTCGGGGCTCTCCGGGGAGATAAAACCCCTACTGCTGCTTTTGTGCTTGTATTTGATCTTGCTCGAGAGCGAGCGTATGGTGGTGTTGTGGGTGTCGAATGGACCGAACCCCTTCTCGTGCGCATGGGCCTCCCTTTATCATCTCAAGGGGCATCCACGGTGGCAGCGAAGAAGAGGGGTAGAAAGGTAAAATCGCAGGTTGGTACAACAAAGGATGACAACAAGTGCTCCCTACCTAACTCGACGGCGGGGACAAGGGCATTTAATGCCCGTCCGGTCGCCTAACAAAGGCAAAGAAACGACCGTTAGGTGAGCCACGGTTGCCACGATGGCGTCTCTATCGCTTCACTTGCCACCTTGCCTGCATGGCTGCGCGAACGCCGCCACGTGCCCTGGGACGGCCACAGGGTGACACGTCGCTGGGTGCGCTGGACTTTGAGTGGCAGCCTTGCCGCGGCAAGTGCCTTGCCGCTGCCCTTCTCTTCTGTGCGGCAAGCTTGCTTGCCGCCGGCCTTGCCGGACGCCGGGCGCCGCGGCAAGTCTTCCGAGATGCCTTGTCGGCCTTCCGGCAAGCTCCTCTTGCCGGGCCTTCGCTTTCTTGGTTAATACTTTGTTCTTGAATGGCAGTAGTAGGTATGATGGAGGGTCTTGGCGGGCGCCGGCAAGCCTTGCCGCTGGTGTCGCGATCGTTGCAGACAAGTTCGGGTACTAAGGTACCCTACTTTAGTACACCGACAGAGCCCCGGGCTGGGCCATACACGGTGCCGAGCGTTGTTGGGCCAGGCCTAATACAGTGCATGGGCGTCCGCGGCCTGGGTACACTCACAATCGGACTCCGTGTCCACCGCGCTCTCCCGCAACGGCACGCGTCGATTGCGGCGTCGTGGGAGAGAACGTGGTCAATACTTAATTCCAGGAAATGCGAACGTTCGTGATCCCCGTTTTAAGCAGAGAAACGGGCCGTTCACTTCCGCCACTTGCAGTTCCTTCCTCCGAAAGCTCCGCCGTTCTCCCCCGTCTCCTGAATCAAGAGGAAAACAGTGCTCCGCCGCCCGTCGTCGCCGTCGCTTTCGCCTCCCCCCCGCCGCCCCCGCCATGGCTCCGAAGGCTGGGAAGGCTACGAAGGCCGCGAAGGCTGCAAAGGCCGCGAAATCGGCCGAGGCGCTGGAGCTCGAGGCGCTGCACAAGAAGCAGGTGCTTCCCCCCCCCCCCCGAGCTCACTCCGGAGGCGTTGTGGGCGGAGTTTTACTTCTTCTGGTCGACGGAAACGCGTGCGCATCCGCGACGCCGGTGCTTTCATGAGGCCTCCAAATCAAGAAATTCCCAGAGGGTACTACTTCTTCCTGTGTTCTTCTATTATGGCTCGCCCACCTTTTTCCAATTTCTTTTGCGACATCATGAACACCTACGGGTTTCATCTACTTGATTTCACCCCCAACGCCGTTCTGACAATGGCGGTTTTCGCACACCTCTGCGAGAACTTTGTTGGTATCCTCCCCAATGTGGCCCTTTTCCGTCATTACTTCTCCCCTCGGGCCGAGAAAGGGGAGCCACTGGCTGGCGGAATCGCCTGGACCTCCCGGATGGGCATGAAGGAAGTGTACTTGTCGGGCGAACTCCGCAGCAAGTGGGATGAGTGGAGGGCGGAGTGGTGTTGGATCTGTGATGACAATCCGCCGTCGTTCACCGAGCTGCGCAAGACTCGGGTGGTGCGCGGCAACGACTGGAGTGCTCTGTCGTCGGACGATGCCAAGCTGACGATCGCCACCACCCGAATCCTCCGGCTCAGGCATGCCGGACTCACAACAGGGGCGGTTGGCGCGGATTTCCTTCGTCGCCGTATCGCCCCTCTGCAGGCAAGGGGGAGGCCCGCCTGGCAGTTCAGCGGCCTGGCAGATTTCATGAGGCTGCGCCCAGGCCTCAACTTCAATTTCACGGTCATGGAGCTTGGCGCAATGCTGAGGGAGATGTTCAAGCATGACCCCAATCATCCAGAGTGGTTCCGGTTGGCGCAGGCGCCGCCCCCTTGTGCAACAATTCAGTAGCGATCGCATCTCGTATAATGATGCCAGAGTGCGACTCGCATGGGATAAGTGCAAACTGGATAGAGCCTGCTGCTGAGGTCGTGCAGCAATTCTTTGATGGCTTGTCGGAGGTGGCAGTCAACTCCGACGAGCAGAAACTCCTCACCCGCGCTACCACTGCCGACGAACTAGCGTACATTGCTAGCAGGGCCGAAGAGGCGGCTGCAGCCGCCGCAGCGGGTGAGTTTCGATTTACGTTGGCGGAGGCGGACGCAGCTGCGGCGGCGAGCCTTGCCGCCCGGGAAGCACTTGCCGGCGAAGGCGATGGCGAAGGGGAGGTCGAGTCCGGAACGGGCAAGTCCGCCGAGGGCGCGAGCGACCAGCCGTCTTCAAGTAACTTGCCGCAGGCGGAGCCCACAGCACAGCCCCAATTCCGTCCGAGAAGGCGCCTCCGTCGAGTCGGAGAGCTGGCGGAGGAGCAGGCCGCCCAGCAGCCGCGGCGCCGTGGGACACGTTCCACCGCGGCAAGTGCAGCCGCGGGAGGGTCCCAGGCCGCGCCGGCAACCGAGGCGGGGTCTTCTCGGGCCGCCACGCCTGATCCTGCCGCAGCCTTCGGCAAGCGCCGGAGGGAGCCTACTCCTCCGCCGCGTCGCGCTGAGAGGGTACCGGAGTTCGACCTCTCCGCACTGAGCTCCGACGACGACGAGGAGGAGGAGGAGGAGGGGGAGTAAGGCTTTCTTCATACCGTTCTTGTCTTTCTTTTGATCCTTATTATTGTTCGTCTTGTATCTAATCTGTTTTTCTCCAAACCCCTGCTGTGTATCAGGACTTTGGCGGAGAGAGCGGCGAAGAGGGCCAAGGTCCCCGTGGTTAACATCGAGGACGATCCTGCTGTGGTGGCAGAAGATACGTCCGAGACCACTTTGACGGACCCGGTCCCTTCTCCTCGCAGCAGCTCCCAGCACAGCCCCCAGCGTGAGTGCCTCGATTCACTTCCTGTCGTGGGGCGTGCATGGTCGCTTCTTCTTCTGCTAGTATCTCGATTATTGACTCTTCTGTATACAGGAGCAGAACAGGCCCAGCAGGAGCAGTCGGAGGCCGACCCGGAGGTGTCGTCGGCCTCGACTACGCCACCAAGGGCCGATTCCCCGATATGGGAGCCATCTCCGGCGAGGAAGGGGTCTCCGGCAAGGGGTGGGACCAGTGAGCCCCCAGTGGTGGAGCCCACGATCACAGAGCCCAGCACAGGTGACCCTCCTTGCCGGGGACTCTCTCCCTTGGGTTCCGCTGATCTCCCTTTTTCTTCTTTTGGGTATTTGCTTGATTGTCTCTTCCTTTCTCTGTCGTCAGATCCTCCCCTTGGGGACCCGATGGAGGCTGAGGCCACTGGCGAGGAGGGCGGGAGCGGCAATACTGGGGATGCCGCTGCCGCTAAGGGAGAGGCCGGGCGCGAGGAGCTCGGCAACAAGAGGCCGCCAAGGCAGCCGCACATGGGGCGGGCGAGGGTCCGCGACCGCTGACCGACGGCCCGGGGGCCAGGAGCCGAGGCGCAAAGACCGATCGCCGACCCCTCCGTCATGGACTTGATCTTTGGACTCGAGGAGCCCCAGCCCGGCGCTTACTTGAAAGCCGGTGAGGGTGTGTATATCAAGCACCCCTAGGCATCAATCTCCAGGGCGCCGGTCGAGGGGGAGGAGTTCGACGGGGAAATACTTGCCTCTGCTGGGCTGTCAGTGGTCGACAGGCCGAGCAGCAGTAGCGGCGAGTCCGAGGAGGAGCAGCTGCTCCGGAAGCTGGTGTCACTCTACCGCGCCCGGCAAGCGAAGCTTGAGTTCCGGGAAGCGCTTGTCGTGCAGGCGGGAGCTGCTATAGATAAACATGCGCAGGAGCTCAAGAGCCGCAACCAGGAGGCCCTCCGGTCCATTGCCGAGGAGAGGGCGCAGCTCGACGAGGCGAAGAAGGCGTTCATCCTGGAGAAGGCTGAAGCCGAGGAGCAGCAGAGGCTTGCCGCCGAGGAGCTGTCCAAGCGGGACGGCGAGCTGATACAAAGGAAGGTGATAGAGGCAAAGGTGTCCCGTCTTTCGATGAGATGGTGGATTTCGCTTTGGTGGAGGTCGACTTTGACGATCCGACTACGAGCGTGCGAGGACGTCGCACCTTAGCAATCGCTAAACCAACTCCGAGAGGTTATTGACCACGCCGGAGCACGATCAACCTGACCACGAGGGTCTATTTCCTGCGAGCAAACGAAGAACAAGCAAGAAACTAAGATTGCAATCTGGATATTGCGAATATAAGATGAAAGCTTTATTGATCAAGGTGGGGTTCTGTGACGCCTTTGTCTGGTCGTGGAACACAAACGAAGTACGTGAAGTTGCAGCTATGGCGAACTTTTAATCTAAACAAAACCCAAGTCTAAACGGTGCCCTAAGGGCTGTATATATGGAGGAAGAGGGGGTGAATTTCGTGGCCCTTGGTGGAGGGGTCCGAAACTAACCCTATCTCTTGTTTTCCCACACATACGGACTCTAAAATAGCCTATACTAATGTATTTCGAAATTACATGGGCCTGGCCCCATAATAAGGTGACGAGCACCTAGAATAGCCTCTGGACGAACTTTATGAAGTGGCATCTTGTATATTTCGTCCAAGGCTTCATGCACTCATTATGGTGGCTTCAAAGTCCCAAATCATCACTTGTAACTCCATTCTTGTCCCCTTGCGCATGCCATCATCTCCATGCTTGTTCTTGCTCCAATGTTCATCCTTCTCCAAGCTAGGCCCTTCATTTGTAAGCAAAACAAATGTATCCAATTTAAAACATCATATTCTCATGAACATTAGAATCATTACCAAGAAACGAAAGTACCGGTAATTTAGTTGGCGTCTGTGAGCTCTAGTAATTGGTCCAAGATGTATAACAATAGGGCTATGGGTGTAACAATGGTATTGATGTCCTCATCATCCTCCCTTCTTGAAATGAAGTCGTCCTCGACGGAAGTTCATCTTCCTCACCCAAATATGGCTTCAAATCTGCAATGTTAAAAGTAGGACTAACTCCAAAATCTGCAGCAGCTCAAGTTTATATGCATTATCATTTATTTTCTCCAACACCTTAAAGGGACCAGCAGCACGTGGCATTAGCTTTGATTTGCGCAAATCAGAAATCTATCCTTACGCAAATGTAACCAAACAAGATCTCCGGTGCAAACACAAGATGTTTTCTACCCTTATCTCCAAAGAAGTTTATATTTAGCATTCATACGCTCAATGTTTTCCTTAGTTAACTCATGCATTTTAAAATCAATTCAGCACGTTCTTTAGCATCAAAATTAACCTTCTCCGAAGATGGAAGAGGCAACAAATCAATAGGTGCACGAGGTAGGAAACCATACACAACTTCAAAAGGGCACATCTTAGTAGTAGAATGCAATGAACGATTATAAGCAAATTCAATATGAGGCAAGCATTCCTCCCACATTTTCTTATTTTTCTTTAGAACAACCCTAAGCATAGTAGACAATGTTCTATTAACTACTTCAGTTTGTCCATCGGTTTGGGGTGACAAGTAGTACTAAAAGCAGTTTAGTCCCCAACTTAGCCCATAAACATCTCCAAAAGTGGCTAAGAAATTTAGTATCACGATCTGAAACAATAGTATTTGGCACACCATGCAAGCGAATAATTTCACGAAAGAACAAATCAGCAACATTGACAAAGATCATCGCTTTTATGACATGGTATAAAGTGTGCCATTTTCGAGAATCTATCCACGACAACAAATATGCTATCCCTTCCCTTCTTTGTTCTAGGTAAACCTAAAACAAAGTCCATAGATATATCCTCCCAAGGAACACTAGGTACAGGCAAAGGCATATATAAACCATGAGGATTGAGTCGTGACTTAGCTTTTTGACATGTAGTGCAATGAGCAATAAAACGCTCAACATCCCGCCTCATCTTTGGCCAAAAGAAATGTGTAGCAAGTACGTCCTCCGCCTTCTTCACGCCAAAGTGTCCCATTAGTCCTCCTCCATGCGCCTCCTGCAACAACAAAAGACGAACGGAGCTAGCTGGAATGCATAGCTTGTTAGCACGGAACACAAATCCATCATTAACGACAAACTTGTTCCATGTTCTTCCTTCTTTACAATTCCGCAATACATCTTTAAAATCAGCATCATGCACATATTGATCTTTGATGGTCTCCAAACCAAATATTTTGAAGTCAAGTTGTGAAAGCATAGTATAGCGACGAGACAATGCATCGGCAATAACATTTTCTTTACCCTTCTTGTGTTTAATGACATAAGGGAAAGTCTTAATGAATTCAACCCATTTTGCATGTCTACGATTCAGTTTAGCTTGACTTTTAATATGTTTCAAAGATTCATGATCAGAATGTATAACAAATTCTTTGGGCCATAAATAATGTTGCCATGTTTCTAAAGTCCGAACAAGAGCATATAATTATTTATCATAAGTAGAATAATTCACACTAGGCCCATTCAATTTTTCAGAAAAGTATGCAACAGGTTTGCCATCTTGTAATAACACACCTCCTAATCCAATTCCACTAGCATCACATTCAAGCTCAAAAGTCTTATTAAAATCAGGAAGTTGGAGTAAAGGAGCATGTGTCAACTTATCTTTCAACACCGTGAAGGCTTCTTCCTGTGCGGTAGCCCAAACAAAAGGCACATCCTTCTTTGTAAGCTCGTTGAGAGGTGCAGCAATGGTGCTGAAATCTCTCACAAAACGCCTATAGAAACCAGCGAGGCCAAGGAAACTCCTCACTTGTGTGACCGTTTTGGGCTGCGGCCAACTCTCAATAGCTTCAATCTTGGCTTTATCAACTTCAATTCCTCGTGGAGTAACAACATAGCCAAGAAAAGATACTCGGTCGGTGCAAAAGGTGCACTTCCCAAGGTTACCAAACAAACGTGCATCACGAGAGCATTAAAAACAGCACGTAAATGTTCCAAATGTTCTTCCAAAGATTTGCTATAAATCAAGATATCATCAAAATAGACTACCACAAATCGTCCAATGAAAGCACGTAAAACTTCGCTCATTAATCTCATGAAAGTACTAGGTGCATTAGTTAACCCAAAAGGCATGACTAACCACTCATATAATCCAAACTTAGTTTTAAATGCTGTTTTCCATTCATCTCCCAATTTCATACGAATTTGATGGTATCCACTACGCAAATCAACTTTGGAGAATATTGTAGAGCCACTCAATTCATCAAGCATATCATCTAGCCTAGGAATAGGGTGACGATAACGAATAGTAATATTATTGATGCCTCTACAATCAACACACATACGTGACGTACCATCCTTTTTCGCACTAGAATAATAGGAACAGCACAAGGACTAAGGGATTCGCGATATAACCTTTGTCGAGCAGCTCCTGACTTGACGATAATCTCCTTCGTCTCCTCTGGATTGGTGCGGTATGGTGCACGGTTGGGTAATGATGCACCAGGAATTAAGTCAATTTGATGCTCAATCCCTCGAATAGGTGGTAATCCGGTGGCACGCCTTGTGGAAAGACGTCGTGAACTCTGCAAAATGTTAGTGACAGCAGGGGCAAAGAGGAAGGCACGTCCTCGAATGAAAATAATGCCTCTTTGCACACAAAAGCATAGCAAATAGATTGGCTAAAATCTAGCTCATCAATATCAGATTTGGTGGCAAGTAAACATGCACTTTTCAATTTAATTTCGAAGCAACAATAGATGGTTTATTATTAGGCTTCATGTGTTGCTCAAATTCTTTTGCCACAATCTGATTTTCACTCTTATTTTCTCCTGTTTTGCTCTATTAGCTCTATTAATATCATCTTTCAAAATGGACTCAGAGTCATAGGAAGCAAAGTAATATTTTTATCCTTATGAACAAGAGTATCTTGATTGTTTCTACCATGGTGTACTGAATTTTATCAAATTGCCATGGTCTACCAAGTAACAAGGAACATGCTTGCATAGGTACCACATCACAATCAACATAATCAGCATATGTAGAGATACTAAAATGCACACGAACAGTACGTGTTACCTTAACCTTGCCGCTGTTGTTGAACCATTGGATGTAGTAAGGATGTGGATGTGGTCTTGTGGTGAGAGATAACTTCTCCACCATCTCCATGCTAGCCAAGTTGTTGCAGCTCCCTCCATCTATGATGACGCGAATAGAACGTTCCTTCACAACTCCCTTTGTATGGAACAAATTATGCCTCTGATTTTGCTCAGCTTGTGTGACCTGCACACTCAAAACACGTTGAGCAACTAAACATTCATACCTGTCAAGATCTTCACAGCCATGTATTGTGTCTCATGATCGTAATCATCTCCACCGTGTTCCTCATGTGTAATAAGAGCCAAAGTCTCCTCATCATAGTCACTAGCGGACTCATACCCACCATCCTCGTGAGCAATCATCACACGCTGAGATTTGCATTCTCTCATAAAATGTCCTCTTCCCTTACAACGACGACAAATAATATCACTTGTGTGCCTGCTGACGCCATGGAAGAAGAAGAGCTCTGTGCAGGCCCGGCGGTGTGCTCTTGGCGATAGTGGTGGTTGTGCTGCTTTCTTGTATCACGGTTGGAGGTGGCTTTGAAGGAGGTGATGGTGCGGTGGAAGTAGATGATGCGTGGTGTCCATGATGAAGGTCGACCTGCGAGAAAAGTTAGTGCGCGCCAATGCTGTCGATCCCAAGACTTCACGCTCAGCTTTACAAGCAAGATGGAATAAACGAGTGATATTATTATAATCCTTATAGTCTAGAATGGTCTGAATCTCTATTTAATCCACCCGTAAAACGTGCAAGCATAGCTTCATTCTCCTCAACAATACCACATCTAATCAAACCAGTTTGTAATTCCCGATAATATTCTTCTACAGAATTTTTCCTTGTCTTAAGCGCTGCAATTTTTGAAGTAATTCACGTTGATAATATGGTGGAACCCAACGAGTACGCATAGCAGTTTTCAAAGCAGCCCAAGTAGCTGGAACAGGATATAATCTACAATGTTCGACCACCAAACACATGCAAAGCTAGTGAAAGCACAAACAAAGCAGCAGAACACGTCTCTCCTCGTGATATTGTAAACATGTAAATCGTTGTTCAGTTTCTAACTCCCAAGTAAGATATATATCGTGAACATATCTACCCTCAAATGGTGGAATATTCAATTTCAGTTTAGGGAGATGGTCATGATCTCGCACTGAGGGGAGCCCTAACATTGCCATTATTTGCATGTGGACGACACGGTGGTTGTGGTGCTGGTGGTTGCACGTAGTTCGATGTTGATCAACCTCATCCTCGTAATCTTCCACATAATCATCCTCGTCGGTACCCAGCAGCAGCAGCAGGCAGGAGCCAAAGAAGCACCAACAGCGATGAGCAGCGGTACCAGAATTTTGTCCTGGCTCAATAGGAACACGCTGAGCTCGTCCATACTGATTCGGAAGGGGCGAAGTTGTTGTCGTGCAGAGAGGTGCGATAGGTGCAGCCGGAGGTGGTTGTGGAAAACGCGAGCAATTCATCAAACTTGCTATCAAGCTTTGTTTCAAACGTCTTCTCAATGCCATCTATCTTCTCCATGGCCTCGTCAAATCTGTTTACCACATCTTGCACCTGTCCAATCATCATTTCTTTGAAACTTATCATGTAGCTGTTTGTTTGTCGTTCTCCCAATCAGTCTCATCGGCCTGTGTACCGCCATGGTTAGCAGCAATAGAAACACACAAGAATATGATCCTCAGACTACTAGGAAGTGGTGGTGGTGGTGTGGTGGGCAGTCACAAATCCGTGAAGCAAATCTCAAATTCTTACTAGTTCTTACCCAAAGAAGAAAGTGATCGGCAACCGTTGTAGTCAAAACTCTCAAAGCTTGGATATAGCGATTACCAGGGAGAATCAAACGCACGACGTAGATGTATGTGGAGCTGGGAAGGCTTATGATATGGTAGCAAAAAAATGTCAGCAATAATCAATTCAGAGATGCAAAGTTGAATAAACGCTCAACGACGGTACTGTGCTGGTCCTAGGCTAGACCGTGCTAGAGACGCGAGCCTAGAACACTAACAAAAACACGGCGCTGCACGTAAACAAGGGAGGAGCACACTCTGAATTTTTTTTTCTCTTTTTTTTTTCTTTTTTTTTTGCACTTTTTTTTTCCTCTTTTTTTTTTTGCTCCGCAACAAATTTTTTTCGGAAAAGTCTACAAATGGTCTAAAAACGGCCTAGCCAGAATTTTCCAGAATTTTCCAATTTTTTTTTTTTTGAAACTGGAACTATTTTCTTCTGCGGATGGCTTGGAAGTTGGGGAGTCCTTTGCTGTCACAACTCGGAGTATCGCGTGATCTGGAAATCGAGAACAATGCAACAATTACTGGACTCGGACTAGGACTGGTGGCGGAGATGAATCTGGTGGAACTCGGACTGGTGGCGTAGATGAGTCTGGTGGAACTCGGATGGTGGCGGAGATGAATCTGGTGGAACTTCGGATGGTGGCGGATATATGTTGCGGTGGACTCGGATGGGCGTGATGGCGGCGGATATGTGGTGGCGATATGGATTCGGATTGGCTGTGGATATGTGGTGGTGGTATATGGCAGCGGCGACGTGAGAACTCGTGAGCAGAACTCAAACTCTAAAAGACTAGACGCTAAGACTAGCAACTTGACACGACGATGCAACCGCAAATTCAACAAAGCAAATCTGAAAAGATTATGCAAAGGCTCAGATTGGTTCGGACGGGAGGAACTAACCCTAATTTTTTTTTGGCTTTTTCGTGGACTATAGCTATGAAGAACAGACTCGATCTAAACTACGAAAAACTGTAAAATCTCACCGAGCAACCTGGAAATCTGATACCACTTGATAGAGGCAAAGGTGTCCCGTCTTTCGATGAGATGGTGGATTTCGCTTTGGTGGAGGTCGACTTTGACGATCCGACTACGAGCGTGCGAGGACGTCGCACCTTAGCAATCACTAAACCAACTCCGAGAGGTTATTGACCACGCCGAGCACGATCAACGACCACGAGGGTCTATTTCTGCGAGCAAACGAAGAACAAGCAAGAAACTAAGATTGCAATCTGGATATTGCGAATATAAGATGAAAGCTTTATTGATCAAGGTGGGGTTCTGTGGACGCCTTTGTGCGGTCGTGGAACACAAACGGCACGCGAAGTTGCAGCTATGGCGAACTTTTAATCTAAACAAAACCCAAGTCTAAACGGTGCCCTAAGGGCTGTATATATGGAGGAAGAGGGGGTGAATTTCGTGGCCCTTGGTGGAGGGGTCCAAACTAACCCTATCTCTTGTTTTCCCACACATACGGACTCTAAAAATAGCCTATACTAATGTATTTCGAAATTACATGGGCCTGGCCCCATAATAAGGTGACGTGACACCTAGAATAGCCTCTGGACGAACTTTATGAAGTGGCATCTTGTATATTTCGTCCAAGGCTTCATGCACTCATTATGGTGGCTTCAAAGTCCTGAAATCATGACTTGTAACTCCATTCTTGTCCCCTTGCGCATGCCATCATCTCCATGCTTGTTCTTGCTCCAATGTTCATCCTTCTCCAAGCTAGGCCCTTCATTTGTAAGCAAAACAAATGTATCCAATTTAGGCAGCATCATATTCTCATGAACATTAGAATCATTACCAAGAAACGAAAGTACCTGGTAATTTAGTTGGCGTGCGCGAGCTCTAGTAATTGGTCCAGTATGTATAACAGCAGGGGCTATGGGTGTAACAATGGTATTGATGTCCTCATCAGAAGGCGTACTTGGACAGCCATGACGAGGAGCTCGCCGTCCGGGAACAGTCACTTGGCGGGGCACTCAAGGAGGCGAAGGATGCCGCCGTGGCTGCCGAGGCCGCCAAGAAGGAGTTGGAGGAGAAAGTGACGCAGCTGGAGGCGGACGCGACAAGGAAGAACGAAGAGCTTGCCGCACTCCAGCGCGATCGCGAGAAGGATGCGCATGCTCACGGCGATCTGCAAGCCCAGCTCTCCGAGAAGTTCAAAGAGCTGAACGCCGCCAAGGACTCAAGCGCTGATCTAGAGCTGAAATTGGCCACCTTGACGGAGACGCTGGACACCGCCAAGAAGCGAGAAGATATCTTGAGAAAAGACCTCAAGGGCAACGAGGGGCTGCTGACGAGGGCCGCCGAGGCCCAGAACACCTTCAAGACCACGGTGGAGCTCTGGACGGAGGGCCTCGTCAACATCGCCACGCTTATTGACGAGGAGTTGGCAGAGCTGAACTTGACGGGGTTCGGGTACTCTACAGAGGAGAATCTCCAGCCCAGCGCCAAGCTCACGCTTTTCTTCAAGGATGTGGTGACGGCTCTCCAGCAGCTCCGGGAAAGAATCCCGAAGCAGTTGGCCGCCGAGTCGCGCGCGATCTTCGCTGGGGTTTTGGAGAAGGTGCTGGTGAAGGTCCTCTTCCGCAACACGGGCATCGACCTCTCCCGCGTCACCAAGAAGCTGCCGGAGGGCGCTGATGTTGAAGAGCTCAGGGCCATCGTCGCACCCATCGTGGACAAGGTGAACGAGGTTAGGAGGGTCGATGGCAAGCGCGTGGATTAGGCTGCCCTTCTTCTCCGTTTTTCTTGCTGCTGCCATTTTGGTCACGAGAACAATTTTAGTCAGTGCCACAATAAGTCATTCTTGTAATATAACTTTATTCTGGGTACCGCTTGCTATGTTATTCCCTTTATTTTGTTGCGTCCCTTGTATGCTTTTATCCTGTGTTTTGAGGGCCCTTGCCGGCGTGAGCACACTTGCTGAGTGCGGAACATCAGCAGCCTGCTGGCGGTGCTGTTTCCGGCAAGGAATCTCGTCGGGGCTAGTTGCAGCTCACTCGTATTGTTGAGCGGGCTCAGAAACAACGCAAGGGCGTGACTTAGCCGCGAGTCAATTCCTCCGCACACAGGTTTTCCATACAAGGCACGAACGCTCGAGGGACATAACTTTAAAAAATTTAAGATTGACTAAGCTCAAACTTCGGCTACTTAGCTTTTCTGTTTTCTTCGTCCCGGCAAGGCTTGATTCTTTTGGACAGCGCCTGGTCCAAACCTTTATCTCCCCGTTAACTTGTGGGCGGAGGGATCTTCTTTTTTGAGAAGAAAGAAGAGAAAATAACGATATGATACCTTAAGATTCCTTATCGCTTACCGGGGGCAAGTGCTGCACAAATTGTCAGGTATTTATGCAAAAAGATAGAAAATGCACTAAATTTTGACAAAGCGTGCAAGGCACATAAACTTTATTTATGCACGGGGGCTGCGCCCGGCTTTGTACAAAGGGTTACATGCGACAACAGCACGGCTCGTACAAAAGGTGGTTGCCGGAACGGGTCCGGCAACCGCGCCTTATGGGTAAAACTTGCGAAGATGCTCTATGTTCCAGGAGTTGCTCACCGGAATGCCATCTTCGGTCTCAAGGCGGACAGCGCCGGGCCTAGTGACTTGTTTCACCCGATAAGGGCCCTCCCACTTCGGCGTCAACTTGTTTGAATTCTTGGCGGATTGAACACGCCGAAGAACAAGGCCGCCTTCCTCGAAGCTTCTGGCATTGACTTTGCGGCTATGATAGCGGCGCAAAGCTTGCTGATAGTGAGCAGCTCGCGACAAAGAGCTCAAGACGATCCTCCTCGAGGAGCAGTAGCGTCATCTTGCCGCAGCTGCTCTTGCTCAAGCTCATCATAAGCGAGCACTCGTGGCGACCCGTATACGAAGTTCCGTGGGGAGAACCGCTCTGCTCCGTAGACAAGAGTAAAGGGTGTCCGGCGGTGGCTCGATTTGGCGTCGTCTGATCGATTAAAGAACCACCGGCAGCTGCTCGATCCAATTCCTTCCGCACTTGTGCAACCTGTCGAAAGTTCGGTCTTGAGCCCGCAAGAAGACTTCAGTGTCGCCCACTCCGCTTGACCGCTGCTTCTCGGGTGAGCAGCGAAGCGAAGCGATCTTGGTGCCAAGATCTTGGACGATCGCATGAAGGTGTGGCTCGTAAACTGCGTGCCATTGTCGGTGATGATCCTGTTAGGGATCCCGAAACGGCAAACAATCGACCTGAAGAACTTGACTGCTGATTGTGCTGTCACCTTCCTCACTGGTTCCACTTCCGGCCACTTTGTGAACTTGTTGATTGCAACGTACAAGTACTCAAAGCCCCCGACAGCTCGGGGGAAAGGGCCGAGGATGTCGAGCCCCCAGACCAAAAACGGCCAGGACAAAGGGATTGTTTGGAGAGCTTGAGCTGGTTGATGAATCTGTTTGGAATGGAACTGGCACGCTTCACACTTGGTTACTTGTGCAGTTGCATCCTGGAGGGCTGTCGGCCAGAAGAAACCTTGCCGGAAAGCTTTGCCGGCAAGTGCTCTTGCGCCAATGTGGTGGCCACATATGCCTCCATGTATCTCCGCCAACAGCTGCTGTCCATCTTCCCGGGAAATGCACTTCAATTTCACCCCGTTGAATCTCCTTCTGTACAGTATGTCATCGACAAACTGGTACATACTTGATTGCCGGGCTACTTTCTCCGCTTCTTCTTGTTCCTCGGGAAGTTCCCCTGTTTGAAGGAAATGGACGATCTGTTGTGCCCATGCCGGAGCCTGAGGCTCGACGACAAGGACTAAAGGCGCAAGTGCTGCTGCGGGAACATCTACCTCCACGGCAAGGTTCTGGGACCCTGCCGGAGCGTGATGCTCCGCGGCAAGCGTGTCGGGACACAGCTTGTCGGGAGCGTTTGCTTCAACGAAACAGGCCCTGGGGCTTGCCGGAGCGGGTCGCTCCTCAGCACTTTCTGTGTTGATCCTGGGGACCTTCTTGGCAGCGGTTTCGGGGAGTTCTGCCGGAAGGTAGTCGCCGGTGACCAACTTTCTTTTCTTGTTCTGTCTAGTTGATGGCATCACAGATGGCTGAGTCAGCTTGAGCACAAAAATCCCTGGTTCCACAGGTAACTTGAGTGCGGCGCACTTCGACAGGCCATCTGCAATGTCGTTCTAAGCTCTTGGAACATGTTCCATCTGCAGGCCGTCAAAGTGCTCTTCTAGCTTTCTCACTTCATCAATGTACGTTTCCATCAACGGACTTTGATAATCTTTGTTAACTTGGCGGACGACAAGCTGTGAGTCACCCCTGATGATAAGCTTCCTGATCCCAAGTTCTGCCGCGATCCTGAGTCCGGCAAGCAAGCCCTCGTACTCTGCAGTATTGTTTGTCGCTTGCTCCTTGGGAAAGTGCATGTGGACCACGTACTTGAGGTGCTCTCCGGTGGGTGCGACAAGTAGTATGCCCGCACCGGCGCCTTGCAGCGAGAAGGCACCATCAAAGTACATGATCCATTCCTTGCCGGCCTCTTTGACGGGGATGCTCCTCTCCGAAGCTTCTTCATCGGGTGTTGGCGTCCATTCTGCTATAAATTCTGCCAATGCTCGGCTCTGAATTGTTGAGGTACTTTCAAACTTGAGGCAAGCTTGACAACTCCCAAAGGCCCACTGACAATCCTTCCCGTTGCTTCTGGATTCTGCAATATCCTCTTCAACGGAAAGCGAGTGACCACTGTGATCTCATGTGCTTGGAAGTAATGGCGCAGCTTCCTTGAGGCCATAAGGAGGCCGAAAAGCAACTTTTGCACACCAGAGTACCTTGACCTAGCCCCCTGTAGAAGGGAACTGACAAAGTAAACTGGGCGCTGCACCATCTTCTTTTGCTCCCCTTCTTTTGGCTGCGCAGACCCATCTTTGCCGGCACCCGAGCCTGCCGGATCAGAGCTTGTCGGGCCAGAACTTGTCGGGGAAGCCCCCTGCTTGTCGCTGGACTCGCTTGCCGCGGCCGCTGGCTCATCACCTGCCTCCCTCTCCGCCACTAACGCAGCACTAACCACTTGATTGGTTGCCGCCAAATATAGCAGCAACTTCCCTTGTGGTTTAGGTGTGACCAGCGTTGGAGTGGAGGACAAGTATTTCTTCAAGTCCTGCAGCGCAGCCTCCGCTTCCGGAGTCCACTTCATTGGACCTGCCTTTTTCAAGATTTTGAAAAACGGCAGGGCACGTTCAGCGGACTTGGAGATGAACCTGCTGAGGGCAGCAACGCAGCCGGCCAGCCTTCGTACGTCCTTGACTCGCTTTGGTGCTTCGATTTTCTCGATGGCCTTGATCTTGTCGGGATTGGCTTCAATCCCCCTCTGTGACACAAAGAATCCGAGAAGCTTGCCGGAAGGGACCCCGAACACGCACTTCTCGGGATTTAACTTGAGGTTGATCTTGCGCAGATTTATGAAAGTTTCGTCCAAATCTTGGATCAGAGTCCCTTTGTCCTTGCTCTTGACTACTATGTCATCCATGTAAGCTTCTACATTTCTGTGCAACTGTGGCTAAAAAGCATGGCTGACTACTCTTGCAAACGTCGAACCTGCATTCTTCAGCTCGAAAGGCATCCGTACGAAGCAGTACGTGCCACATGGGGTAATGAATGCGGTTTTCTCCTCATCCTCTTCTGCCATGAAGATCTGATGATATCCTGAGTTAGCATCAAGGAATGAGAGCAGATCACATCCTGCTGTGGAGTCAACAATCTGGTCGATGCGTGGCAGAGGGAATGGATCCTTGGGACAGGCTTTATTGACGTCAGTGAAGTCGATGCAAAGTCTCCACTTCCCGTTTGCCTTACGCACTACTACCGGGTTGGCTAGCCGCGTCGGATGGAGTACTCCTCGGACCAGGCCCGCCGCTTCCAACTTTTCGATCTCCTCTCGCTATGAATTCTTGATGCTCTCCGCTTGCTTCCCGACTTTTTGCTTGACGGGCCGCGCGTGAGGGCAGACGGCAAGGTGGTGCTCGATTACTTCCCTGGGAACACCGGGGATGTCGGATGGCTGCCATGCAAACACATCGACATTCGCCCGCAGGAAAGCAACGAGCGCGCTTTCCTATTTAGGATCAAGCGTGGCACTGATGGTGAAGGTACCACCGGTGCCGTCCTCCTTGGCGGCCACTTTCTTGGTCTCGGGTGAAGCTGCCTTTGCCTTCTTGCACTTGCCGGTGGAGCTCGATGGTGCGTCCTCGACGGCAGCGCAGCACTCCGGAGAGGCGCGCTTGCCGGAGTGGGCACCAGAGCTGCTCTTGCCGGACTTGGCTTTCTTCTTCCCCCGGGGAGCTTCAACGGCGAGTGGCTTGCTCTCTGCCGCGGCTGCTGCTTCCCGGTAGATCTTGTCGGTGCAGATAAGTGCATCCTTCTTGTCGCCTTGGACAGAGATGACACTTAACGGACCAGGCATCTTGAGCACATTGTATGCATAGTGAGAGGCTGCCATGAACTTGGCAAGCGCTGGTCGGCCGAGTATCCCATTGTAGGGTAATGGGATATCAACAACATCGAATGTGACCCTTTCTGTCCTGAAGTTCAGCTCGCTGCCAAACGTTACCGGCAGCGTGATCTTCCCCTTGGGCTTGCTCCTTCCCGGATTTATCCCTTGAAAGGTACCAGTTTCTTCGAGCTCGTTGTCGGGGATCTGGAGCTTCTTGAGCACTGCGGAGGAAATCAGGTTCAGGCCGGCCCCGCCGTCAACCAACATCTTCGTGACCTTGAGGTTGCGGATTGTTGGTGAGACCAACATCGGCAAGCACCCGACTGCAGTGATGCGATCAGGGTGGTCCTCAACGGCGAAGACGATGGGCGTGCCGGACCACTTCAGAGGCTTGCGCGCCTCGACGGACGGCTCCGCTGCATTTACCTCTCGCACCCACTGCTTGAGTGGCGGTGCGAGGTGTGTAGAGAGGCGCCGCCGTCGATGCACAACACCTCTGTTGCCTTCTGAAACTCTTGGTCATCAGTCTCATCTTCCTCCATCTCATCATCCTCATCTTCATCTTCGCTCTTGTCGCGGCCACGGGGAGGCCTGTCTCCTTGCCGCGGCTTGACCTTGCCGCGGTGCCCTCCCCGGGCGGGAAGCTTCTTGCCGGATCCCCCGCCACCTCCCTGGGCTCCCTCCTTATCGCGGCACTCGTACTCAGCTTTACAGAGTTCGCCATCCGCTCGACTTTCTTGCAGGTTTGGAGATCATGGCCCTTGGTGCGGTGAATCTTGCAATATCGCTGCCGGAGCCATCTCGCTTGTCGGCGGCTACCACAGCCTCGCCGGAGTCATCGGCTTTGGCCTTGTCAGAGCCGCCTCCGTTGCCGGAATGCTCGACAGCTAGCACATCCTTGGCCTTTCTCTTCCTGTTGTTCCGCCGCCGGTTCTTCCTTGCCGGGGCGGCATCCTCACCGCCGCACCTTCGCTCCCGCAATCTCCGGAATTTTCCTCCTTCCTCAACCCGTGCACACTTGTCGGCCCGAGCATAGAGCTCACGACATCTCGATCTTGCACATCGCCATCTCCTCCTCATCCTGCGGTTGCGACGTTCGTGGAACGCAGCGATAATCTTGGCGTGGTGGACGTCTGGATATTGCGCCGCACTGGCTGAATCTCTGTATGTACTTGCGCAGGGCTCTCCCTCCTACTCGACGAGCAAATGCAGATCGCTCTCTCGCCATGGGGTTTGTGGTCACCGTAAAGGCACCGACAAACTGGTGACATAGGTCCGCCCATGAAGAGATGGAGCCGTCCGGCAAGTGCATGAGCCAAGATCGGCGTTGGGCTTGAGTACGGCGGGAAGTAGTTGGCGAGGATCTTCTCGTCGCGCCTCCGGCAGCCTGCACCGCGATGGTGTAGATCTTTGAGGAACTCCGACGGATGTATCCCGCCATCATACTTCTCGCACGCGTCGCTTGAAGTTCTTGGTTTTGGGCCACTGGACTTGCCGCAGCTCGCGGGTGAACGCAGGGCAACCTGCCGCGTACAGCAAATCGCTTGGTTCCCCTGGTGCATGCATATCGACAGTGGGCCCAGCGCGCTGGTCGGATTGACGTCGCGCTTCCCTTCTGTGCTCGATGCGAGTGTGAGCGTCTTCATGCCGTCGTTCTTGGAGAACGTGGCATTGATCTCGGCGAGTTCGCGGGTCCGACGACGCGGTGGAGTCGCCGTCGGGGTTGGTCCGACGAGCCGGCGATCATGGCCTTCGGGGCTGGGAGTGTACGGAGGTGGCACCCCCAGCGGTCTTGTCGGCGTTGGCTTGCGCCTGGGCGCCTTGCCGGGGCCTTGATGCGCTCGGTTGCCGGGGCTTGTCACCATTGGCGAAGCCGATGAGATCAGATATGGTCATCCTCGATCGCCGATCTTGTGCGGCGCCGAGGGTAGTCAGCAGTTGGGCTCGGGCAGCGCTTCCTCTGCTGTCTTGGGTGGCGGTGGCGACGAGCGGCGCGAGGAGCGGGATGTGCTCAGACTCCCAACCGGATTGGGAGGTGCCACACCCGTCCGGCGATCAGACCTCACTCGCGCCAACATGCCGGGCGTGCATGTCGACCTCGAACGCCCCGCGACCAACCAGCTTGGCCTTGTTCCATCGCGAGCACGGTGCTAGGAGCACCGGGCGTTGTCGACCTTGCACCTCCGGAAGGGTGCATGTTCGCGACGCCCGCCGACGCTATGGGCCTTGTTTTTGGACCTGGTGACGACGAGAGTCCCACCGTCGGCGCCCGCTCCTCCGCGGCGCCCACTCCACCGCCCGTTATTCGGCGGTGGTGGCGGAATCGATGTAGACGGAGCCGCCACCTCCGAAGGCTTCTTCTTCGGTGGCATGTTGATGAAGTCGTTGATGTAGCGCGCGTGGAGACCGGATCAGATACTCACGACCTCGACGCACCCCTACCTGGCGCGCCAAACATGTCGGGGCGGCCCTCTGTGCGGCCACGAGCCCCTATGGGGCACGGGGGCCCCTTCTAGTCCGGCAAGGGAGCGGGGGGCGTGCGCAGAGCAGATTCGGGGCTCTCCGGGGAGATAAAACCCCTACTGCTGCTTTTGTGCTTGTATTTGATCTTGCTCGAGAGCGCGAGCGTATGGTGGTGTTGTGGGTGTCGAATGGACCGAACCCCTTCTACGTGCGCATGGGCCTCCCTTTTATAGTCTGAAGGGGGCATCGACAGGTGGCAGTGTAAGAAGAGGGGGTAGAAAGGTAAAATCGCAGGTTGGTACAACAGTGACCAACAGTGCTCCCTACCTAACTCTGACGGCAGGGGACAAGGGCATTTAATGCCCGTCCGGTCGCCCCAACAGTGCAAAGAAACGACCGTTAGGTGAGCCACCGGTTGCCACGATGGAGTCTCTGTCAGCTTCACTTGCCACCTTGCCCTGCATGGCTGCGCAACGCCTCGCCATGTGCCCCTGGGACGGCCCTGGGGTGACACGTCGCTGGGTGCGCTGGACTTTGAGTGGCAGCCTTGCTGCGGCAAGTGCCTTGCCGCGGCCCTTCTCTTCTCTGTGCGGCAAGCTTGCGCCGCAGGCCTTGCCGGACTTTCGGGCGCCATGGCAAGTCTTCCGAGATGCCTTGGTCGGCCTTCCCGGCAAGCTCCTCTTGCCAGGGCCTTCGTTTTCTTGGTTAATACTTTGTTCTTGAATGGCAGTAGTAGGTATGATGGAGGGTCTTGGCGGGCGCCCGGCAAGCCTTGCCGCAGGGTGCTGCGACTGCCCGTGCACAAGTTCGGGGTACTTAGGTACCCCTACTTTAGTACACCGACACTACCTTTCCCAAAGTTGAGGATGCATCTTGTATCACTCAATGTGAAATGAAAGAATAATGGAATTGGTACCGAACTTGTTCACTCACACTAATGTAGGGTGGAACCCTATAGCGACGATCTTTCACGTTTGGAGTGGGATCTCTCGAAGAACACGATGAACACGGGGAAGAACGGGGAGAAAACACAAGAGGAAACACTCAAGAACAAGTCCAAATCACACATCCACTAGACAATCAAACACACAAGATCACAAGGTACATGAACAACAAAGGGAAAGATGCAAGGTAAGGTTCATCTCCAAGAGGAGGTCTTGATGATATCCTAGATGGATGTTCCCACAAGGGGGTCTTGATGATATCCCGCGGGATCTTCTCCTAGATGGAGGTCTTGGCCTCCAATGGAGTAGTGGTCTCTCTCACTCAAGAGTAGAGATAGGTAGGAGCAAAGCTCACGTAAGAATGAGCTATCATATTTGCTAACCCTAGAAAGGAGGTGGAGGAGGTCTATTTGTAGCCCAAGGGGCGAAGGGGTAAGTGAGGGGCGAAGGGGTACACGGGCTTCGGCCCAAGTCACGCACGCAGGCGGGGTCCGGATGATCCGGATGGTGGCCCGGATGATCCGGGTGTCGGGGGTCCGGATGATCCGGGCGACCGTCCGGATGATCCGGCTTCGTCGAGCAGCTTCTGTTGTCTTCGGGCCGAATTATCCGGATGATCCGGAGGGGGACCCGGATGATCCGGCCGAGCCCGGATGATCCGGACGGTGGCCCGGATGTCCGTCCTGGCTCTTGTAGCCGCTCCGTCTTCTTCTCCTTTCTTCCGTCTTCTCTTCCACGCTTCCCTCGCGGATGGTGTGGTCGTTCCTTGGCGCTTGCACTCCTCCTCGTCGTCCGTGAAGTTCCGACAATACCTACGCATGCACACGGGAGAAGTGTCAAGTAGTATGACATCCTCGAAGGGGTCAAGTGAGCACGTGTAAAGGAGATGATTCACCTTAGTGTGTGTGAAGTAGATGTCGCACGTGTCACTTGCCAAACGGGCTCTTGACATGGTGATGTCCGTAGGATGCTCCGCATCATCCCCTCCCCCTTGGGAAAGATCCGACTTCGGATCGAAAACCAAATCACCATGGGAAAGAGATGGCGTTTCCGTGTAGAAGTGGTTGATCACCAAGTTCTTGTCATCTTGAAGTTCCAAATTGGCACTCTCCAATGTCGCACCGTCTTGTAATTCCTTCAAAAGTAGCAAAGATAACAAGCACATGGAAAAACAAATGTGGTTGTCGTAAGAGCAAAACCAAGCATTCAAGAGGTGATTCAGCCAACAAGTGTTGTCATCAAGCATAGCATATGGTTTGACAAAGAAGTGTGGCATGGCATTTGAGCATATAAATTGAGCACAATCAAGTATATCATGGGAACAAGCATGCAAATGGGAGGTCAAGATGCAAATATATGTGATAAGTGAACAAGCATCTACCTCAAGGTCATAGCAAGCATGCATAAAGAGTTCAATGAACGGTCTATGGTAGGCATAAGAGTCATTCACAACACCAAATATAGTGAAATGTCTGAACACACGGGGCAAGTGCAAGACAATCCAAGCATAACGTGCATAGGGTGTAGTGAAGATATCGTGGCACTCAACACAAAGGAAAGAGCAATTGTTCAACATGTGTGAGGCATGAGCATATATATCATCGACCCAAGAAAGCAAGTAGTGGAACATGGGTGATGCAATATAGCGAGCATTCATAGCTATCAAGGCAAGTATGCTAGTAGTGCGAAGATGCAACATACTAGGAGGAATCATGGCAAACATGTCATTGGTGCAAATAGTGGGCATGAATAATTCACAAGTCATAGCACAAGCATGAAAGCAAGATATGAGTAGAATATCATGAATGTATTGGCGAGAGGCTATATGTGAATAGCAATGGGTCATCATGACTCTCCCAACACAACAAGCATCAATAGAATGGGGCACATGATAAACATGGCAAAAGCAACAAGGATCTCCACCAAGCATGCAAATACACATAGGAATATCATAATGGAGAATCATGGGTAGATTCAAACAAGGGTCACAATTGCATGGCAAAGGCATAGAAGCAAGCATAGCATGCAAAGTGAACGGTAAAATGAGCATAATGTGAGAAGTGGTAAATGGCCCATAGCCATGTGAGAGCCAAGTAGAGGAGTTGCACGTAGTCCTTGCGCGAAGGGGACGTTGTTAAGGATAGTCCATTGGATCCCAAAGCATCGTTGCTCTCAAGAGCTCGTTTTGTCAACTCGTGGGATTGCGAGGTTGACAAGTATTCCTGGGTACCTACACAAAGGAGACACAAACGAAAGAAATTGTGTGTGTGGTAAATGTACACATCATCCATCATGATGTATATGTGCACGTGTGAGTTAGCACAAGATAAGCAATGCTCAAAGAAATTTGAGGCATGGTATATGAACATGTCATCCATCATGAAAGAATAGTTGTTATGTATGACACGATGGGGACACAAATTGAGCAAACAAGTATATGGCACATCAAAAGCATGTTTGTTCATGGGGAGCATATGGTGCACACAAGTATTGGGATCATGCAATGAATGGGATGGATCAAATTCTCCTAACATGTATGCGGAAACTATGGGGGTCTCCTCATGAGCAATATCGGAAACATCATATGGAGAAAATGGACAACATCCAAAACAATGCATATCCGAAGCTAGGTGGTCATCGCATGGCATATGAGATAAATCATGCAAAGGGAGCATATCAATATCATCACAAGAGAAACAAATGCCAATGACCATGGGCTTGTCGTCTATGTCATATGTGCAAATTGGGTTTATTTTAATGGCATATGCATAGTCACTATGAAGAGATTGCAAATAAGACATATGGTTGATCTCATGCATAGCATATGACAAGTCAAGCGGATTATCAAACATGATGTGACCTAAAGAATTGTCACAAGAAATCCTATGTAGCATGGCATCACAACTAATAGACTCCACAATAGAATCATCATACTCATCATAAATGGGCAAATCATCGCATGGGCAAATCATACTAGCATGAAGCATGGCAATAGGTGGATCAACATCATGCAAGCAATCAATGTCAAGAATGTCCACTAGTGGGACTAGAGCATCACCTTCACCTATGTTACCTTTGTCATTCCACTCAAGTGGTGTAGGTGAGGTGGGAAAGACCAAATGGTGGTCATCATCATCATCTTGATGGAACCATGTGGGCGGTGCATCATAATCCACCATGGCCATCGTCATGTCCAAAGGGAGGACGAAGTCATCGAGGGTCGGCGCGTCATCATAAATGGGACCTAGCACCAAACGAGAAGACACAATAGAGGTAGAGGTCAAGTTGTTAGAAATGCAAATGGCCTCACGAGACCTATCAACTATCTCACTCTCTCTATGTGGTGGTTCACTCACTCCCTCAAAATAGGTGCACTCAAACTCACGTATGGTGGAGTCACCATCTCACTCAAGTGGTGGGGTTGTGGCTCTCCTCACATGGGAATTTTGGCAACTCATCATATATGGGGCTAGTGGTGAAGTCACTCTCACTCTCAATATGGTGGCAAAAGTCACTCAAGTCATCATACATCGCCCGTGGTCGAAGGAAAGTCCCATGCTCAACCATCTCGTCGTGGTCGCCGTGGATGAAGGCCGAAGATGGCTCAACATCACTCTCGTCGTGGATGAAGGCCGAAGATGGCACATCATCACTCTCGCCTCCTAAGATGGAAGCATCATTGTCGGTGTCAAAACCGGCGGATCTCGGGTAGGGGGTCCCGAACTGTGCATCTAGGCGGATGGTAACAGGGGACGAGAGACACAATGTTTTTACCCAGGTTCAGGCCCTCTCGATGGAGGTAGAACCCTACGTCCTGCTTGATTAATATTGATGATATGGGTAGTACAAGAGTAGATCTACCACGAGATCAAGGAGGCTAAACCCTAGAGGCTAGCCTATGGTATGATTGTTGAGATGTAATGTTGTGTCCTACGGACTAAGGCCCTCCGGTTTATATAGACACCGGAGAGGCTAGGGTTACACAGAGTCGGTTACAATGGTAGGAGATCTACATATCCGATTGCCAAGCTTGCCTTCCACGCCAAGGAAAGTACCTTGGGACACGAGCCGAGTCTTCAATCTTCTATCTTCGTAGTCCGGGAGTCCGCGGATATTGATAGTCCGCTGTCCGGACACCCCTAGTCCAGACTCCTCAAGAGCCCCGAACCAGTCTTCAATGACGATAAGTCCGGCGTGCATAATGTTCAGCATTGCAAGGCGGGTTCCTCCCTTGAATAATCCGGAGAAGATAATGAACACCAGGATAGTGTTCGACTCTGCAAAATGAATTCCACATTCCAACGTAGAGAGAATAAAATATACACTTAGCTCAATCTGCTGACGTATTATGCGGCGTGACATCACACCGCAGCCAAGCCCTCGAATCGTTTTTATTATTCCGCCAAAGACGCTTAGCTTAAGCGGTTTCTTGGCACGCCCTATCGGGCGTAGATCGTGTTCCCTTTTATTCCGGATCCTCATCAATACGCGTGGGTAACCCAACCGCTCCTGCCGCCACGCCTCCTCTATCGAAGGGGAATCTCAAACGGTTACGGAGACGGCCCTTGGTATTTCTTCCCCCTTTGTAAGAGGACAAAGGCCTGTCCTTGTTCTTCAATCTCGCATCGAATCTTTCCCTTGCTCTTAGTTCCAACACCCCGAGCTTCAGATTCGAGCGCGGATCCTAAACAATGTCCGCCCGACCTCCGGGGCGGTGGATGCCCTCCTCCGCCACGGAGGAGGACATATTGAAGTTGCGGGAGGCCAAGCACTGGCCTCACGGTTTCAAGACAGTTGCCTGCCCTAGGGCAGGCCGCACCAGCCCCGAGCCCGGCGATCGCGTCTGTTTGATCTCACCTCCGCCGGGATTAGGCTTCCGACGGATCCCTTTGTGAGAGGGCTCCTTTTCTACTACAGCTGGACTTCCATGATTTGGCTCGAGTCCATCCTCCATATCTCCGCATTCATTATCGTCATGAAGCCTTCCTCGCGTCATCCCCACTTCGCCTGTGGCTGAAAACATTCAAGGTGGAGCCAAGATGATCGGGGCGCTAAGCGAGTCTTGGCGGGCGACCATAAGCAAGAAGGTCGATGCCCCATGGCTCAAGGTTCCTTCCAAGAGGAACAGGATTGTGGCAGCAGGAGTGGTTTTACATCATCGCTCCAAGGGGCGACAAGCAAAGCCGCCGCCCTCCTTTCGCTCGGGACCTCCACGGCAACTAATGTCGTGGGTCAACCAAGGCTCAACTGGGGTCGTCCGAGGACGTGCCCGCACTGCAGGCGGATTCGAGACCTCCAACAACGGAGATCGACTGGTCAAGGTGATGCAAGTCATGCTAATCAGGCATCTCCCTTACCGCAAACGCCGCCCTCTCCGCTTATGGGAGTTCAATCCGAAGGGACCTCGTATTCTCCAGCATTTTATGGGCGCGACACCCACAGAGATGTACAAGCTGTTCTTCGGACCGCAGGTAGCGTGTCCGGATTCGGCCGAGGACGCGGGCTTAAGCCGCGATTGCCCGGATACTTAGGTAAGTAGCTCAGAGCTCGGACATTCTATTTGTATGCCTATCAAAAGATCATCTCCTGACCCTTTTTGTTCTTTATAGGAATGGGTGGCGCGATCAAGGCTGATAAGGTGTCCGGCTCCCCTCCCAGAGACAGCACTGGAGCCCGTGCTGGTCAGAATGTTGGAGGTTGCGCCCACAGAGGGGGGCGACGGGGAGATAAAGGAGCTAATACTTCGTCCAAAGGGGCGACTGAAGAGGAGGGGACCAAGGATCCCTCCCTTCAGAGAGAGAAGAGGACCGCCTCCGAAGATCCGGAGGTCAAAGCCCCTAAGTGTGGGAAGAAATCCTCACCAGGGGGTCCAGCGTCCGGAGAGAATCCGGACGCGCAATCATCGCCCAAGGACCAGCCCTCCAACGAGCCGTGAGTATGAAAGAGGGAGTTTAATAAGGAAGTACCTTCGTTTATGCTTCTGTAGGCAACTGAAATATTTATGTCGCAGTTCGGATCTGCAGCCGTCTCAGATGAGTTCATCCTCGGGGGATCTTCTTCCGGAGATGACGGAGAGCGATACGCCACCGCTCGCGCGCCGCCAGATGAGGCAAAGCGAGCCGAAGTGTCGCCACGAGGGCGCCCCGAGTCCGGAGGGGCCAAAGAGTTCAACACCCACCAGAGTCCGGCCGGGAGAACTGAATAGTTTGCTTGAGAGGGCGTCCATTTCAGAAGATCACCGCGCATCAATGCATATGGTGGTCGGAAGGATTTCGTCCGCTGAAAGCAGATTGCGTAATGCCGCCATGAGCTTGCTGGCGGGATTCGAGGTATGCGAAAATGATGCGCCCCTTTTAATAGTTTTGCATATAAAAAATGCGCCTTGTATAGATAGTAGCCCCTGAGACTCGGTAGGTTGTCGGAGACGACAGCGTGCCGAGGATCAAAAATCTAAACATCTCAGGTAATGAATACCGCCGGACTAATCAGTTTGCCGAATTGAGTCGACAACTGGACATGGCAGATGCTGACATCGCACTTGTCAATCAGCGACTTGACGAGTCGCAAGGTAAATAAATTCTCCGCAGCCGCTTTATTAAGTGGGTCAAAGCCCTCCTCTGATAAGTTATATGCTGTTTATTCGGACAGTGCTGCCGCTGTGGAGAGCCTTCGGGCCGAGCTTGCTCAAGCTAAGGAGCAAGCCCGAAGGAGTGATGCGGCTGCCGCGAGGGCGACCGAAGAGTTGCAGGCCGAAAAGGCTGCGCACTGGCTAAGCAGGGCGGAGGTGGCTGAATTGGCCAAGAAATTAAAGGATGCTACCGACCGTAGCGAGGCTCTTGAGAAGGAGCGCCTATCGGGAAGACCTGAAGAAGGCCACCGCCGAAGCCAAGGATGCCCGCTCTGCAATGCGGGCTATGAAGGAGGAGCTGCGTCAAGCCGGAGAAATCATGGCTGGCAAGTCTTTTCTTATGCGTCGCCGGTTTATGGATGCCAAGTATGCTCAATTTGAGCGGCTGTGGAGTTCGGAGGATCCGTACATGGACTTGGCTGCGAGTGCGGCTGATGCCGTTAAGCACTTCCGGAGCCAAGGGGATCACGAGGCGGAAGAGTTGTATTGGTCTCAATTCCACAGCCCGGATCGCGCTCTTCCTCTGACGGACAGTTGGCCGAATTGGCCGAACTGAATAGACTGTCCGGACCGCCATGATCGACATCGTGGCCCATGTCCGCCGAAAGGTCCAAGGCAACGAGCTACTTTGGCTTACTGCAGCAGTTCCTTGGGGCGGTGCCGCATATCAAGGAGATGAAACGGTCGGCCTGCATTGAGGGCGTGCGGATGGCTCTGGCCCGTGTAAAGGCGCAGTGTCCGGAGATGGATGCCACCGCTGTTGCTGCCCAGGGTTCGGATGGAAACCGGCTTCCTGCCGAGCATTATTTCGGGGAAGTTATGCGTGGCGCTCGTATAATAGAGTCGCAGTGCTCAAAGAATGTAACGTTCAATTGAACGCATTGACTTGTAGATCAAT
The DNA here is from genome assembly GCA_021437245.1 of Aegilops speltoides. NCBI lineage: Eukaryota > Viridiplantae > Streptophyta > Magnoliopsida > Poales > Poaceae > Aegilops > Aegilops speltoides. The sequence goes on from CM038144.1 coordinate 215,150,398, forward strand.
GATTATAGTATGAATGCTTTTTATACTTGTGCTTCCAAGTAGTAAAACTTCTCTGGCGGCCGCTTATGATACTTGTGTATAACTTGAAAGATGCGATCTTCGCTTCAGCCCCTTGCACAAGGTCTTTGGGGTGTTCGCAAAATAGCGCTTTTTCACACTTAATCCGACGTCTCGGTCCTGTTATAAGGAGGTGGTAGCGAGCTAACGAGGCAATCCGGACTATGGTGCTTTATTTCTTTCACTTAGCCAATGGAGCTCGAGGGTGGGGCTACGATATAGCCCCTAATGACACCGCACATCTCCGGATTCGAGTGCGTATGTGCCTGACCGAAGCGGCCCTTCACAAAGCGGGAATTCTAAACATTCGGTAGTCGATCAAGTGGTGACGGACTCTCGCTATATCATGACGGTCAGTTTTCGGCTTTCTCTCGAGGTGCTCGCCAAATTAACTGGGCACAATCGCAGAGTTCTCCGGTGCCGCGTTAGCCGGGTGATACGGAACGAAGGCAGCAAAACACGTGAGCCGCAAACCCAACATTTGACCAAAGACATGATTCGAGCTGATGCATATAATGCCTAACTTGAGACGCGAACACTCCCGAAGGTGTTCGGACTTTATGATAACGGCAGAATTATGCCCTAAGCCCCTTGTGTCCGTGCACGGCATTGTCTTCGACGCGCCGATGCTAAAGCTTCAGTTCGCCTTGGCTATAGGAAGAAGCCGAGGAGATTTAACAACAAGAGACAATAATAAAAAGGTCTACGAGGGTCTTAATCTGAAAAGAATCCTTGCAACGGGTCCCTACTGCACGTCTGCGCCTGTGTCTCCGTTGCGCCGTTATCCTGGACGGGTACGCACGTTGTTCATCTGTAGAAAAGAGAGGAACATTTTAGTTTTAGAAACAGTTCGTGCGAAAAATATGCAAAAGAATAAGTGTAAATAATTAAAGCTAGGTTTATATGAAACCGTGGTTAGTTGTGCGTGCAGCCCCTTGTGAAAGGGTATGCGGCTAGGGAGCCCCTAGCCTGCAGAGTCCGGATTCGTCTATCCGAGTCCGGGGTCTTTAAATGACCCGCGCACTGAAATGGCGCCATATGGACCGGGCATCTTAAGTGTAAGAGACGCGTAATGTGGTATGGCGTTGAAGCGGACAAAAGCCTTTCGTCCCAATAGTGCTTGATATTCACTTTTAAATGGGACGATATGGAAAATTAACTTTTCAAGATTTAAAATTGTTCGTAACCGAACACGACTTCTAGTATTATCGAGCCATGCACTTGGCGTAAGGGCTGGCGTTACTCCTTTGAAGGAAGTGCGGCTATGTCGAATTTTGGTAGGGTCTATCCCCATCCGACGGATTGTGTTTGAATATAGCAGGTTTAAGTCATCGCCTCCGCCCATTAGGACGTTTGTGAATTGTAGTCCGTCTATTACCGGATTCAATATCGTGAGTCCGTCCCTGTTTCAATGCCTCGAATAGTCCGGTGGTCGAAAGTGATTGGTTTTGATATCCAATCTCGACGGTCTCATTGGTTGGACCATGCTAGGCTCTTTTAGAAAGTGCCGCTGTTTTTCCGTGTCCTCACATGAAGTGAGTTTCTTGCTTTGACCCCTTGTGGGAAAGTCTTTTGTTTTCGGTGTGTCTGTCTGGCGGGTTTATCTTCTTCGCTTGACGCGTCGAGCCCTTGTGTTCGGCGTTTAGTCGGCGGACTGTTTGAAAACCCAACAATCCTGTGGGTGTGATTTTGCCTTCCGGGGTACAATGGATTTGACATATCCGACCCGAATTTTGTGTAGGTTAGACGGTTCGTCATTGTCGTCCTTGAGGGGTTGAGCTTTATTATTCGCCGTGAGCTTTTAAATCCGGCGTTGACCGCCGTGCTTTTGGGCTTTTCTCTTTATTCCGCGCTGCTCTTTTTCTGCGCCGTGATTTTCCATTTCCATCTCTTATCTCGATGTACTTGGGTCATTGGTGCTGCTTCTTGCCAGCCAGCTGTCCTCTCTCGCCTGAAGCGGGTCATGAGGCTTGTTAGTGCGGTCATTGTCCTCGGTTTCTCTTGGCGAGGTGTCTGCGAGCCATTCGTCTCGGACATTGTGCTTAAAAGCTGCTAAGGCTTGGCGTCCGGACGATCGACTATTTGGTTCTTTTTAGTAAGGAACCTGTTCCGAATTTCGCTACTGACTCTCCGGGCTGTTGAGTTATGTGACTTAGGTCATCTCAGATCCGGAGGCGGACATAAGTCCTTGAAAATTTGCTCTAAACGCTTCCTCGAGCTCTTCCCAACTTCCAACAGTGTTTTTCGGGAGGCTTTTGACCCATTGACGGGCTGGCCCTTTGAGCTTGAGGGTAGATATTTAATGCCGTGGAGATCATCTCCTCCGCCATATGTATATGCAGATATGGTCTTCTATCCGCACTCCAAGGTCTGTTGTTCCATCGTAGGATTCTATGTTTATGGGTTTAAACCCTGCTGGGAATTCATGATCCAGCACCTCGTCTGTGAAGCATAGTGGGTGTGCGGCGCCCGTGTACTTGTATCGCGTTGCTATCGTCGGACACTTGACGTGTTCCTTTGCATATTGGGGCTTTCCTTTTGGGTCCATAGATGGACTGGCTGGGCCATTGGACGGTGGGGGCTTTATGGCCTCTTCGTCGATGCAGGAGCAGCTTGCGCTCGGTAGCTCTTCGATTGGTGGCTGTTGCCGTGTTTGTCTGCGGTTTTGAGTACTTTGCTCCATCTTATTGAGCGCGTCTTCCGCTGTGTTGAGCTTCCATTTTCCTTCTTCAGCTTCTTCTTGTAGCGATGAGCTTGCGTTTGCAAAGCTCTTGTTCGACGGGTTCCTCGAGTTAAATGCGTCATTGGGGCTTGTTTCGTCTTGGAGGGAGGTATATAGTTGTGATCCTCAACCTTTTCTTCCGCCGCCTTTCGTGAGGGCTTGCTTTTGCATCCTCCTGCTTGACCGAGTCTTTGGAGGGGTTTGTCTTCGGCACTCTCTCGGGTATTGTTATTTCTGTGCTGAATCTCCATTCTTGTTGTAGCGGATTTAGAGCGGCGCCCGACGCCGGGCGTTTGGGCTGCTTCTTTAGAGAATCTTCCTCCGCTGCTTTTTGCCATCCCTTCTTTTGGGGTGTCCACCATGTAAACGTCATATGACGAGGTGGCCTTCCGAGGCCCCGTGGGTGTTGGTCTGTTCGTCTCGGCATCATCGTCCATAGCGTCGATGTCATCGAGTCGTAGTCTAGCATGTCGGTTAGATCCTCGGCAGTGGCTACAAAGTGGGTGGTGGGTGGGCTCAATTTCTTCGTCGTCCGAACTCCAACCGCCCCGCCATAGTTCGCCAGATTCTCCGATAGCGAGAGATGCTTGAGAGAATTCAGGATATCGCCAAAAGGCGAGTGTTGAAAGATTACCGCGGCGGTGAATTCCATAACCGGCGCCCAATCTGGTTTAATTGGCAGGGGCGCGGGAGGCTCGGAGTCCGGCGAGGAGTCCGGCGCCTTGGGATCACGAGTTTCGCAGGGGACAAGATTGGTATTTGGCTCCATCGCCGTAGATGTTGAAGCCCCCAGGGCAGCGTCTATCCACCGGCCCTCGTCATGGGCAATCGGCTCCGGGCTAGTAGCTGGAGCGGATTCGAGTGCGGCCACCAAAGCACTGTCCGGCGGCAGAGCTAGATCATGCCCATCGTCATAGTGCGGCGCGCTTGGCTGTGGCTCGAGTCCGTCGAAGATCAAGTCTCCGCGGTCATCGGCTGTGAAGCTCAAGCTTCCGAATCTGACCTGACGGCCAGGGGCGTAGCTTTTGATCTGCTCCAGATGGCCAAGAGAATTGGCCCGTGATACAAAGCCGCCGAATCGAAGATCTGTCCGGGAGAAAAATCTCACCCGGACAGCGTTGATGGTTGAAGATGCCATCGAGCCTATCGGGACGACACAGAGGAACTCTCAATGAAAGCACCAATGTCGGTGTCAAACCGGCGGATCTCGGTAGGGGGTCCCGAATCGTGCGTCTTGGCGGATGGTAACAGGAGACGAGAGACACAATGTTTTTACCTGTGTTCGAGCCCTCTCGATGGAGGTAAAACCCTACGCCCCGCTTGATTAATATTGATGATATGGGTAGTACAAGAGTAGATCTACCACGAGATCAAGGAGGCTAAACCCTAGAGGCTAGCCTATGGTATGATTGTTGAGATGTAATGTTGTGTCCTACGGACTAAGGCCCTCCGGTTTATATAGACACCGGAGAGGCTAGGGTTACACAGAGTCGGTTACAATGGTAGGAGATCTACATATCCATATTGCCAAGCTTGCCTTCCACGCCAAGGAAAGTACCTTCCGGACACGAGCCGGAGTCTTCAATCTTCTATCTTCGTAGTCTGGGAGTCCGGCGGATATTGATAGTCCGGCTGTCCGGACACCCCCTAGTCCAGGACTCCCTCAATCATCGTTGCTTGCCACCTTGTCGCTCGCCTCCAAAGCTTGGTCCTTGAAGGTCTCCGTAGTCGAACTCGTCGCTGCACCGTCTTGAAAAAGAGTCGAAGTAGACTCGGCATCATCAATGCCACAAAGAGGAATGGCGGTGAAGTCACACTTGGGAGCATCGTCTTGGAGCTTGTCGGTCTGGGACATCGTGGTGGTACTAGCCTCATGCTTGTCGTAGAGCTTGGTCGCCGCGAAGTGTGCTTGGGGTGGAGAAGCCTTGGCCTTCATGAGTTCTTGTTCCACCTTGAGAGCACCAATGTAGTACTCGTCGATGGACTTGTAGTTCTCGATGAAGATGGTCTTGGAGATGTCATTGTGCAATCCCATCATGAAGTGGAACTTCATCGAAATGGGGTCGCCCACGCCTGCTCGTCATGAAGGCAATCATCATCTCCTTGAAGTACTTGTCGATGGACTTGGATCCTGGGTGGTGTTCTCCAATTGGCGCCGGTTGTTCCGTAGGTTGGAGGCACAAACTCGCCGTAAAGCTCTCTTCGCCTTGGGCCAACTCATATCGTAGTACTCAGAAGGTGTGTGAAGCCACCATGTCGAGGCGTAGTCGTGGAAGTTTCTTGTGGCGCACTTCACTTGATCTTGGGAGGAACTTGATGTAGCTTGAGGTAGTCGCCCATCAAACGCTCCCACTCGAGGTACTCCTCGGGTTCTTGAGTCCCATAGAAAGGAATCGCGTGGTCGATGTCGAGGTCGTAGTAGCTCGTGGAAGTCGCGGACTTGAGCTTGGGTAGCTTCTCTTGAGTGTAGTCTTGAGGTTCTTGTTGGCGAAGATGCCATATGTCCGTAGGCGAAGATGCCTTGAAGTCGCTTGGCGAAGATGCCAAGGGAGATGGTGAAGTCGTTGAGCGGTTGTTGGTGTTGAGCTCTTGACCTTCACGTTCTTGTTGCTGATGGTGTCGATGCCGATGTGATCTTGAGCGTCTTCTCGAAGATGAGGAAGATCGCTTGTAGGACTTGATGACGGCCTTGATCTCCTCCATGCGCTTGTCCATCTTGGCGTCGTAGTTGATGTTCATGGCATCGAACTCGTCGTTGTTGTTGTAGACCGAAAGTGAAATGCCTTGCCTATCCATCACAAGACTCGAGTAGAGGTGAGTAGGAAATGAGTTAAACAATACCAAGTTACCTTTTCCCAAAGTTGAGGATGTATCTCGTTTCACTCAATGTGAGATGAAAGAATAGTGGAATTGGTACCGGACTTGTTCACTCACACCTATCAAGTAAAGCTTATGGTAGAGCTCAGTGAGGATAGTGGCACAAAAATTTGATGCAAAATGTTAGCAAGAGTCAATAATGTTGAAAGAGATTCACAAATTCGCAAGTGAAACAAATGGACCAATAGCAAAGAATGGCACACGGAAACACACACACGGATAGATAAATGGGGTCATGCAACCAAGGGATGAGCACAAAATGTGGAATCCACGGAAAACGCTCGTGTTGCACAACTCAAGAGAGACGCTAGCACGATTGCTCAATAGGCGGATACGACACTTGTGCACAACCTATAGGATGCAAAATGGATATTCTTTCTATCCCAAGTATGCTATGTATGTATGGTTCCCGATGTTTATCTCAAGCATGATATCATATGATGTAGATTTGACAATCTTATGTGCAATGGGGTATGATGCTATGGCACTTGCTCACGAGCTCTTTGCTCTCTTTTTCTTGCTTAAAAGCTTTTTTTTCTATGGCCAATTTGCACAATGCACAAACCAAGATAGCTATTGTGTATATGCGGGAACGATATTGTAGCACAATGGATGATATGATACCAATATGATATGGTATGTATGCAATGGAATGGTGGATCACTAATGTGCACAAGTAACGTTGCCGGCAATACTCAAATGGCTAGTCTCGATAGGCAAGTAACGCTAAATGGGCTAGGGGTTAACAATGCAATTGCAAGGGAATATACAAAGGTGTCGTCGAGGTTACCGTCCTTTGCGATGATGAGTGGCGGCGTTCTTGGTGTAGATACCAAGATGATGGAGACTCGTCCCTAAGTAGCCGAAACACCTTAGGAAACGGAAAAAACCGCAAACTCAAAATCTCAAATGACAAATGTCAAATGGTGGTAGCGGAAAGCGGTGGTGGTGTTGCACTAGGCAATGCGGAAGTGGAATGATGGCCTATACACGAGTCGGAGTTGAATTTGCCGTCCCTAAGTAGCCGAAACACCTTAGGAGACACAAGCCACAACTCAAACAAGCTCAAACAACAATGGGGTTAAGTTGGGTTGCCGGAAGTGTATGGTGGGAAGGTTATCGGGAAGTGGTGGTGGTGGTGGTTGATGAAGAAGCAACCGTCCCTAAGTAGCTGAAACACCTTAGGAGACTCAAGTCACTACTCAAACAACTTCAAATGCTATGGGGAACGAAATGGGTTAGGTTGCGGAAGTCGGTGGTGGTAATGCGGATGATATGGTGGAGGGCCTAGGCAAACTTGCCAAATTTCAGAAAATATGATGGAGTCAAATGATGTTGGTGGTATTTTTGTGGGATGGGGGATGTCAAGAGCTTCAAAACGAGCTAAAGAACGTCAAAATCGGACTCCGGATGAATTAGTTATGGCCAAAACAAAAATCTGCCAGTGTCAGTTTCAGGGTTAACCGGACATCCGGGAGGAGGTCCGGATGATCCGGGCTAGATCCGGATGATCCGGGTGTACATCCGGATGATCCGGGTTCGTCAGCGCCGGTTCTGTTTTCTGGGTGCGTGGGGTATCCGGACGTCCGGGAGAGGGTCCAGCTGATCCGGGAGGTGTCCGGATGATCCGGGAGAAGGTCCGGATGATCCGGGCAGGTCAAACCGCCGGGATTTCTCTCGGGACGAATTTTGGGCAGAATTTGGGGATTTTGGGGTTAAAATTGACGAGATTTCGTGGATGGAAGGTGGGGAAACTTGGGGAAATGCTAGATCCACTTGAAACCAAGCAAATCCACGGATCAAAATCAACAAAACATCTTCAAACCAACAAATCACAAAAAAAAATTGGGGCTATTTTTGGTGGGGATTTTCGGATTTAGGACGAAATCAAGCAAAAGAAGGCTAGAAAAAGAGGGGTAGGGGCTCCAAAAACGTGATCAACCTGGCTCTGATACCATATGATGTAGGGTGGAACCCTATAGCGACGATCTTTCACGTTTGGAGTGGGATCCCTCGAAGAACACGATGAACACGGGGAAGAACTGGGAGAAAACACAAGGGGAAACACTCAAGAACAAGTCCAAATCACACATCCACTAGACAATCAAACACACAAGATCACAAGGTACATGAACAACAAAGGGAAAGATACAAGGTAAGGTTCATCTCCAAGAGGAGGTCTTGATGATATCCTAGATGGATCTTCCCACAAGGGGGTCTTGATGATATCCCGCGGCATCTTCTCCTAGATGGAGGTCTTGGCCTCCAATGGAGTAGTGGTCTCTCTCACTCAAGAGTAGAGATAGGTAGGAGCAAAGCTCACCTAAGAATGAGCTATCATATTTGCTAACCCTACAAAGGAGGTGGAGGAGGTCTATTTATAGCCCAAGGGGCGAAGGGGTAAGTGAGGGGCGAAGGGGTACACGGGCTTCGGCCCAAGTCACGCACGCAGGCGGGCTCCGGATGATCCGGATGGTGGCCCGGATGATCCGGGTGTCAGGGGTCCGGATGATCTGGCGACCGTCCGGATGATCCGGCTTCGTCGAGCAGCTTTTGTTGTCTTCGGGCCGAATTATCCGGATGATCCGGAGGGGGACCCGGATGATCCGGCCGAGCCCGGATGATCCGGACGATGGCCCGGATGTCCGTCCTGGCTCTTGTAGCCGCTCCGTCTTCTTCTCCTTTCTTCCGTCTTCTCTTCCACGCTTCCCTCGCGGATGGTGTGGTCGTTCCTTGGCGCTTGCACTCCTCCTCGTCGTCTGTGAAGTTCCGACAATACCTACGCATGCACACGGGAGAAGTGTCAAGTAGTATGCCATCCTCGAAGGGGTCAAGTGAGCACGTGTAAAGGAGATGATTCACCTTAGTGTGTGTGAAGTAGATGTCGCACGTGTCACTTGCCAAATGGGCTCTTGACATGGTGATGTCCGTAGGATGCTCCGCATCACACACCTACAAAGTAAAGCTTATCGAGAGGCCTGGTTAGGACAAGTGGCACAAGTTTCATGCAAATTGAAGTCCAAGATATTGTAAATGTTGAAATAAATCCAAAGGACTCAATATGCAAAGCAAGTGATCACAAATATAGAGGAGGGCAATAATGAAACACACACGGTGGGATAATGGGGCTTCTGCAACTATAGGGATGAGCAATACAAAATTGCCTAACGAAGACTAATCTCGTGTTGCAGAAACACTAGGAGAGCACTAGCTTGATTACACACTTGGGCACGATTCACCACTTGGCACCAACCTATATGTATGCAAGCTAAATGATTCCTATACCATGTATCCTCAAGCACAAGTATCTCTTTTCATGCTCAACTCTTTGCTTATAAGCTTATGATCATTCTTTTTCTTGCTTAAAAGCTTTTTTTTGACTTTCCACTTCCTTTCCACTATGCTTGATGAGCCTCAACCACAAATATGGGACAAGTATCACAAGATATGCACGGGAGTAAACAATGGCACAATATGATATATCTAATGATGCAACAATATGATATCGTATCACTATGGTGCACAAGTTTTCGCGAAGCCCGGCAATACTCGGATAGCTAGTCTCAATGGGTATGAAGGTATTCGCAAAGATGTTGGGGCTATCAAGATGTAATGGCAAGGAAGGAGAAGTTTATGACGGAATGCATACCTTCGTCACACTTAACCTTTCACGAAGTCGGGGTAACCGGCCTTGCTTCCGGTTGAAGATGGTCTCAAAGGATGGATGGTCGTCGTCGATGTGGAAGCTCGTGGTGGATGTAGTCGATGGAATGATACAAGTCGCCGGTGGTGGATGTAGATGCAACCATCCCTAAGTAGCCGAAACACCTTAGGAGACTCAAATCACAACTCAAACAACCACAAATACCAAAGAACTAAAATGGGTGAGTTTGCGGAAGTTTTATGTGGTGGTGTGAAAGTTATGGCGGAGGGCCGATGCAAAAGATGCAAAATGGACACAATTTTATGGAGTCAAATGGTGGTAAAACCAACATGAGCAGCTCGGGCACGTCGCTAGCTTTTCAACGAGCCAAAGAACACCCAAATCGGAGTTCGGATGCGAAAGTTACGGCCAAAATGGTGAAGTCCGGGAGGTTGTCACTTAGGGGGGGGCCAAGACGGGGTCCAGGGCCCGTGGACACGGGGTCCTGTGCGCACGGTACACGTACCAAGGACACGGGGTCACCAGGGACTTCGCGGGGGCCCGTGGGCACGTGGTGGGGAGCCCATGGGCACGGGGTAGGCGGAAATTTCACGATTTTCTTGACAAATTTGATGGGGGAAACAAAAACTGGGGTATGGGGACGCAAGAGGGGGTAGGTCTACTTGCTATACATCAGATCCATGGATCAAAATCAACAAAAACTCACAAAAACTTCAAATCACAAAAAAAAATTGGTATGGCTCTTTTTGTGGGGAATTTTTGAAATTGGGCAAGAACAAGCAAAATTAGGCTAGAAAACTAAGAGGGGGGCTCCATTTTCATGAGAAACCATGGCTCATGATACCAAGATGATGTAGGGTGGAACCCTATGGGGAGATCTTTCATGAATTGGAGGGGGAATCCCCAAGAACAAGATGAACAAAAGAGGGAAAACAAGAGGAACACTCAAGAACAAGTCAAATCACACATCCACTAGACAATCAAACACACAAGATCCACAAGGTACATGAACAATCAAAGGGAAATAAGATACATGGTAGAGTTCATCCCAAATCCTATGAAGGAGATGAGGGCTTGATGATCTAGATAGATCCTTCCCTCAAGGGGGTCTTCATCCACTAGGGATCTTCTCCAATGGAGGTCTTGAACTCCATGGGAGTGGTCTCTCTCTCTCTCAAGAGGAGGAGGTAGGAGCAAAGCTCACCTAAGAATGAGCTATCACTTTGCTAAGTCTAAATGGATTAGGAAGGGGAGTATATATAGGTCCAAGGGATGAAGGGGTAAGTAGGGACGAGATGGGGATACAAGGGCCAAGCCCAACAGCCACGCACAGGGGCCCCCGTGTGCACGGGATAAGAGGAGCCCGTGCGCATGGGGTATCCAGAGACCCGATGCATGAGCCCGTGCGCACGAGGTTCGGGAGGCCCGTGGACACGGGGGTCCCATGGGCACGGTACATGCCCGTGCGCACGGGGTCTTCAGGACCGCCAGCTTGGGAGGCCCGTGGGCACGGGGTCGGAGGGGCCCGTGCACACGGGGTCGCCTGGGAGCTGCTGCCTCCTTCTTGGCGCTTCCTTCTCCGCTTCCAGGCTTCCCTCTTGGATGGTGTAGGTGTTCTCTTGCGGTTGGATTCCTCCATGATGAATGTGTAGCTCTGCTCACACCTAAGTATGCACACGAGAGAGGGGTCAAGTAGTATACCATCCTCGAAGGGTACAAGTGAGCACGTGTAAAGGAGATGATTCACCTTTGTATGCATGAAGTAGATGTGGCACGTGTCACTTGCCAAATGGACTCTTGACATGGTGATGTCCATAGGATGCTCCGCATCATAGAGCCACTCAATTCATCAAGCATATCATCTAGCCTAGGAATAGGATGATGATAACAAGTAGTAATATAATTAATGCCTCTACAATCAACACACATACGTGATGTACCATCCTTTTTTGGCACTAGAATAATAGGAACAACACAAGGACTAAGGGATTCACGTATATAACCTTTGTCGAGCAGCTCCTGTAGTTGATGCATAATCTCCTTCGTCTCCTCTGGATTGGTACGGTATGGTGCACGGTTGGGTAATGATGCACCGGGAATTAAGTCAATCTGATGCTCAATCCCTCGAATGGGAGGTAATCCCGGTGGCACGTCTTGTGGAAAGACATCAGCGAACTCCTGCAAAATGTTAGTGACAGCAGGAGGCAAAGAGGAAGGCACATCCTCGACTGAAAATAATGCCTCTTTGTACACAAAAGCATAGCAAACAGATTTGCTGAAATTTAGCTCATCAATATCGGATTTGGTGGCAAATAAACATGCACTTTTCAATTTAATTTTAGAAGCAACACTAGATGGTTTATTATTAGGCTTCATCTGTTGCTGAAATTCTTTTGCCACAATCTGATTTTCACTCTTATTCTGCTCCTTTTTTGCTTTATTTGCTCTATTAATATCATCTTTCAAAATGGAATCAGGAGTCATAGGAAGCAAAGTAATATTTTTATCCTTATGAACAAGAGCATACTGATTATTTCTACCATGGTGTACAAAATTTTTATCAAATTGCCATGGTCTACCAAGTAATAAGGAACACGCTTGCATAGGTACCACATCACAATCAACATAATCAGCATATGTAGAGATACTAAATGCACACGAACAGTACGTGTTACCTTAACCTTGCCGCTGTTGTTGAACCATTGGACGTAGTAAGGATGTGGATGTGGTCTTGTGGTGCGAGATAGCTTCTCCACCATCTCCATGCTAGCCAAGTTGTTGCAACTCCCTCCATCTATGATCACGCAAACAGAACGTTCCTTCACAACTCCCTTTGTATGGAACAAATTATGCCTCTGATTTTGTTCAGCTTGTGTAACCTGCACAATGAAATTGCACTATTGGTACCAATCCTTGTCGGTTCTCACACCTACACAAGTAAAGCTTATGGAGGAGCTCGGTGAGGATAGTGGCACAAAAATTTAAAGCAAAATGTTAGCAAGAGTCAGTAATGTTGAAAGAGATTCACAAATTTGCAAGCAAAACAAGTAGACCAATAGCAATATGGATGGCACACGGAAACGCACACACGAATAGATAAATGGGGTCGTGCAACCAAGGAATGAGCACAAAATGTGGAATCCACGGAAAACGCTCGTGTTGCACAACTCAAGACAGACGCTAGCACGATTGCTCGATAGGGGGATACGACACTTGTGCACAACCTATAAGATGCAAAATGTCGCAACTTTTATCCCAAGTATGGTATGTTTGTATGGTTCCCGGTGTTTCTCTCAAGATGATCCAAGATGATCGGATATGACAATCTTATGTGCAATGTAGTATGATGCTATGACACTTGCTTACAATCTTCTTTGCTCTCTTTCTTTTGCTTAAAAGCTTATTCTCTTTTTCTTCTCTATGGCCACTTTTGCACAATGCACAAACCAAGATAGCAATTGCGTATATGCGGGAACAAACTTGTGACACAAGATATGATACCAAGATATGCACCACGATGATATGATATGTATGCTATGGGAAGTATGGGTCACTAATGTGCACAAGTGACGTTGCCGGTAATACTCAAATGGCTAGTCTTGATAGGCAAGTGACGCAAAATGGGCTAGGGGTTAACAATGCAATGGCAATGGGAATATACAATGGAGGGATACCATGATACCAAGATGATATGGAGGTTACCGTCCTTGGCAATGATGAGTGGCGGTGTTCTTGATGTAGAAACCAAGATGATGGAGTCTCGTCCCTAAGTAGCCGAAACACCTTAGGAAACGGAAAAACCACGAACTCAAAATCTCACACGTCAAATGTCAAAATGGTGGTAGTGGAAAGCGGTGGTGGTTTGAACTTGGCAATGCAGAAGTGGAATGATGGGCTATACACGTGTCGGAGTTGAAGTTGCCGTCCCTAAGTAGCCTAAACACCTTAGGAGACACAACTCATAACACAAACAAAATGGGTTAAGTTGCGGTGGCAGAAGTGTATGTTGGGCAAGCCTATGCGGAAGTGGAATGGTGACTATACACGTGTCGGAGTTGAAGTTGTTGTCCCTAAGTCGCCGAAACACCTTAGGAGACATAAGCCACAACTCAAACAACCACTAATGCTATATGGAACAAAATGGGTTAGGTTGCGGAAGTCGGTGGTGGTTATGCGGATGTTGTGGTGGAAGCCCTAGGCAAAGATGCCAAAATTCACAAACTTTGATGGAGTCAAATGATGTTGGTGCTATTTTTGTTGGAAGGGCGATGTGAAGAGCTTCAAAACGAGCTAAAGAACATCAAAATCGGACTCCGGATGAATTAGTTATGACCGAAACGGTGAAACGGGAAAAGCTGAAATGACAGGGGCCGGACATCCGGGGCTCGGGCCGGATTTCCGGGACCTGATGTCCAGAACTGGGCGCGAAATTGCGCTCCAGGAGCCGGATGTCCGGGCTGGCGAGATGTCCGGTGGTCGGGCCGGATGTCGGGGCTCCAAATCCGAGGATGAACTCGAGGAACTCGATTTTGGGGCGGAAATTGATGATTTCGGGGGCAAAATTGGAGAGATTTCGAGGATGGAAAGTGGGGAAACTTGGGGAGATGCTAGATCCACGTGAAACCAAGCAAATCCATGGATCAAAATCAACAAAACATCATCAAACCAACAAATCACAAAAAAATTTGGGGGCTATTTTTGGTGGGGATTTTCGGATTTAGGACGAAATCAACAAAATCAAGCTAGAAAAAGAGGGGTAGGGGCTCCAAAAACGTGATCAACGTGGCTCATAATACCAAGATGATGTAGGGCGGAACCCTAGGGGCCGATCTTTCACATTTGGAGTGGATCCTACGGGTAAACACGAAGAACGCGCGGAAAACACAAAGGGGAAACACGGGGAGAAACGAGAGGATCACTAAACCGGCAAGTAATCGATCACACAAGGGCTAGATCACCGAACACATAAGGTAACACAAGATTCAAAATCAACAAAGGGAAGATACAAGAGTAACCGTTCTTTTCCGAGAGGAGGTCTTGAATCCACGAGGGGATCTTCCCCTAAAGGTGTCTTGAATCCAAGTGGATCTTCTCCGAAGAGGCCGCGGTCTCTCACGAGGAGGAGATCCGATGAATGAGCGAGCCTCTATCTCACAAATGAGCTAAATCAACGCTAACCCTCACTAGGAGGAGGTGGGGGAGTATATATAGTCTAAGGGCGAAGGGGTACATGGGACTCGGCCCAGATGCGCTGCAGACAGTGATGAGGACATCAATACAATTGTTACACCCACAGCCCCTGCTGCTATACATACTGGACCAATTACTAGAGCTCGCGCACGCCAACTAAATTACCAGGTACTTTCGTTTCTTGGTAATGATTCTAATGTTCATGAAAATATGATGCTGCCTAAATTGGATACATTTGTTTTGCTTACAAATGAAGGGCCTAGCTTGGAGAAGGATGAACATTGGAGCAAGAACAAGCATGGAGATGATGGCATGCGCAAGGGGAACAAGAACGGAGTTACAAGTGATGATTTCAGGACTTTGAAGCCACCATAATGGGTGCATGAAGCCTTGGAAGGAATATACAAGATGCCACTTCATAAATTTTGTCCCGAGTCTATTCTAGATGCTGCGTCACCTTATTATTGGGCCAGGCCCATGTAATTTCGAAATACATAAGTATAGGCTATTTTTAGAGTCCGTATGTGTGGGGAAACAAGAGATAGGGTTGATTTCGGACCCCTCCACCAAGGGCCACGAAATTCCCCCCTCTTCCTCCATATATACAATCCTTAGGGCATCGTTTAGACTTTGGGTTTTGTTTAGATTAAAGTTTGCCATAGCTGCAACTTCGCGTACTTCATTTGTGTTCAACGACCAGACAAAGGCGTCACAGAACCCCACCTTGATCAATAAAGCTTTCCTCTTATATTCGCAATATCCAGATTGCAATCTTAGTTTCTTGCTTGTTCTTCGTTTGCCTGCAGGAAACAGACCTTTGTGGTCAGGTTGATCGTGCTCCGGCATGGTCAATAACCTCTTGGAGTTGGTTTAGCGATTGCTAAGGCGCGACGTCCTCGCACGTTCGTAGTCGGATCGTCAAAGTCGATTTCCTCCAAAACGATAGCCACCATCTCATCGAAAGACGGGACACCTTTGCCTCTATCAAGTGGTATTAGATTTCCAGGTTGTTCAGTGAGATTTTACAGTTTTTCGTAGTTTAGATCGAGTATGTTCTTCATACCTATAGTCCACGAAAAAGCCAAAAAAAATTAGGATTAGTTCATCCCATCCGAAACAATCTGAGCCTTTGCATAATCTTTTCTGTATTTGCTTTGTTGAATTTGCGGTTGCATCGTCGTGTCAAGTTGCTGGTCTTAGCGTCTAGTCCTTGAGTTTCGAGTTCTGTTCACAGGTTGTCACGTCGTCGCTGCCATATATCACCATCGCATCATCATCGTCGCTGCTGCCATATACCACCACCACATATTCACCGCCAATCCGAGCCCATATACGCCACCACATATCCGCCGCCATCACGCCAATCCGAGTCCACGTGCAACATATATCCACCACCAGTCCGAGTTCCACGAGATTCATCTCCGCCACCAGTCCGAGTTCCACCAGTTTCATCTCCGCCACCAGTCCTATTCCGAGTCCAGTATTTTGTTACTCTGTTTTGGATTTCCAGATCACGCCATACTCTGAGTCATGACAGAGAAGGACTCCCTAAATTCCGTGCTACCCGCAGTAGAGAAATAGTTCCAAACTAAAAAAAACTAAGTCTGGAAGATTCTTGCTAGGTAGTTTTTAGACCATTTGTAGACTTTTTTGAAAAGAAATTTGTTGCGGAGCAAAAAAAAAGAGGAAAAAAAGTGCAAAAGAAAAAAGAAAAAAAGAGAAAAAAAAATTAAGAGTGTGCTCCTCCCTTGTTTACGTGCCGCGCCGTGATTTTGTTGGTGTTCTAGGATCGCGTCTCTAGCACAGTCTAGCCTAGGACCAGCACAGTACCGCCGTTGAGCGTTTATTCAACTTTGCATCTCTGAATTGATTATTGTTGTCCCTTTTGCTACCATATTATAAGCCTTCCCAGCTCCACATACATCTACGCCGTATGCTTGACTCTCCCCGTAATCGCTCTATCCAAGCTTTGAGAGTTTTGACTACAACGGTTGCCGATCACCACCGTCTTTGGGTAAGAACCGGTAAGAATTTGAGATTTGCTTGACGGGTTTGTGATACACCACCACCACTTCTTAGTGGTCTGTAGGATCATATTCTTATGTGTTTCTATTTGCTGCTAACCATGGTAGGATCACAAGCCGATGAGACTGACTGGGAGAACCTGACGAACAAACAGCTACATGATAAATTTCAGCAAATGATGAGTGGACAGGTGCAAGATGTGCTAAACAGATTTGACGAGGCCATGGAGAAGACGTTTGAAACAAAGCTCGATAAGAAGTTTAATGAATTGCTCGCGCGTCTTCCACAACCACCACCCGCTGCACCTAACGCACCTCTCCAACAGCAACAACAACGACTACCTCCACATCGCAAAACAGCCCTCCGCCGAGTGAGCCGTGTCCCTCTTGCGTTTGGCCAAACTGTTGGTACTGCTGTTGATACTTCTGTGGCTCCTGCTGCTGATGCGGAGGAGGATGATTATTTGGGAGATTACAAGGATGAGGTTGATCAAAATCAGAACTACGTGCAACCACCTGCACCACAACCACCAAGTCGTCCACATGCAAATAATCACAATGGTAGGGCTCTCCCTCAGGTAAGAGATCATGACCATCTTCCTAAACTGAAATTGAATATTCCACCATTTGAGGGTAGATATGTTCTTGATATATATCTTACTTGGTAGTTAGAAACTGAACAACGATTTACATGTTTACAATATCCCGAGGAGAGACGGGTTGCCGCTGCTGTTTGTGCTTTCACTAGTTTTGCATGTGTATGGTGGTCTGAACATTGTAGATTATATCTTATTCCAACTACTTGGGCTGCTTTGAAAACTGCTATGCGTACTCGTTGGGTTCCACCATATTATCAACATGAATTGCTTCAAAAATTGCAGCGCTTAAGACAAGGGAAAAATTCTGTAGAAAAATATTATCAGGAATTACAAACTGGCATGATTAGATGTGGTATTGTTGAGGAGAATGAAGCTATGCTTGCATATTTTCTGGGTGGATTAAAGAGAGAGATTCAGACCATTCTAGACTATAAGGAGTATACTAATATCACTCGTTTATTCCATCTTGCTTGTAAAGCTGAACGTGAAGTGCGGGATCGACAAGCATTGGCGCGAACTAACTTTTCTGCAGGCCGACCTTCATCATGGACACCTCGTGCATCTTCTACTTCAACTTCACCAGCCCCTCCATCAGGTGCCACCTCCAGCCGTGATACAAGAGCTTCTCGACAAAGGTTATATACGCGAATCCCTTAGTCCTTGTGCTGTTCCTATTATTCTAGTGCCAAAAAAGGATGGAACATCACGTATGTGTGTTGATTGTAGAGGCATTAATAATATTACTATTCGTTATCGTCATCGTATTCCTAGGCTAGATGATATTCTTGATGAATTGAGTGGCTCTACAATATTCCCCAAAGTTGATTTGCGTAGTGGATACCACCAAATTCGTATGAAATTAGGAGATGAATGGAAAACAGCATTTAAAACTAAGTTTGGATTATATGAGTGGTTAGTCATGCCTTTTGGGTTAACTAACGAACCTAGTACTTTCATGAGATTAATGAACGAAGTTTTACGCGCTTTCATTGGACGATTTGTGGTAGTTTACTTTGATGACATATTGATTTGTAGCAGATCTTTGGAAGAACATTTGGAACATTTACGTGCTGTTTTTATTGCTCTACATGATGCACGTTTGTTTGGTAACCTTGGGAAGTGCACCTTTTGCACCGACCGAGTATCTTTTCTTGGGTATGTTGTTACTACACAGGGAATTGAAGTTGATAAAGCCAAGATTGACGCTATTGAGACTTGGCCACATCCCAAAATGGTCACACAAGTGAGGAGTTTTCTTGGCCTCGCTGGATTCTATAGGCGTTTTGGGAGATATTTCAGCACCATTGCTGCACCTCTCAATGAGCTTACAAAGAAAGATGTGCCTTTTCTTTGGGGTACCGCACAGGAAGAAGCCTTCACGGTATTGAAAGATAAGTTGACACATGCTCCTTTACTCCAACTTCCTCATTTTAGTAAGACTTTTGAGCTTGAATGTGATGCTAGTGGAATTGGATTAGGAGGTGTGTTATTACAAGATGGCAAACCTGTTGCATATTTTTCTAAAAAATTGCGTGGGCCTAGTCCGAATTATTCTACTTATGATAAAGAATTATATGCTCTTGTTCGGACTTTAGAAAGATGACAACATTATTTATGGCCCAAAGAATTTGTTATACATTCTGATCATGAATCTTTGAAACATATTAAAAGTCAAGCTCAACTGAATCGTAGACATGCTAAATGGGTTGAATTCATTGAGACTTTCCCTTATGTCATTAAACACAAGAAGGGAAAAGAAAATGTTATTGCTGATGCATTGTCTCGTCGCTATACTATGCTTTCACAACTTGACTTCAAAATATTTGGCTTGGAGACCATCAAAGATCAATATGTGCATGATGCTGATTTTAAAGATGTAATGCAGAATTGTAAAGAAGGAAGAATGTGGAACAAGTTCATCGTTAACGATGGATTTGTGTTTCGTGCTAACAAGCTATGCATTCCAGCTAGCTCTGTTCATCTTTTGCTGTTGCAGGAGGCGCATGGAAGAGGATTAATGGGACACTTTGGCGTGAAGAAGACGGAGGACGTACTTGCTACACATTTCTTTTGGCCAAAGATGACACGAGATGTTGAGCGTTTTATTGCTCGCTGCACTACATGTCAAAAAGCTAAGTCACGACTCAATCCTCATGGTTTATATATGCCTTTGCCTGTACCTAGTGTTCCTTGGGAGGATATATCTATGGACTTTGTTTTAGGTTTACCTCGCACAAAGAAGGGGAGGGATAGCATATTTGTTGTCGTGGATAGATTCTCGAAAATGGCACACTTTATACCATGTCATAAAAGCAATGATGCTATTAATGTTGCTGATTTGTTCTTTCGTGAAATTATTCGCTTGCATGGTGTGCCAAATACTATTGTTTCAGATCGTGATACTAAATTTCTTAGCCACTTTTGGAGATGTTCATGGGCTAAGTTGGGGACTAAACTGCTTTTTAGTACTACTTGTCATCCCCAAACTGATGGACAAACTGAAGTAGTCAATAGAACATTGTCTACTATGCTTAGGGCTGTTTTGAAGAATAATAAGAAAATGTGGGAGGAATGCTTGCCTCATATTGAATTTGCTTATATTCGTTCTTTGCATTCTACTACTAAGATGTGCCTTTTAAAGTTGTGTATGGTTTCCTACCTCATGCACCTATTGATTTGTTGCCTCTTCCATCTTCGGAGAAGGTTAATTTTGATGCTAAACAACGTGCTGAATTGATTTTAAAAATGCATGAGTTAACTAAGGAAAACATTGAGCATATGAATGCTAAAAATAAACTTGCTGGAGATTAGGGTAGAAAACATGTTGTGTTTGCACCTGGAGATCTTGTTTGGTTACATTTGCGTAAGGATAGATTTCCTGATTTGCACAAATCAAAGCTAATGCCATGTGCCGATGGTCCCTTTAAAGTGTTGGAGAAAATAAATGATAATGCATATAAACTTGAGCTGCCTGCAAATTTTGGGGTTAGTCCCCCTTTTAACATTGCAGATTTGAAGCCTTATTTGGGCGAGGAAGATGAACTTCCGTCGAGGACGACTTCATTTCAAGAAGGGGAGGATGATGAGGACATCAATAGAATTGTTACACCCACAGCCCCTGCTGCTATACATACTGGACCAATTACTAGAGCTCACACACGCCAACTAAATTATCAGGTACTTTTGTTTCTTGGTAATGATTCTAATGTTCATGAGAATATGATGCTGCCTAAATTGGATACATTTGTTTTGCTTACAAATGAAGGGCCTAGCTTGGAGAAGGATGAACATTGGAGCAAGAACAAGCATGGAGATGATGGCATGCGCAAGGGGAACAAGATAGGAGTTACAAGTGATGATTTCAGGACTTTTAAGCCACCATGATGGGTGCATTAAGCCTTGGACGAAATATACAAGATGCCACTTCATAAATTTCGTCCCGAGTCTATTCTAGGTGCTGCGTCACCTTATTATTGGGCCAGGCCCATGTAATTTCGAAATACATAAGTATAGGTTATTATTAGAGTTCGTATGTGTGGGGAAACAAGAGATAGGGTTGATTTCGGACCCCTCCACCAAGGGACACGAAATTCCCCCCCCCCCCCCTCTTCCTCCATATATACAGCCCTTAGGGCATCATTTAGACTTTGGGTTTAATCTAAACAAAACCATTATGGTGGCTTCAAAGTCCTAAAATCATCACTTGTAACTCCGTTCTTGTTCCCCTTGCGCATGCCATCATCTCCATGCTTGTTCTTGCTCCAATGTTCATACTTCTCCAAGCTAGGCCCTTAATTTGTAAGCAAAACAAATGTATCCAATTTAGGCAGCATCATGTTCTCATGAACATTAGAATTATTACCAAGAAACAAAAGTACCTGGTAATTTAGTTGGCGTGCGCGAGCTCTAGTAATTGGTCCAGTATGTATAGCAGCAGGGGCTGTGGGTGTAACAATGGTATTTATGTCCTCATCATCCTCCCCTTCTTGAAATGAAGTCGTCCTCGACGGAAGTTCATCTTCCTCACCCAAATAAGGCTTCAAATCTGCAATTTGAAAAGTGGGACTAACCCCAAAATCTGCAGGCAGCTCAAGTTTATATGCATTATCATTTATTTTCTCCAACACCTTAATGGGACCATTAGTACATGGCATTAGCTATGACTTGCGCAAATCAGGAAATCTATCCTTACACAAATGTAACCAAACAAGATCCCCAGGTGCAAACACAACATGTTTCCTACCCTTATCTCCAGCAAGTTTATATTTAGCATTCATACGCTCAATGTTTTCCTTAGTTAACTCATGCATTTATAAAATCAATTCAGCATGTTCTTTAGCATCAAAATTAACCTTCTCCAAAGATGGAAGAGGCAACAAATCAATAGGTGCACGAGGTAGGAAACCATACACAACTTCAAAAGGGCACATCTTAGTAGTAGAATGCAATGAACGATTATAAGCAAATTCAATATGAGGCAAGCATTCCTCCCACATTTTCTTATTATTCTTCAAAACAGCCCTAAGCATAGTAATCAATGTTCTATTGACTACTTCAGTTTGTCCATCAGTTTGGGGGTGACAAGTAGTACTAAAAAGCAGTTTAGTCCCCAACTTAGCCCATAAACATCTCCAAAAGTGGCTAAGAAATTTAGTATCACGATCTGAAACAATAGTATTTGGCACACCATGCAAGCTTAATAATTTCATGAAAGAACAAATCAGCAACATTAACAAAGATCATCGCTTTTATGACATGGTATAAAGTGTGCCATTTTCGAGAATCTATCCACGACAACAAATATGCTATCCCTCCCCTTCTTTGTTCTAGGTAAACCTAAAACAAAGTCCATAGATATATCCTCCCAAGGAGCACTAGGTATAGGCAAAGGCATATATAAACCATGAGAATTAAGTCGTGACTTGGCTTTTTGACATGTAATGCAGCGAGCAATAAAACGCTCAACATCACGTCTCATCTTTGGCCAAAAGAAATGTGTAGCAAGTATGTCCTCCGTCTTCTTCACGCCAAAGTGTCCCATTAGTCCTCCTCCATGCGCCTCCTGCAACAACAAAAGACGAACGGAGCTAGCTGGAATGCATAGCTTGTTAGCACGGAACACAAATCCATCAGTAACGATGAACTTGTTCCATGTTCTTCCTTCTTTACAATTCTGCAATACAGCTTTAAAATCAGCATCATGCACATTGATCTTTGATGGTCTCCAAACCAAATATTTTGAAGTCAAGTTGTGAAAGCATAGTATAGCGACGAGACAATGCATCAGCAAGAACATTTTCTTTACCCTTCTTGTGTTTAATGACATAAGGGAAAGTCTCAATGAATTCAACCCATTTAGCATGTCTACAATTCAGTGTAGCTTGACTTTTAATATGTTTCAAAGATTCATGATCGGAATGTATAACAAATTCTTTGGGCCATAAATAATGTTGCCATGTTTCTAAATTCCGAACAAGAGCATATAATTCTTTATCATAAGTAGAATAATTCAGACTAGGCCCACTCAATTTTTCAGAAAAGTATGCAACAGGTTTGCCATCTTGTAATAACACACCTCCTAATCCAATTCCACTAGCATCACATTCAAGCTCAAAAGTCTTATTAAATTTAGGAAGTTGGAGTAAAGGATCATGTGTCAACTTATCTTTCAATACCGTGAAGGCTTCTTCCTGTCTAGTACCCCAAACAAAGGCACATCCTTCTTTGTAAGCTTGTTCAGAGGTGCAGCAATCGTGCTGATGAAGGAAATATGCCCTAGAGGCAATAATAAAGTTATTATTTATTTCCTTATATCATGATGAATGTTTATTATTCATGCTAGAATTGTATTAACCGGAAACATAATACATGTGTGAATATATAGACAAACAGAGTGTCACTAGTATGCCTCTACTTGACTAGCTTGTTAATCAGAGATGGTTATGTTTCCTAACCATGAACAAGGAGTTGTTATTTGATTAACAAGGTCACATCATTAGTTGAATGATCTGATTGACATGACCCATTCCATTAGCTTAGCACCCGATCGTTTAGTATGTTGCTATTGCTTCCTTCATGACTTATACATGTTCCTATGACTATGAGATTATGCAACTCCCATTTACCGGAGGAACACTTTGTGTTCTACCAAACGTCACAGCGTGAATCGGGTGATTATAAAGGTGCTCTCTGGTGTCTCCGAAGGTACTTGTTGAGTTGGCGATTTCGAGATTAGGATTTGTTACTCCAATGTCGGAGAGGTATCTCTGGGCCCTCTCGGTAATACACATCACTTAAGCCTTGCAAGCATTTCAACTAATGAGTTAGTTGTGAGATGATGTATTACAGAACGAGTAAAGATACTTGCGGTAACGAGATTGAACTAGGTATTGGATACCGACGATTGAATCTCGGGCAAGTAACATACCGATGACAAAGGAACAACGATGTTGTTGTGCGGTTTGACCGATAAAGATCTTTGTAGAATATGTAGGAACCAATATGGGCATCCAGGTCCCGCTATTGGTTATTGACCGGAGACGTGTCTCGGTCATGTCTACATTGTTCTCGAACCGTAGGGTCCGCACGCTTAAGGTTTCGATGCGATGTTTCATTATGAGTTTATGTATTTTGATGTACGAAGGTTGTTCGAGTCCGGATGTGATCACGGACATGACGAGGAGTCTCGAAATGGTCGAGGCATAAAGATTGATATATTGGACGGATATATTTGGACACCGGAAAGGTTCCGGCTGAGATTGGAAATATACCGGAGTTCCGGGAGGTTACCGGAACCCCCCGGTAAGTATATGGGCCTTATTGGGCCTTATTGGAAGGGAGGGAGAAGGAGCAAGGGGGGGCGCCCCCCCCCAGCCCAATCCGGGTGGGAGGGGGCCAGCCCCTTTCCTCTCTCCTCCCCCTCTTCCTTCCTTCACCTACTCCGAATAGGAAGGGGGCCAAACCTACTTGGAGTAGGTTTGCCCCCCCTAGGGCGCGCCACCCCTTGGGCCGGCCTCCTCCTCCTCCCTCCTTTATATACGGGGTAGGGGGGCACCCTAGACACACAAGTTGATCATTGAGATCGTTCCTTAGCCGTGTGCGGCGCCCCCCTCCACGATATTACACCTCGGTCATATTGTAGCGGTGCTTAGGCGAAGCCTCGCGACAGAGAACATCAAGATCGTCACCACGCCGTCAGGTCTTGTGGAACTCCTCCCAGCGCCTCTGCAAGATCGGAGATCGGGTGCGCCATCGAGCTGTACGTGTGTCAAGAACTCGGAGGTGCCGAGTAACGGTGCTTGGATCGGTTGGACCGGAGGACGACGACTACTTCCTCTACGCTGCGTCAACGCTTCGCTTCGGTCTCACGAGGGTACGAGACAACTTTCGTTCTCTCGTTGCTATGCATCACCATGATCTTGCGTGTGCGAGGAAATTTTTGAAATTACTACGCTCAACAACAAAGTGGCATCGAGCCTAGGTTTTATGGTTTGATGTTATATGCACGAGTAGAACACAAGTGAGTTGTGGGCGATATAAGTCATACCGCTTACCAAAGATGTCATACTTTGGTTGGCGGTATTGTTGGATGAAGCGGCCCGGACCGACATTACGCCAGACGCTTACGCGAGACTGGTTTTACCGCCGTGCTTTGCACACAGGTGACTAGCGGGTGTCAGTTTCTCCAACTTTATGATGAGGACATCAATACCATTGTTACACCCACAGCCCCTGCTGCTATACATACTGGACCAATTACTAGAGCTCAAGACGCCACTAAATTACTGTGTACTTTCGTTTCTTGGTAATGATTTTAATGTTCATGAGAATATGATGCTGCCTAAATTGGATACATTTGTTTTGCTTACAAATGAAGGGCCTAGCTTGGAGAAGGATGAACATTGGAACAAGAACAAGCATGGAGATGATGGCATGTGCAAGGGGGACAAGAATGGAGTTACAAGTGATGATTTCAGGACTTTGAAGCCACCATAATGAGTGCATGAAGCCTTGGACGAAATATACAAGATGCCACTTCATAAATTTCGTCCAGAGGCTATTCTAGGTGCTGCGTCACCTTATTATTGGGCCAGGCCCATGTAATTTCGAAATACATTAGTATAGGCTATTTTTAGAGTCCGTATGTGTGGGGAAACAAGAGATAGGGTTAGTTTCGGACCCCTCCACCAAGGGCCACGAAATTCACCCCCTCTTCCTCCATATATACAGCCCTTAGGGCACCGTTTAGACTTTGGGTTTTGTTTAGATCAAAAGTTCGCCATAGCTGCAACTTCGTGTACTTCGTTTGTGTTCAACGACTGCACAAAGCGCCACAGAACCCTACCTTGATCAATAAAGCTTTCATCTTATATTCGCAATATCCAGATTGCAATCTCAGTTTCTTGCTTGTTCTTCGTTTGCTCGCAGGAAGCAGACTCGTGGTCGTTGATCGTGCTCCGCGTGGTCAATAACCTCTCGGAGTTGGTTTAGCGATTGCTAAGCGCGACGCCCTCTCGACGTCGTAGTCGGATCGTCAAAGTCGACTTCCACCAAAGTGAAATCCACCATCTCATCGAAAGGCGGGACACCTTTGCCTCTATCAAGTGGTATCAGATTTCCGGGTTGCTCGGTGAGATTTTACAGTTTTCGTAGTTTAGATCGAGTCATTCTTCATACCTATAGTCCACGAAAAAGCCAAAAAAATTAGGGTTAGTTCATCCCATCCGAACCAATCGAGCCTTTGCATAATCTTTTACGTATTTGCTTTGTTGAATTTGTGGTTGCATCGTCGTGTCAAGTTCTTTGGTCTTAGCGTCTAGTCTTTTAGAGTTTCGAGTTACATTCACAGGTTGTCACGTCGCCGCTGCCATATACCACCACCACATATCCGCCATAATCACGCCTAATCCGAGTTCACCGCAACATATATCCGCCACCTGTCCGAAGTTCCACCAGATTCATCTCCGCCACCATCCGAAGTTCCACCAGATTCATCTCCGCCACCAGTCCGAAGTTCCACAGATTCATCTCCGCCACCAGTCCTAGTCCGAGTCCAGTAATTGTTGCATTGTTCTCGATTTCCAGATCACGCGATACTCCGAGTTGTGACAGAGAAGGACTCCCGAACTTCCGAGCCATCCGCAGAAGAAAAATAGTTCCAGTTTAAAAAAAAAACGAAGTCTGGAAAATTCTGGCTAGGCAGTTTTTAGACCATTTGTAGACTTTTTCGAAAAAAATTTGTTGCGGAGCAAAAAAAAAAGAGGAAAAAAGTGCAAAAAAAAGTGAAAAAAAGAAAAAAATTCAGTGTGTGCTCCTCCCTTGTTTACGTGCAGCGCCATGATTTTGTTAGTGTTCTAGGCTCGCGTCTCTAGCACGGTCTAGCCTAGGACCAGCACTGTACCGTCGTTGAGCGTTTATTCAACTTTGCATCTCGAATTGATTATTCTTGACCCTTTTGCTACCATATTATAAGCCTTCCCAGCTCCACATACATCTCGTCGTATGCGTTTGACTCTCCCCGCAATCGCTCTATCCAAGCTTTGAGAGTTTTGATTACAACGGTTGCCGATCACCTTTCTTCTTGGGTAAGAACTGGTAAGAATTTGAGATTTGCTTGACGGATTTGTGACACCCACCACCACCTCTTGTTAGTAGTCTATAGGATCATATTCTTGTGTGTTTCTATTACTGCTAACCATGGCAGGATCACAAGCCGACGAGACTGACTAGGAGAACCTGACGAACAAACAGCTACATGATAAATTTCAGCAAATGATGAGTGGACAGGTGCAAGATGTGCTAAACAGATTTGACGAGGCCATGGAGAAGATAGATGGCATTGAGAAAACGTTTGAAACAAAGCTTGATAGCAAGTTTGATGAATTGCTCGCGCGTTTTCCACAACCACCGCCGGCTGCACCTATCGCACCTCTGCAACGACAACAACTACGCCCCCTCCCGAATCGGTATGGACGAGCTCAACGTGTTCCTCTTGAGCCAGACAAAATTCTGGTGCTGCCGCTACTACTCTGTTGGTGCTTCTTTGGCTCCTGCCATCTGCTGCTGCTGGTACCGAGGAGGATGATTATGTGGGAGATTACGAGGATGAGGTTGATCAACATCGAACTACGTGCAACCATCACCACCACAACCACCGTGTCGTCCACATGCAAATAATGGCAATGTTAGGGCTCTCCTCAGTGCGAGATCATGACCATCTCCCTAAACTGAAATTGAATATTCCACCATTTGAGGGTAGATATGTTCTGATATATATCTTACTTGGGAGTTAGAAACTGAACAACGATTTACATGTTTGCAATATCCCGAGGAGAGATGTGTTCCTGCTTTGTTTGTGCTTTCACTAGCTTTGCATGTGTTTGGTGGTCGAACATTGTAGATTATATCCTGTTCCAGCTACTTGGGCTGCTTTGAAAACTGCTATGCGTACTCGTTGGGTTCCACCATATTATCAACGTGAATTACTTCAAAAATTGCAGCGCTTAAGACAAGGAAAAAATTCTGTAGAAGAATATTATCGGGAATTACAAACTGGCTTGATTAGATGTGGTATTGTTGAGGAGAATGAAGCTATGCTTGCACGTTTTCGGGTGGATTAAATAGAGATTGAGACCATTCTAGACTATAAGGATTATAATAATATCACTCGTTTATTCCATCTTGCTTGTAAAGCTGAGCGTGAAGTCAGGATCGATGGGCATTGGCGCCGCACTAACTTTTCTGCAGGTCGACCTTCATCATGGACACCCGTGCATCATCTACTTCCAATGCACCATCACCTCCTTCGGTGCCACCTCCAACCGTGATACAAGAAAGCAGGCACAACCACCACTATCGCCAAGAGCACACCTGCTAGGCCTGCACAGAGCTCTTCTTCTTCCATGGCGTCAACAGGGCACACAAGTGATATTATTTGTCGTCGTTGTAAGGGAAGAGGACATTTTATGAGAGAATGCAAATCTCAGTGAGTGATGATTGCTCTTGAGGATGGTGGGTATGAGTCCGCTAGTGACTATGATGAGGAGACTTTGGCTCTTATTACACATGAGGAACACAGTGGAGATGATTCGATCATGAGACACAATACATGGCTCTGCCAAGATCTTGATGGTATGAATGTTTAGTTGCTCAACGTGTTTTGAGTGTGCAGAGTTACACAAGATGAGCAAAATCAGAGGCATAATTTGTTCCATACAAAGGAGTTGTGAAGGAACGTTCTATTCACGTCATCATAGATGGAGGGAGCTGCAACAACTTGGCTAGCATGGAGATGGTGGAGAAGCTATCTCTCACCACAAGACCACATCCACATCCTTACTACATCCAATGGTTCAACAACAGCGGCAAGGTTAAGGTAACACGTCATTGTTAGTGTGCATTTTAGTATCTCTACATATGTTGATTATGTTGATTGTGATGTGGTACCTATGCAAGCATGTTCCTTGTTACTTGGTAGACTATGGCAATTTGATAAAAATTGATACACCATGGTAGAAACAATCAGTATACTCTTGTTCATAAGGATAAAAATATTACTTTGCTTCCTATGACTCCTGAGTCCATTTTGAAAGATGATATTAATAGAGCTAATAAAGCAAAACAGGAGAAAATAAGAGTGAAAATCAGATTGTGGCAAAAGAATTTGAGCAACACAAGAAGCCTAATAATAAACCATCTCTGTTGTTTCGAAATTAAATTGAAAAGTGCATGTTTACTTGCCACCAAATCTGATATTGATGAGCTAGATTTTAGCAAATCTATTTGCTATGCTTTTGTGTGCAAAGAGGCATTATTTTCATTCGAGGACGTGCCTTCCTCTTTGGCCCCTTTGTCACTAACATTTTGCAGAGTTCGCCGACGTCTTTCCACAAGACGTGCCACCGGATTACCACCTATTCGAGAGATTGAGCATTAAATTGACTTAATTCCGGTGCATCATTACCCAACCGTGCACCATACCGTACCAATCCGGAGGAGACGAAGGAGATTATCGTCAAGTATGGAGCTGCTCGACAAAGGTTATATACGCGAATCCCTTAGTCCTTGTGATGTTCCTATTATTCTAGTGCCGAAAAAGGATGGTACGTCACGTATGTGTGTTGATTGTAGAGGCATTAATAATATTACTATTCGTTATCGTCACCCTATTCCTAGGCTAGATGATATGCTTGATGAATTGAGTGGCTCTACAATATTCTCCAAAGTTGATTTGCGTAGTGGATACCATCAAATTCGTATGAAATTGGGGGATGAATGGAAAACAGCATTTAAAACTAAGTTTGGATTTTATGAGTGGTTAGTCATGCCTTTTGGATTAACTAATGCACCTAGTACTTTCATGAGATTAATGAACGAAGTTTTACGTGCTTTCATTGGACGATTTGTCGTAGTCTATTTTGATGATATACTGATTTATAGCAAATCTTTGGAAGAACATTTGGAACATTTACGTGCTGTTTTTAATGCTCTACGTGATGCACGTTTGTTTGGTAACCTTGGGAAGTGCACCTTTTGCACCGACCGAGTATCTTTTCTTGGCTATGTTGTTACTCCACAGGGAATTGAAGTTGATAAAGCCAAGATTGAAGCTATTGAGAGTTGGCCGCAGCCCAAAACGGTCACACAAGTGAGGAGTTTCCTTGGCCTCGCTGGTTTCTATAGGCGTTGTGTGAGAGATTTCAGTACCATTGCTGCACCTCTCAACGAGCTTACAAAGAAGGATGTGCCTTTTGTTTGGGGTACGGCGCAGGAAGAAGCCTTCACGGTATTGAAAGCTAAGTTGACACATGCTCCTTTACTCCAACTTCCTGATTTTAATAAGACTTTTGAGCTTGAATGTGATGCTAGTGGAATTGGATTAGGAGGTGTATCATTACAAGATGGCAAACCTGTTGCATACTTTTCTAAAAAATTGAGTGGGCCTAGTCTGAATTACTCTACTTATGATAAAGAATATATGCTCTTGTTCGAACTTTAGAAACATGGCAACATTATTTATGGCCCAAAGAATTTGTTATACATTCTGATCATGAATCTTTGAAACATATTAAAAGTCAAGCTAAACTGAATCGTAGACATGCGAAATGGGTTGAATTCATTGAGACTTTCCCTTATGTCATTAAACACAAGAAGGGTAAAGAAAATGTTATTGCTGATGCATTGTCTCGTCGCTATACTATGCTTTCACAACTTGACTTCAAAATATTTGGTTTGGAGACCATCAAAGATCAATATGTGCATGATGCTGATTTTAAAGATGTAAGAATTGTAAAGAAGGAAGAACATGGAAAAAGTTTGTCGTTAATAATGGATTTGTGTTCCGTGCTAACAAGCTATGCATTCCAGCAAGCTCTGTTCGTCTTTTGTTGTTGCAGGAGGCGCATGGAGGAGGACTAATGGGACACTTTGGCGTGAAGAAGACGGAGGACGTACTTGCTACACATTTCTTTTGGCCAAAGATGAGACGGGATGTTGAGCGTTTTATTGCTCGCTGCACTACATGTCAAAAAGCTAAGTCACGACTCAATCCTCATGGTTTATATATGCCTTTGCCTGTACCTAGTGTTCCTT
Source organism: Aegilops speltoides (assembly GCA_021437245.1). Lineage (NCBI taxonomy): Eukaryota > Viridiplantae > Streptophyta > Magnoliopsida > Poales > Poaceae > Aegilops > Aegilops speltoides. The sequence continues at coordinate 215,181,121 of CM038144.1, forward strand.
GGGAGGATATATCTATGGACTTTGTTTTAGGTTTACCTAGAACAAAGAAGGGGAGGGATAGCATATTTGTTGTCGTGGATAGATTCTCGAAAATGGCACACTTTATACCATGTCATAAAAGCGATGATCTTTGTCAATGTTGCTGATTTGTTCTTTCGTGAAATTATTCGCTTGCATGGTGTGCCAAATACTATTGTTTCAGATCGTGATACTAAATTTCTTAGCCACTTTTGGAGATGTTTATGGGCTAAGTTGGGGACTAAACTGCTTTTTAGTACTACTTGTCACCCCAAACCGATGGACAAACTGAAGTAGTCAATAGAACTTTGTCTACTATGCTTAGGGCTGTTCTAAAGAATAATAAGAAAATGTGGGAGGAATGCTTGCCTCATATTGAATTTGCTTATAATCGTTCATTGCATTCTACTACTAAGATGTGCCCTTTTGAAGTTGTGTATGGTTTCCTACCTCGTGCACCTATTGATTTGTTGCCTCTTCCATCTTCGGAGAAGGTTAATTTTGATGCTAAAGAACGTGCTGAATTGATTTTAAAAATGCATGAGTTAACTAAGGAAAACATTGAGCGTATGAATGCTAAATATAAACTTGCTGGAGATAAGGGTAGAAAACATGTTGTGTTTGCACCTAGAGATCTTGTTTGGTTACATTTGCGTAAGGATAAATTTCCTGATTTGCGCAAATCAAAGCTAATGCCACGTGCTGCTAGACCCTTTAAGGTGTTGGAGATAGTAAATGATAATGCATATAAACTTGAGCTGCCTGCAGATTTTGGGGTTAGTCCCACTTTTAACATTGCAGATTTGAAGCCATATTTGGGTGAGGAAGATGAACTTCCGTCGAGGACGACTTCATTTCAAGAAGGGGAGGATGATAAGGACATCAATACCATTGTTACACCCACAGCCCCTGCTGCTATACATACTGGACCAATTACTAGAGCTCGCGCACGCCAGCTAAATTACCAGGTACTTCCGTTTCTTGGTAATGATTTTAATGTTCATGAGAATATGATGCTGCCTAAATTGGATACATTTGTTTTGCTTACAAATGAAGGGCCTAGCTTGGAGAAGGATGAACATTGGAACAAGAACAAGCATGGAGATGATGGCATGCAAGGGGACAAGAATGGAGTTACAAGTGATGATTTCAGGACTTTGAAGCCACCATAATGAGTGCATGAAGCCTTGGAAGAAATATACAAGATGCCACTTCATAAATTTCGTCCAGAGGCTATTCTAGGTGCTGCGTCACCTTATTATTGGGCCAGGCCCATGTAATTTCGAAATACATTAGTATAGGCTATTTTAGAGTCCGTATGTGGGGAAATAAGAGATAGGGTTAGTTTCGGACCCCTCCACCAAGGGCCACGAAATTCACCCCCTCTTCCTCCATATATACAGCCCTTAGGGCACCGTTTAGACTTTGGGTTTTGTTTAGATCAAAAGTTCGCCATAGCTGCAACTTCGCGTACTTCATTTGTGTTCAACGACCAGACAAAGGCGTCACAGAACCCCACCTTGATCAATAAAGCTTTCATCTTATATTCGCAATATCCAGATTGCAATCTCAGTTTCTTGCTTGTTCTTCGTTTGCTCGCAGGAAGCAGACTCGTGGTCGAGTTGATCGTGCTCGGTGTGGTCAATAACCTCTCGGAGTTGGTTTAGCGATTGCTAAAGGCGCGACGCCCTCGCTGCGCTTCGTAGTCGGATCGTCAAAGTCGACTTCCACCAAAGTGAAATCCACCATCTCATCGAAAGATGGGACACCTTTGCCTCTATCACTTTAGTTGCACCGAGTGTGGCTACGCCCGGTCCTTGCGAAGGTTAAAACAGCATCAACTTGACAAACTATCGTTGTGGTTTTGATGCGTAGGTGAGATTGGTTCTTGCTTAAGCCCGTAGCAGCCACGTAAAATTTGCAACAACAAAGTAGAGGACGTCTAACTTGTTTTTGCAGGGCATGTTGTGATGTGATATGGCCAAGACATGATGCTATATTTTATTGTATGAGATGATCATGTTTTGTAACCGAAGTTATCGGCAATCGGCGAGAGCCATATGGTTGTCGCTTTATTGTATGAAATGCAAACCCCCTGTAATTGCTTTACTTTATCACTAAGCGGTAGCGATAGTCGTAGAAGCAATAGATGGCGTAAACGACAACGATGCTACGATGGAGATCAAGGTGTCGTGCCGGTGACGATGGTGATCATGATGGTGCTTCGGAGATGGAGATCACAAAGCACAAGATGATGATGGCCATATCATATCACTTATATTGATTGCATGAGATGTTTATCTTTTATGCATCTTATCTTGCTTTGATTGACAGTAGCATTTTAAGATGATCTCTCACCAAAAATTATCAAGAAGTGTTCTCCCTGAGTATGCACCGTTGCCAAAGTTAAATCGTGCCCGGACACCACGTGATGATCGGTGTGATAAGCTCTCGTCCATCTACAGCGGGTGCAAGCCAGTTTTGCACACGCAGAATACTCGAGTTAAACTTGACGAGCCTAGCATATGCAGATATGGCCTCGAACACGGAGACCTAAAGGTCGGCGTGGATCATATAGTAGATATGATCAACATTAGATGTTCACCATTGAAAACTACTCCATCTCACGTGATGATCGGTTATGGTTTAGTTGATTTGGATCACGTGATCACTTAGATGACTAGAGAGATGTACATCTAAGTGGGAGTTCTTAAGTAATATGATTAATTGAACTTAAATTTATCATGAACTTAGTAACTGATAGTATCTTGCTTGTCTATGTTGATTTTAGATAGATGTCCCGTCTTTGTTGTTCCGTTGAATTTTAATCGTTCCTTGAGAAAGCTAAGTTGAAAGATGATGGTAGCAACTACGCGGATTGGGTCCGTAACTTGAGGATTATCCTCATTGCTGCCTGAAAAATTAAATCTGGAAGCACCGCTGCGTGCGAACTGCTGCTGATACTGCAACTGACGACGTTAAGAACGTCTGGCAGAGCAAACCTGATGACTACTCGATAGTTCAATGTGCCATGCTTTACGGCTTAGAACCGGGACTTCAACGACATTTTGAACATCATGGAGCATGTGAGATGTTCCAGGAGTTGAAGTTAATATTCCAGAAGAATGCCCGGATTGAGAGATATGAAGTCTCCAATAAGTTCTATAGCTGCAAGATGGAGGAGAATAGTTCTTTCAGTGAGCACATACTCAAGATGTCTGGGTATTGTAATCACTTGATTCAACTGGGAGTTACTCTTCCGGATGATAGCGTCATTGACAGAATTCTCCAATCACTTCCACCAAGCTACAAGAGCTTCGTGATGAACTATAATATGCAAGGGATGGAAAAGGCGATTCCGAGCTCTTCGCAATGCTAAAGGCTGCGGAGGTAGAAATCAAGAAGGAGCATCAAGTGTTGATGGTTAACAAGACCACTAGTTTCAAGAAAAAGGGCAAAGGGAAGAAGGGGAACTTCAAGAAGAACAGCAAACAAGTTGCTACTCAAGAGAAGAAACCCAAGTATGGACCTAAGCACGAAACTAAGTGCTTCTATCGCAAGCGATGGTCCTCGAAGCGGAACTGCCCCAAGTATTTGGCGGATAAGAAGGATGGCAAGGTGAACAAAGGTATATGTGATATACATGTTATTGATGTGTACCTTACTAGAGCTCGCAGTAGCACTGGTATTTGATCTTGGTTACATTGCTAATATTTGCAACTCAAGCAGGGACTACTGATTAGCGAACACGGCAAAGGACGAGGTGACGATGCGCGTGGGAAACGGTTCCAAAGTCGATGTGATCGCGGTCGGCACGCTACCTCTACATCTACCTTGGGATTAGTATTAGACCTAAATAATTGTTATTTGGTGCCGCGTTGAGCATGAACATTATATCTGGATGTTGTTTGATGCGAGGCGGTTATTCATTAAATCGAGAGAATAATGGTTGTTCTATTTATATGAGTAATACCTTTTATGGTCATGCACCCTTGAAGAGTGGTCTATTTTGATGAATCTCGATAGTAGTGATACACATATTCATAGTGTTGAAGCCAACAGATGCAGAGTTGATAATGATAGTGCAACTTATTTGTGGCATCTTGCCGTTTAGGTCATATCGGTGTAAAGCGCATGAAGAAACTCCATACTGATGGACTTTTGGAACCTCTTGATTATGAATCACTTGGTACTTGCGAACCGTGCCTTATGGGCAAGATGACTAAAACGCCGTTCTCCGGTACTATGGAGAGAGCAACAGATTTGTTGGAAATCATAGATCTGAGATGTATGTGGTCCGATGAATGTTGAGGCTCGTGGCGGATATCGTTATTTTCTCACCTTCACACATGATTTAAGCAGATATGGGTATATCTACTTAATGAAGCATAAGTCTGAAACATTTGAAAAGTTCAAAGAATTTCAGAGTGAAGTTGAAAATCATCATAACAAGAAAATAAAGTTTCTACGATCGATCGTGGAGGAGAATATTTGAGTTCTGAGTTTGGTCTACACTTAAAACAATGTGGAATAGTTTAGCAACTCACGCCACCCGGAACACCACACAGTAATGGTGTGTCGAGCGTCGTGTCGTACTTTACTTGATATGGTGCGATCTATGATGTCTCTTACAGATTTACCGCTATCGTTTTGGGGTTATGCTTTAGAGACGGCCACATTCACGTTAAATAGGGCACCGTCGAAATCCGTTGAGACGACACCTTATGAACTATGGTTTGGCAAGAAACCAAAATTGTCGTTTCTTAAAGTTTGGGGATGCGATGCTTATGTGAAAAAGCTTCAACCTGATAAGCTCGAACCCAAATCGGAGAATGTGTCTTCATAGGATACCCAAAGGAGACAGATTGGGTACACCTTCTATCACAGATCCGAAGGCAAGACATTCGTTGCTAAGAATGGATCCTTTCTAGAGAAGGAGTTTCTCTCGAAAGAAGTGAGTGGGAGGAAAGTAGAACTTGATGAGGTAATTGTACCTACTCCCTTGTTGGAAAATAATACATTACAGAACCGGTTTACGTGACGTCAAAACCGACTAGTGAGGAAGTTGATGATGATGATCATAGAACTTGAGATCAAGTTAATCTGAGAACCTCGTGGGTCGAGCAGAGTAAGATCCACACAGAGTGGTACGGTAATCCTATTCGGAAGTCATGCTACTAGATCATGATGAACCCACGAACTATGAAGAAGCGATGGTGAGCCCAGATTCCGCAAAATGGCTTGAAGCCATGAAATCTGAGATGGGATCCCTGTATGAGAACAAAGTATGGACTTTGGTTGACTTGCCCAATGGTCGACAAGCAATTGAAAATAAATGGATCTTCAAGAAGAAGACTGACGCTGACGGTAATCTTACTGTCTACAAAGCTCGACTTGTTGCAAAAGGTTTTCGACAAGTTCAAGGGGTTGACTACGATGAGACCTTCTCACCCGTAGCTATGCTTAAGTCTGTCCGAATCATGTTAGCAATTGCCGCATTTTATGATTATGAAATTTGGCAAATGGATGTAAAACTGCATTCTGAATGGATTTACGGAAGAAGAGTTGTATATGATGCAACGAGAAGGTTTTATTGATCCAAAGGGAGCTAACAAAGTGTGCAAGCTCCAATGATCCATTTATGGACTGGTGCAAGCTTCTCGGAGTTGGAATAAGCGTTTTGATAGTGTGATCAAAGCATTTGGGTTTATCTGAGACTTTTGCGAAGCTTTGTATTTACAAGAAAGTGAGTGGGAGCAAGTAGCATTTCCAATATTATATGTGGATGACATATTATTGATTGGAAATGATATAGAATTTCTGGACAGCATAAAGGGATACTTGAATAAAAGTTTTTCAATGAAAGACCTCGGTGAAGCTGCTTACATATTGGGCATTAAGATCTATAGAGATAGATCAAAACGCTTAATTGGACTTTCACAAAGCACATACCTTGACAAAGTTTTGAAGAAGTTCAAAATGGATCAAGCAAAGAAAGGGTTATTGCCTGTATTGCAAGGTGTGAAGTTGAGCAAGACTCAAAGCCCGACCACTGCAGAAGATAGAGAGAAAATGAAAAATGTTCCCTATGCTTCAGCCATAGGCTCTATCATGTATGCAATCTTGTGTACAGACTGGCGTGTGCCTTGCTATAAGTCTAGCAGGAGGTACCAAAGTAATCCAGGAGTGGATCAGTGGACAGCGGTCAAGAACATCCTAAAATACCTGAAAAGGACTAAGGATATGTTTCTCGTATATGGAGGTGACAAAGAGCTCATCGTAAATGGTTACGTTGATGCAAGCTTTGACACCGATCCGGACGATTCTAAATCGCAAACCGGATCGTGTTTACATTAAGCGGTGGAGCTGTCGGTTAGTGCAGTTCAAAGCAAAGCGTCGTGGCGGGATCTACGTGTGAAGCGGAATACATAGCTGCCGGAAGCAGCCAATGAAGGAGTGCGGATGAAGGAGTTCATATCCGATCTAGGTGTCATACCTAGTGCATCGGGTCCAATGAAAATCTTTTGTGACAATACTGGAGCGATTGCCTTAGCAAAGGAATCCAGATTTCACAAGAGAACCAAGCACATCAAGAGACGCTTCAATTCCATCCAGGATCTAGTCCAGGTGGGAGACATAGAGATTTGCAAGATACACACGGATCTGAATGTTGCAGACCTGTTGACTAAGCCTCTTCCACGAGCAAAACATGATCAACACCAAGACTCCATGGGTGTTAGAATCATTACTGTGTAATCTAGATTATTGACTCTAGTGCAAGTGGGAGACTGAAGGAAATATGGCCTAGAGGCAATAATAAAGTTATTATTTATTTCCTCATATCATGATAAATGTTTATTATTCATGCTAGAATTGTATTAACCGGAAACATAATACATGTGTGAATATATAGACAAACAGAGTGTCCCTAGTATGCCTCTACTTGACTAGCTTGTTAATCAGAGATGGTTATGTTTCCTAACCATGAACAAGGAGTTGTTATTTGATTAACAAGGTCACATCATTAGTTGAATGATCTGATTGCATAACCCATTCCATTAGCTTAGCACCCGATCGTTTAGTATGTTGCTATTGCTTCCTTCATGACTTATACATGTTCCTATGACTATGAGATTATGCAACTCCCGTTTACCGGAGGAACACTTTGTGTGCTACCAAGCGTCTGGCGTAATCGGGTGATTATAAAGGTGCTCTCTGGTGTCTCGAAGGTACTTGTTGAGTTGGCGATTTCGAGATTAGGATTTGTCACTCCGAATGTCGGAGAGGTATCTCTGGGCCCTCTCGGTAATACACATCACTTAAGCCTTGCAAGCATTTCAACTAATGAGTTAGTTGTGAGATGATGTATTACGGAACGAGTAAAGAGACTTGCCGGTAACGAGATTGAACTAGGTATTGGATACCGACGATTGAATCTCGGGCAAGTAACATACCGATGACAAAGGGAACAACGTATGTTGTTGTGCGGTTTGACCGATAAATATCTTTGTAGAATATGTAGGAACCAATATGGCCATCCAGGTCCTGCTATTGGTTATTGACCGGAGACGTGTCTCGGTCATGTCTACATTGTTCTCGAACCGTAGGGTCCGCACGCTTAAGGTTTCGATGACAGTTTCATTATGAGTTTATGTATTTTGATGTACGAAGGTTGTTGAGTCCGGATGTGATCACGGACATGACGAGGAGTCTCGAAATGGTCGAGACATAAAGATTGATATATTGGACGGATATATTTGGACACCGGAAAGGTTCCGGCTGAGATTGGAAATATACCGGAGTTCCGAGAGGTTACCGGAACCCCCCGGTAAGTATATGTGCCTTATTGGGCCTTATTGGAAGGGAGGGAGAAGGAGCAAGGGAGGGGGCGCCCCCCCCCAAGCCCAATCCGAATTGGGAGGGGGGCCGGCCCCCCTTTCCTTCTCTCCTCCCCCCTCTTCCTTCCTTCTCCTACTCCGAATAGGAAAGGGGGGGGGCCAAACCGACTTGGAGTAGGTTTGCCCCCCTAGGGCGCGCCACCCCCTTGGGCCGGCCTCCTCCTCCCTCCCTTCTTTATATACGGGGGTAGGGGGACACCCTAGACACACAAGTTGATCATTGAGATCGTTCCTTAGCCGTGTGCGGTGCCCCCCTCCACGATATTACACCTCGGTCATATTGTAGCGGTGCTTAGGCGAAGCCCTGCGACAGGAGAACATCAAGATCGTCACCACGCCGTCGTGCTGACGGAACTCCTTCCCGCGCCTCTACTGGATCGGAGATCGGGGTGCGTCATCGAGCTGTACGTGTGTCAAGAACTCGGAGGTGCCGGAGTAACGGTGCTTGGATCGGTTGGACGGAAGGACTTACGACTACTTCCTCTACGTTGCGTCAACCCTTCCGCTTCAGTCTATGAGGGTACGTAGACAATACTCTTCTCTCTCGTTGCTATGCATCACCATGATATTGCGTGTGCGTAGGAAATTTTTTGAAATTACTACGTTCCCCAACAGCTGAAATCTCTCACAAAACGCCTATAGAATCCAGCAAGGCCAAGAAAACTCCTCACTTGTGTGACTGTTTTGGGCTGTGGCCAACTCTCAATAGCTTCAATCTTGGCTTTGTCAACTTCAATTCCCTGTGGAGTACCAACATAGCCATGAAAAGATACTCGGTCGGTGCAAAAGGTGCACTTCCCAAGGTTACCAAAAAAACGTGCATCACGTAGAGCAATAAAAACAGCACGTAAATGTTCCAAATGTTCTTCCAAAGAACTACTATAAATCAATATGTCATCAAAGTAAACTACCACAAATCGTCCAATGAAAGCACGTAAAACTTCGTTCATTAATCTCATGAAAGTACTAGGTGCATTAGTTAACCCAAAAGGCATGACTAACCACTCATATAATCCAAACTTAGTTTTAAATGCTGTTTTCCATTCACATCCCAATTTCATACGAATTTGATGGTATCCACTACGCAAATCAACTTTGGAGAATATTGTAGAGCCACTCAATTCATCAAGCATATCATCTAGCCTAGGAATAGGATGACGATAACGAATAGTAATATTATTAATGCCTCTACAATCAACACACATACGTGATGTACCATACGTTTTCGGCACTAGAATATAGGAACAACACAAGGACAAAGGGATTCGCGTATATAACCTTTGTCGAGCAGCTCCTGTACTTGACGCATAATCTCCTTCATCTCCTCTGGATTGGTACGGTATGGTGCACGGTTGGGTAATGATGCACCGGGAATTAAGTCAATCCGATGCTCAATCCCTCGAATGGGAGGTAATCCCGGTGGCACGTCTTATGGAAAGATGTAACACCCCGGATGTAACTTTCCATAATTGTAACTCCAACTCTTGCCATTTTCGGCTATGTGCTATGGTATTCCCTCCTTGGTTGGGTTTTGTCTTTCGTTTTGCATTTTGTTCATGTCATGCATATCATATCATGTCATCATGTGCATCTCATTTGCATACGTGTTCGTCTCATGCATCCGAGCATTTTTCCCGTTGTCCGTTTTGCAATCCGACACTCCCACGTGCACCGGCGCACCCCTCTTGTCTCTTTTCGTGTGCGGGTGTTAAACATTATCGAAATGGACCAAGCCCTGCCAAGTGGCCTTGGTATACCACCGGTAGACCAGCTGTCAAGTTTCGTGCCATTTGGAGGTCGTTTGATACTCCAACGGTTAACCGCATAACCGCAAAGGCCTCTTTTGGGTTGCAGCCCAACACCCCTCCAAAACAGCCCAATAAACCATCTAAGTCACTTCCACGCTCTCCCTCGTCAGATCACGATCGTGTGGGCGAAAACTACACCCCATTTGGAGTCTCCTAGCTCCCTCTACCTATAAATATGTGCCCATCCCCGAGATTTTCGGGCAAAAACCCTAGCTACCACTCCCCTCGTGCCGCTGGACACGTCCGGATCGGGCAGACGCCGTCCGCCGCCCTACCGCTTAATCGTAAACGCCACATGGCCAGCGCCGCCGCCCGATGCCGCCCGCCCGCCTGTATTGTTGGCCCCAAGCCATGACCCGCCGCCTGATCCTCCGCTCGCGCCGCCCGGCTGCCGTCGTGCCCGCCGCACCGCGCCTCGCCAGACCGCCGCGCGCCCGCCGCCGTCGTCCCAGCGCGCCGCGGCCCCGGCCCGCCGCCGTGCCCGGCCGTCGCCTCCTCGCTGCCGGCGGATATGCGCGCACCGGCGGCCCGACCCGCCTCCGGCCTCCTCCTGCACCAGCTCCGGCGAGTCACCGCCGGCCCGCCTCGATCCACATGCAACCAGATCCAGATCCAGTTTCTAGGGTTGACCCCGAAAATCCTCGTCATTTTCTGTCACATTATTTTGCCATATTCATCGCATCATAACTCCGTCATCGTAGCTCCGTTTCATGCGCATAATATATCAAAATGTTCATCGGGATGTGCTATTCATTTTGTTCCATTCGACCATGTTCATTTGAGGTCATCTTGATGCCCGAAATGCTGTTGGAAGAGGGCTATGTGATGTTAGCTTCAGATTCTTATCAGAACATGCACTTTTGTCATTTTTGCCATGATTGATGTGTGCATCTTATGAACTTGAGCCCTACATGTGTTTTGAACTATGCCATGCCATCTTTACAGGGCTGTATGCCATGTATTTTTGTGATCAATGTGGTGACTAGCACAAGCATGCAAACTAGGCCTCGCGATGTTGCTGATTTTAGTCCCTGTTCTACTTTTTTTTTATGCCATGTAAACATGATGCTACAGAGAGATCCATGCATATTTTGTAATACTTCAGTAAGGAGGTTTTGAACATATGATTATGCTATATCCATTCATGCCCCTGTTTGCAATTATGGAGTAGTCTAGCGTGTCATTTTCTTGCTCTACTTTTGCTATAAAATGTTTCCTGGCAGATTGTTTACATGATATTCAATTTTGCCAAGGTTGTTGTAGTTGATCCTTGCATGATATGAACTTGTTCTTGCCATGTTTAGTTTCATAAACATGTATTCTTGCTGGTTCTATGCTTATCTTGTCATTCAATGACTTGTGGTGAGTGGATCGAGCTCGCAAAAATGCCTTCATAATGCTGTCAATGCCATGCCCAGTTTGCTGAATCTGTTAACGAAACTTGCTATGTTTACATAGGTGCAATCATATCTTCTGATCCTTTTTGGCTCATGGTCAGTAAGGGACTTTTGTTCTATGATTTTAGTAGAATCATGCCATGTCTTTTTTTGATAATATAAGTTCCTGTAGCATGTCGATTGCTTTCTCTGAACATTGCTACCTGATGCTGTTTATGCCATGTCCCTGCTGTTATCTTTTGCCCTTTTGCCATGCTTGTTTGATCCTGCTATGGTGTGATTTAGCCGTAGCACAGTGTTCCTCTTTTGTCAAGCATCTCCTGTAGATCACTGCCATATGCTTTGTTATTATGTTGGGGTGCTGTAGCATGGTTTCTTGTTGCATGCTAAGTAGCATCGTGCTGTTAATCGCAGATTTGTGTCATTCTTGTTTTGATTGCCATTTGCAAACCGTGCATCCGATTCCGGTGATCTTTATATCGATTTCAACCGAAATCATCTCATCTTTCTAGCGGCATACTTGGGTTGCCAAGTTGATGTCTTGTTCATCATTTCCCGTCTGGGGCCCGCATATGCATTGCATATCACATCTCGCATATCATGTCATGTATTGCATCATGTTGCTTGTGAATTGCTCCATGTTTGATTGTGGTTCCATTGCTTGTGTTCTTGCTTTGGGTAGAGCCGGGAGACGAGTATGTGCACGAGGAACCTGTTGAGAATGCCTACGAGGATCAAGCCTTCGACAACTCTGAGAACTTTGCAGGCAAGATGACCATACCTTCGATATCACTTCTATCTTTGCTTTGCTAGTTGCTCGCTCTATCGCTATGTTAGCTCTACCTACCACTTGTTTATCATGCCTCCCATATTGCCATGTCAAACCTCGAACCACCCTTTCCTAGCAAACCGTTGTTTTGCTATGTCACCGCTTTTGCTCAGCCCCTCTTATAGCGTTGCTAGTTGCAGGTGAAGATGAAGATTGTTCCTTGTTGGAACATGGATATTTTGGGATATCACAATATCTCTTATTTAATTAATGCATCTATATACTTGTAAAGGGTGGAAGGCTCAGCCATATGATTGGTGTTTTGTTCCACTCTGGCCGCCCTAGTTTCCGTCATACCGGTGTTATGTTCCTTGATTTTGCGTTCCTTATGCGGTTGGGTGATTTATGGGACCCCCTTGACAGTTCGCTTTGAATAAAACTCCTCCAGCAAGGCCCAACCTTGGTTTTACCATTTGCCACCTACACCTTTTTCCCTTGGGTTTTCGCGAGCCCGAGGGTCATCTTTATTTTAGCCCCCCCCCCCAGCTAGTGCTCCTCCGAGTGTTGGTCTGAACCAAGCAGCCTGCGGGGCCACCACGGGGAAACTCGAGGCCTGGTTTTACTCGTAGCTTGACTTATCCGGTGTGCCCTGAGAACGAGATACGTGCGACTCCTATCGGGATTTGTCGGCACATTGGGCGGCTTTGCTGGTCTAGTTTTACCATTGTCGAAATTTCTTGCGAACCGGGATTCCGAGACTGATCGAGTCTATCCGGGAGAAGGTATATCCTTCGTTGAACGTGAGAGCTTATGATGGGCTAAGTTGGGACACCCCTGCAGGGTATTATCTTTCGAAAGCCGTGCTCGCAGTTATGAGGCAAATGGGAATTTGTTAATGTCCGGTTGTAGATAACTTGACACTTGACTTCATTAAAATGCATCAACCGCATGTGTAGCCGTGATGGTCTCTTCTCGGCGGAGTCCGGGAAGTGAACACGGTTTGAGTTATGTATGAACGTAAGTAGTTTCAGGATCACTTCTTGATCGCTTCTAGCCTCTCGACCATTGCGTTGCTTCTCTTCTCGCTCTCACTTGCGTATGTTAGCCACCATATATGCTTAGTGCTTGCTGCAGCTCCACCATATTACCCCTTTCCTACCTACAAGCTTAAATAGTCTTGATCTCGCGGGTGCGAGATTGCTGAGTCCCGTGGCTCACCGATTCTACCAAAACAGATGCAGGTACCGAGGATACTAGCGCAAGTGGCTCAATCGAGCTCAAGTGGGAGTTTGACGAGGACCTTGGTCGTTACTATGTTTCGTTTCCAGATGATCAGTAGTGGGCCCAGTCGGGGCGATCGGGATCTAGCATTTGGGGTTGTCTTCTTTTCATTTGGATTTGACCGTAGCCGGTCTATGAGTGTATTTTGAATGATGTATGATCTTAATTATGTATTTTGTGAACTGGCGATTGTAAGCCAACTCTCTTTATCACATTCTTGTTCATTACATGGGATTGTGTGAAGATGACCCTTCTTGCGACAAAACCACCATGCGGTTATGCCTCTAAGTCGTGCTTCGACACGTGGGAGATATAGCCGCATCGTGGGTGTTACAAAAGACGTCAGCGAACTCCTGCAAAATGTTAGTGACAGCAGGAGGCAAAGAGGAAAGCACGTCCTCGAATGAAAATAATTCCTCTTTGCACACAAAAGCATAGCAAACAAATTTACTGAAATCTAGCTCATCAGTATCAGATTTAGCAAATAAACATGCACTTTTCAATTTAATTTTAGAAGCAACACTAGATGGTTTACTATTAGGCAAAATTTGTTGCTCAAATTCTTTTGCCACAATCTGATTTTCACTCTTATTTTTCTCTTGTTTTGCTTTATTAGCTCTATTAATATCATCTTTCAAAGTGGAATCGGGAGTCATAGGAAGCAAAGTAATATTTTTGTCCTTATGAACAAGAGTATACTGATTGTTTCTTCCATGGTGTACATAATTTTTATCAAATTGCCATGGTCGACCAAGTAATAAGGAACATGCTTGCATAGGTACCACATCACAATCTACATAATCAGCATATGTAGAGATACTAAAATGCACACGAACAGTACTTGTTACCTTAACCTTGCCGCTGTTGTTGAACCATTGGATGCTGTAAGGATGTGGATGTGGTCTTGTGGTGAGAGATAGCTTCTCCACCATCTCCATACTAGCCAAGTTGTTGCAGCTCCGTCCATCTATGATGACGCGCACAGAATGTTCCTTCACAACTCCCTTTGTATGGAACAAATTGTGCCTCTGATTTTGCTCAGCTTGTGTGACCTGCACACTGAAAACACGTTGAGCAACTAAACATTCATACCTGTCAGCGTCTTCAGGAGCTATTGGGGATATGACTATTTGTGTAAGCCACCCAGGAGGGGCCGGGTTACGCAAAGAGGACTCATCAGAGGAAGCCCAAGGTCAAGCATGAAGATGGCGGTTCAATAAAAGGCTTAAGGCCCACAGGCGACTTAAGGCCTGTTGTAATAAACCGCCATGATGGCATGACTTGTAACATAAGGTAGATTTAACTAGTCACCGAGCCGGACATTGTTGATAAGCTGGCCGGGACTCTGTATGCCACAGGGCGTCAACCCGTGTATATAAGGGGACGACCTGCTGGCGGCTTAGGGCAAGAAACAACTCATCAAGAGCCGGGCATAGCGTATCTCGCTCCCTGGTTATCGAAACATCAATATCAACCCAACTAGACGTAGGCCTTACCTTCACCGCAAGGGGCCGAACTAGTATAAACTCTCTCGTGTCCCTTGTCCCGATTTAACCCCTCCAAGCTTCCTAGTTGCGATGGCTCCACAACTAAGTCCTTTCATGAGGACATCTGACGTGACTATTCCACGATAGTTGGCGCCCACCATGGGGCGGCGCTTGACGGTGGTTGAGTTCTTGAAGGGCAACTTGAAGGGCTCAAGAAGTGCGTAGTGGGCGGATGACCAAGAGTCGTCGCGGCAAGATCTACATCGGCGACGAAGGCTGGGGTCCCGGCTGGCTCAATTGAGTACGGATACGGGTCCCCTTGGCGGAATCCACGTCTTCATCGGCGGATCGGTGGCCGGGCCTCGGCCGGACAACTGCACCGACCTCGTCGAGACGGCTCAGCGTGCGAGGAAGACCTGGACTCAGCCGGTCATGAGGTGTGCCTTCGTGGGCTGCGTCCACAGAGAGGAATTTTCTGGATTTGAAGATGGGGGTGAGACGGCCGTCCTTTCAGACGGAGACTCGTCCGCCGGCTCAACAGATTCGTTGTATCAGGTACAAGATGGCGCACTTGGGGGCTGTTCCGGTGGCATCAGTATTCCAGACCCCGATGAGCCGCCAAGATGGGCCGGAATCTTCATGGCTGGAACTCAGCCCGGTTCAAACTCTACAGCAGCCGCAGCGATCACGTCCGGATCAGGAGCAGCCAGGGCAGGCGGCCCCGTGCGCCCGCCGGCTCAGGTGCTGATGGATCTCATGGACAAACTTACGGCCCTGTTAACCGCTACGGTTATTCCTGCCGACAAGGATGAGCATGACGCAGCAGTAGCTCAGGTGCGTGAGGAGATAGCTCAGGCCAAGGAGGCCTTGGTAGCTGAGGACATCTGACGTGACTATTCCACGACAGTTGGCGCCCACCGTGGGGCCTGGCGAGCAGGCGGCTCTCGATGCCCGGCACGGCGCTTGCGATCGGCTTACCAGCTCACGATGAGCTTAAACGCATCCAATGAGGTAATGAGGAGATGACATCAGAAAACGCAGTCCCGTTTACCTCCGAATTACAACCCCCGGGTTCTCTTTGCTACGCCCGGAGCCGGCCCTAGTAACCCGCTGGAGGCTGATCGGCTTATGACAGCCGGAACAGGAGGACCGGCTCAGCCTCGGGATATGGTGCCGCCTCACGTGAGCATGCCACCGCCGCGTTATGTGCCGATTCCACCGGGCCACTTTTCCAACCCCATGGAGAATTTAATCGCAGCTTCAGCGCGCTTAGCGGCTCTTCCTATGGGAGGTGATGACCCGACGGCAGTGGAAACCCAGAGGTTCAGAGAGCTCCTCCAGACAGCCCTCGCTCAGCAGGAGACCTATTCTTACAGCCAGGACAGGATTCATTCAACTCCCCCTCCCTGGGTATCACCGCCTCGCCAGAACCGGAGCCCGAGTTACAACAGACGCACGGAGTCGGAAGCTTTATCAAGCAATGCCCAATGACATAACCAACCCGGGGGCTATAATCCGGCGCAGGACCAAGTACGTCAGGAGAACGATCACCCGGAGTATCCAATGACGTCTGTTGAGGCAGGAGTAGCCACTAGAACCGGCGGTGTCCCTTGCCTGGTGCCGGCTCTACGTGATGTACGTCTGCCCAAAGACTTCAAGGGACCTCGAAAGGTACCAAATTACACGGCCGACTTACAGCCTGGGCGTGGATCGAGAGTTATGAGATGGCCATGGAGCTGCTAGAGGTCAGTGACGCGGCAATGGCTAAGTATTTCACCATGATGTTAGATGGAACAGCCCGGTCTTGGCTGAAGGGCTTACCACCCAATTCCATTGGCTCATGGGGCGACTTAAAGGCCCGGTTCATCCAGAACTTCAAGGACACCTGTAAGCAATCTATGTCGATTGTGGACTTGACGGATTGCAAGTAAGAGGAAGGTGAATCCACCACCCATTGGGTACGCCGGGTCAAGGAGATAATTCATTCCTCCGATAAGATGGATGCCGGCTCTGCGGTTCTTATGCTGGAGAAAAATTGCTGCTTTGAGCCGCTGAGGTAGAAACTGGGGCGCCTTAAACGTGACCTCACAGATATGGGCACACTGATGGCGGCTTTAGTCAAATACGCTGATTCTGATAGTACCAAGGATCCCGCGTCTGACGATGAGAAGACAGGGAAGGGAAAAAGGAACGGCAATGGAAAGGGTCAGCAGCATAACCCGGGGAATCAAGGCAGCAATAAACATAAGGCAGACGGTAACCTAGAGTTTGTGGCCAATGCCAACGTACGGGGTAACAATCCGAGACGCAAGGGTAAACCGCCTCGATCCTGCGGGTCAGGCCCATCTCTAGAACAACTACTCAATGAGCCCTGCCCGAGACACGGCACTAGGGAGCGGCCTGCCACACATCTATGGAAGGATTGCACCATCATGAAGGCGTTTAAAAATTCTAACACCTTCGACGGCGGTCAAGGGTCTGGTGGCGGCTCAGGGGCCGGCGGCTTTCATGGCCCGGGCGGCGGTTCAAGTTCCGGTTTTCAGGGGCATCCAGGTGGTAACATCAGTTAGATCTGGTCAAGGTGGACAAAGCAGCGATGGCGGCAAAGCTATCAAAGCCATCCGAAGCAGTTGAGTGGTGGGCAATATCACGTGTTTACCACTAGTTTGTGTAAATGTGACCAGAAAGTTCATAAAGAGGGCTGTGAATTCTGTTAAGCCGGCAATTCCTCGTTATCTAAGGTGGTCAGAGCAGCCCATCATATGGAGCAGGGAGGATCATCCTCCACGGGTCGATAACCCAGGACAGTTGGCTTTGGTAGTGGCGCCTCAGGTTGGTGGGTATAAGTTTACCAAGGTGCTCATGGATGGGGGTAGTAGCATCAACATCCTCTACTACGAGACCTTTCAGCGCATGGGGTTGACAGATAAAAATCTAAGAACATCCAACACTGTTTTCCATGGAGTTGTCCCTGGTAAGTCGGCTTATCTAGTCAGCAGGATTGAGCAGGAGGTGGCCTTTGGAGACGAACATGACTCCAGAGCTGAGAAATTAACGTTTGAGGTGGTCAAGGTCAGGAGTCCATACCACGCTCTGTTTGGACGGCCGGCTTATGCCAAGTTTATGGCCCGGCCATGTTATGTTTATTTACAGCTCAAGATGTCGGGTTACAAGGGCACCATCACTGTACATGGCAGTCGTAAGGTAGCATTGGAATGTGAAGAAGGAGACACGGCTTATGCTGAGTCGGCCTGCGCAGCAGAGGAGCTCAAATTTTATCAAGATAATGTTGACCCGGCGGATATGACATCCCTGAAGAAGCCAACTACAGAGCATGACCTGGCGTTGAAATATAAATCGGCAGCTGAGACAAAGCTTGTCGACTTTACCCCCGGTGACTCTTCTAAACAGTTCAGCATCAGCAGCAACTTGGATCCCAAATAGGAAAGCGCGCTCATCGAGTTCATCCGTGAGAACCGGGACATCTTTGCATGGAAACCTTCTGACATGCCGGGTGTACCGAGGGAACTCACTGAGCACACTCTCAATATTGATCCAAAGTATAAGCCGGTCAGGCCATTTCTTCGCCGTTTTAATGAAGAACGACGGAAAGCTATTGGGGAAGAAGTCGCCCAGCTCCTAGCGGCCGGGTTTATCATTGAAGTTTTTCACCCGGAGTGGTTCTCTAACCCAGTGCTTGTCCTCAAGAAGAACGGCACCTGGCGGATGTGTGTGGACTACACAGACTTAAACAAGGCTTGTCGGGCTGACCCTTTTGCTCTCCCTCGTATTGATCAAATCATTGATGCTACGGCGGGTTGTGAGCGTTTGAGTTTTTTGGATGCTTACTCTGGTTATCATCAGATTAAGATGGCAGTTAAGGACCAGGAGAAGACGGCTTTCATCACTCCGTTTGGAGCTTTCTGCTATGTATCTATGCCATTTCGGCTCCAGAGTGCCCAGGCGACTTATAAGCGATGCGTGCAGAATTGTTTGCACGACCAAATTGGGCGTAATGTCCATGCCTATGTGGATGACATTGTGGTGAAGTCCAGAGAAAAGGAGACTTTGATATCTGACTTAAAGGAGACCTTTGATAATCTCCGGGTTTACAAGATGATGCTTAACCCGGCCAAATGTGTGTTTGGCGTTCCGGCGGGCAAGCTCTTGGGTTTTCTGGTGTCCAACAGAGGCATCGAAGCTAACCCAGAGAAGATTAAGGCGATTACCTCCCTGGCTAAACCGGCGTGCTTCAATGATGTTCAACGACTGGTGGGTCGCGTTGCCGCCTTAAGTCGATTCATAAGACGGCTCGGTGAGAAAGCCCTCCCATTGTATCATATGCTGAAGAAAACTGACACTTTTGTTTGGAGTGAGGCCGCTGATGCTGCTTTTGAAGACTTAAAGAGACAATTGTCTGGGCCGCCGGTTCTTGCGGCACCAATTGACAAAGAGCCTTTGTTGTTATATGTGGCTGCCAATTCACGAGCCGTCAGCGTTGCCATTGTGGTGGAACGTAAGGAAGTCGGTAAGGAGCATCCGGTTCAACGGCTGGTTTACTACATCAGTGAGGTGCTCATTGAATCCAAGCAAAGGTACCCACATTGGCAAAAGCTTGTTTATGGGGTGTTCATGGAAAACCGGAAGTTGAAGCAGTATTTTCAAAGCCATCCTATAACTGTGGTAAGTTCTGCCCCTTTGGGAGACATCATTGAGCAGGAGGCCACAGGGCGAGTCGCCAAGTGGGCTATTGAGCTTGGGCCTCATGGCTTGAAATACATGCCCCGGACAGCTATTAAGTCTCAGGCCTTGGTGGACTTCATCAATGATTGGACAGAGTTGCAGGCCCCTCAGGAGAAGCCGGATAACACATACTGGACTATTCACTTTGATGGATCCAAGCAGCTAGAAGACTCGGGGGCTGGAGTGGTATTAACTTCCCCTCGAGGTGACAAATTTTGTTATGTACTCCGGCTTATGTTTCCATGTACTAACAATGCAGCTGAATATGAGGCATTACTCCATGGTCTCCGGATGGCTAAGGAAATGAACTTAAGCAGTGTACGATGCTTGGGCGACTCGGTTTGGTGGCTCAACAAGTGTCGTGCAAGTGGGATTCCAAAGACCCCTCATGGCGGCTTATCATCGTGAGGTAGATCTTGTGGCTGGTCACTTCACGGGTTATCAAGTGGAGCACATTGATCGAAGGAAGAATGAGGCGGCCGATGCTTTAAGCGGTTGGGATCCCAACGTAAGCGGTGCCGCCCAACACCTTTCTTGATGTGTTACATAACCCATACATCAAGGTACCTACCGAAGAAGACTTAGCGATGCTGGACCGGAGGCACGGTGGTGGCGGCTCTTCATGTTATCCCGGATTGGACGGTGCCTTATCTGGCTTATATGACCCGGGGTGAATTACCGGAGGATGAGACATTGGCAAGACAAATTGTTAGGTGCTCCAAATCCATGACGATTGTTAACGGCGAGTTACATCACCTCAGCGTCACCGGGGCGTTTCAACGCTGCGTGTCACCTACAGAAGGCCAAGAAATACTCCGTGAGATCCATGAAGGAGATTGTGGCCATCATGCCGGGTCAAAATCCCTCGTGGCCAAGGCTTTTCGTCATGGTTTCTATTGGTTGACGGCTCACTCTGATGCGGAAGATCTTGTCAGTAAATGTGATGGGTGTCAAAAGTTCTCACGACGAGCTCATGTGCCGGCTCAAGAATTGAGGATGATCCCAATTACTTGGCCGTTTGCAGTCTGGGGGCTTGACATGGTTGGACCTTTCAAAAGGTCTAAGGATAAAAAGACACATCTACTAGTGGCAGTGGATAAGTTTACCAAGTGGATTGAGGCAGAGCCAGTCGGTAAATGTGATGCAGCCACGGCGGTTCAGTTCATGAAAATGGTGATCTTTCGTTTTGGTTTTCCACATAGCATCATAACTGATAATGGCACTAATCTCTGTAAGGGTGCCATGGAAGAGTTCTATCAAAGAGAACATATCCTGCTTGATGTTTTGGCTGTTGCTCATCCTCAATCCAATGGTCAAGCAGAGAGAGCTAATTAAGAGATCCTGAAAGGTATCAAGCCCCGGCTCTTGGTCCCTTTACAGCGGACTCCGGGTTGTTGGGTGGAGGAGTTACCCTCCGTGTTATGGAGCATCAAAACCACGCCAAAGAGATCTACAGGATACACACCTTTCTTCATGGTTTATGGAGCAGAGGCGGTCCTGCCAAGTAACATCCGGCACGACTCACCCCGAGTGGCGGCTTACGTTGAGGCGGATAACGAAAAGGCTCGTCAAGATGCACTTGACTTGTTGGATGAGGAGCGAGACTTGGCAATAGCCCGCTCGGCGATTTACCAACAAGACCTGCGCCGCTATCACAGCCGCCGGGTCAGGAGCAGAACCTTTCAGGAAGGCGACTTGGTGCTCCGGCTCAGCCAGGATCAGTCTGATATGCACAAATTATCCCCACCTTGGGAAGGGCCCTTTGTGGTCAGCAAGAATCTGCACAGCGGGTCATATTATCTCATCGATATTCGAGAGCACAAGGACTCATTTAAATCGGAAGAAGAGACCCGCCGGCCGTGGAACATAGCTCATCTCTGGCCTTACTATACTTAAGTTACTTTTTTAAGATACTTTTTATAATGTACATATTATATAAAGCAATAAAGCAGGACCTCTGTCCTTTTTTTTCCATAAAGAAATATTTCATGTTTTCTTTATCAGGTGATGTACACTGCCAACAAGGGACGGATCATATCTGAATCCGGCTTTCCCTTTGGTCCGGCTTATGATCATATCTGAATCTAGCCATGGTAACTTGGGGGCTTCCTGTTCAAACATAGGTCGTATTCGAACCAAAGAGAACATAGTTGTCGATACCCACTTGATCGGCATATTGCCAAACCCACTTGGGGACTTCCTGATCAAATTTGAATCATAGCTTAACCCCTTTGGGTCTGACGTGGATCATATTCGAATCAGCGTCATTAAACAACTCTTATGTTCACTTGGGGGCTTCCTGTTTAAACATAGGTCGTATTCGAACCAAAGAGAACATAGCTGTTGATACCCACTTGATCGGCATCGCCAAAGCCACTGGGGGCTATATGATTGTATCTGAATCTTAGCTTAACCCCTTTGGAACGGTTCTCTGATCGTATTCGAATCAGGAGCCTGTGAACATTGCAAGTATAATTATTTTAACTATCATTGAAACCTTCTTGAGGAGATGGTTCTTGATCCTTCCGGTTTTATATTGGTTACCTCAGGTTCTAAAAAGTACCAGGTAAATATCCATATAAGACGGAGAGGCTATCAAAAGGGGTCGCAGGTATGCTGTTATGGTTATGTTTTAACTAGTCATGAACCAGCTTATACATGTGATTTTTTGATAATGTCCGGGTTATCAATATTCTATAACTCACTGACGCAGTGAGCCGTCCAAGAAACATTGCCTATTTTATATGCAGGATAAAATGGAGCAAGGTAAAATATCAAGGGGACACATGATTACCATAAGCATTAATGAGTTTTTTCTATCCTATTACAAGACTCCCCGAGTCTGAATAAGTGAAGCATTGTTCTTCGCAAAGTTATAACCCGGCTGGCGGTTCATTCCTCCGGCTGGCTTGATGACTCTGGGTTATCCTTCCCCGCCTCTCCTTCGGTTGTTTTGTCCTGGAAGGTGGACGAGGCCCAGTCAATGCCGCTCACAGCTTCAAATTCAGCTTCATCATCTATTAAAGCGGCGGGTCCACCGAGGGCAAAGGTATGCTTACGTTGGAGGATCGGTGACTTGGTCATATGGGACATTTGGCATTCTCCGGTTCTCGCTATCATAACCGGCGAATACTTGGTGAGATCAGTATCCTCTCCAATGAGAGTCGCCAGGGGGCGTACGGCATTAACACAGGCAGTGAAGTCCTATTCGCCAAAAGCAGTGCCGTCCTCCTTAAGACTTGGGTATCCAAGAGAAAGGTCAGCAAGGTCAAGTTCTGGCACCCATGCTTTTGCCCGACTCAACGCAGCCACGGCTCCGGCTCTTGCAGATGCCCACCTTAGGTCTTGAATGCGTTGAGGTAGAACCAATAGATGTCTCAACACGTCATGCAAGAGCCGGGGAGAGGTATTTGATAAGGCCACAGCGGTCAACGCACGCTGTGACCCGGAGTACAGCTGCTCTACCAAGGTATACACTGCCTTAAGCTTGACCAGCATATTTTCCTTGATTGGTACTCCACAGGCTGCATATTCACAGGTATATGATGGCTGGAGGCAACTATTATGATAACTCTTGAAGGATTACAATATTTACGGGCGGCTTACCAAAGATAGCTGAGACCATTTGGGATATGTGCCGCTTTAAGTCGGACAACTCATTTGTTGCCTCGGCAAGAGATGCCTCCGCTGTTTCAGCCCGAGTCACCAGTGAAGCCCTCTCATCAACCCAAGCCTTCTTTTCCGATTCAAAATTTTTCTTCAGCTTCTCTTGTTCAGAGACACTGAATTCAAACTTGGAATTAGCTTTCTGAGCTTCGAGCTCTTGGGTTTTCAAATGGCTCTTTAGATCAGCAATCTCCGCCTCAAATTGACTTATGGTGGCCTACATTGACATCAGGTTATGGTAAGAATCTTGGTAAGATAACATTTAAGTCCCAAGCATTTTACAATTAAAGATACGTGGCACTTGGGGGCTAATGTACGTTTAAAGAATTTTTCATCTATTTTACCAAGTCACACATATTAAGTCCCAAGCACTTTACAAGTAAAGGTACTTGACACTTGGGGGCTAATGTGTAACCCAAATTCAAAGTTTCATGCTACCTCCATGTTAAACATATTCAATTTAAACCAGACAAAACCAATGGCAAGCAGATTATTAAGTCTACAACATATTCATTCATAAGCAATAGACTTGGGGGCTGGCACAGTAAGTAAGATTCAGAGTAAAAGCTTAAATTTTACCTTAGATTTATGCTGTATTTGTTTCCCCATGTCAATTTCCAGGTCACGACTACTGTGTACTTGATTCAGCTAGCCCGAGACTATATCACCAATACTTAGGTGAGAGTAGTCAGTGATGTCTTGTTTGGACTTCCGGCGCTGGGCAAACTCCTCCTTGGCGGTGCATTGGGCAAGGGCAGTAGGCCGGCCCGGTTCAATGTATTGGCTCTTCACAATTTCAACCTCCGGGTCAACCGTCTTGGCCGGGCTAGGAATTTCCGGGTCATCCGAGTTGTGAATCACGTCTTCTGCAGGCGTGTCAGAAGTTGGCTCCGGAATGTCAGAAGCCGGTTCAGGCGGTGGCTGATGGGTGGGGCTATCTGGAACGGATGAGTCAAGCACCGGTTCAGTAACCACCGAGTCTTGGGACGGCTTATTCTTCTTTGCCCTCTTGCTGGGCTTTACTTGCAAGCTGTCAATCAAAGTGGAAGGATAAGTATCAAAGTATAAGTATGGATAAATTCAAAGTAAGAAAGGTTATATTACCCGGGAGCCGTTTTGAAAGCCGGCATGTTCGATTGCATCGACTCATCAGAAGAATGGGAGGTATCCTGATAGTTGGAGTTAGATGAATTGAGAGGTTGGCGAATCAAACCCATCAAGGGTAAAACAAAATGTAAGTCAGAGATAACCTCGGTCCGACGCTTCCTGGTTACGTCGGGTAAGCCGGAGGAAAGCTCTGCGTCCTGGTCGGCCCGAGTCTGCCACCAATTTTCAAGCTGATGTTGCTTCAAAATAAATTGAGGATCCTGGTAAGCGAGAGGGTGTGAAAACCTTACTTTCCGGATCACCCTTCGAATTCTTTGTGTTGGCAAAGGCTCTGAGTCGGAGGAAATTATAGTTACCTCTTTGCCAACTGCTTGACTGTTCCCAGTATCGTCCTGAAAGGATCAAATGTCGATGAGTAGCGGCAAAGGAGTTAAAGAAAATCAAAAGATTACCTCTTCATCATCGAAGAAGAGTCGCCCAATTTAAGCATATAAAGTATTTGGATTTCTTCTTTTTAGAGGTACCCATCTGGCGGCTTTCCTTTCGGTCTTTTGGCGCTTGGGCCGCTTTTGCAGCCTCATGGTCATACTTGACCTTCCGAAGTTGTTATCGGCTGTGGGAAAAGACAAAGAATCATAAGTACCGAAGGTAACATATTAAAGAGTATTTATGAAGACTAGTAACTTCTGCAGGGGCGGATTCTTCTTGCGAAGGAAGAAAAGCGAAAGTATTATCGTTCTGATGCCCTCCTTCAATAGCGATTGGTGTAGCATCTACCACATCATCTGGTAAGTCCTCAGGACTATGACGCATTGAGTCGTCCTTTTCGCCTGTGTAAGTACACATTAAGCCGGAGCGGCGGCTTAATGGTAGTATCCGCCAGGTGACCCGGACCCGGACCAAAGCAATGCCAGTTAACCCGTTGCCTAAAAGGGCTTTGATCTTTCTGATGGTGGGGTTAAGAGGCAGGCGTTCAATAGCAGTTAACTTGTCCGCCAGATGATGATTGGACTCAAGACGCAGGGCGCGAAAGCCGGGCAGAGGCTTCTCATTAGCTGGAGAGGTGTCTTGACAGTAGAACCACGTCTGGTTCCAGTATTTTCGGTGACTCGGCAGCTCAGCGTAAGGAAAAAGGTAGTCTCTCCGCCGCTGGATTGAGATGCCGCCAAGCTCAAGACTAGGCCCGTTGGCGCGTTCATTCTGCCGGTTCAAGTAAAAAAGCACTCTGAATAGTAGCAGACTTGGTTCCTCTCCTAAGTATACCTCGCAGAAGACTTGGAAATTGCACAGATTGGACACAGAATTGGGTCCAATGTCTTGAGGCCTCAGGTCAAAGAAATCCAGAACTTCCCTGAAGAATTTTGAGCCGGGAGGGCAAATCCAGTTCATATGGTCTATGAAAACTACTACCTCCCCATCTTTGGGTTGAGGTATCTCCTCGAGACGGGTGAGGGCACGATAGGACATGACCTCCTTTTTTTGGCAGATGGCGGATGCTACAAACTTCGGCAAGTTTGTTTTTGAATTCTGTGGATGGAACCCGGTTGCAAGTCACAGGGCCTTAGCATTTAGGAGCCATAACGGCGGTGGCCTCACGACAAAGTAAAAAGTTTGGTTCAAATTTAACCGGGAGAAATATTCAAATTTATTTAAAATAGCGGCTTAAGCAAGGGGCCTAATGATATAAGGGTGATTGTGCAGTGAAGTTTAAGCCGCTATCAGGATCAACAGTCATTCAAGGATTTTTAAACCGGACACCTAGATAGTGGTGATAAAAGTAAGTTTTCCAGAAGAAGCTTTCCGGGTGATAGAAATAAGTTTTACGGACAACAGTCTTTATTATGGATCAAACTATTGTTCTAAAGGAGAAAATTTCTAGACCTAAAAACAGGGCAGAGAAGTTCATGCATTCAAAGGAGGTTTCCAAACAAGAAAAATGAGATCTATTTCTATACAAGATCTACGCAAACAACTACCGTAGCAGTTCTGCACAGTTTTTACGATCTAAACAAGCGGTGGAAGTGCAAACTAGCAAGGGTTTGCATTGGGCGGTGATGAAACCGACGAACTTGGCAGAGCATCAAGATAGATCTAAGAAAGGAGAAGAAAGAAACTCACAGATGAAGATGAGCTGCGGAGGCTTGTCATCGATCTCTGGTCAAAAGTCAGGTCGATGCAGCGGCCTGAGTCGACGATGACGAAGGGGTCGAGGGTGACGGCTGCGGAGCTTGAGCGGCAGAGAGGAGTGGAAGAAGACGACTGAAAGGGTAGAAAGGAAAAGACCCAAATCGTCGGTTTTCGGAGAAGATGACTGAGATGGCGCGGGAAACGAGGAGATAACAATTATTATCTAGCGGCCCCGACGCCTCGGTTTTCGGAGTGATCAGTAAAGAAAAGATCCATCGGAGGATTTGATGGAATAAAAAAAAAGAGTTAAAGGAAGAATGACGTCACGCCGAGTTAAGGTGGATCCAGAAGATGACGTCATGGCGGGTTAACAAAAACCCTCTGTATAGTCAGAAGACTAAAGATTTAATTATTTACAAATATTTTTTAGATTGACATGAACAGGTTCAAATCAATCTGGGGCCTAATGTTGGGGATATGACTATTTGTGTAAGCCGCCCAGGAGGGGCCGGGTTACGCAAAGAGGACTCATCAGAGGAAGCCCAAGATCAAGCATGAAGATGGCGGTTCAATAAAAGGCTTAAGGCCCACAGGCGACTTAAGGCCTGTTGTAGTAAACCGCCATGATGGCATGACTTGTAACATAAGGTAGATTCAACTAGTCACCGAGCCGGACATTGTTGATAAGCCGGTCGGGACTCTGTAAGCCACAGGGCGTCAACCCGTGTATATAAGGGGACGACCTGCTGGCGGCTTAGGGCAAGAAACAACTCATCGAGAGCCGGGCATAGCGTATCTCGCTCCCTAGTTATCGAAACATCAATACCAACCCAACTAGACGTAGGCCTTACCTTCACCGCAAGGGGCCGAACTAGTATAAACTCTCTCGTGTCCCTTGTCCCGATTTATTCCCTCCAAGCTTCCTAGTTGCGATGGCTCCACAACTAAGTCCTTTCTTGAGGACATCTGACGTGACTATTCCACGACAGGAGCCATGTATTGCGTCTCATGATCAGAATCATCTCCACCATATCACGTGTAATAAGAGCCAAAGTCTCCTCATCATAGTTACTAGCGGACTCATACCCACCATCCTCAGTAGCAATCATCACACGCTGAGATTTGCATTCTCTCGCATAATGACCTCTTCCCTTACAACGATGACAAATAATATCACTTGTGTGCCCTGTTGATGCCATGGAAGAAGAAGAACTCTGTGGAGGCCCGGCGAGTGCGCTCTTGGCGGATAATGGTGGTTGTGCCTTTATTGTATCACGGGTGGAGGTGGCACTTTTGATGGAGAGTCTTTGGTGCGATGAAGTAGAAGATGCACGTGGTGTCCATGATGAAGGTCGGACTGCGAAAAAGTTAGTTCGAGCCAATGCTTGTCGATCCTGCACTTCCGTTCAGCTTTACAAGCAAGATGGAATAAGCAGTGATATTAGTATACTCCTTATACTCTAGAATGGTGCGAATCTCTCTATTTAATCCACCCATAAAACGTGCAAGCATAGCTTTATTCTCCTCAACAATACCACATCTAATCATGCCAGTTTATAATTCCTGATAATATTCTTCTACAGAATTTTTCCCTTGTCTTAAGCGTTGCAATTTTTTGAAGCAATTCACGTTGATAATATGGTGGAACCCAAGGAGTACGCATAGCAGTTTTCAAAGCAGCCCAAGTAGTTGGAATAGGATATAATCTACAATGTTCAGACCACCATACACATGCAAAACTAGTGAAAGCACAAACAGCAGCGGCAACCCGTCTCTCCTCAGGATATTGTAAACATGTAAATCATTGTTCAGTTTCTAACTCCCAAGTAAGATATTGATGCGGAGCATCCCACGTTCATCCCCATGTACACTCCGACTACTCTCCAAGCCCCAAGGATACATAAGATGAGACCTCGACTATGCGCCATTGGACACAAGGTGAATTCACTCCTCTTCGAACCGTCACTTTCCGCATATGAGACACAGCTACTACCTCATGCATGGACCTTGCATACACTCAGGTACAACCAAGATGACAATGGAGAATCCAAGGATCGAGGCCAAGCATGGAAGAGGAGAAGGAAGAAGAAGAGCGGAGCTGTCTTGGAGCCGGGCGGACATCCGGACCGCCGTCCGGATCATCAAGACCAAGCCGGATCATCCGGGACTCCGTCCGGATCGTTCGAATAATTCTTGAAGACACCGAAGGCTTACGCGAAGCCGGATCATCCGGGACTCCGTCCGGATCATCCGGTCCCCGACGCCCGGATCATCCGGGACCCTGTCCGGATCATCCGGCCAGCGCCTGTGTGCGCGTGTTGGGCTGAGCCCATGTACCCCTTCGCCCCCAAGTCTATAAATAGGACCCCCTCTCCTCACTTTGAGACTTAGCGTTGATTTAGCTCAAGTTAGAGATAGAGCTTCGCTCATCCATCGGATCTCCTCCTCGTGACAGACCGCGGCCTCTTCGGAGAAGATCCACTCGGATTCAAGACCCCTTTACGGGAAGATCCCCTCGTGGATTCAAGACCTCCTCTCGGAGAAGAACGGCTACCTTTGTATCTTTCCTTTGTTGATTTTGGACCATGTGTTACTCGTGCTTCGATGATCTAGACCTTGTGTGATTGATCTCTTGTCGGTTGAGTGTCTCTCTCGTTCTTCCCCGTGATTTCCTCGTGTTCTTCCGCGCGTTCTTCGTGTTTCTCCCGTAGGATCCACTCCAAACGTGAAAGATCGTCGCTATAGGGTTCCACCCTACATCATATGGTATCATGGGCCACGTTGATCACGTTTTTGGAGCCCCTACCCTGTGTTTTCTAGCTTGATTTTCTTGATTTCGTCCTAAATTCGAAAATCCCCACCAAAAATAGCCCCCAATTTTTTTTGTGATTTGTTGGTTTGATGATGTTTTGTTGATTTTGATCCGTGGATTTGCTTGGTTTCAAGTGGATCTAGCATTTCCCCAAGTTTCCCCACCTTCCATCCACGAAATCTCGCCAATTTTGACCCCAAAATCCCCAAATTCTGCCCAAAAATTCGTCTCCACGAGCAAAACCCGAGCAGTTTGACCTGCCCGGATCATCCGAAAGAGCTCCCGGAACATCCGGATCCACCCGGATCAGCTGGACCATCTCCCGGATGTCCGAACGCCCCACAGGACAGAAATCCGGTTGACGAACCCGGATCATCCGGACCTACTCCCGGATGTCCGGGTAACCTTGACACTGACTCGGCTGAATTCTTGTTTCGGCCGTAACTAATTCATCCGAACTCCGTTTTTGTTGTTCTTTAGCTCGTTTTGAAGCTATTGACATCCCCCATCCCACAAAAATATCACCAGCATCATTTGACTCCATCATATTTTCTGAAATTTGGCAAGTTTGCCTAGGCCCTCCACCATATCATCCGCATTACCACCACCGACTTCCGCAACCTAACCCATATTGTTCCCCATTGCATATGTGGTTGCTTGAGTAGTGATTCACGTCTCCTAAGGTCTTTCGGCTACTTAGGGACGATTGCTTCTTCTTCAACCACCACCACCACTTCCACATAACCTTGCCCACCATACACTTCCGACAACCAAACTTACCCTATTTTGTTTGAGCTTGTTTGAGTTGTAGCTTGTGTCTCCTAAGGTGTTTCGGCTACTTAGGGACGGCAACTGCAACTCCGACACGTGTATATCCATCATTCCACTTCCGCAATTGCCTAGTGCAACACAACCACCGCTTTCCGCTACCACCATTTGACATTTGTCATTTGAGATTTTGAGTTTGCGGTTTTTCCGTTTCCTAAGGTGTTTCGGCTACTTAGGGACGAGTCTCCATCATCTTGGTATCTACACCAAGAACACCGCCTCTCATCATCTCCAAGGACGGTAACCTCGACGACACCATTGTATATTCCCCTTGCAATTGCATTGTTAACCCCTAGCCCATTTTGCGTCACTTACCTATCGAGACTAGCCATTTGAGTATTGCCGGCAACGTTACTTGTGCACATTAGTGGTCCATACCTTCCATTGCATACATACCATATCATATTGGTATCATATCATCCATTGTGCCTCAAGTTTGTTCCCGCATATACACAATTGCTATCTTGGTTTGTGCATTGTGCAAAAGTGGCCATAGAAAAAAAAGAGAAAAAGCTTTTAAGCAAAAAGAGAGCAAAGAGCTCGTGAGCAAGTGCCATAGCATCATACTCCATTGCACATAAGAGCCATACCAAAATCTACATCATATGATATCATGCTTGATAGAAACACCGGGAACCATACATACATAGCATACTTGGGATAAAAAGAATATCCATCTTGCATCTATAGGTTGTGCACAAGTGTCGTATCCGCCTATTGAGCAATCGTGCTAGCGTCTCTCTTGAGTTGTGCAACACGAGCGTTTTCCGTGGGTTCCACATTTTGTGCTCACTCCTTGGTTGCACGACCCCATTTATCTATCCGTTTGTGTGTTTCCGTGTGCCATTCTTTGCTATTGGTCCATTTGTTTCACTTGCGAATTTGTGAATCTTTTTCAACATTATTGACTCTTGCTAACATTTTGCATTAAATTTTTGTGCCACTATCCTCACCGAGCTCCACCATAAGCTTTACGTGTGTAGGTGTGAGAATCGACAAGGATCGGTACCAATAGTGCTATTCCATTGTCCACATTTGAGTGAACTTGATTCATCTTCAACTTTGGTCAAAGGTACATTGGTATTAGTTCTTCTCTTTCTCCCACTCATATTTGCTCGAGTCTTGTGATGGATAGGCAAGGCATTTCCTCTCTAGTCTACGACAACAACGACGGCGTGAACAACTACATCACCAAAAGGTCCATCTTCGGACTACAACGACAAATGCAAGGCGCACAATCAAGATTGCAAGAGCGCATTGAGAACCTCTCCATCGACATTTTCCACTCCGAAGCAAGGAAAAGGGACTACATCAACAACAAGCTTGCCGCACAAAAGGAGGAGCAAGATGCGAGGATGGAAGAGATTCGGGCCTTGATCAAGTCTTCTTCCACTTCATCATCCTCAAGACGACGACAGTCAAGCCACAAGTCTTTGGAGCGCGAAAAAGATGCAAGTGCAAATCATCCTCGTCCACATCTACATGGCGATCACCATCACGTTCATGATCATCACCACCATGAAGGGCAAGTCACCTCCAAGCAACATGTGCACGACGACGAACGACATCCACTACGAGCTCAAGCACGACAACAACATCATCATCATGAAGATGCTCCACAAGCGCAAATGCACAAGTCCCAACAAGACCTACTTCACGCCAAGTACAAACTTCAAGAGCACAAAAGAAGACATGAGAGCGACCACCACCAAGGCGGCTCTCGGCTACACCAACCACTTTGGCATCTTAGCCTTTGGATGTCTTGCATCTTCGCCTACTTCCCACGAGTGCGCCTACATCGACTTCATCAAGTCCAAGGCGACCAACTACAGTGAGGCGACACTTCCATCTTGAAGCCCCCAAGGAAGATGGTGAGCATGGGAAACTCCTTGGTCATGGAGATGAGCTATGAGGTGCCACATCATATGGGCCTCCTACACCAAGGCGGTGACAAGAAGGTCGAGCAAGGGCCATCCTCTTCGACCACGGCGATAGGAGTTGAGCATGGAGACATGTGCACCTACATCCCTCCGACACCCACAGATGTCGAGATGCCTAAAGTGCCATGTGAGGAGAGCCACCACCACATGAGAGACATGAGTGACTCCACCATATGAGACATTCAGAGCATTTCCTTTGAGAGGATGAGTGTGACCACCACTAGCCCCACACATGAGAGTATGTGATATAGGCAAACGTGTCCCGTCTTTCGATGAGATGGTGGATTTCGCTTTGGTGGAAGTCGACTTTGACGATCTGACTACGAACGTGTGAGGACGTCGCGCCTTAGCAACCGCTAAACCAACTCCGAGAGGTTATTGACCACGCCGGAGCACGATCAACCTGACCACGAGGGTCTATTTCCTGCGAGCAAACGAAGAACAAGCAAGAAACTGAGATTGCAATCTGGATATTGCGAATATAAGATGAAAGCTTTATTGATCAAGGTGGGGTTACTGTGGCGCCTTTATGCAGTCGTTGAACACAAGCGAAATGCGAAGTTGCAGCTATGGCGAACTTTTAATCTAAACAAAACCCAAGTCTAAGCGACGCCCTAAGGGCTGTATATATGGAGGAAGAGGGGTGAATTTCGTGGCCCTTGGTGGAGGGTCGAAACTAACCCTATCTCTTGTTTCCCCCACATACGGACTCTAAAATAGCCTATACTAATGTATTTCGAAATTACATGGGCCTGGCCCAATAATAAGGTGTGAACACCTAGAATAGCCTATGGACGAATATTATGAAGTGGCATCTTGTATATTTCGTCCAAGGCTTCATGCACTCCTTATGGTGGCTTCAAAGTCCTGAAATCATCACTTGTAACTCCGTTCTTGATCTCCTTGCATGCCATCAACTCCATGTGTGTTCTTGCTCCAATGTTCATCCTTCTCCAAGCTAGGCCCTTCATTTGTAAGCAAAACAAATGTATCCAATTTAAGCGACATCATATTCTCATGAACATTAGAATCATTACCAAGAAACGAAAGTACACAGTAATTTAGTTGGCGTCTTGTGAGCTCTAGTAATTGGTCCGGTATGTATAGCGGCAGGGCTGTGGGTGTAACAATGGTATTGATGTCCTCATCATCCTCCCTTCTTGAAATGAAGTCGTCCTCGACGGAAGTTCTTCTTCCTCACCCAAACATGGCTTCAAATCTGCAATGTTAAAAGTGGGACTAACCCCAAAATCTGCGAGCAGCTCAAGTTTATATGCATTATCATTTACTTTCTCCAACACCTTAAAGGGACCAGCAGACACGTGGCATTAGCTTTGATTTGCTCAAATCAGAAATCTATCCTTACATAAATGTAACCAAACAAGATCTCGGTGCAAACACAACATGTTTTCTACCCTTATCTGACAAGTTTATATTTAGCATTCATCGCTCAATGTTTTCCTTAGTTAACTCATGCATTTTAAAATCAACTCAGCACGTTCTTTAGCATCAAAATTAACCTTCATTGAAGATGGAAGAAGCAACAAATCAATAGGTGCACGAGGTAGGAAACCATACACAACTTCAAAAGGGCACATCTTAGAAGTAGAATGCAATGAGCGATTATAAGCAAATTCAATATGAGGCAAGCATTCCTCCCACATTTTCTTATTTTTCTTTAGAACAGCCCTAAGCATAGTAGACAATGTTCTATTGACTACTTCAGTTTGTCCATCGGTTTGGGGGTGACAAGTAGTACTAAAAAGTAGTTTAGTCCCCAACTTAGCCCATAAACATCTCCAAAAGTGGCTAAGAAATTTAGTATCACGATCTGAAACAATAGTATTTGGCACACCATGCAAGCGAATAATTTCACGAAAGAACAAATCAGCAACATTGACAGAATCATCGCTTTTATGACATGGTATAAAGTGTGCCATTTTAGAGAATCTATCCACGACAACAAATATGCTATCCCTCCCCTTCTTTGTTCTAGGTAAACCTAAAACAAAGTCCATAGATATATCCTCCCAAGGAACACTAGGTACAGGCAAAGGCATATATAAACCATGAGGATTGAGTCGTGACTTAGCTTTTTGACATGTAGTGCAGTGAGCAATAAAAGCGCTCAACATCCGTCTCATCTTTGGCCAAAAGAAATGTGTAGCAAGTCGTCCTCCGTCTACTTCACGCCAAAGTGTCCCATTAGTCCTCCTCCATCGCCTCCTGCAACAACAAAAGACGAACGGAGCTAGCTGGAATGCATAGCTTGTTAGCACGGAACACAAATCCATCATTAACGACAAACTTGTTCCATGTTCTTCCTTCTTTACAATTCTGCAATACATCTTTAAAATCAGCATCATGCACATATTGATCTTTGATGGTCTCCAAACCAAATATTTTGAAGTCAAGTTGTGAAAGCATAGTATAGCGACGAGACAATGCATCAACAATAACATTTTCTTTACCCTTCTTGTGTTTAATGACATAAGGAAAGTCTCAATGAATTCAACCCATTTAGCATGTCTACGATTCAGTTTAGCTTGACTTTTAATATGTTTCAAAGATTCATGATCAGAATGTATAACAAATTCTTTGGGCCATAAATAATGTTGCCATGTTTCTAAAGTCGAACAAGAGCATATAATTCCTTATCATAAGTAGAGTAATTCAGACTAGGCCCACTCAATTTTGAGAAAAGTATGCAACAGGTTTGCCATCTTGTAATAACACACCTCCTAATCCAATTCCACTAGCATCACATTCAAGCTCAAAAGTCTTATTAAAATCAGGAAGTTGGAGTAAAGGGCATGTGTCAACTTAGCTTTCAATACCGTGAAGGCCTCTTCTGTGCGGTACCCCAAACAAAAGGCACATCCTTCTTTGTAAGCTCGTTGAGAGGTGTAGCAATGGTGCTGAAATCTCTCACAAAACGCCTATAGAAACCAGCGAGGCCAAGGAAACTCCTCACTTGTGTGACCGTTTTGGGCTGCGGCCAACTCTCAATAGCTTCAATCTTGGCTTTATCAACTTCAATTCCTGTGGAGTAACAACATAGCCAAGAAAAGATACTCGATCGGTGCAAAAGGTGCACTTCCCAAGGTTACCAAACAAGCGTGCATCACGTAGAGCATTAAAAACAACACGTAAATGTTCCAAATGTTCTTCCAAAGATTTGCTATAAATCAGTATATCATCAAAATAGACTACCACAAATCGTCCAATGAAAACACGTAAAACTTCGTTCATTAATCTCATGAAAGTACTAGGTGCATTAGTTAACCCAAAAGGCATGACTAACCACTCATATAATCCAAACTTAGTTTTAAATGCTGTTTTCCATTCATCTCCCAATTTCATACGAATTTGATGGTATCCACTCATAAATCAACTTTGGAGAATATTGTAGAGCCACTCAATTCATCAAGCATATCATCTAGCCTAGGAATAGGGTGACGATAACGAATAATAATATTATTGATGCCTCTACAATCAACACACATACGTGACGTACCATCCTTTTTCGGCACTAGAATAATAGGAACAGCACAAGGACTAAGGGATTCGCGTATATAACCTTTGTCGAGCAGCTCCTGTACTTGACGCATAATCTCCTTCGTCTCCTCCGGATTGGTGCGGTATGGTGCACGGTTGAGTAACGATGCACCGGAATTAAGTCAATTTGATGCTCAATCCCTCGAATAGGTGGTAATCCGGTGCACGTCTTGTGGAAAGAGCGTCGACAAACTCTGCAAAATGTTAGTGACAGCGAGGGGCAAAGAGGAAGGCACGTCCTCGAATGAAAATAATGCCTCTTTGCACACAAAAGCATAGCAAATAGATTTGCTAAAATCTAGCTCATCAATATCAGATTTGGTGGCAAGTAAACATGCACTTTTCAATTTAATTTGAAGCAACATAGATGGTTTATTATTAGGCTTCATGTGTTGCTCAAATTCTTTTGCCACAATCTGATTTTCACTCTTATTTTCTCCTGTTTTGCTTTATTAGCTCTATTAATATCATCTTTCAAAATGGACTCAGGAGTCATAGGAAGCAAAGTAATATTTTATCCTTATGAACAAGAGTATCTTGATTGTTTCTACCATGGTGTACAGAATTTTATCAAATTGCCATGGTCTACCAAGTAACAAGGAACATGCTTGCATAGGTACCACATCACAATCAACATAATCAGCATATGTAGAGATACTAAAATGCACACGAGCAGTCGTGTTACCTTAACCTTGCCGCTGTTGTTGAACCATTGGATGTAGTAAGGATGTGGATGTGGTCTTGTGGTGAGAGATAGCTTCTCCACCATCTCCATGCTAGCCAAGTTGTTGCAGCTCCCTCCATCTATGATGGCGCTTGAATAGAACGTTCCTTCACAACTCCTTTGTATGGAACAAATTATGCCTCTGATTTTGCTCGACTTGTGTAACCTGCACACTCAAAACACGTTGAGCAACTAAACATTCATACTGTCGGCATCTTGACAGCCATGTATTGTGTCTCATGATCGAATCATCTCCACCGTGTTCCTCATGTGTAATAAGAGCCAAAGTCTCCTCATCATAGTCACTAGCGGACTCATACCCACCATCCTCGGTAGCAATCATCACACGCTGAGATTTGCATTCTCTCATAAAATGTCCTCTTCCCTTACAACGACGACAAATAATATCACTTGTGTGCCCTGTTGGCGCCATGGAAGAAGAAGAGCTCTGTGCAGGTCCGGCGGTGTGCTCTTGGCGGATAGTGGTGGTTGTGCTGTTTTCGTGTATCACGGTTGGAGGTGGCACCAGCGGAGGTGCCGGAGTGGCGAGCGTGTGGAAGTAGATGATGCACGTGGTGTCCATGATGAAGGTCGACCTGCGAGAAAAGTTAGTGCGGCGCCAATGCCTGTCGATCCTGCACTTCACGTTCAGCTTTACAAGCAAGATGGAATAAGCAGTGATATTATTATAATCCTTATAGTCTAGAATGGTCTCAATCTCTCTATTTAATCCACCCGTAAAGCGTGCAAGCATAGCTTCATTCTCCTCAACAATACCACATCTAATCAAGCCGGTTTGTAATTCCCGATAATATTCTTCTACAGAATTTTTCCTTGTCTTAAGCGCTGCAATTTTTGAAGTAATTCACGTTGATAATATGGTGGAACCCAACGAGCACGCATAGCAGTTTTCAAAGCAGCCCAAGTAGCTGGAGCAGGATATAATCTACAATGTTCAGACCACCAAACACATGCAAAGCTAGTGAAAGCACAAAAGCAAAGCAGAACACGTCTCTCCTCGGGATATTGTAAACATGTAAATCGTTGTTCAGTTTCTAACTCCCAAGTAAGATATATATCGGGAACATATCTACCCTCAAATGGTGGAATATTCAATTTCAGTTTAGGGAGATGGTCATGATCTCGTACTGAGGGGAGCCCTAACATTGCCATTATTTGCATGTGGGCGACCTGGTGGTTGTGGTGCTGGTGGTTGCACGTAGTTCGATGTTGATCAACCTCCTCCTCGTAATCTCCCACATAATCATCCTCGTCGGTACCAGCAGCAGCGATGAGCAGCAGCCAAAGAAGCACCAACAGCGATGGCAGCGGCACAGAATTTTGTCTGGCTCAATAGGAACACGCTGAGCTCGTCCATACTTGATTCGGAAGGGGTGTAGTTGTTGTCGTTTGAGAGGTGCGATAGGTGCAGCCGGCGGTGGTTGTGGAAACGCGCGAGCAATTCATCAAACTTGCTATCAAGCTTTGTTTCAAACGTCTTCTCAATGCCATCTATCTTCTCCATGGCCTCGTCAAATCTGTTTAGCACATCTTGCACCTGTCCAATCATCATTTGCTGAAACTTATCATGTAGCTGTTTGTTCGTCGAGTTCTCCCAATCAGTCTCATCGACTTGTGTTCCTGCCATGGTTAGCAGCAAATAGAAACACACAAGAATATGATCCTCTGAGACTACTGAAGAAGTGGTGGTGGTGTATCACAAACCCGTCAAGCAAATCTCAAATTCTTACCAGTTCTTACCCAGCAGCGGTGGTGATCGGCAACCGTTGTAGTCAAAACTCCCAAAGCTTGGATATAGCGATTACGGGGAGAGTCAACGCATGGCGAGATGTATGTGGAGCTGGGAAGGCTTATAATATGGTAGCAAAAGGGTTGACAATAATCAATTCGAGAGATGCAAAGTTGAATAAGCGCTCAACGACGATCTTGTCTTTGGTCCTAGGCTGAGACCGTGCTAGAGACGCGAGCCTAGAACACTAACAAAATCACGGTATTGCTGCGTAAACAAGGGAGGAGCACACTCTGAATTTTTTTTTCGCTTTTTTTTTTTTGCTGATATTTTTTGCGCTGCTCTTTTTTTTTGCGAAAAATCACTATAATGGCGAGTGTCTCAGACAAGATTGCTGGAATCCGAAACCTACTCAGACAAGGAAACACGAATCGGAAAAACTAGATGGATCCTGAAAACAAACCTAATATGCAAGGAACTCGGATTGGTGATGATATATGGCAGCGGTGGTGGTATATGGATACGGATTGAGCGGTGGCGGATAAGCGGTGGTGGTATATGGATACGGTTGAAGCGATGGTCTTGCGGCGGCGTGACAACTTATGACCGAACTTCGAAACTCTAAAGACTAGACTCTAAGACCAGCAACTAGACACGGACGATGCAACCGCAAATTCAACAATGCAAATCTGAAAAGATTATGCAAAGGCTCGATTGGTTCGGATATGATGAACTAACCCTAATTTTTTGTGGCTTTTTGTGGACTGTAGGTATGAAGAACAGACTCGATCTAAACTACGAAAAACTGTAAAATCTCACCGAGCAACACGGAAATCTGATACCACTTGATAGAGGCAAAGGTGTCCCGTCTTTCGATGAGATGGTGGATTTCGCTTTGGCGGAAGTCGACTTTGACGATCCGACTACGAACGCGAGGACGTCGCGCCTTAGCAATCGCTAAACCAACTCCAAGAGGTTATTGACCACGCGAACACGATCAACGACCACGAAGGTCATTTCCTGCGAGCAAGCGAAGAACAAGCAAGAAACTGAGATTGCAATCTGGATATTGCGAATATAAGATGAAAGCTTTATTGATCAAGGTGGGGTTACTGTGGCGCCTTTATGCGGTCGTTGAACACAAAGCGGCACGTGAAGTTGCAGCTATGGCGAACTTTTAATCTAAACAAAACCCAAGTCTAAGCGGTGCCCTAAGGGCTGTATATATGGAGGAAGAGGGGTGAATTTCGTGGCCCTTGGTGGAGGGGTCCAAACTAACCCTATCTCTTGTTTCCCACACATCTGAGACTCTAAAATAGCCTATACTAATGTATTTCGAAATTACATGGGCCTGGCCCAATAATAAGGTGATGACACCTAGAATAGCCTATGGACGAATATTATGAAGTGGCATCTTGTATATTTCGTCCAAGGCTTCATGCACTCCTTATGGTGGCTTCAAAGTCACTGAAATCATCACTTGTAACTCCGTTCTTGATCTCCTTGCGCATGCCATCAACTCCATGTGTGTTCTTGCTCCAATGTTCATCCTTCTCCAAGCTAGGCCCTTCATTTGTAAGCAAAACAAATGTATCCAATTTAAGCGCATCATATTCTCATGAACATTAGAATCATTACCAAGAAACGAAAGTACAGTAATTTAGTTGGCGTCTTGTGAGCTCTAGTAATTGGTCCGGTATGTATAGCAGCAGGGGCTGTGGGTGTAACAATGGTATTGATGTCCTCATCGATTCCTCCAACAATGAGGCAGAGTATGAGGCCCTCTTATACGGATTTCGCATGGCCATCTCACTCGGCGTCCGTCGCTTTGATGGTCTATGGCGATTCAGATTTAGTGGTCGACCAAGTAATGAAGGAGTGGGGCGTGAGAAGCCCAGCCATGATTTGGATCTTGCAATGCAAAGTGAGGAAGCGGAAAAGAAGTTTGAGGGTTAGAGCTCCATCACATACCTCGATTGAAAAATCGGCAGGCGAGATGATCGGCAAAGATAGGTTCAAGAGAGAAGCCATTCAGTGGTGTGTTCTTGGAGCATATACACACTCCGTCCGTCAAAGAAGATCCTTTCACGAAGAAGCTCCACAGCCCAAGAGTGCCACAGATCCGGCAGAGGTTGAAGTCCAGAAGTGGTCGACTTGGTCATGGAGGTCTTAGTGGTCACACCCATTGGACAATTCCTATATCGCGTATATCACGAGAAAAGAGCTCCCGAGAGGGCGAGGAAGAGGCTCGGCAGATCGTCCGTCGATCCAAAGCCTTTACCGTTATCAAAGAAAAGTTGTATAGAGAAAGCGCGACTGGAGTTGGTCAAAAATGCATAACGCCAGAAGAAGGTCGAATCATTCTCAATGATATCCACTCGGGGACCTGTGGTCACCATGCGTCCTCTCGGACCATCGTGGCCAAAGCATACCGAGCCGGATTTTACTGGCCAAGGGCGAATGAGATGGCGAAGGAAATAGTGGACAAGTGTGAAGGATGTCAGTTCCACTCAAATATGTCACACAAGCCTGCGTCAGCTCTGAAGACCATTCCACTCGTCTGGCCTTTCGCAGTATGGGGGTTGGACATGGTCGGACCCTTGAGAACGGGTCGAAGTGGCTTCACGCATGTACTGGTAGCAGTCGACAAGTTCACCAAGTGGATTGAAGCTAAGCCAATCAAGAACCTTGACGCCGGTACTGCTGTTAGCTTCATCAGGGAACTGACATTCAGATATGGAGTCCCGCACAGTATCATTACGGATAATGGGTCGAACTTTGACTCGGAAGAATTGAGATTTACGCAACTCTCAAGGCACACGAAGTCGACACGCGATTCGCCCATCTGCGGTCGAATGGACAAGCGAGCGAGCCAATGGCCTGATCCTCAAAGTTGAAACCCCGGTGATGCGTGATCTCAAGCATGCGGCTGGAGCATGGGTCGTCGAACTTCCCTCGGTGCTTTGGGGATCTGCGGACCACCCAATCGGTCGACGAAAGAACTCCATTCTTCTTGGTCTACGGAGTGAAGCGATCTTGCCGGCGACCTTCTTCACAATGCACCTCGAGTTGAACTCTACAACGAAGCAGAAGTTGAGCAAGCGCGTCAGGACGCAGTCGACCTTTTAGAGGAAGAAAGGGAGATGGCTCTGATCCGGTCGACCATCTACCAACAAGAGTTGCGTCGCTTTCATGCCAGAAATGTGAGAGGTCGAGCCTTCCAGGAAGGGGATTTAGTTCTCCGAGTGGATCAGCAGAAACAACACAAGCTCGCTCCTTCTTGGGAAGGGCCCTTCGTCGTCACCAAGGTTCTCCACAACGGGGCATACCGTCTTTACAACGTCGAACATAATATCGACAAGCCCCGAGCTTGGAACGCGGAACTACTCCGCCCATTTTACACTTAAGTTTATCACTCGGATGAGTTGTAATAAAGTACTTCTGTAGTTCATGGATTTCAAAATAATAGTGTCATAATTCCTCCATAATTTTTGTCACTTTTTATTTGTCCAATAAAATTTTCCCCTCAGTGGGTGACTTAGCCGCGAATCCGTTTCACCTAAGTTTGTAAAAATCCTTACCGAGTGGTGAGCTAGACTCCCACTCGGAGGCTTAGTTGCGAATCCGTTTCGCCTAAGATTAAATCCTACCGAGTGGTAAGCCAGACTTCCACTCGGAGGCTTAGACGCGAATCCGTTTCGCCTAAGTTATATAAATCCTACCGAGTGGTAAGCCAGACTTCCACTCGGGGGCTTAGGTGCAGTCCAAGTACTCGCCTAAGTTATATAAATCCTACAGAGTGGTAAGCCAGACTTCCACTCGGGGGCTTAGCTGTAGTCCAAGTACTCGCCTAAGTTATATAAATCCTACCGAGTGGTAAGCCAGACTTCCACTCGGGGCTTAGCTGCAGTCCAAGTACTCGCCTAAGTTATATAAATCCTACCGAGTGGCAAGCCAGACTCCCACTCGGGGGGCTTAGCTGCAGTCCAAGTACTCGCCTAAGTTATATAAATCCTACCGAGTGGCGAGCCAGACTCCCACTCGGGGGGCTTAGCTGCAGTTTAACACTCGCCTAAGTACAATGTGCGCTCGCAAGGAGGACAAGGTGCAGGTCGACTGCAACCCTCTCCTCTGAGCTATGCCACAAATACAACGTACGCTCGAAAGGAGGACGAGGTGCAGGTCATTGCGACCTCTCCTCTGAGCTACGCCATAAGTACAATGTCGCCTCGCAAGGAGGACGAGGTGCAGGTCGACTGCGACCCTCTCCTCTGGAGCTACGCCACAATTACACCGACGCTCGAAAGGAAGACGAGGTGCAGGTCGATTGCGACCCTCTCCTCGAGCTCGCCATAAGTACAATGTCGCCAGAAGGAGGGACGAGGTGCAGGTCGACTGCGACCCTCTCCTCCGAGCTTCGCCACAAGTACAACGTGAAAATCCTACCGAGTGAAGAGCAAACCTCTCACTCGGGGGCTTAGCTGCAGCCCAGTGCTCGCCTAAGATATAAAAATCCTACCGAGTGAAGAGGAAACCTCTCACTCGGGGGCTTAGCTACAGCCCAGTG
Organism: Aegilops speltoides; assembly: GCA_021437245.1. Taxonomy (NCBI): domain Eukaryota; kingdom Viridiplantae; phylum Streptophyta; class Magnoliopsida; order Poales; family Poaceae; genus Aegilops; species Aegilops speltoides. The sequence continues at coordinate 215,223,601 of CM038144.1, forward strand.
CTCGCCTAAGATATAAAAATCCTACCGAGTGAAGAGCAAACCTCTCACTCGGGGGCTTAGCTGCAGCCCAGTGCTCGCTTAAAATATAAAAAACCCTACCGAGTGAAGAGCAAACCTCTCACTCGGGGGCTTAGCTGCAGCACAGTGCTCGCCTAAGATATAAAAATACTACCGAGTGAAGAGCAAACCTCTCACTCGGAGGCTTAGCTGCAGCCCAGCGCTCGCCTAAGTGGATTAAGGAATAAGTCGACTGCAGTGAGCGTCTTGCTTTGAACCTGCAAAAGACATTTCGAACCAAAAGCAATCATATTCAAACATCAAATCCAAGTTCGGATCGATACCTAAAGGAACCGAAAGTGCTCAGGCGCTAAGCCTGTTAAGGTTTATCGGTTACAACTCCACTCGGCATACCGAGGCAAATTTAAAAGTGTCGAGCTTAAAAGAAGTTTTTTACCCCTCCTGTGGAGGGCTGGAAGGTGCAACGAACTCATCAAGGTCGATTCCGTCTGCGATCCGAGTGGCAGCAGCGATGAAGGTTTCCATGAAGGACCTGAAGTCGTGTTTCTTGGTGTTAGCCACCCGGAGAGCCGCCAGCTTGTCTTCTCGCGCATCTTTGCAGTGGACTCGGGCGGCACACGAGCAACATCTGCACCGCACCGAAGCTGAGGACTTTTTCCACTCCTGCACTCGACCAGGGACCGTGTTCAGGCGAGCCATCAGCGACTCGAGGTCGTTCTGGAGTGTCTCCCTAGGCCAGAGCGTTGAGTCGATGCGGGATGTGGCGACCTTCAGCCTTGCAAGATAGTCCACGACAGCTGCAACACGGGACTCCAGTCGGAAAACATTCATGGCAACTTCATCGTTCACCGGAGAATTGACGGGGTCAAGGTTTGGTTCCAGCCGGCTGGTCTCTTCTTCAAAGTTTTGACAAAACTCTACAAGGACAATCACTGAGTCAAGGCAATGGTCGAATGGAAAAATCACAGTTGGAAATGATTGACGAGCGTAAAGGGTTACCTTCAAGCATAAGGAACAACTTCTTGGCAAGTCCACTCAGGAAGGCCTCCAGATCATTTTTCTTCCCAGTCAACTGGCCGACTTTGTTGGTCAGGGCAGCTTTGTCAGTTTTCAGTCGACTGACTTCCTTATTGGCAACCCCAAGAGCAGCTTTCAGATTAGTATTTTCTTCTTCGAGCTTGGTGACTGAAGCTAACTTCTCGTCAGCAAGCTTGGTCTTCTCAACTAGCTCAAGGTCTTTTTCTTACGGGCCTCCTTCACCTTGCTCGCAAGTTTCAAGCAAGGTCAGATTTTTGAAACAAATGAAGGGAAAAAGGAGTCGCCGAGGTCTCACCAAACATACCTTTGGTCTCCTCCTTCGCCTTCGTCAAATTCTCTGAACCAGCTTGAGATCCATTCGAGCTGAATGTGCTTGTGCTCCACTCAAGATAACGAGTCAAGAAGGTCACAGGATTTCTGCGAAGAACCAATCGACAAAATATCAAAGATAATTCACTTCCGAGTGGATAACGAGAAAATCATGCGTTTCTAAGACTACGGCCGAATACAAACATTCGACCGTAGTCTCGTGGATTACACCGGTGGGTGCACTCAGCGTGCCCCCACTAGTTCTATTAAAGACGAGTCGACCAGTCGACCCCAAAAAAACCGCTCAAGACATCTTCTTCAGGCTGTAATCAACTGCAAGCAGTCGACCACAGTCTCGGGGACTACACCGGTGGGTGCACTCAGCGTGCCCCACCGGTTTGAGAAATCCATTCGCCATAGTCGAATGACGGAAAATCGAACTTATAAAGCCTAAGGCGATCGCTAGCAATCGACCTTAGCCTTGGGGATTACACCACCGGTGCACTCGGCGTGCCCCGCTAACACGGAATTTTAATCGACACATCCGGTGGGTGATTGCTATGGATTCGTAAAGAAAAGTTTTGATAGCATATCCTAACGAGTAAGCGATGGTCGATCGACCAACATTGCTTTGAAGGGCGGAGTCTGGCGTCATAAGCTGCTGGCTCGCATCCGGATGGTCTTCACCTGCTCCATCATGATCCCCGCTTGGCGTATCGCTTCCTTAGCAGCACTGGCTTGATCCTCTGGGACGTGGTGCATCGTGAAGAGAGAAGGTTGTGCGGCACTCGACGAAGCAGGATGAGCACTCATCAACGGCACCGCGAAAGACACGGTGTGTCGAGTGGTGTTCTCCTCCTACGCGACCAGAGTCTCGGGCGTCGTCACGTCTTGGGCCACCCTGCCGGCAGACGCTTTCCTGCTCCTCCTGTGCTTCAGTGGTTCCTCATCTTCATCATCATCAGGAAGAGTGATAACGACATTGGATGGAGCTACGGAAAAGAATCAGAATTAGAGATCACGAGTCAATCGACTAAAAACGGAATTAAGAGTATAGTACCAGGGTTTGAGGTTGCTGCGTCCTCCATCTCATGGTCGTCAGCCCTGGCTGAGGTCTCAGAAGTAGCAGCACTGCAATTCCAAAGAATCAGTCGACTAACTCAAGCGTCAACCAGTGATAAAAGCTCGCACAAAACAAGAAGACTTAAGCAGCATGATTACCCTGATATGGTGGGAATGGACACCTTCATCTTCGGCAGGAGCTTGGTCGGCTTTGACGGGGCCGCCCTGGGCTGCTTCAACGCCTTTTCAGTCGGCGCCGGAGAAGTGGTCCGAGGGCGCTTGGTCGACTGCGCAGCAGTCGCAACCCCCTTGCCGCGTTCAGTCGCACGGTCATGGACAAGCTTCGACCGCCTTTCCGAGCGCGGTGGTGCAACCTCCTCCTCCTCTTCTTCGTCCTCCTCATCGTCATCATCATCATCATCATCCTCAGCGGCATCTGAGTCCCACACCTCCTGGCTCTCGCCCCCGCTCGCTTCTCCCTCTTCAGTCGGAGCCTGTGCTTCATTGGGCATCGAGTACAGCTCGGTGAGGCCCTGATAGACATCAAGACAAAGATCAATCGACCGATTTGCGGAGCAAACAGAAATAAATATGACAAGAACACAATGGGAGGTGGAACAAACATACCTTGTCTGGGACACTGTGGTGGTCGAGTGGAGAAATCCTTCTGGATCCACGGGGATTATCCTTGTTCCCGGTGACCGCGGCCATCCACCATTCCACCGTGGCGTCGTCGACTGCTTCCGGGTGGATCCGAGTCTCGTCTTCAGTTCCGCAGTACAACCACATGCAATGGCTCCGGAACTGAAGAGGCTGGATACGCCGCCTAAGAAAAACCTCCATCGGGGATTAGGCTTCCCGACGGATCCCTTTGTGAGAGGGCTCCTTTTCTACTACGGGCTGGACTTCCATGATTTGGCTCCGGAGTCCATCCTCCATATCTCCGCATTCATTATCGTCTGCGAAGCCTTCCTCCGCGTCATCCCCCACTTCGGCCTGTGGCTGAAAACATTCAAGGTGGAGCCGAAGATGATCGGGGGGCGTCAAGCGGAGTGCGGCGGGGCGACCATAAGCAAGAAGGTCGATGCCCCATGGCTCGAAGGTTCCTTCCAAGAGGAACAGGGATTGTGGCAGCAGGAGTGGTTTTACATCACTGCTCCAAGGGGCAGCAAGCAAAAGCCGCCGCCCTCCTTTCGCCCGGGACCTCCACGGCAACTAATGTCGTGGGTCAACCAAGGGCTCAACTGGGGGCCGTCCGAGGACGTGCCCGCACTGCAGGGCCGGATTCGAGACCTCCGAACAAGGGAGATCGACCTGGTCAAGGTGATGCAAGTCATGCTAATCAGGCATCTCCTGCCCTGCAAACGTCGTCCTCTCCGTTTATGGGAGTTCAATCCGGAGGGACCTCGTATTCTCCAGCATTTTATGGGCGCAACACCCACGGAGATGTACAAGCTGTTCTTGGACCGCGCGGTAGCGTGTCCGGATTGATCGAGGACGCGGGCTTAAGCCGTGATCGCCCGGATACTCGTGTAAGTAGCTCGAGCTCGGACATTCTATTTGTATGCCTATCAAAGATCATCTCTGACCCTTTTTGTTCTTTATAGGAATGGGTGGCGCGATCAAGGCCGATAAGGTGTCCGCTCCCCCCGAGACCGTGACTTTGGAGCCCGTCTTTGGTGGAGAATGTTGGAGGTTCCGCCCACAGAGGGGGGCAACGGGGGAGATAAAGGAGCTAATACTCCGTCCAAAGGGGCGACTGAAGAGGAGGGGACCAAGGATCCCTCCCTTCAGAGAGAGAAGAGGACCGCCAAGATCCGGAGGTCAAAGCCCTAAGCGTGGGAAGAAATCCCCTGGAAGTCCGCGTCCGGAGAGAATCCGGACGCGCAATCATCGCCCAAGGACCAGCCCTCCAACGAGCCGTGAGTATGAAAGAGGGAGTTTAATAAGGAAGTACCTTCGTTTATGCTTCTGTAGGCAACTGAAATATTTATGTCGCAGTTCGGATCTGCAGCCGTCTGCCGCGCCGCCAGATGAGGCAGGCGAGCCCGAAGTGTCGTCACGGAGGGCGTCCCCGAGTCCGGAGGGGCCGAAGAGTTCAACACCCACCAGAGTCCGGCCGGGAGAACTGAATAGTTTGCTCGAGAGGGCGTCCATTTCAGAAGATCACCGCGCATTAATGCGTATGGTGGTCGGAAGGATTTCGTCCGCTGAAAGCCAATTGCGTAATGCCGCCATGAGCTTGCTGGCGGGATTTGAGGTATGCGAAAATGATGCGCCCCTTTTAACAGTTTTGCATATAAAAAATGCGCCTTGTATAGATAGTAGCCCCTGAGACTCGGTAGGTTGTCGGAGACGACAGCGTGCCGAGGATCGAAAATCTAAACATCTCAGGTAATGAATACCGCCGTTCTAATACAGGTGGCGGATAGTCCGGGGGGCAGCCGGACTAATCAGTTTGCCGAATTGAGTCGACAACTGGACATGGCAGATGCTGACATCGCACTTGTCAATCAGCGACTTGACGAGTCGCAAGGTAAATAAATTCTCCGCAGCCGCTTTATTGAGTGGGTCAAAGCCCTCCTCTGATAAGTTATATGCTGTTTATTCATAACGATCTTTGCTGCTGTGGAGAGTTTTTGGGCGAGCTTGCTCAAGCTAAGGAGCAAGCCCGGCGAGTGATCTTGTTGCCGAGAGGCGGCCAAGAGTTGCTGAGTCGAAAAGGCTGCGCGACCGCCTAAGCAGGCGGAGGTGGCTGAATTGGCCAAGAAATTAAAGGATGCTACCGACCGAAGCGAGGCTCTTAAGAAGGAGCGCCTATCGGGGGGGAAGACTGAAGAAGGCCACCGCCGGTTAAGGATGCCCGCTCTGCAATGCGGGCTATGAAGGAGGAGCTGCGTCAAGCCGGAGAAATCATGGCTGGCAAGTCTTTTCTTATGCGTCGCCGGTTTATGGATGCCAAGTATGCTCAATTTGAGCGGCTGTGGAGTTCAGAGGATCCGTACATGGACTTGGCTGCGAGTGCGGCTGATGCCGTTAAGCACTTCCGGCGCCAAGGGGATCACGAGGCGGAAGAGTTGTATTGGTCTCAATTCCATAGCCCGGATTGCGCTCTTCCTCTGACGGACAGGTTGGCCGAATGGGCCGAACTGAATAGACTGTCCGGACTGGCCATGACTGACATCGTGGCCCATGTCTAGCCAGAAAGGTCCAAGGCGACGAGCTACTTTGGCTTACTGCAGCAGTTCCTTGGGGCGGTGCCGCATATCAAGGAGATGAAACGGTCGGCTGCATCGGTAGCGGATGGCTCGCCCGTGTAAAGCGCGGTGTCGAGATGGATGCCACCGCTGTTGCCTGTGGTTCGGATGGAAATCGGCTTCTGCCGAGCATTATTTCGGGGAAGTTATGCGTGGCGCTCGTATAATAGAGTCGCAGTGCTCAAAGAATGTAACGTTCAATTGAACGCATTGACTTGTAGATCAATGATTATAGTATGAATGCTTTTTATACTTGTGCTTCCGGTAGTAAAACTTCTCTGGCGGCCGCTTATGTATACTTGTGTATAACCTGAAAGATGCAGTCTTCGGCTTCAGCCCCCTTGCACAAGGTGCTGGGGTGTTTGCAAAATAGCGCTTTTTCACACTTAATCCGACGTCTCGGTCTGTTATAAGGAGGTGGTAGCGTAGCTTAACGAGGCAATCCGGACTATGGTGCTTTATTTCTTTCACTTAGCCAATGGAGCTCGAGGTGGGGCTACGATATAGCTCCCTAATGACACCGCACATCTCCGGATTCGAGTGCGTATGTGCTCGACCGAAGCGGCCCTTCACAAAGCGGGAATTCTAAACATTCCGGTAGTCGATCAAGTGGTCGACAAGACTCTCCCTATATCATGGCGATCAGTTTTGGCTTTCATCGAGGTGCTCGCCAGCCGAATCGGGCACAATCGCGATAGTTCTCCGGTGCCGCGTTAGCGGGTGATACTGAACGTAAGGCAGCAAAACACAGAGCCGGGCAAACCCAACATTTGACCAAAGACATGATTCGGAGCTGATGCATATAATGCCTAACTTGAGACGCCGAACACTCCCGAAGGTGTTCGGACTTTATGATAACGGGCAGAATTATGCCATAAGCCCCTTGTGTCCAGGTACGGGCATTGTCTTCTGACGCGGCCGATGCCAAAGCGTCAGGCTCCGCCTTCGCTATAGGAAGAGGCCGAGGGAGATTTAACAACAAGAGACAGTAATAAAAAGGTCTACGTAGGGTCTTAATCTGAAAAGAATCCTTGCGACGGGTCCCTCGCACGCTCTGCGCCAGGTCTCCGTTGCGCCGTTATCCTGGACGGGTACGCACGTTGTTCATCTATAGAAAAGAGAGGAACATTTTAGTTTTAGAAACAGTTCGTGCGAAAAATATGCAAAATAAAAAGTGTAAATAATTAAAGCTAGGTTTATATGAAACCGCGGTTAGTTGTGCGCGCAGCCCCTTGTGAAAGGGTATGCGGCTAGGGAGCCCCTAGCCTGCTGAGTCCGGATTCGTCTATCCGAGTCCGGGGTCTTTAAATGACCTGCGCACTGAAATGGCGCCATGTGGACCGGGCATCTTAAGTGTAAGAGACGCGTAATGTGGTATGGCGTTGAAGCGGACAAAAGCCTTTCGTCCCAATAGTGCTTGATATTCACTTTTAAATGGGACGATATGGAAAATTAACTTTTCGCGTCGAAAATTGTTCGGCAACCTGAACACGACCTCTAGTAATATCGAGCCTGTGCACTTGGCGTAAGGGCCTGGCGTAACTCCTTTGAAGGAAGTGCGGCTGTGTCGAATTTTGGTAGGGTCTATCCCCATCCGACGGATTGTGTTTGAATATAGCAGGTTTAAGTCACTGCCTCCGTCCATTAGGACGTTTGTGAATTGTAGTCCGTCTATTATCGGATTCAATATCAGGGGAGTCCGTCCCGTGTTTCGAATGCCTCTGGAATAGTCCAAGTGGTCGAAAGTGATTGGTTTTGATATCCAATCTCTACGGTCTGCTGGGTTGGACCATGCGAGGCTCTTTTTAGAAAGTGCCGCGCTGTTTTTCCGTGTCCTCACATGAAGTGAGTTTACTGCTTTGACCCCTTGTGGGAAAGTCTTTTGTTTTCCGATGCCCTGCTGGCGGGGTTTATGTTCTTCGCTTGACGCGTCGAGCCCCTTGTGTTCGGCGTTTAGTCGGCCGGACTGTTTGAAAACCCAACAATCCCTGTGGGTGTGATTTGCGGGCCTTCCGGGGGTACTGTGGATTTGATATATCCGACCCAGAATTTTGTGTAGGTTAGACAGTTCGTCGCTGTCGTCCTTGAGGGGTTGAGCTTTATTATTCGGCCGTGAGCTTTTAAATCCGGCGTTGACTGCCGTGCTCTTTGGGCTTTTCTCTTTATTTCGGCGCTGCTCTTTTCTGCGCCGTGATTTTCCATTTCCATCTCTTATCTCGGATGTACTTGGGCCGCTGGTGCTGCTTCTTGCCACCCACTGTCCTCTCTCGCACGAAGCGGGTCATGAGGCTTGTTATACGGTCATTGTCCTCGGTTTCTCTTGGCGAGGTGTCTGGCGAGCCATTCGTCTCGGACATTGTGCTTAAAAGCTGCTAAGGCTTGGCGTCTGGACAATGACTATTTGGTTCTTTTAGTAAGGAACCTGTTCTGAAATTTCCGCCGACTCTCCGGGATGTTGAGTTATGTGACTTAGGTCATCTCATCCGTGAGGCGGACATAAGTCCCTTGAAAATTTGCTCTAAACACTTCCTCGAGCTCTTCCCAACTTCCAACAAGTGTTTTACGGGAGGCTTTTGAGCCCATGACGGCTGGCCCTTTGAGCTTGAGGGTAGATATTTTATGGCGTGGAGATCATCTCCTCGCCATATGTATATGCGAGATATAGTCTTCTATCCAGACTCCAAGGTCTGTTGTTCCATCGTAGGCTTCTATGTTTATGGGTTTAAACCTGCTGGGAATTCATGATCCGGCACCTCGTCTGTGAAGCATAGTGGGTGTCTGGCGCCAGCATACTTATGCGTGCCGCTATCGTCGGACACTTAGCGTGTTCCTTTGCTTATTGGGGCTTTCCTTTTGGGTCCATAAATGGACTGGCTTTATGGCCTCTTCGTCGGGAGCAGCTTGCACCGGGTAGCTCTTGATTGGTGGCTGTTGCCGTGTTTGTCTGCGGTTTTGAGTACTTTGCTCCATCTTATTGAGCGCGTCTTCCGCTGTGTTGAGCTTCCGTTTTCCTTCTTGAGCTTCTTGTCAGTAGCGATGAGCCTGCGTTTACAAAGCTCTTGTTCGACGGGCTCCTCGAGTTAAATCGTCATTGGGGCTTGTTTAGTCTTGGAGGGAGGTATATAGTTGTGATCCTCAACCTTTTCTTCCGCCGCCCTTTCGTGAGGGCTTATACGCATCCTCCTGCTGTTGAGTCTTCTTTGGAGGGTTTGTCTTCGCACTCTACGGGGTATTGTTATTTCTGTGCGGAATCTCCATTCTTGTTGTGGCGGGATTTAGAGCGGCGCCGCTGACGCCGGCGTTTGGGCTGCTTCTTTAGAGAATCTTCCTCCGCTGCTTTTTCGCCATCCCCTTCTTTTGGGGTGTCCACCATGTAAACGTCATATGACGAGGTGGCCTTCCAGTGCCCCGTGGGTGCTGGGTCCTGTTCGTCTCCGGCATCATCGTCCATAGCGTCGATGTCATCGGAGTCGTAGTCTAGCATGTCGGTTAGATCCTCGACAGTGGCTACAAAGTGGGTGGTGGGTGGGCTCCGAATTTCTTCATCGTCCGAACTCCAACCGCCCGGCCATAGTCCGCCAGATTCTCTGATAGCGAGAGATGCTTCAGAGAATTCAGGATATTGCCAAAAGGCGAGTGCTGAAAGATGTCCACGGCGGTGAATTCCATAACCGGCGCCCAATCTGGTTTAATTGGCAGGGGCGCGGGAGGCTTGGAGTCCAGCGAGGAGTCCGGCGCCTCGGGATCACGAGTTTCGCAGGGGACAAGATGGTATTCGGCTCCATCGCCGTAGATGTTGAAGCCCCTAGGGCGGCGTCTATCCACCGGCCCTCGTCATGGGCAATCGGCTCCGGGCTAGTAGCCGGAGCAGATTCGAGTGCGGCCACCAAAGCACTGTCCGGCGGCAGAGCTAGATCATGCCCATCGTCACAGTGCGGCGCGCTTGGCTGTGGCTCGAGTCCGTCGAAGATCAAGTCTCCGCGGTCATCGGCCGTGAAGTTCAAGCTTCGAATCGACCGACGGCCGGAGCGTAGCTTTGATCTGCTCGGATGGCCAAGAGAATTGGCCCGATACAAAGCCGCCGAATCGAAGATCTGTCCGGGAGAAAAATCTCACCTGGACAGCGTTGATGGTTGAAGATGCCATCGAGCCTATCGGGACGACACGGAGGAACTCTCAATGAAAGCACCAATGTCGGTGTCAAAACCGGCGGATCTCGGTAGGGGGTCCCGGCGTGCGTCTAGGCGGATGGTAACAAGAGGCGAGGACACAATGTTTTTACCTGTGTTCGGGCCCTCTCGATGGAGGTAAAACCCTACGCCCTGCTTGATTAATATTGATGATATGGGTAGTACAAGAGTAGATCTACCACGAGATCAAGGAGGCTAAACCCTAGAAGCTAGCCTATGGTATGATTGTTGAGATGTAATGTTGTGTCCTACGGACTAAGGCCCTCCAGTTTATATAGACACCGGAGAGGCTAGGGTTACACAGAGTCGGTTACAATGGTAGCAGATCAACATATCCGTATTGCCAAGCTTGCCTTCCACGCCAAGGAAAGTACCTTCCGGACACGAGCCGGAGTCTTCAATCTTCTATCTTCGTAGTCTGGGAGTCCGGCGGATATTGATAGTCCGGCTGTCCGGACACCCCCTAATCCAGGACTCCCTCAGCCATGTCGAGGAGATCCGTCTCCGTGATGGTCGACCGGATCGAATCTCCCTGGACCCAGCCTTTCGGCAGGCGAGATCTTGACGAAGACCCGCTGCGACTGGTGGATCTCCCCTTCGCCTTCTCCGTCCCGGCGCTTCTTCTTAGCGTTCAGCGCGCCGTCTTCTCCTTGACCATGGCTGCGGCGAGATCGCGAGGAGAAGTTGTCTTGGGCGAGCGGCGTTAGGCGGAGACAAGGAGAGCGAGAGAGATCTTGAGGCATTGTTCAAAAACCCTCGCCGGCGCATTTATAAGATCCTTCCGAGTGGATGACAGGTGGGCCCGGTCGATCTAATCATATCCCGAAACAGTTGCGTGGACGTGATACATGGCGAAAAAAGCGGCACGGGAATCGAGGCGTCTATGCCCCATCCCTTCCGAGCGTTGCGGTCCGCCCCGCTTCGCGCGCTTCCCCAAATTTCATATCCCGCAGAATCCGCGAAACGGCAGATCGGTCTGTCAGACGCGGGATTTCCTGCGATCCGTCGCTCGGAAATCGGCAAAGTCCAGAAGGTCACTCGACGAAAGACAAGAATGGATCGAGTCGACTGAAGAAAAGTTGCTCACTATCAACAAAGAGATTCTTAGTCCAAAACAACGCATGACAAGTATGCAAAAGTCAATCGAAAACTGCATCAAGTCCTTCCTCACTCAAGCCTCAATCCATTCGGGGGCTAATGATGGATTCATGTACCTAGGGTTGGGTCATAGACCTGATCTAAGTACCCTACCCAAGGACACCCTTAGAAGAGATCACCTTTCAGTCGACCTACAAGGAACCCACTCGACTGACTTGAAGGACTCGACCATGAAGACTCACTCGACCACCAGAAGGTCAAGAGGCACTCTGTACTGCAATGGCCTGTAATTGAATAGACTTTATGGTAGTTAAGACACTTTATGTGGGGTGTTACCAGTAACGGCCCAGACTTAATGTACTTTAAACCCTTCATTACGTGGGCTGGCAAGGGTCCTGGCGCACTCTATATAAGCCACCCCCCTCCACAGGCAGAAGGGTTCGCACCCCTGTAACTCATATACACATAATCCACTCGACCGCCTCAGGGCTCCGAGACGTAGGGCTTTTACTTCCTCCGAGAAGGGCCTGAACTCGTACATTGCTTGTGTTTACAACCTCTCCATAGCTAGGACCTTGCCTCTCCATACCTACCCCCCACTCTACTGTCAGACTTAGAACCACAACAATGGTCATTGGCTTTTGTTTTTCATGTGATCATATTGCCATTCTTCCTTTACATGATTTGCGCAATTCATCCAATATGTCATGCCATGATCACATTGTTCCAAATACGCATTGTTTTGGATGTTGTCAATATTATCCACGTGATGTTACTACTCTTGCTCATGAGGAGACCCCCATAGTTTCCTCGTACATATTAGGAGATCTTGATGCATTCCATACTTTGCATGATTCCCATGACTGCGTGCACCATATGCATTCCATGAACAACAATGCTCTAGATTTTTCTCATGATGCATTACACAATTTGAGTCTCCATTATGCTATACATAATAACAAACCACTCATGATGGATGACATGTTTCTATATGACGCATCTCGTTTATTTGAGCATTGGCTATTTAGTGCTAACCGACACATGCACGTGCGCATCATGATGGATGATTTGTACATCTACCACACACACACAATTTTCCCTTTGTCTTTGTTTTGTGTAGGTACTCACGTATACTCGTCAACCTCTCAATCCCAAGAGTTGACGAAACGAGCTCTTGAGAGCAACGATGCTTGGGGATCCCGTGGACTATCCTTACCACCGTTCCCTTCGCGCAAGGACTACGCACATCTCTTCTACTTGGCTCTCACACGTCTATGGGCCATTTACCACTTGTCACCTTATGCTCATTTTACCGTGTTCACATTGCATGCTATGCTTGCTCCTATGCCTTTGCCATGCAATTGTGACCATTGCTTGCATCTACCCATGTTTCATCCTTATGCTACTTCTATGTGTATTTGCATGCTTGGTGGAGATCCTTGTTGCTATTGCCATGTTTATCATGTGCCCCATACTATTGATGCTTGTTGTGTTGGGAGAGTCATGATGCCACATTGCTATTTACATATGGTCTCTCGCCAATACATTGATGATATTTTCCTCATACCTTGCTTTCATGCTTGTGCTATGACATGTGAATTATTCATGCCCACTATTTGCACACATTCCATGCTTGCCATGATTCCTTCTAGTATGTTGCATCTTCGCACTACTAGCTTGCTTGACTTGATCGCTATGACTGCTTTCTATGTTGCATCACCCATGTTCCACTATTACTTGCTTTCTTGGGTTGATGACATAGATGTTGATGCCTCTCACTTGACTTCTCATGATCATTGCCTCTTGTCTCCATTAGTTGCATCTCTCATATCACCTTGTATTGAGTGCCAACTTGCTATGCTTATTGATCATGGAGACTTGGACACTTTACTTGTGATGCATGTTTGTTTGATTGAGCCTATTGCACTTGGTTGTTCTTGCATCATATGCCTCCATACTATGACACGCTCCCTTGTACTTTCTTATGATGAGCATGATGTGTACACTTGTTGGGTATCTTACCACTCGAATGATAGGTTTTGCATTTCCGCTAACCTCATTTGTTTTTCCGAGTGTTTGTCATGTTCTTTCATTTTGGAGGTTTCACAAGGCGATGCCGTTATGCGACAACTTGGTTATGTGAAGGCATACATGATGTGCAACTCCAACATCTTCGGAAACATTCATAAGGTGAACTCCTTCCCTTTGAGACACCCTCAAGTATGCATATTGGATGGGTCACTCTTTCATTGTTGTTTCCTTCTTGTTGTCTACATGATACATCTCGCGACCGGAGGAGCGACATTGGAGATTGGCTACATGGACCTTCACATTGAGGAGCGCTCGCACTTATTGGATGCACCTTCGAAATTCCACTCATGCCACGACATCGAGCATTGGTACATCATCACTCCTTTGACACCTTGCACTCCCACATCCATATTTGTTGATTGTGCTCATATATGTCATGCTCGATGGACATATCATACTCACCACAAGTTTGCACCCTATGCATGGATTGACTCACATTATGATTGCCTTGTTGCATCTTGTATTACCATGTCATCCATGATATATGAGCTTGTTCACTTCCTTAGCAAATTTGTTGTGATATTCCTTGATGGCATATTCATACATCATGATCATATTGCCCACCATCAATTGCATGATAACATATACATATTGAGCATCCATTGCCATGTTCATGCTTTTGATGCACCATCCCATTATGACATCATTTTGCACAATGGTAGAATTTGTCGCTTTGTGCACCATGCTAATTATCCCATGAATTCTTTGCATATCATTCTATATCATCTGGATAAGCTTCATGCGCATTGTCACGCACTATCCCTAAGCACGGACTCACGCTTAATTGATGGACACTTTGTGTGCGCTAACCATTGTATTTCCAAGTGTACTTTGTGTTTGCTCATTTTGCATGTACCACATACCGGAGACACCTTGGAGTACTTGGATTGCGCAAGGCCTTCACCTACGTCCCACTATAAGTCCGTCCACGACACCCGTTTCCATGGTGATGAGGATCACGATCCGAGGTTGGATCTTTCCCAAGGGGGGGATATGATGCGGAGCATCCTACGTTCATCCCCATGTACACTCCAACTACTCTCCAAGCCCCAAGGATACATAAGATGAGACCTCGACTATGCGCCATTGGACACAAGGTGAATTCACTCCTCTTCGAACCGTCACTTTCCGCATATGAGACACGGCTACTACCTCATGCATGGACCTTGCATACACTCAGGTACAACCAAGATGACCATGGAGAATCCAAGGATCGAGGCCAAGCATGGAAGAGGAGAAGGAAGAAGAAGACGGAGTGGCATTTGAGCAGGCCGACATCCGGACCGCCGTCCGGATCATCCGCCCACCGGATCATCCGGGACTCCGTCCGGATCGTCCGTAATAGCGCGCCGAAGACACCGAAGGCTTCGCGCGGCCGGATCATCCGGACCCGACGCCGGATCATCGGGACCCCATCCGGGTCATCCGGCCAGCGCCTGTGTGCGCGTGTTGGGCTGAGCCCATGTACCCCTTCGCCCCCAAGTCTATAAATAGGACCCCCCTCTCCTCACTTTGAGACTTAGCGTTGATTTAGCTCAAGTAGAGATAGAGCTTCGCTCATCCATCGGATCTCCTCCTCGTGAGCGCGGCCTCTTCGGAGAAGATCCACTCGGATTCAAGACCCCTTTAGGGGAAGATCCCCTCGTGGATTCAAGACCTCCTCTCGGAGAAGAACGGCTACCTTTGTATCTTTCCTTTGTTGATTTTGGACCATGTGTTACTCGTGCTTCGATGATCTAGACCTTGAGTGATTGATCTCTTGTCGGTTGAGTGTCTCTCTCGTTCTTCCCCGTGATTTCCTTGTGTTCTTCCGCGCGTTCTTCGTGTTTCTCCCGTAGGATCCACTCCAAACATGAAAGATCGTCGCTATAGGGTTCCACCCTACATCAGATATATATCAGGAACATATCTACCCTCAAATGGTGGAATATTCAATTTCTGTTTAGGAAGATGGTCATGATCTCGTACCTGAGGGAGAGCCCTACCATTGTGATTATTTGCATGTGGACGACCTGGTGGTTGCGGTGCACGTGGTTGCACGTAGTTCTGATTTTTATCAACCTCATCCTCGTAATCTCCCACATAATCATCCTCCTCCGCATCAGCAGGAGGAGCCACAGAAGTATCAACAGGGACACGGCTCGCTCGGCGGAGGGCTGTTTCGCAACGTGGAGGTAGTCGTTGTTGTCCTTGTTGTAGAGGTGTGTTAGGTGCAGCCAGCTGTGGTTGTGGAAATGCACGAGCAATTCATTGAACTTGCTATCAAGCTTTGTTTTGAACGTCTTCTCAATGCCATCTATCTTCTCCATGGCCTCGTCAAATCTGTTTAGCACATCTTGCACCTGTCCACTCATCATTTGCTGAAATTTATCATGTAGCTGTTTGTTCGCCAGGTTCTCCCAATCAGTCTCATCGGCTTGTGATCCTACCATGGTTAGCAACAAATAGAAACACACAAGAATATGATCCTACAGACTACTAAGAAGTGGTGGTGGTGTATCACAAACCCGTCAAGCAAATCTCAAATTCTTACCAGTTCTTACCCAGCAGCAGGCGGTGATCGGCAACCGTTGTAGTTAAAACTCTCAAAGCTTGGATAGAGCGATTAACAGGGAGAGTCAAACACACGACGTAGATGTATGTGGAGTTGGGAAGGCTTATAATATGGTAGCAAAAAGGATCAGCAATAATCAATTCAGAGATGCAAAGTAGAATAAACGCTCAACGACGGTACTGTGCTGGTCCTAGGCTAGACTGTGCTAGAGACGCCAGCCTAGAACACTAACAAAATCACGACGCTGCACGGAAACAAGGGAGAAGCACACTGAATTTTTTTTTCACTCTTTTTTTTGCGCTCCTCTTTTTTTTGCCGAAAATCACTATAATGGCGAGTGTCTCAAAACTCTTCCAAGTCAAGATAACAGGATAGGCACGAAATTTTTTCGACCAATTTTTTTTCCGACTGCCCGAACCCAAAAACTGGAAATGGGTCAAAAAAACTTTCTATAACGGCGACTGTCTCAATACGCTTAGAAACACCTAAAAATAGGATAGCCAGAATTTTTTTTGTCCAGTGCGTTTTTGGAAAATTTTGGGCCTAATGTTTTTTTTGGAAACCAACCTCTTCTACGGACGGCAAAAGATTGATGGAATCCAAAACCTACTCAGACAAGGAAAACACAAATCTGGAAAAAGATGGATCTCTAAAGTTAACCTAATATGAGATGGACTCGGAGTGGTGGTAGTATATGGATGTGTGTCGATGTTGGTATATGGAATCGGATCGGTGTTGGTATATGGACTCAGAGCGCTGGCGTATAAGCGGTGATGGTAGATGGCAGGAACGACGTATCTCGTGTGGTGGTGGTATATGGTAGCGGATGATGATGGTGCGGCGGCGTCGTGAAGACCCGTGAACAGAACTCGAAACTCTAAAAGACTAGACACTAAGACCAGCAACTAGACACGACGATGCAACCGAAAATTCAACAAAGCAAAATACTGAAAAGACTATGCAATGGCTCAGACTGGTTCGGATATGATGAACTAACCCTAAATTTTTTTGTGGCTTTTTCGTGGACTGTAGGTATGAAAAACAGACTCGATCTAAACTATGAAAAACTTTAAAATCTCACCGAGCAACCTGGAAATCTGATACCACTTGATAGAGGCAAAGGTGTCCCGTCTTTCGATGATATGATGGATATCGCTTTGGTGGAAGTCGACTTTGACGATCCGACTATGAACGTGCAAGGACGTCACGCCTTAGCAATCGCTAAACCAACTCCGAGAGGTTATTGACCACGCCGGAGCACGATCAACTTGACCACGAGGGCCTATTTCCTGTGAGCAAACGAAGAACAAGCAAGAAACTGAGATTGCAATCTGGATATTGCGAATATAAGATGAAAGCTTTATTGATCAAGGTGGGGTTACGTGGCGCCTCGTGCAGTCGTTGAACACAAACGAAGTACGCGACGTTGCAGCTATGGCGAACTTTAATCTAAACAAAACCCAAAGTCTAAACGATGCCCTAAGGGCTGTATATATGGAGGAAGAGGGGGGAATTTCGTGGCCCTTGGTGGAGGGGTCTGAAGTCAACCCTATCTCTTGTTTCCCCACACATACGGACTCTAAAAATAGCCTATACTTATGTATTTCGAAATTACATGGGCGTGGCCCAATAATAAGGTGACGCAGCACCTAGAATAGCCTCGGGACGAAAGTTATGAAGTGGCATCTTGTATATTTCGTCCAAGGCTTCATGCACCAATCATCACTTGTAACCCCGTTCTTGTTCCCCTTGCACATGCCATCATCTCCATGCTTGTTCTTGCTCCAATGTTCATCCTTCTCCAAGCTAGGCCCTTCATTTGTAAGCAAAACAAATGTATCCAATTTAGGCAGCATCATATTCTCATGAACATTAGAATCATTACCAAGAAACGAAAGTACCTGGTAATTTAGTTGGCGTGCGCGAGCTCTAGTAATTGGTCCAGTATGTATAGCAGCAGGGGCTGTGGGTGTAACAATGGTATTGATGTCCTCATCAAAAGGAAGATGGCCGAGCATGGGAAATTCCCTTCGGTCATGGAGACGAGCTATGAGGTGCCACATCATATGGGCCTCCCACACGAAGACTGTGACAAGAAGGTCGAGCAAGGGCCACCCCCTTCGACCACAGCGATAGGAGTTAAGCATGGAGACATTTGCACCTACATCTCTCCGACACCCACATATGTCGAGATGCCCCATTTGTCATGTGAGGAGAGCCACCACCAAATGAGTGACATGAGTAATTCCACCATATGTGACAATGAGAGAATTTCCTATGAGAGGATGAGTGTGACCACCACTAGCCCCACACATGAGAGCATGCCACACATCCTATGTGAGGTTGAGCACCATTTGAGTGACTCCACCAACCATATGAGTGAGAGCATCCTTGAGGGAGTGAGTGAGCCACAACACTTAGAGAGTGAGGTAGTTGACAAGGCATGTGAGGCCACTATGATTTCTAACAACTTAACCTCTACTCCTAGTGTGTTCTCTTCTTTGGTGCTAGGTCTCCTAAATGACGAAATGCTTATACCCGACGAGTCCTTCCCTCCAATAGAGACAACGATGGCCATGGTGGACGATGATGCACCCCCCCACATGGTTCCATCAAGATGAAGATGACAACGAGACGATCTTCAACACCTCACCCACAACACATGAGCTATGCTCCAAAGGTAACATAGGTGATGGTGCTTCTCTTGTCCCACTAGTGGTCTCTCTTGACATCGATTGCTCCCATGATGTTGACCCACCTATTTCCATGCTTCATGCTAGTGAAACTTTGTCATGCCTTGACTTACCTATTTATGATGAATATGACGATGAGCATGTTGAGTTGACTAGTTGTGATGCTGATGTAGGGTGGAACCCTGTAGCGACGATCTTTCACGTTTGGAGTGGGATCCCTCGAAGAACACGATGAACACGGGGAAGAACGGGGAGAAAACACAAGGGGAAACACTCAAGAACAAGTCCAAATCACACATCCACTAGACAATCAAACACACAAGATCACAAGGTACATGAACAACAAAGGGAAAGATACAAGGTAACGTTCATCTCCAAGAGGAGGTCTTGATGATATCCAAGATGGATCTTCCCACAAGGGGGTCTTGATGATATCCCGCGGGATCTTCTCCTAGATGGAGGTCTTGGCCTCCAATGGAGTAGTGGTCTCTCTCACTCAAGAGTAGAGATAGGTAAGAGCAAAGCTCACCTAAGAATGAGCTATCATATTTGCTAACCCTAGAAAGGAGGTGGAGGAGGTCTATTTATAGCCCAAGGTGCGAAGGGGTAAGTGAGGGGCAAAGGGGTACACGGGCTTCGGCCCAAGTCACGCACGCAGGCGGGGTCCGGATGATCCGGGTGTCGGGGGTCCGGATGATCCCGGCGACCGTCCGGATGATCCGGCTTCGTCGAGCAGCTTCTATTGTCTTCGGGCCGAATTATCTGGATGATCCGGAGGGGGACCCGGATGATCCGGCCGAGCCCGGATGATCCGGACGGTGGCCCGGATGTCCGTCCTGGCTCTTGTAGCCGCTCCGTCTTCTTCTCCTTTCTTCCGTCTTCTCTTTCACGCTTCCCTCGCGGATGGTGTGGTCGTTCCTTGGCGCTTGCACTCCTCCTCGTCGTCCGTGAAGTTCCGACAATACCTACGCATGCACACAGGACAAGTGTCAAGTAGTATGCCATCCTCGAAGGGGTCAAGTGAGCACGTGTAAAGGAGATGATTCACCTTAGTGTGTGTGAAGTAGATGTCGCACGTGTCACTTGCCAAATGGGCTCTTGACATGGTGATGTCCGTAGGATGCTCCGCATCATCCCCTTCCCCTTGGGAAAGATCCGACTTCGGATCGAAAACCAAATCACCATGGGAAAGAGATGGCGTTGCCGTGTAGAAGTGGTCGATCACCAAATTCTTGTCATCTTGAAGTTCCAAATTGCCACTCTCCAATGTCGCACCGTCTTGTAATTCCTTCAAAAGTAGCAAAGATAACAAGCACTTGGAAAAACAAATGTGGTTGTCGTAAGAGCAAAACCAAGCATTCAAGAGGTGATTCTCCCAACAAGTGTTGTCATCAAGCATAGCATATGGTTTGACAAAGAAGTGTGGCATGGCATTTGAGCATATAAATTGAGCACAATCAAGTATATCATGGGAACAAGCATGCAAATGGGAGGTCAAGATGCAAATATATGTGATAAGTGAACAAGCATCTACCTCAAGGTCATAGCAAGCATGCATAAAGAGTTCAATGAACGGTCTATGGTAGGCATAAGAGTCATTCACAACACCAAATATAGTGAAATGTCTGAACACACGGGGCAAGTGCAAGACAATCCAAGCATAACGTGCATAGGGTGTAGTGAAGATATCGTGGCACTCAACACAAAGGAAAGAGCAATTGTTCAACATGTGTGAGGCATGAGCATATATGTCATCAACCCAAGAAAGCAAGTAGTGGAACATGGGTGATGCAATATAGCGAGCATTCATAGCTATCAAGGCAAGTATGCTAGTAGTGCGAAGATGCAACATACTAGGAGGAATCATGGCAAACATGTCATTGGTGCAAATAGTGGGCATGAATAATTCACAAGTCATAGCACAAGCATGAAAGCAAGATATGAGTAGAATATCATGAATGTATTGGCGAGAGGCAATATCTGAATAGCAATGGGTCATCATGACTCTCCCAACACAACAAGCATCAATAGAATGGGGCACATGATAAACATGGCAAAAGCAACAAGGATCTCCACCAAGCATGCAAATACACATAGGAATATCATAATGGAGAATCATGGGTAGATGCAAACAAGGGTCACAATTGCATGGCAAAGGCATAGAAGCAAGCAAAGCATGCAAAGTGAACACGGTAAAATGAGCATAATGTGAGAAGTGGTAAATGGCCCATAGCCGTGTGAGAGCCAAGTAGA
Organism: Aegilops speltoides; assembly: GCA_021437245.1. Lineage (NCBI taxonomy): Eukaryota > Viridiplantae > Streptophyta > Magnoliopsida > Poales > Poaceae > Aegilops > Aegilops speltoides. The sequence goes on from CM038144.1 coordinate 215,244,164, forward strand.
GGAGTTGCGCGTAGTCCTTGCGCGAAGGGGACGTTGTTAAGGATAGTCCATTGGATCCCAAAGCATCGTTGCTCTCAAGAGCTCGTTTTGTCAACTCGTGGGATTGCGAGGTTGACAAGTATTCCTGGGTACCTACACAAAGGAGACACAAACGAAAGAAATTGTGTGTGTGGTAAATGTACACATCATCCATCATGATGTATATGTGCACGTGTGAGTTAGCACAAGATAAGCAATGCTCAAAGAAATTTGAGGCATGGTATATGAACATGTCATCCATCATGAAAGAATAGTTGTTATGTATGACACGATGGGGACACAAATTGAGCAAACAAGTATATGGCACATCAAAAGCATGTTTTTTCATGGGGAGCATATGGTGCACACAAGTATTGGGATCATGCAATGAATGGGATGGATCAAATTCTCCTAACATGTATGAGGAAACTATGGGGGTCTCCTCATGAGCAATATCGGAAACATCATATGGAGAAAATGGACAACATCCAAAACAATGCATATCCGAAGCTAGGTGGTCATGGCATGGCATATGAGATAAATGATGCAAAGGGAGCATATCAATATCGTCACAAGAGAAACAAATGCCAATGACCATGGGCTTGTCGTCTATGTCATATGTGCAAATTGGGTTTATTTTAATGGCATATGCATAGTCACTATGAAGAGATTGCAAATAAGACATATGGTTGATCTCATGCATAGCATATGACAAGTCAAGCGGATTATCAAACATGATGTGACCTAAAGAATTGTCACAAGAAATCCTATGTAACATGGCATCACAACTAATAGACTCCACAATAGAATCATCATACTCATCATAAATGGGCAAATCATCGCATGGGCAAATCATACTAGCATGAAGCATGGCAATAGGTGGATCAACATCATGCAAGCAATCAATGTCAAGAATGTCCACTAGTGGGACTAGAGCATCACCTTCACCTATGTTACCTTTGTCATTCCACTCAAGTGGTGTAGGTGAGGTGGGAAAGACCAAATGGTGGTCATCATCATCATCTTGATGGAACCATGTGGGCGGTGCATCATAATCCACCATGGCCATCGTCATGTCCAAAGGGAGGACGAAGTCGTCGAGGGTCGGCTCGTCATCATAAATGGGACCTAGCACCAAACGAGAAGACACAATAGAGGTAGAGGTCAAGTTGTTAGAAATGCAAATGGCCTCACGAGACCTATCAACTATCTCACTCTCTCTATGTGGTGGTTCACTCACTCCCTCAAAATAGGTGCACTCAAACTCACGTATGGTGGATTCACTCATCTCACTCAAGTGGTGGGGGTTGTGGCTCTCCTCACATGGGAATTTTGGCAACTCATCATATATGGGGCTAGTGGTGAAGTCACTCTCACTCTCAATATGGTGGCAAAAGTCACTCAAGTCATCATACATCGCCGTGGTCGAAGGGAAAGTCCCATGCTCAACCATTTCATCGTGGTCGCCGTGGATGAAGGCCGAAGATGGCTCAACATCACTCTCGTCGTGGATGAAGGCCGAAGATGGCACATCATCACTCTCGCCTCCTAAGATGGAAGCATCATCCTTGCTCGCCACCTTGTCGCTCGCCTCCAAAGCTTGGTCCTTGAAGGTCTCCGTAGTCGAACTCGTCGCCGCACCGTCTTGAAAAAGAGTCGAAGTAGACTCGGCATCATCAATGCCACAAAGAGGGATGGCGGTGAAGTCACACTTGGGAGCATCGTCTTGGAGCTTGTCGGTCTTGGACATCGTGGTGGTACTAGCCTCATGCTTGTCGTAGAGCTTGGTCGCAAGTGTGCTTGGGGTGGAGAAGCCTTGGCCTTCATGAGTTCATGTTCCGCCTTGAGAGCACCAATGTAGTACTCGTCGATGGACTTGTAGTTCTCGATGAAGATGGTCTTGGAGATGTCGTTGTGCAATCCCATCATGAAGTGGAACTTCATCGAAATGGGGTCGTCCACGCCGGCTCGTCGCAAGGCAATCATCATCTCCTTGAAGTACTTGTCGATGGACTTGGATCCTTGGGTGGTGTTCTCCAATTGGCGTCGAAGTTGTTCCGTGTAGGTTGGAGGCACAAACTCTCGCCGTAAAGCTCTCTTCGTCTTGGGCCAACCCATGTCGTAGTACTCCGAAGGTGTGTGAAGCCACCATGTCGAGGCGTAGTCGTGGAAGTTTCTTGTGGCGCACTTCACTTGATCTTCGGGAGGAACTTGATGTAGCTTGAGGTAGTCGTCCATCAAACGCTCCCACTCGAGGTACTCCTCGGGTTCTTGAGTCCCATAGAAAGGAATCGCGTGGTCGATGTTGAGGTCGTAGTAGCTCGTGGAAGTCGCGGACTTGAGCTTGGGTAGCTTCTCTTGAGTGTAGTCTTGAGGTTCTTGTTGGCGAAGATGCCATATGTCCGTAGGCGAAGATGCCTTAAGTCGCTTGGCGAAGATGCCAAGGGAGATGGTGAAGTCGTTGAGCGGTTGTTGGCGTTGAGCTCTTGACCTTCACGTTCTTGTTGGTGATGGTGTCGATGCCGATGTGATCTTGAGCGTCTTCTCGAAGATGAGGAAGATCGCTTGTAGGACTTGATGAGGTTCTTGATCTCCTCCATGAGCTTGTCCATCTTGGCGTCGTAGTTGATGTTCATGGCATCGAACTCGTCGTTGTTGTTGTAGACCGAAAGTGAAATGCCTTGCCTATCCATCACAAGACTCGAGTAGAGGTGAGTAGGAAATGAGATAAACAATACCAAGTTACCTTTTCCCAAAGTTGAGGATTTATCTCGTTTCACTCAATGTGAGATGAAAGAATAGTGGAATTGGTACCGGACTTGTTCACTCACACCTATCAAGTAAAGCTTATGGTAGAGCTCAGTGAGGATAGTGGCACAAAAATTTGATGCAAAATGTTAGCAAGAGTCAATAATGTTGAAAGAGATTCACAAATTCGCAAGTGAAACAAATGGACCAATAGCAAAGAATGGCACACGGAAACAAACACACGGATAGATAAATGGGGTCGCGCAATCAAGGGATGAGCACAAAATGTGGAAACCACGGAAAACGCTCGTGTTGCACAACTCAAGAGAGACGCTAGCACGATTGCTCAATAGGCGGATACGACACTTGTGCACAACCTATAGGATGCAAAATGGATATTCTTTCTATCCCAAGTATGCTATGTATGTATGGTTCCCGGTGTTTATCTCAAGCATGATATCATATGATGTAGATTTGACAATCTTATGTGCAATGGGGTATGATGCTATGGCACTTGCTCACGAGCTCTTTGCTCTCTTTTTCTTGCTTAAAAGCTTTTTTTTTCTATGGCCAATTTGCACAATGCACAAACCAAGATAGCTATTGTGTATATGCGGGAACGATATTGTAGCACAATGGATGACATGATACCAATATGATATGGTATGTATGCAATGGAATGGTGGATCACTAATGTGCACAAGTAACGTTGCCGGCAATACTCAAATGGCTAGTCTCGATAGGCAAGTAACGCAAAATGGGCTAGGGGTTAACAATGCAATTGCAAGGGAATATACAAAGGTGTCGTCGAGGTTACCGTCCTTTGCGATGATGAGTGGCGGCGTTCTTGGTGTAGATACCAAGATGATGGAGACTCGTCCCTAAGTAGCCGAAACACCTTAGGAAACGGAAAAAACCGCAAACTCAAAATCTCAAATGACAAATGTCAAATGGTGGTAGCGGAAAGCGGTGCTGGTGTTGCACTAGGCAATGCGGAAGTGGAATGATGGGCTATACACGAGTCGGAGTTGAATTTGCCGTCCCTAAGTAGCCGAAACACCTTAGGAGACACAAGCCACAACTCAAACAAGCTCAAACAACAATGGGGTTACGTTGGGTTGCCGGAAGTGTATGGTGGGAAGGTTATCTGGAAGTGGTGGTGCTGGTGGTTGATGAAGAAGCAACCGTCCCTAAGTAGCTGAAACACCTTAGGAGACTCAAGTCACTACTCAAACAACCTCAAATGCTATGGGGAACGAAATGGGTTAGGTTGCGGAAGTCGGTGGTGGTAATGCGGATGATATGGTGGAGGGCCTAGGCAAACTTGCCAAATTTCAGAAAATATGATGGAGTCAAATGATGTTGGTGGTATTTTTGTGGGATGGGGGATGTCAAGAGCTTCAAAACGAGCTAAAGAACGTCAAAATCGGACTCCGGATGAATTAGTTATGGCCAAAACAAAAATCTGCCAGTGTCAGTTTCAGGGTTATCCGGACATCCGGGAGGAGGTCCGGATGATCCGGGTGTACATCCGGATGATCCGGGTTCGTCAGCGCCGGTTCTGTTTTTTGGGTGCGTGGGGTATCCGGACGTCCGCGAGAGGGTCCAGCTGATCCGGGAGGTGTCCGGATGATCCGGGGGAAGGTCCGGATGATCCGGGCAGGTCAAACTGCTCGGGATTTCCTCTCGGGGACGAATTTTTGGGCGGAATTTGGGGATTTTGGGGTTAAAATTGACGAAATTTCGTGGATGGAAGGTGGGGAAACTTGGGGAAATGCTAGATCAACTTGAAACCAAGCAAATCCACGGATCAAAATCAACAAAACATCATCAAACCAACAAATCACAAAAAAAAATTGGGGCTATTTTTGGTGGGGATTTTCGGATTTAGGACGAAATCAAGCAAAAGAAGGCTAGAAAAAGAGGGGTAGGGGCTCCAAAAACATGATCAACGTGGCTCATGATACCATATGATGTAGGGTGGAACCCTATAGCGACGATCTTTCACGTTTGGAGTGGGCTCCCTCGAAGAACACGATGAACACGGGGAAGAACGGGGAGAAAACACAAGGGGAAACACTCAAGAACAAGTCCAAATCACACATCCACTAGACAATCAAACACACAAGATCACAAGGTACATGAACAACAAAGGGAAAGATACAAGGTAACGTTCATCTCCAAGAGGAGGTCTTGATGATATCCAAGATGGATCTTCCCACAAGGGGGTCTTGATGATATCCCGCGGGATCTTCTCCTAGATGGAGGTCTTGGCCTCCAATGGAGTAGTGGTCTCTCTCACTCAATAGTAGAGATAGGTAGGAGCAAAGCTCACCTAAGAATGAGCTATCATATTTGCTAACCCTATAAAGGAGGTGGAGGAGGTCTATTTATAGCCCAAGGGGCGAAGGGGTACACGGGCTTCGGCCCAAGTCACGCACGCAGGCGGGGTCCGGATGATCCGGATGGTGGCCCGGATGATCCGGGTGTCGGGGGTCCGGATGATCCGGGCGACCGTCCGGATGATCCGGCTTCGTCGAGCAGCTTCTGTTGTCTTCGGGCCGAATTATCCGGATGATTCGGAGGGGGACCCGGATGATCCGGCCGAGCCCGGATGATCCGGACGGTGGCCCGGATGTCCATCCTGGCTCTTGTAGCCGCTCCGTCTTCTTCTCCTTTTTCCGCCTTCTCTTCCATGCTTCCCTCGCGGATGGTGTGGTCGTTCCTTGGCGCTTGCACTCCTCCTCGTCGTCCGTGAAGTTCCGACAATACCTACGCATGCACACGGGAGAAGTGTCAAGTAGTATGCCATCCTCGAAGGGGTCAAGTGAGCACGTGTAAAGGAGATGATTCACCTTAGTGTGTGTGAAGTAGATGTCGCACGTGTCACTTGCCAAATGGGCTCTTGACATGGTGATGTCCGTAGGATGCTCCGCATCAGATGCTATGCTCCATAGGATATCATGTGAAAATTCTATTGGTCACATCATGTTTGACAATCCATTGAACTTGTCATATGCTATGAGTGAGATCTCCCATATTGCATCATTTCAATCTCAACATAGTAACTATCCATGCCCCATTAAAATAAATCCCATTTGCACTTATAGCATAGATGACGAGATGATGGTCATTGGCTTTTGTTTTTCATGTGATGATATTGCCATGCTTCCTTTACATGATTTGAGCAATTCATCTACTATGCCATGCCATGATCACATTGTTCCAAATATGAATTGTTTTGGATGTTGTCAATATTCTCCACATGATGTTGCTACTCATGCTCATGAGGAGACCCCCTTAGTTTCCTCATACTTATTCGGAGATCTTGATACATTTCATACTTTGCATGATTTCCATGATTGCGTGCACCTTATGCATTCCATGAATAACAATGCTCTAGATATTTCTCATGATGCATTACACAATTTGAGTCTCCATTATGCTATACATAATAACAAACCTCTCATGATGGATGACATGTTTCTATATCGCGCATCTCATTTATTTGAGCATTGGATATTTTGTGCTAACCTACACATGCCCGTGCGCATCATGATGGATGATGTGTACATCTACCACGCACACACAAATTTTCCTTTATCTTTGTTTTGTGTAGGTACTCACGTATACTCGTCAACCTCTCAATCCCAAGAGTTGACGAAACGAGCTCTTGAGAGCAACGATGCTTTGGGTTCCTGTGGACTATCCTTACCACCGTTCCTTCACGCAAGGACTACGCGCATCTCTTCTACTTGACTCTCACACGGCTACGGGCTATTTACCACTTGTCACCTTATGCCCATACTATTGTGTTCACTTTGCATGTTATGCTTGCTCCTATGCCTTTGCCATGCAATTGTGACCCTTGCTTGCATCTACCCATGATTCACCATTATGCTACTTCTATGTGTATTTGCATGCTTGGTGGAGATCCTTGTTGCTTTTGCCATGGTTATCATGTGCCCCATGCTATTGATGCTTGTTGTGTTGGGAGAGTCATGATGTCCCATTGCTATTTACATATGGCCTCTCGCCAATACATTCATGCTATTTTCCTCATATCTTTCTTTCATGCTTGTGATATGTCATGTGCATTATTCATGCCCACTATTTGCACACATGACATGCTTGCCATGATTCCTCCTAGTATGTTGCATCTTCGCACTACTAGCTTGCTGGACTTGATTGCTATGATTGCTTGCTTGGTTGCATCACCCATGTTCCACTCTTACTCGCTTTCTTGGGTTGATGACATATATGTTCATGCCTCTCACTTGATTTGTCATGATCATTGTCTCTTGTCTCCATTAGTTTCATCTCTCATATCACCTTGTATTGATTGCCAACTTGCTATGCTTATTGATCATGGAGACTTTGACACCTTACTTGTGATGCATGCTTATTTACTTGAGCATCTTGTATTTGGTTGTCCTTGCATCATATGCCTCCATACTATGAAATGCTCCCTTGTACCTTCTTATGATGAGCTTGATGCATACACTTGTTGGGTATCTTACCACACGAATGATAGGTTTTGCATTTCCGCTAACCTCAGTTGTTTTTCCGAGTGTTTATCATGTTCTTTCATTTTGGAGGATTCACAAGGCGGTGCCGTTATGCAACATATTGGTTATGTGAAGGCATACATGATGTACGACTCCAACATCTTTGGGACCTTTCTTGAGGTGAACTCCTTCTCTTTGAGCCATGCTCAAATACGCATATTGGATGGGTCACTCTTTCATTGTTGTTTCCTTCTTGTTGTCTACATGATACATCTCGTGAACGGAGGAGCGACATTGGATATTGGCTACATCTCGTGAATGGAGCGCTCACAATTATTGGATGCACCTTCGGAATTCCACTCATGCCACGACATCGAACATTGCTACACCAACACCTTCATATTTGTTGATTGTGCTCATACATGTCATGCTCGATGGACATTTCATACTCACCACAAGTTTGCACCCTATGCATGGATTGACTCACATTATGATTGCCTTGTTGCCTCTTGTATTCCCATGTCATTCATAATATATGATCTTGAGCATTTCCTTAGCAAATTTGTTGTGATCTACCGTGATGGCATATTCATACATCATGATCATATTGCCCACCATCAATTGCATGATACAATATACATATTGAGCATTCATTTCCATATTCATGCTATTGATGAACCGTCTCTATATGTCATCATTTTGCACAATGGTAGAATTTGTCGCTTTGTGCACCATGCTAATTACCCCATGAATGCTTTGCATATCATTCTAGATCATCTTGATAAGCATCATGTGTCTTGCCATGCACTATCTTGCCGCACGGACTTATTCTTACATGATGGACATTTTGTGTGCGCTAACCATTGTATTTCCAAGTGTACTTTGTGTTTGCTCATTTTGCATGTACCACATATCGGAGACACCTTGGAGTACTTGGATTGCGCAATGCCTTCATCTACGTCCAACTACGAGTCCGTCCACGACAACCGTTTCCATGGTGATGAGGATCATGATCCGAGGTCGGATCTTTCCCAAGGTGGGGGAGATGATGCGGAGCATCCCACGTTCATCCCCATGTACACTCCGACTACTCTCCAAGCCCCAAGAGGACATATGGCGAGACCTCGAACATACGCCATTGGACACAAGGTGAATTCACTCCTCTTCGAACCATCACTTTCCGCATGTGAGACATGGCTACTACCTCATGCATGGACCTTGCATACACTCAGGTACAACCAAGATGACCATGGAGAATCCAAGGATCAAGGCTAAGCATGGAAGAGAAGACGGAAGAAAGGAGAAAAAGAAGATGGAGCGGCTGCTGGAGACAGGCCAGACATCCGGACCTGGAGGCGGCTGCCGGAAGAAGATGGAGCGGCTGCCGGATGTCTGTTTCCTGCGAGCAAACGAAGAACAAGCAAGAAACTGAGATTGCAATCTGGATGTTGCGAATATAAGATGAAAGCTTTATTGATCAAGGTGGGGTTCTGTGACGCCTTTGTCTGGTCATTGAACACAAACGAAGTATGCGAAGTTGCAGCTATGGCGAACTTTTAATGTAAACAAAATCCAAAGTCTAAACGGTGCCCTAAGGGCCGTATATATGGAGGAAGAGGGGGTGAATTTCGTGGCCATTGGTAGAGGGGTCCGAAACTAACCCTATCTCTTGTTTCCCCACACATACGGACTCTAAAAATAGCCTATCCTTATGTATTTTGAAATTACATGGGCCTGGCCCAATAATAAGGTGACGCAGCACCTAGAATAGCCTCTGGACAAAATTTATGAAGTGGCATCTTGTATATTTCGTCCAAGGCTTCATGCACTCATTATGGTGGCTTCAAAGTCCTGAAATCATCACTTGTAACTCCGTTCTTGTTCCCCTATGCATGCCATCATCTCCATGCTTGTTCTTGCTCCAATGTTCATCCTTCTCCAAGCTAGGCCCTTCATTTGTAAGCAAAACAAATGTATCCAATTTAGGCAGACATCATATTCTCATGAACATTAGAATCATTACCAAGAAACAAAAGTACGATAATTTAATTGGCGTCATGTGAGCTCTAGTAATTGGTCCGTATATGTAGCAGTAGGGGCTATGGGTGTAACAATGGTATTGATGTCCTCATCATCCTCCCCTTCTTGAAATGAAGTCGTCCTCGACGGAAGCTCATCTTGCTCACCCAAATAAGGCTTCAAATCTGCAATGTTAAAAGTGGGACTAACCCCAAAATCTGTAGGCAGCTCAAGTTTATATGCATTATCATTTATTTTCTCCAACACCTTAAAAGGACCATCAGCACGTGGCATTAACTTTGATTTGCGTAAATCAGGAAATCTATCCTTACGCAAATGTAACCAAACAAGATCTCTAGGTGCAAACACAAGATGTTTTCTACCCTTATCTCCAGCAAGTTTATATTTAGCATTCATACGCTCAATGTTTTCCTTAGTTAACTCATGCATTTTTAAAATCAATTCAACACATTGTTTAGCATCAAAATTAACCTTCTCCGAAGATGGAAGAGGCAACAAATCAATAGGTGCACGAGGTAGGAAACCATACACAACTTCAAAACGGCACATCTTAGTAGTAGAATGCAATGAACGATTATAAGCAAATTCAATATGAGGCAAGCATTCCTCCCACATTTTCTAATTATTCTTCAAAACATCCCTAAGCATAATAGACAATGTTCTATTGACTACTTCAGTTTGTCCATCAGTTTGGGGATGACAAGTAGTACTAAAAAGCAGTTTAGTCCCCAACTTAGCCCATAAACATCTCCAAAAGTGGCTAAGAAATTTAGTATCACGATATGAAACAATAGTATTTGGCACACCATGCAAGCGAATAATTTCACGAAAAAACAAATCAGCAACATTAACAGCATCATCGCTTTTATGACATGGTATAAAGTGTGCCATTTTCGAGAATCTATCCACGACAACAAATATGCTATCCCTCCGCCTCTTTGTTCGAGGTAAACCTAAAACAAAGTCCATAGATATATCCTCCCAAGGAACACTAGGTACAGGCAAGGGCATATATAAACCATGAGGATTGAGTCGTGCTTAGCTTTTTGACATGTAGTGCAGAGAGCAATAAAACGCTCAACATCCCATCTCATCTTTGGCCAAAAGAAATGTGTAGCAAGTACGTCCTCCGTCTTCTTCACGCCAAAGTGTCCCATTAATCCTCCTCCATGCGCCTCCTGCAACAACAAAAGACGAACAGAGCTTGTTAGCACGAAACACAAATCCATCGTTAACGACGAACTTGTTGCACATTCTTCCTTCTTTACAATTCTGCATTACATCTATAAAATCAGCATCATGCACATATTGATCTTTGATGGTCTCCAAACCAAATATTTTGAAGTCAAGTTGTGAAAGCATAGTATAGCAATGAGACAATGCATCAGCATAATATTTTCTTTTCCCTTCTTGTGTTTAATGACATAAGGGAAAGTCTCAATGAATTTAACCCATTTAGCAGGTCTACGATTCAGTTTAGCTTGACTTTTAATATGTTTCAAAGATTCATGATCAGAATGTATAACAAATTCTTTGGGCCATAAATAATGTAGCAATGTTTCTAAAGTCCGAACAAGAGCATATAATTCTTTATCGTAAGTAGAATAATTCAGACTAGGCCCACTCAATTTTTCAGAAAAATATGCAACAGGTTTGCCATCTTGTTATAACACACCTCCTAATCCAATTCCACTAGCATCACATTCAAGCTCAAAAGTCTTATTAAAATCAGGAAGTTGGAGTAAAGGAGCATGTGTCAACTTATCTTTCAATACCGTGAAGGCTTCTTCCTGTGCGGTACCCCAAAGAAAAGACACATCTTTCTTTGTAAGCTCATTGAGAGGTGCAGCAATGGTGCTGAAATCTCTCACAAAACGCCTATAGAATCCAGCGAGGCCAAGAAAACTCCTCACTTGTGTGACCGTTTTGGGCTATGGCCAACTCTCAATAGCGTCAATCTTGGCTTTATCAACTTCAATTCCCTGTGGAGTAACAACATAGCCAAGAAAACATACTCGGTCGGTGGAAAAGGTGCACTTCCCAAGGTTACCAAACAAACATGCACCACGTAGAGCAATAAAAACAGCACGTAAATGTTCCAAATGTTCTTCCAAAGATCTGCTATAAATCAATATGTCATCAAAGTAAACTACCACAAATCGTCCAATGAAAGCACGTAAAACTTCGTTCATTAATCTCATGAAAGTATTAGGTGCATTAGTTAACCCAAAAGGCATGACTAACCACTGATATAATCCAAACTTAGTTTTAAATGCTGTTTTCCATTCATCTCGCAATTTCATACGAATTTGATGGTATCCACTATGCAAATCAACTTCGGAGAATATTATAGAGCCACTCAATTCATCAAGCGTATCATCTAGCCTAGGAATAGGATGACGATAACGAATAGTAATATTATTAATGCCTCTACAATCTACACACATACGTGATGTACCATCCTTTTTCGGCATTAGAATAATAGGAACAGCACAAGGACTAAGGGATTCGCCTATATAACCTTTGTTGAGAAGCTCTTGTACTTGACGCATAATCTCCTTCGTCTCCTCTGGATTGGTATGGTATGGCGCACGGTTTGGCAGTGAAGCACCGGGAATTAAGTCAATCTGATGCTCAATCCCTCGAATAGGCAGTAATCCCGGTGGCACGTCTTGTGGAAAGACGTCAGCGAACTCCTGCAAAATATTAGTGACAGCAGGAGGCAAAGAGGAAGGCACGTCCTCGAATGAAAATAATGCCTCTTTGCACACAAAAGCATAGACAACAGATTTGCTGAAATCTAGCTCATCAATATCAGATTTGGTGGCAAATAAACATGCACTTTTCAATTTAATTTCAGAAGGAACACTAGATGGTTTATTATTAGGCTTCATTTGTTGCTCAAATTCTTTTGCCACAATCTGATTTTCACTCTTATTCTTCTCCTGTTTTGCTTTATTAGCTCTATTAATATCATCTTTCAAAATAGAATCAGGAGTCATAGGAAGCAAAGTAATATTTTTATCCTTATGAACAAGAGTATACTAATTGTTTCTACCATGGTGTACATGATTTTTATCAAATTGCCATGGTCTACCAAGTAATAAGGAACATGCTTGCATAGGTACCACATCACAATCAACATAATCGGCATATGTAGAGATACTAAAATGCACACCAACAGTACGTGTTACCTTAACCTTGCTGCTGTTGTTGAACCATTGGATGTAGTAAGGATGTGGATGTGGTCTTGTGGTGAGAGAAAGCTTCTCCACCATCTCCATGCTAGCCAAGTTGTTGCAGCTCCCTCCGTCTATGATGACGCCGCATGTAGCGTTCCTTCACAACTCCCTTGGTATGGAACAAATTGTGCCTCTGATTTTTCTCAGCTTGTGTGACCTGCACACTCAAAACACGTTGAGCAACTAAACATTCATACCTGTCAGCGTCTTCAGGAGCCATGTATTGCGTCTCATGATCAGTATCATCTCCACCATGTTCTTCACGTGTAATAAGAGCCAAAGTCTCCTCCTCATAGTCACTAGCAGACTCATACCCACCATCCTCGGTAGCAATCATCACACGCTGAGATTTGCATTCTCTCACATAATGACCTCTTCCCTTACAACAACGATAAATAATATCACTTGTGTGCCCTGTTGATGCCATGGAAGAAGATGAACTCTGTACAGGCCCGGCAGGTGCGCTCTTGGCAGATAATGGTGGTTCTGCCTGTTTTCTTGTATCACGGCTGGAGGTGGCACCTGATGGAGGTGCTGGTGCAGTTGAAGTAGAAGATGCACGAGGTGTCCATGATGAAGGTCGGCCTACAGAAAAGTTAGTTCGCGCCAATGCTTGTCGATCCTGCACTTCACGTTGAGCTTTACAAGCAAGATGGAATAAACGAGTGATATTAGTATACTCCTTATAGTCTAGAATGGTCTGAATCTCTCTATTTAATCCCCCCAGAACGTGCAAGCATAGCTTCATTCTCCTCAACAATACCACATCTAATCATGCCAGTATGTAATTCCTGATAATATTCTTCTACAGAATTTTTCCCTTGTCTTAAGCGCTGCAATTTTTGAAGCAATTCACGTTGATAATATGGTGGAACCCAACGAGTACGCATAGCAGTTTTCAAAGCAGCCCAAGTAGTCGGAATAGGATATAATCTACAATGTTCAGAACACCATACACATGCAAAACTAGTGAAAGCACAAACAGCAGCGGCAACCCGTCTCTCCTCGGGATAATGTAAACATGTAAATCGTTGTTCAGTTTCTAACTCCCAAGTAAGATATATATCAGGAACATATCTGCCCTCAACTGGTGGAATATTCAATTTCAGTTTAGGAAGATGGTCATGATCTCGTACCTGAGGTAGAGCCCTACCATTATGATTATTTGCATGTGGACTACCTGGTGGAGAAACACATAAGAATATGATCCTACAGACTACTAAGAATTGGTGGTGGTGTATCACAAACCCGTGAAGCAAATCTCAAATTCTTACCAGTTCTTACCCAGCAGCAGGTGGTGATCGGCAACCGTTGTAGTCAAAACTCTCCAAGCTTGGATAGAGCGATTACCAGGGAGAGTCAAACGCACGACGTAGATGTATGTGGAGTTGGGAAGGCTTATAATATGGTAGCAAAAAGGGTCAGCAATAATCAATTCAGAGATGCAAAGTTGAATAAACGCTCAACGACGGTACTGTGCTGGTCCTAGGCTAGACTGTGCTAGAGACGCGAGCCTAGAACACCAACAAAGTCATGGCGCGGTACGTAAACAAGGGAGGAGCACACTCTGAATTTTTTCTCTTTCTTTCCTTTTTTTGCACTTTTTTCCTCTTTTTTTTGGCTCCGTAACAAAAAAAATTCGAAAAAGTCTACAAATGGTCTAAAAATTGCCTAGCCAGAATTTTCCAGACTAGCTAGCATTTTCCAGACATGCAAATAATGGCAATGTTAGGGCTCCCCCTCAGGTACGAGATCATGACCATCTCCATAAATTGAAATTGAATATTCCACCATTTGAGGGTAGATATGTTCCTGATATATATCTTACTTGGGAGTTAAAAATTGAACAACGATTTACATGTTTAGAGTATCCCGAGGAGAGACGTGTTCCTGCTGCTGTTTGTGCTTTCACTAGCTTTGCATGTGTTTGGTGGTCTGAATAATGTAGATTATATCCTGTTCCAGCTACTTGGGCTGCTTTGAAAACTGCTATGCGTACTCATTGGGTTCCACCATATTATCAACGTGAATTACTTCAAAAATTGCAGCGCTTAAGACAAGGAAAAAATTCTGTAGAAGAATATTATCAGGAACGACAAACTGGCTTGATTAGATGTGGTATTGTTGAGGAGAATGAAGCTATGCTTGCACGTTTTATGGGTGGATTAAATAGAGAGATTCAAACCATTCTAGAGTATAAGGATTATAATAATATCACTCGTTTATTCCATCTTGCTTGTAAAGCTGAACGTGAAGTGCAGGATCGACAGACATTGGCGCGGACTAACATTTCTGCAGGTCGACCTTCATCATGGACACCACGTGCATCCTCTACTTCCACACATTCTTCTGCACCGACACCTCCATCAGCTGTTACCTCCAGCCGTGATACAAGGAAGCAGGCACAACCACCATTATCTACCAAGAGCACACCTCTCGGGCCTGCACATAGTTTGTCTTCTTCCATGGCATCAACAGGGCAGACCAATGATATTATTTGTCGTCCTTGTAAGGGAAGATGACATTTTGCGAGAGAATGCAAATCTCAGCGTGTGATGATTGCTACTTAGGATGGTGGGTATGAGTCTACTACTGACTATGATGAGGAGATTTGGCTCTTATTACACGTGAAGAAACACGGTGGAGACGATTCTGATCATGAGACACAATACATGGCTCCTGAAGATGCTGACAGGTATGAATGTTTAGTTGCTCAACGTGTTTTGAGTGTGCAGGTTACACAAACTAAGCAAAATCAAGGCATAATTTGTTCCATACAAAGGGAGTTGTGAAGTAACGTTCTGTTCGCGTGATCATAGATGGAGGGAGTTGCAACAACTTGGCTAGCATGGAGATGGTGGAGAAGCTATCTCTCACCACCAGACCACATCCACATCCTTACTACATCCAATGGTTCAACAACAGCGGCAAGGTTAAGGTAACACGTACTGTTCGTACGCATTTTAGAATCTCCACATATGCTGATTATGATGATTGTGATGTGGTACCTATGCAAGCATGTTCCTTGTTACTTGGTAGACCATGGCAATTTGATAAAAATCTGTACACCATGGTAGAAACAATCAGTATACTCTTATTCATAAGGATAAAAATATTACTTTGCTTCCTATGACTCCTGATTCCATTTTGAAAGATGATATTAATAGAGCTAATAAAGCAAAACAGGAGAAATATAAGAGTGAAAATCAGATTGTGGCAAAAGAATTTGAGCAACAAATGAAGCCTAATAATAAACAATCTACTGTTGCTTCTGAAATTAAATTGAAAAGTGCATGTTTACTTGCCACCAAATTAAATTGATGAGCTAGATTTTAGCAAATCTGTTTGCTATGCTTTTGTGTGCAAAGAGGCATTATTTTCATTCGAGGACGTGCCTTCCTCTTTGCCCCCTGCTGTCACAAACATTTTGCAGGAGTTCGCTGACGTCTTTCCACAAGACGTGCCACCGGGATTACCTCCTATTCGAGGGATTGAGCATCAAATTGACTTAATTCCCGGTGCATCGCTACCCAACCATGCACCATACCGTACCAATCCAGAGGTGACGAAGGAGATTATGCGTCAAGTAGAGGAGCTGCTCGACAAAGGTTATATATGCGAATCTCTTAGTCCTTGTGCTGTTCCTATTATTCTAGTGCCTAAAAAGGATGGTACGTCGCGTATGTGTGTTGATTGTAGAGGCATTAATAACATTACTATTCGTTATCATCATCCTATTCCTAGGCTAGATGATATGATTGATGAATTGAGTGGCTCTACAATATTCTCCAAAGTTGATTTGCATAGTGGATGCCATCAAATTCGTGTGAAATTGGGTGATGAATGGAAAACAGCATTTAAAACTAAGTTTGGTTTATATGAGTGGTTAGTCATGCCTTTTGGGTGAAATAATGCGCCTAGTACTTTCATGAGTCTAATGAACGAAGTTTTACGTGCTTTCATTGGACGATTTGTGGTAGTCTATTTTGATGATATACTGATTTATAGCAAATCTTTGGAAGAACATTTGGAATATTTACGTGATGCTTTTATTGCTCTACGTGATGCACGTTTGTTTGGTAACCTTGGGAAGTGCACCTTTTGCACCGACCGAGTATCTTTTCTTGGCTATGTTGTTACTCCACAGGGAATTGAAGTTGATAAAGCCAAGATTGAAGCTATTGAGAGTTGGTCGCAGCCCAAAACGGTCACACAAGTGAGGAGTTTCCTTGGCCTCGCTGGTTTCTATAGGCGTTTTGTGAGAGATTTCAGCACCATTGCTGCACCTCTCAACGATCTTACAAAGAAGGATGTGCCTCTTTTTTGGGGTACCGCACAGGAAGAAGCCTTCACGGTATTGAAAGATAAGTTAACACATGCTCCTTTACTCCAACTTCCTGATTTTAATAAGACTTTTGAGCTTGAATGTGATGCTAGTGGAATTGGATTAGGAGGTGTGTTATTACAAGATGGCAAACTTGTAGCATACTTTTCTAAAAAATTGAGTGGGCCTAGTCTGAACTATTCTACTTATGATAAAGAATTATATGCTCTTGTTCGGACTTTAGAGACATGGCAACATTATTTATGGCCCAAAGAATTTGTTCTACATTCTGATCATGAATCTTCGAAACATATTAGAAGTCAAGCTAAACTGAATCGTAGACATGCTAAATGGGTGGAATTCATTGAGACTTTCCCTTATGTCATTAAACACAAGAAGGGTAAAGAAAATGTTATTGCTGATGCTTTGTCTCGTCGCTCTACTATGCTTTCACAACTTGACTTCAAAATATTTGGTTTGGAGACCATCAAATGTCATTATGTGCATGATGCTGATTTTAAAGATGTAATGCAGAATTGTAAAGAAGGAAGAACATGAAACAAGTTCGTTATTAATGATGGCTTTGTGTTCCGTGCTAACAAGCTATGCAATCCTGCTAGCTCTGTTCGTCTTTTGTTGTTGCAGGAGGCGCATGGAGGAGGATTAATGGGACACTTTGGCGTGAAGAAGACAGAGGACGTACTTGCTACACATTTCTTTTGGCCAAAGATGAGACGGGATGTTGAGCGTTTTGTTGCTCGTTGCACTACATGTCAAAAAGCTAAGTCACGACTCAATCCTCATGGTTTATATATGCCTTTGCCTGTACCCAGTGTTCCTTGGGAGGATATATCTATGGACTTTGTTTTAGGTTTACCTCGAACAAAGAAGGGGAGGGATAGCATATTTGTTGTCGTGGATAGATGTTTGAAAATGGCACACTTTATACCATGTCATAAATGCGATGATGCTCTTAATGTTGCTGATTTGTTCTTTCGGGAAATTTTTCGCTTGCATGGTGTGCCAAATACTATTGTTTTAGATCGCAATACTAAATTCCTTAGCCACTTTTGGAGATGTTTATGGGCTAAGATGGGGACCAAACTGCTTTTTAGTACTACTTGTCACCCCCAAACTGATGGACAAACAGAAGTAGTCAATAGAACATTGTCTACTATGCTTAGGGCTGTTTTGAAGAATAATAAGAAAATGTGGGAAGAATGCTTGCCTCATATTGAATTTGCTTATAATCGTTCTATGCATTCTACTACTAAGATGTGCCCTTTTGAAATTGCGTATGGTTTCCTACCTCATGCACCTATTGATTTGTTGCCTCTTCTATCTTCGGAGAAGGTTAATTTTGATGCTAAAGAACGTGCTGAATTGATTTTAAAAATGCATGAGTTAACTAAGGAAAACATTGAGCGTATGAATGCTAAACATAAACTTGCTAGAGATAAGGATAGAAAACATGTTATGTTTACACTTGGAGATCTTGTTTGGTTACATTTGCATAAGGATAGATTTCCTAATTTGTGCAAATCAAAGCTAATGCCACGTGCTGATGGTCCTTTTAAGGTGTTAGAGAAAATAAATGATAATGCATGTTAACTTGAGCTACCTGCAGATTTTGGGGTTAGTCCCACTTTTAACATTGCAGATTTGATGCCTTATTTGGGTGAGGAAGATCAGCTTCCGTCGAGGACTACTTCATTTCAAGAAGAGGAGGATGATGAGGACATCAATACCATTGTTACACCCACATCCCCTACTGTTACATATAATGGACCAATTACTAGAGCTCATGCACGCCAATTAAATTACCAGGTACTTTCGTGTCTTGGTAATGATTCTAATGTTCATGAGAATATGATGCTGCCAAAATTGGATACATTTGTTTTGCTTACAAATGAAGGGCCTAGCTTGGAGAAGAATGAACATTGGAGCAAGAACACGCATGGAGTTGATAGCATGCGCAAGGGGATCAAGAACGGAGTTACAAGTGTTGATTTCAGGACTTTGAAGCCACCATAAGGAGTGCATGAAGCCTTGGACGAAATATACAAGATGCCACTTCATAAATTTCGTCTAGAGGCTATTCTAGGTGCTGCGTCACCTTATTATTGGGCCAGGCCCATGTATTTTCGAAATACTTAAGTATAGGCTGTTTTTAGAGTCCGTATGTGTGGGGAAACAAGAGTTAGGGCTGGTTTCGGACCCCTCCTCCAAGGGCCACGAAATTCCCCCCTCTTCCTCCATATATACAGCCCTTAGGGCGTCGTTTAGACTTTGGGTTTTGTTTAGATTAAAAGTTCGCCCTAGCTGCAACTTCGCGTACTTCGTTTGTGTTCAACGACCAGACCAAGGCGTCACAGAACCCCACCTTCATTAATAAAGCTTTCCTCTTTTATTCGCAATATCCAGATTGCAATTTTAGTTTCTTGCTTGTTCTTCGCTTGCTCGCAGGAAATAGACCGTCGTTGTCAGGTTGATGGTGCTCCGGCGTGGTCAATAACCCCTCGGAAGTTGGTTTAGCGATTGCTAAGGCGCGACGTCTTCGCACGTTCGTAGTCGGATCGTCAAAGTCGACTCACACAGAAAACGATTGCTATCTCATCGAAACATCGGGACACTGATGTAGGGCGGAACCCTAGGGGCCGATCTTTCACATTTGGAGTGGATCCTACGGGGAAACACGAAGAACACGCGGAAGCACAAATAGGAAACACAGGGAAAACGAGAGAGAATCACTAAACCAACAAGGAATCGATCACACAAGTGCTAGATCACCGAACACAAAGAGATACACGAGATCCAAAGTCAACAAAGGTAGAGGATACAAAGGAACCGTTCTTCTCCGTACGGAGGTCTTGATGATCTTCCCTAGAAAGGGGTCTTGAATCCGCTTGGGGGATCTTCTCCGCAGAGGTCGTGAACTCCGAGGAGAAGTATCCAAGTGGATGAGCAAGGCTCTGACACAAATATGAGCTAATCCAATGCTAACCCTAGAAAGAGGAAGGGGAAGGAGTCTATGTAGTCTAGGGGGCGAAGAGGTACATGGGCTTCGGCCTTTACTGTGCGCAGACAGGCAGAGCCGGATGTCCGGGCGTCGGGCAGGATGTCCGGGGTTTCCGGAGGGGCCGGATGTCCGGGCCAAGTCACTGGATGTCCGGGTTGGAGGCTTGAGCTTCTGTAGTTCCTGGCGCGTGGCGCCGGATTTCCGGGGCTTTGGTCGGATTTTCGGGCTAGGGCCGGATGTCCGGGCGGGACACTGGATGTCCGGGCCCTGTAGACTTGACCGTCTTGGCTGTTGCTGATGGAGACGCTCCAGGGGCCGGATGTCCGGGGCCTGGGCCGGATGTCCGGGGCCTGGAAGGTGAACTTGTCCGTTTCAGCTGGTTCTCTTCATCCGTGGAGTTGGCGGCTTGTCCGTCTTCACGTGCATCCTCGGGAGGTTCTTCTTGACACTTAATCATGCATAGTATATCGGACTTAGGTAGTAGCCATGTCTCGAGAGGATCATATGAGATATCATTTAGGAGCGAAGTCACCTCGGTCTCGAGATCTCTAGCACATGCTCTAGTCATGGGTCCTCTTGAGGCTTGGTGTGGCGATGGGAGGTCCATGGGGATGACCGAAGGATGCTCCGCATCATCTCCCCCCCCCCCTTGTTAAAGATCTGACCTCGGATCGAAATCCTCATCACCATGGTACGGGAGATCAGAGACTGATGTAGGGTGGAACCCTAATTCGTCGATCTTTCACGTTTGGAGGGGATCCTACGGAGGGAACACGAAGAACGCGCGGAAGAACGAGAGGAAATCACGGGGAAGAACGAGAGAGACACTCAACCGACAAGAGATCAATCACACAAGGTCTAGATCATCGAAGCACGAGTGATACATGGTCCAAAATCAACAAAGGAAAGATACAAAGGTAGCCGTTCTTCTCCCGGAGGAGGTCTTGCATCCATGAGGGGATCTTCCCTAGGTAGGGGTCTTGAATCCGAATGGATCTTCTCCTAGACGGAGGTCCTGATCTCCGAGGAGAAGTACCGGTGGATGAGCAAAGGCTCTCACACACAAATATGAGCTAATCCAATGCTAAGTCTCAAAGTGAGGAGAGGGGGTCCTATATATAGAGTCTGGGGCGAAGGGGTACATGGGCTCAGCCCAACACGCGCGCACAGGCATTGGCCGGATGATCCGTGCGACGGTCCGGATGATCCGGGCTTGTCCGGATGATCCGGGTGGGGGCCCGGATGGTCCGGGTGCTCTGCTGGTGGCGGCGCAGGGCCGGACGTCCGGCTGGCGGTCCGGATGTCCGGGCGGGATCCGGATGATCCGGGCCGGGGTCCGGATGATCCGGCTTCAGCGTGGAGGTTCTGTTGCCTTCGGTCGATTTAGCCGGATCGTCCGGACCAGGGTCCGGATCATCCGGGCTCTGTCCGGATCGTCCGGGCCTCCGTCCGGATCATCCGGCCTCCCTGGTCCTGGTTGCTTTCTCCTCTCCGTCTTCGCGTATGTCTTCCGCTTCCGATTCTCCTTGCTTCCTAGCCTCTTCATGGTCGACTCCTTGGTGCCTGAGTATGCATAGAGTTTCCGTTTGAGGTAGTAACCATGTCTCATGTGAATCGAAGGAGAGTTGTGAGAGGAGTGATGTCACCTCGGTTTCAAGAGCTCTTGCACGTGCTCGAGTCATCGGTCCTTGTGGTGTTGTAGGTGTTGATGTAGAGTCCATGGGGATGATCGAAGGATGCTCCGCATCATATCCCCTCCCTTCGAAAGGATCCGACCTCGGATCTATATCTTCATCACCATGGAAAGGCGAGAGGTCTTTGACGTTGAAGGTGTCGCTCACGTTGTACTTGTCGCTTGGTAGGTCAAGCTTGTATGCGTTGTTGTTGTAGCGTGCTAACACCTTGAAGGGTCCATCGGCTCGAGGTAGAAGTTTGGACTTGCGTTCGTTGGGGAAGCGTTCCTTGCGAAGGTGTAGCCACACGAGATCGCCTATGTTGAAGATCATGGGTTGCTTGTTGATGTTGAGCTTGGTCGCTAGTTGTTGTACTTGGCGCTCGATGGTGTTTCTTGTATCTTCATGCATCTTCTTGATGTAGCTTGCACGGGCACTTGCGTCGAGGTTGGTGCGCTCTTGTAGAGGTAGAGGTAGGATGTCCAATGGGGACAATGGGTTGAAGCCGTAGACGACCTCGAAGGGGGACTTGCCGGATGTCGAATGTCTTTGCGGTTGTAGGCGCATTTCGGCGATGGGTAGACACGCCCCCACTCCTTGATGTTCTTCTTGATCAACACGTGAAGTAGAGTGGAGAGCATCCGGTTTGTCACCTCCGTTTGGCCGTCGGTTTGAGGATGGTATGCGGAGGAGAACAAGAGCTTGATTCCGAGCTTGGCGCAAAGAGTTTTCCAAAAGTAACTCAAGAACTTGACGTCGCGGTCGGAGACGATTGACTTTGGTACTCCATGGAGGCGCAAGATTTCCCTGCAAAATAGATTTGCAATATGTGAAGCATCGTCTACTTTGTTGCAAGGAATGAAATGTGCCATTTTGGAAAATCTGTCCACAACAACAAATACGGAGTCCTTTCCATTTTGAGTTCTAGGCAAACCAAGTACAAAGTCCATGCTAATGTCTTCCCAAGGTTGATAAGGAATAGGAAGAGGCATGTAAAGACCATGAGATTGAGCTTTTGACTTAGCTTTGCGGCATGTTGAGCATCTTGTGGTGAAGCGTGAGACGTCTCGAAACATCTTTGGCCAAAAGTAGTTCTTGGAGAGCGTGGCAAAAGTCTTGTCGCGTCCAAAGTGTCCCATGAGTCCACCTCCATGAGCCTCTTGCAAAAGTAGCAAGCGAAGAGAAGACTCGGGTATGCAAAGTTTGTTAGCTCTCATAAGATAACCATCCTTTAGGTAATATTGTTCCCAAGATGTATGCATCAAACATTTAGCATAATGAGGTGCAAAAGATGGATCACTAGCATACAAATCTTTGATGTGCTCAAAGCCAATAACATTCAACTCAAGTTGGGTGACAAGCGTGCATATGCGTGAAAGTGCATCGGCAACTACATTTTCCTTACCCTTAATGTACTTGATCACATATGGAAAAGATTCAATAAATTCACTCCATTTGGCATGACGCTTTTTCAATTTAGTTTGACCTTTTAAGTACTTAAGCGTTTCATGATCGGTATGGATGACAAACTCATGAGGTCTAAGATAATGTTCCCAAACATGGAGGACACGCACTAAAGCATACAATTCCTTGTCATACACGGGATAGTTAAGTTGAGCACCGGAGAGTTTTTCACTAAAATAAGCACTGACTCGTTTTTTTGCATTAAAACTCCGTCAATTCCGGTACCACTTGCATCACAATGGACCTCAAAAGTTTTGTAAAAATTGGGCAAAGCAAGAATTGGAGCATGAGTAAGCAAAGACTTGATCTCATCGAAAGCGTTGACTTGCAAAGGTCCCCAAACAAAAGGAGTATTCTTCTTACTCAAAGCATGCAAAGGAGCTGCAATAGTGCTAAAGTTTTTCACAAAACGGCGATAAAAACCTGCAAGACCAAGGAAACTTCACACTTGTTGAAAATTGGTGGGTTGGGGCCAAGTTTTAATTGCTTTGATCTTAGTTTCATCAACATGGACACCCTTGGAAGAGACAACGAAACCCAAGAAAACCACTTTGTCAACTCCAAAAGTGCATTTCTTCAAGTTGGCATAAAGACTTTCTTTTCGAAGTGTTTGCAAAACAAGCTTAACATGATCAAGATGCTCTTTCATGGTTTTGCTAAACACAAGAATATCATCGAAGTAAACCACAACAAAGATTCCAATGTATGGACGAAGTACATGATGCATGAGGCGCACAAAAGTTCCGGGAGCTTCCGACAAACCCATGGGCATAACCAACCATTCATATAAGCCAAATTTTGTTTTGAAAGCAGTTTTCCATTCATCACCCTCATGAATGCGGATTTGATAATAGCCACTTTTAAGATCAATTTTTGAGAAAAAGTTGGCTGCACTAAGTTCATCAAGCATATCATCTAGGCGAGGAATGGGATGCCTATAGCGCACGGTGATAGCATTTATGGGTCTACAATCGGAGCACAAGCGGAAAGTTCCATCGGGCTTAGGCACAAGGATAACGGGAACGGCACAAGGGCTTAAGCTTTCACGTACATGACCGTTGTCGATTAGTTGTTGTACTTGCCGTTGAATCTCCTTGGTTTCTTCGGGATTGACACGGTAGAGAGCTTTGTTTGGAAGTGGCGCTCCGGGGATAAGGTCGATTCGATGCTCAATGCCTCGAAGAGGAGGTAGACCCGGAGGTAGCTCATCGGGGAAAACATCTTGAAATTCCTGCAAAAGAGATTGAAACACCAAAGGTAGCTCATGAGTGGTGTTAGTTTGTGGTTCTCCATCCTTGCACACTAGGACAAAGTGCATCACACTCGAGGTGGGTTCTCACATACTTCTCTCGTCTCATGTTTGGTGGCGAATAGTATGAGGTTTTTCTCTCTAGGCGAAGAGGCGCTCAAATTTGGCTTGTGGCTCTCACTCACTTTTTGGTGGCTCACTTTCTCACTCTTCTCTCTTTGGTTGGTGGCTTGTTTGTCGGCTATCACTTGACTAGGAGACATGGGTCGTAGGACATATTCTTTGCCTTTCATCTTGAAGCTATAGTGGTTTGTACGCCCATTGTGGTAGACACCACGGTCGAATTGCCATGGCCGACCAAGGAGGAGGTGGCAAACGGTCATTGGGACCACATCACACTCCAAAGTGTCTTCATATGCACCGATTTTGAAGGATACTTGGACCGTATGCTCAACTTGTATAGTGCCAGAGTCACTTAGCCATTGAACCTTGTATGGTTGCGGATGCTTCTTTTTGACCAATTGGAGCTTGGAGCATAGTTCTTTTCTTGCCAAGTTGTGGCAACTACCTCCATGGATGATGACCTTGACGGATCTCCCATTGATGCCGGCCTTTGTGTGGAAAATGTGGCATCGTTGGTCTTCTTCTTGGTGATGTTGAAGTGTCAAGACTTTGGAGACAACAAGAGCGGGGCTTGTATCTTCATCACAAAAGACTTGATCATCTTCATCCTCGTTGATGCGCCGGTGCATGGCCACTTGCTCAATAGCGTCCATTTCATCTTCACTCATTGAGTCGTAGGTGCCATCGTCGTTGAGTATCATGGTACGCTTGTTGGTGCATTCATATGACTTGTGGCCTCGGCCGCCGCAAGTAAAACACTTGAAGGAGCTTGTCTTGACGGTCTCATCGGTTGGAGTAGATGATGAAGCACGCGGCTTGGAGTTGCTTGTTGTAGGAGGAGGACAACTTGAACTTGTAGAAGTTTTCTTGTAACTTGACTTGTCGTCGTTGCTTGGAAAAGGCTTGGTTGATGTCGAAGTTGGAGTAGTTGTTGAAGCTTGGTTGTTGGAGAGGTCAGTATGTCTTGGATGAGTACTTGGCATTTGAAGTCATCTTGCACTTGTCGTTCCGCCTTTGTAGCTTGATGCACGAGCTCAATGAGGTTTGAATAAGGTTGGAAGTCGGCGATCTTCTTGATGGGATGGTTGAGTCCATTCAAGAATCGTGCCATTGTTTGCTCATCATCTTCATTGACATTGGCTCGAATCATGGCAATCTCCATCTCTTTGTAGTATTCTTCAACACTCTTTGTTCCTTGTTTGAGGAGTTGTAGCTTCTTGAAGAGATCACGGTTGTAGTAGGTGGGCACAAAGCGTGCTCGCATGACATCCTTCATTTGAGCCCAAGTGGTGATTGGAGGTTCACCTCTTGCTTGTCGGCGCTCAAGGACTTGTTCCCACCATATGAGCACATAATCCTGGAACTCAAGTGATGCCATAGCGATCTTCTTCTCTTCCTCATAGTTGTGCAAACGAAAGATTTTGTCGACCTTCAATGCCCATGAGAGGTACTCTTCGGGATCATTGGTTCCATTGAACTTGGGCATTGTGAACTTGAGCTTGCCATAGCGTTGCTCTTCATTGTGTTGAGGTCGATGTTGATGATGACGTTCTTGGCGTGGAGGGTAATCATCCTCCTGTTGCTCTTGCCGAGGAGGAAGTCCATGATCAACTTGTTCTTGTTGACCTTGAGGTTGAGGTTGAGCTTGAGGAGCTTGACGTTGCGCACGCGGATGGTAGTTCCTCTCTTGTATTTCTTCTCGAAGTGCTTCCTCTTGATTGCGCCTTTCGCGATTGCGGTTGTCGAAAGCTCGAGTTGATGCTTGAAGGGCGCGTTCCGCCTCAAGAGCTTGTGCTTCGCGTTGTTGTTGTTGAAGACGTTTAGTCTCGGCGTCTTGTTGCTCTTGGTGTAGGCGCGCTCGTTCTTGTTCTTGTTGGTGGCGAAGACGTTGTCGTTCTTGTGCTTGAGCAAACGCCATTTGGCTCGATTGAGGACGAGGAACTTCTTCATCAACTTGCTCTTGGAGATTCTTGTCGTGTAGCGGGTTGCGAGATGCATGACGGTCTTGACGCGCGGCTCGACGAAGAATGTTCGATGACGGTGTACTTGTGTCGGAGAAGGAGTCGTCGGAGTGGCGACTTGAGTGGCTCCGTCTTGAGTGTGAAGAGGTAGAAGTACGCCGGTTCACCAACAAGGCGCGGATCTCGTCCATTCTTGCATTGTTCTCTTTCTTGTCTTGTCGAGTTTGTTGTCGGTAATCGCGTGTACGTTTCTCGGAGAGTCGCAAGTCGGTGGAGAGGTTGTCGATGCGTTCGCTCATTGCTTGTTGCTCTTGATGGAGAGCTTGTTGCGCGCCAAAGAGGTGGCTCTTGGTGACGTATGATGACATGTTGTCGTCTTGCTCGATGAAGAGTGGATTTGTAGAAGAACTTAGCCTGTCCATCATTTCAAGCAAATTGTGAGTGGAAGAAAGAGAAGAATGAATACCAATGTACCTTTGACCGAAGTTGAAGATGAATCAAGTTCACTCAAATGCGGACAATGAAATAGCACTATTGGTACCGATCCTTGTCGATTCTCACACCTACGCAAGTAAAAGCCTTTGGTGGAGCTTGGTTAGGATGGTGGCACAAAATTGATTGCAATTGTTAGCTTGACTCAAAAATGTTGAAGAAGATTCGCAAATTCGCATATGCAACAAGTAGACCAAGCAAGTAGTGGTACACGGAAACACACACGCAAATAGATAAATGGGATTGTGCAAACCAAAAGTGAGCCAAAATGTGGAATCCGCGAAAATGCTCTTGTTGCACAATACTAGAGAGACGCTAGCACGATTGCACAATAGGCGGATACGGAGCTTGTGCACAACCTACTTTGCAAAAATGCAACAATCTCTATCCCAAGTATACTATATGTATGGTATTTCGGTGCAATGATCCAAGATGATCTTATATGACAATCTTAATGTTGTAAGATGCCATGCTTGTTGCTTATAAGCTCTTTGCTTATCTTTTCTCTTTGCTTAAAAGCTTGAGTGGCTCTTTCTCTTATGCAAACTTGACGAACTAAGATAGCAATTGTGTATGCGATGACAACTTTGTGACACACAAGTTGATTCCGAGATATGCACCTCGATTGTATGTATGATATGGTGTATGCAACTAATGTGCACAAGTCACGTTGCCGGCAATACTCAATGGCTAGTCTCGGTGGGTAAGCAACGCAAAAGATGGTATATGATGGTTATCAATGCAATTGCAAGGTATGACAAAGATGTCGTCGATGTTACCGTCCGTAGCGAAGCTGAGTAGTCGACCAAAATGAGCGTTTGTTGTTGATGTCACACCGCGCCTAGATAGCCGAAACACAAGAGGACATGGGAATCTCACTCAAATTGTCAAACTCAAAATCGAATGGTAGTACGGAGGTTGAGTCTTGGGGTTTGGCAAGTGGAAATGGTGGTGGATAGGGTGGGGAGGATGTATGGATGTGTGGATGGTGGTGGAGGTGGATGGTGGACTGCAGAACTGCAGTTTCGGCAGAGGAAGCCGGATGATCCGGGCCAGGAGCCGGATGATCCGGGTATGTCCGGATGATCCGGGACTTGGTCCGGATGATCCGGGCAGGTCAACCACGCACGGGAACTGCTCGGGAAGAACTCGAAAACGGGGAGAAATTTGACGATTTCGGGGATTTTGGGTGGATTTCGAGGGGAAGAAGGTGGGGAAACACAAGATCCACGAGTTACACACCGAATCCACGGATCAAAAACAACAAAACATCATCAAAACCAACAAATCACAAAAAAAAATTTGGGGGTATTTTTGTGGGGATTTTCGGGTTTTTAGGACGAAAACAACAAAATCAAGCTAGAAATCACGAGGTAGGGGCTCCAAAAACGTGATCAACGTGCCTCATGATACCATATGATATAGGGTGGAACCCTAATTAAATCGATCTTTCATGTTTGGAGGATCCCACGGAGGAACACGAAGAACGCGGAAGAACGAGAGGAAATCACGGGAAGAACGAGAGAGACACTCAACCGACAAGAGATCAATCACACAAGGTCTAGATCATCGAAGCACGAGTGATACATGGTCCAAAATCAACAAAGGAAAGATACAAAGGTAGCCGTTCTTCTCCCGGAGGAGGTCTTGCATCCACGAGGGGATCTTCTCTAGGTCGGGGTCTTGAATCCGAATGGATCTTCTCCTAGATGGAGGTCCTGATCTCCGAGGAGAAGTACCGGTGGATGAGCAAAGGCTCTCACACACAAATATGAGCTAATCCAATGCTAAGTCTCAAAGTGAGGAGAGGGGTCCTATATAGAGTCTGGGCGAAGGGTACATGGGCTCAGCCAACACACAAGACAAAGTATTGGCCGGATGATCCGGTGACGGTCCAGATGATCCGAAGCTTGTCCGGATGATCCGGTGGGGCCCGGATGGTCGGGTGCTCTCTGGTGGCGGCGCAGGGCGGACGTCCATTGGCGGTCCGGATGTCCGGCGGGATCCGGATGATCCGTGCCGGGTCCGATGATCCGGCTTCAGCGTGGAGGTTCTGTTGCTTTGGTCGATGAAGCGGATCGTCCGGACCGGGGTCCGGATCATCCGGGCTCTGTCCGGATCGTCCGGGCCTCCGTCCGGATCGTCCGGGCCTCCGTCCGGATCGTCCGGCCTCCCTGGTCCTGGTTGCTTTCTCCTCTCCGTCTTCGCGTATGTCTTCCGCTTCCGATTGTCCTTGCTTCCTAGCCTCTTCATGGTCGACTCCTTGGTGCCTGTGTATGCATAGAGTTTCCGTTTGAGGTAGTAACCATGTCTCATGTGAATCGAAGGAGAGTTGTGAGAGGAGTGATGTCACCTCGGTTTCAAGGGCTCTTGCACGTGCTCGAGTCATCGGTCCTTGTGGTGTTGTAGGTGTTGATGTAGAGTCCATGGGGATGATGGAAGGATGCTCCGCATCAGAGACGTTGAAGATGTCGCTCACGTTGTACTTGTCACGTGGGAGATCTATCTTGTAAGCATTGTTGTTGTAGCGTGCTAGCACCTTGAAGGGTCCGTCGGCTCGAGGGAGAAGCTTGGACTTGCGTTCGTTCGGGAAGCGGTCCTTGCGAAGGTGTAGCCACACGAGGTCTCCAATGTTGAATATCATGGGGTTCTTGTTGACGTTGAGCTTGGTCTCGATGCGTTGTACTTGGCGCTCGATGGTGTGTCTTGTATCTTCATGCATCTTGTTGATGTAGCTTGCACGGGCACTTGCATCGAGGTTGGTGCGCTCTTGTAGAGGAAGAGGTAGAATGTCCAATGGGGACAACGGGTTGAAGCCGTAGATGACCTCGAAGGGGGACTTGCCGGTCGTCGAATGTCTTGCATGGTTGTAGGCGTACTCGGCGATGGGTAGACACTCCTCCCACTCCTTGATGTTTTTCTTGATCAACACGCGAAGTAGAGTGGAGAGTGTACGGTTCGTCACTTCCGTTTGGCCATCAGTTTGAGGGTGGTATGCAGATGAGAACAAGAGCTTGATTCCGAGCTTGGCGCATAGAGTCTTCCAAAAGTAACTCAAGAACTTGAAGTCGCGGTCGGAGATGATTGTCTTTGGTACTCCATGGAGACGCAAGATTTCCCTACAAAAGAGATTTGCAACATGTGAAGCATCGTCTATCTTGTTGCAAGGGATGAAATGTGCCATCTTAGAAAATCGGTCCACAACAACAAACACGGAATCCTTGCCATTTTGAGTTCTAGGCAAACCAAGTACAAAGTCCATGCTAATGTCTTCCCAAGGTTGATAAGGAATAGGAAGAGGCATGTAGAGACCATGGGATTGAGCTTTAGACTTAGCTTTGCGACATGCAGAGCATCGGGTGGTGAAGCGTGCGACGTCACGGAATGATAGAGGCGGGGGTGTCCCGATCTTTTGATGAGATGATAACTATCGATTTGGTGGAGGCAACTTTGACGATCCGACTACAAACGTGCACGATGTTGCGCCTTAGCAATCGCTAAACCAACTCCGAGAGGTTATTGACCACGCCAGAGCACAATCAACCTGACCACGAAGGTCTATTCCTGCAAACAATCGAAGAACAAGCAAGAATATGATAAAAGCAATCTGAATATTGCGAGTATGTATGAAGTATTGATAAAGGTGGGGATCCGTAAGCGGTCTTGGTCTGGTCGTTGGACACAAACGAAGTACACGAAGTTGCAATGGCTAACTTTTAACTAAACAAATCCCAAGGGAAAAGCTACTAGATGGATCTACTTATATAGGAGCAAGGGGTGGCGGCCAAGGAGGTGGGAGGACGTCCCAAGGCAGCCTAAAACTAACCCTAGGTCGTACAAGGCCAATGGGCCCAAGTGGAGGTGACGTAACACCTTTGGACTTGTAGTTTGACTCGGATTCTGCTGCAGCGTCAGATTGTTTCGTCTATAACTCAACGCTTCGGACGGATTTTAAGGTGATTCTAATTGTGCTGGAAAGAGCATGAAATCTACTTTCCAACAAAAAAAGAATCACTCAATTTGGAGTCCGTATGAAAAAGTTGTTGGCTTTTTGAATCAGGTATGTCTGTGCAGTCCGAATCTGAGTCCAAAACGTGAGAGACTTGGACTCTATCTTCTCTTGGGCCAAAAGTGACGTGAGAGAACTTTTTGAACAGCAAATAAACATCTCTTTCTTCCTTATCTTCATATGTGTATTGTACAAATGTCCCATACAGCTGCAATTAGACAAAACACAAAAGTGTGTGAAGTATTTTTGTTCTAGATAACATAAATAGATTATTGAATAGTTTGCACTAGAAATAACCTGACAAATATGCATGTATGCAATATTTTTGGTCATATCCAAGGTAGTCATGTCCTCATCATCCTCCCCTTCTTGAAAATAAAGCCGTCCTCGGCGTTGCTTAATCTGAAATGTGGCTAACAAAAGAGACAAGGTGTACATGTTGTATATGTATATGTCATCCATTTTTTACTTCCCTCGATTTTTGCATATATGACACATGAGTAGATGAGTAACTTGCATAGTTCATAAAATCTAAAGCCAACAAATTAGCACAAGAACTAGAAGGCATGAAAATATTGCAACTCAGTTTGCACATATAAGTGAAGCTCTTATTTATTTCAAAAGATTGACAATGTTCATCATTAAACCATCCCAACATTGGTGAATAAACCATATTTGAATCAAATTTACATGCTACAACATGCTTAGATAAGCAAACATGCAATGAGTCATTCGACACAGAATCATCACCAAGATTAGAGGTCATATCAAAATGATTAAACATTGATTCTTTTGCATCAACAGTTAATTCAACGGGTGCACTCAAAATTGTTGGTATTTCAGTTGTTTGATCACATGACGATTCATGACAGTTTCAAGATTCTCTAAAATAGGTGATGTGCTCAAATCACGGGTAACTCAACACATGATGCATTCAAGTTAACTAGGGATGCATCATTCTCATGTGAAGTTAAATCATCAATACCTTTATTGTTACCTTGTCGCAAAGACGTAGCTGATGTAGGTACAGACGTAGACAATGCACCATGCTCTTGAGATGATGCCGCTCACAATCCGAGGTGGGGCTGCTCTAGTAGGTGCAACGGTGGAGGAACCAACCGCGGTGGTGAGCATGAGCTGGAATAGTAGTTGTTGTAGTCACCCAATGCATCCTCCTGTGTCTGTCTCTCAAAGGTACAAGCACGAACATACATACTAGTAATGCAACGAGGAATATCTGAAATCTTTCCTGAATATCATGGTTCAAACCACCAAAAATCTATTCATTGTATCATCCTTAGATTCTTCTATGTCACAATGATGCATATAAGATTTGAACTCTTTGTAGTAAGCATGAACAGTGTTGTTGCCTTGTTTAAATTGTTCAAATTTGTGAAGCAATTCACGACGATAGTAAGGAGGGAAAAAATGTTGTCTCATTACATATTTCAAATCTTTCCAAGTTGTGGGTTGGTTATCATTATTTTTCTTACAATGCACACTGCACCAAACTAAAGCAAAACCAGTAAATGCTCTAGTGGCAGCTCGTACTCGCTCAAGTTCAGAAAAGTCATGGTTACTAAAAACTTGTTCTACTTCAAACTCCCAAGCAAGATAAATAGCAGGATTAAATCTACCCTTAAATGACGGTAAAGAGATAACCTGACCATGTGGTTGTGTGTGCTGTCCCAACTCTCGTGATGGTGAAGATGTGTCCATCGTGCAAGAACTTCTATCTCCGAACTGTCATGATTAGTAGAAACAAGAAACAAAATTCCGAATAATGTTCCTATGAACTACCAGGATGTGGTTGTAAAGTGCTCACAAGAAAGCAAATATCAATATCTTACAAGTTCTTACCATGCGGCGGTGGTGACAGCAACCAGCGATGTCAAATAACTCAAGATTGTGTAAGGCGATTGCCAGGTGAACATACGTATACACGGTGTAGAAATATGTGGAGCTGGGTTGGCTATATATGGTAGCAAAAGATTAGCAATAATCAATTCAAAGATGCAATGTTGAATAAACGCTCAACGACGAGTCTTGTGCTGGTCCTAGGCTAGACCGGACTAGAGACGCGAGCCTAGAACACTAATGAGGTCACGGCATAGCACAACTAGCATCAATGAAGGATACTAAGTAGCTCTTAGCAGCAAGATATAAGTGAAGATCACAATGGTAGTGAAGATAATAATGAAAAACAACTACCAAGCAGGACATACAACAACTCTCTCTCCAACTTTCCTCTTGAAAAGTTTGAGCCAATTTTCTGATAAATTCTTTCAAAGAATGCTACTAACTCAAGCTTTCCAATGCAAAAGAATCACTCAATTCGAGTTGATATGAGGAGTCAAAGAATTCTAAAACGGCCTGAAAAATTGGAACAAGCTGTATTCACGAACTTCAGAGGGCAAAAGACCTATTTAGAAGCCGATTTTGAGGTGTCAAATAATGAACATGCTTCTGCAACTATTTAGATCTTGCTCGTTGCTAGCTTCAATTTGAGTACTCACGGAGCCAAAACGGACTTCGTATGAGGAAGGTACACCCGTTTTCTTGAGCAGTCGCGCAAAACAGATTCCAATCCGAATTCAGTACGAGATTGATTCTAGATAGATCCGTTTTTTTCTTCTCTTTTTTTTCTCACACTTTTATTTTCTTTTTTTCTCTCTTTTCTTTTCTCTTTTTCTTTCCTTTTTCTCTCTTTTTTCTCTCTTTTTTCTCCTCTTTCCAAGACAAACTAGATAAGATGCAGATTGGATCAAAGCGAAGATGTGAATGACCACAACTATGATTATGACAATGAACAGTAGCGAGCACGTGGTGGAAATTAATAGATGGGATGGTGGACTGCGGAAGGATAATGATGCAGCGGCGTGACTAATGTGAACAGAACTCGAAACTCTAAAGGAACTAGACACTAAGACCAGCAATCGACACGACGATGCAACCGATAATTCAACTATGCAAGCAAAGAATAGAAAATTGCAAAGGCTCGGATGGCTTGGATAAAGGATGAACAGATCTAACTTTTTTGTGGCTTTTTCATGGACTATAGGTATGAATGATGATGCGATCTAAACTATGAAAAACTGTAAAATCTCACCGAGCAACCCGAAAACCGATACCACTTGATAGAGCGGGGTGTCCCGATCTTT
Organism: Aegilops speltoides; assembly: GCA_021437245.1. NCBI lineage: Eukaryota > Viridiplantae > Streptophyta > Magnoliopsida > Poales > Poaceae > Aegilops > Aegilops speltoides. The sequence goes on from CM038144.1 coordinate 215,278,195, forward strand.
CGATGAGATGATAACTATCGATTTGGTGGAGGCAACTTTGACGATCCGACTACAAACGTGCACGACGTTGCGCCTTAGCAATCGCTAAACCAACTCCGAGAGGTTATTGACCACGCCAGAGCACAATCAACCTGACCACGAAGGTCTATTCCTGCAAACAATCGAAGAACAAGCAAGAATATGATAAAAGCAATCTGAATATTGCGAGTATGTATGAAGTATTGATAAAGGTGGGGATCCGTAGCGGTCTTGGTCTGCAGTCGTTGGACACAACGAAGTACACGGTTGCAATGGCTAACTTTTAACTAAACAAATCCCAAGGGAAAAGCTACTAGATGGATCTAGTTATATAGGAGCAAGGGGTGGCGGCCAAGGAGGTGGGAGGACGTCCCAAGGCAGCCTAAAACTAACCCTAGGTCGTACAAGGCCAATGGGCCCAAGTGGAGGTGACGTAACACCTTTGGACTTGTAGTTTGACTCGGATTCTGCTGCAGCGTCAGATTGTTTCGTCTATAACTCAACGCTCCGGACGGATTTTAAGGTGATTCCAATTGTGCTGGAAAGAGCATGAAATCTACTTTCCAACAAAAAAAGAATCACCCAATTTGGAGTCCTTATGAAAACGTTGTTGGCGTTTTGAGTCAGGTATGTCTGTGCAGTCCGAATCTGAGTCCAAAACGTGAGAGACTTGGACTCTATCTTCTCTTGGGCCAAAAGTGACGTGAGAGAACTTTTTGAACAGAAAATAAACATCTCTTTCTTCCTTATCTTCATATGTGGATTGTACAAATGTCCCATACACCTGCAATTAGACAAAACACAAAAGTGTGTGAAGTATTTTTGTTCTGGATAACATAAATAGATTATTGAATAGTTTGCACTAGAAATCACCTGACAAATATGCATGTATGCAATATTTTTGGTCATATCCAAGGTAGTCATTTCCTCATCACGGAACATCTTGGGCCAAAAGTAGTTCTTGGAGAGTGTGGCGAATGTCTTGTCACGTCCGAAATATCCCATGAGTCCGCCTCCATGAGCCTCTTGCAAAAGGAGCAAACGAAGAGAAGACTCGGGAATGCAAATTTTGCTAGCTCTCATAAGATAACCATCCAACTTGTGGCTCTAAGGGTCTGTTTGGTTCATTACTAACTTTGCCACAACTAAGCTTAGGCAAAGTGTGGCTGCCACAAAAAGTGTGGCTAACAAAATGGCCACAACAAGTGTGGCAAGATTTGACAAGAAGTTGAATAGATGACATGTGGACCATGTAGCTAGAAAAGTGTGGCAAGCCACAAGTGTGGCAATGAACCAAACACATGCCTAACATATTGTGGCACGCCTAAGCTTAGGCGTGGCAATCTTAGGCTGCAAACCAAACATGCCCTCATTTTGAAGAACTAACCTTAGGCAAGTTTGGCAACATTGTATCGCAAAGTGTGGCACTCCTAGGCCTAGAACCAAAAGGCTATTTGGTTTGTGACTAACTTTGCCAAAGATTACCACACCTAAGGTTAGGCAAGTTTGACCAACTTAGGCAAGTGTTTGGTTCCAGCCACACCTTTGGCAAGCCACACTTGGGTCCCACATGACATGCACACAAAAAGTGTGGCAAGATTTCCTTAGGGTTGCAACTTGTGGCTTTCATTTTGATGAACTAACGTTAGGCAAGCTTGGCAAAAATGTGTGGCAATGCTAGGCCTAGAACCAAACAGCCCCAACAGCCCAAAGTGTGGCAAGATTTGGCAAGAAGTTGAGTCTATGACATGTGGATCATGTAGCTAGAAAAGTGTGGTAAGCCACAAGTGTGGCATTGAACCAAACACATACCTAAGATATTGTGGCACGCCTATAGGCTGCAAACCAAACATGCCCTTAAGCATAATGCACAAACCACTAAAATCTCATGCGTGCAATGCACGTGTACCTTACTAGTTGGTAGTAGTAAGAAACAAATTCTGGGTTTGGCACGAGCTCGTCGTGCGGGAGCACCACAAGGCCTGCCGCAGGAGTTACATTTCCCTCTCGGGGCCCATGAGACCGAGCTTCAGTGGCTTAGTGCACCGGCCTATGAGTCAATGACATGCAAACCTTAAATGTGGCTGGCCCACATGTCATTCCCAAGGTGGTGGCTTGGTTCGCGACTCACTCGTTTGAGATGAAACGGCCGGTAGTGGTGTGGCCGTGGTGAGGGTGCCACAGCTGGGCATCGGGGCGTTACGAGGCGTAGTGATACAGGCAAAGGTGTCCCATCTTTTGATGAGATGGTGGCTATCATTTTGGAGGAAGTCGACTTTGACGATCCGACTACGAACGTGCGAGGACGTCGTGCCTTAGCAATCGCTAAACCAACTTTGAGAGGTTATTGACCACGCCGGAGCACGATCAACCTGACCACGAAGGTCTGTTTCCTATAGGCAAACGAAGAACAAGCAAGAAACTAAGATTGCAATCTGGATATTGCGAATATAAGAGGAAAGCTTTATTGATCAAGGTGGGGTTCTGTGACGCCTTTGTCTGGTCGTTGAACACAAACGAAGTACGTGAAGTAGTAGCTATGGAGAACTTTAATCTAAACAAAACCCGAAGTCTAAACGATGCCCTAAGGGCTGTATATATGGAGGAAGAGGGGGGAATTTCGTGGCCCTTGGTGGAGGGGTCCAAAATCAACCCTATCTCTTGTTTCCCCACACATACGGACTCTAAAAATAGCCTATACTTATGTATTTCGAAATTACATGGGCCTGGCCCAATAATAAGGTGACGCAGCACCTAGAATAGCCTTGGGAAAAAATTTATGAAGTGACATCTTGTATATTTCGTCCAAGGCTTCATGCACCCATTAGGCTTCAAAGTCCTGAAATCATCACTTGTAACTTCGTTCTTGTTCCCCTTGCGCATGCCATCATCTCCATGCTTGTTCTTGCTCCAATGTTCATCCTTCTCCAAGCTAGGCCCTTCATTTGTAAGCAAAACAAATGTATCCAATTTAGGCAGCATCATATTCTCATGAACATTAGAATCATTCCCAAGAAACGAAAGTACCTGGTAATTTAGTTGGCATGCGCGAGCTCTAGTAATTGGTCCAGTATGTATAGCAGTAGGGGCTGTGGGTGTAACAATGGTATTGATGTCCTCATCATCCTCCCCTTCTTGAAATGAAGTCGTCCTCGACGGAAGTTCATCTTCCTCACCAAAATAAGGCTTCAAATCTGCAATGTTAAAATTAGGACTAACCCCAAAATCTACAGGCAGCTCAAGTTTATATGCATTATCATTTATTTTCTCCAACACCTTACAGGGACCATCAGCACGTGGCATTAGTTTTGATTTGCGCAAATCAGGAAATCTATCCTTACGCAAATGTAACCAAACAAGATCTCCAGGTGCAAACACAACATGTTTACTACCCTTATCTCCAGCAAGTTTATATTTAGCATTCATACGCTCAATGTTTTCCTTAGTTAACTCATGCATTTTTAAAATCAATTTAGCACGTTGTTTAGCATCAAAATTAACCTTCTCTGAAGATGGAAGAGGCAACGAATCAATAGGTGCACAAGGTAGGAAACCATACACAACTTCAAAAGGGGACATCTTAGTAGTAGAATGCAATGAACGATTATAAGCAAATTCAATAGGAGGCAAGCATTCCTCCCACATTTTCTTATTATTCTTCAAAACAGCCCTAAACATAGTATACAATGTTCTATTGACTACTTCAGTTTGTCCATCAGTTTGGGGGTGACAAGTAGTACTAAAAAGTAGTTTAGTTCCCAACTTAGCCCATAAACATCTCCAAAAGTGGCTAAGAAATTTAGTATCACGATCTGAAACAAAAGTATTTGGCACACCATGCAAGTGAATAATTTCATGAAAGAACAAATCAGCAACATTAACAGCATCATCGCTTTTATGACATGGTATAAAGTGTGCCATTTTCGAGAATCTATCCTCCCAAGGAACACTAGGTACAGCAAAGGCATATCTAAACCATGAGGATTGAGTCGTGACTTAGGTTTTTGACATGTAGTGCAATGAGCAATAAACGCTCAACATCCGTCTCATCTTTGGCCAAAAGAAGTGTGTAGCAAGTACGTCCTCCGTCTTCTTCACGCCAAAGTGTCCCATTATTCCTCCTCCACGCCTCCCGCAACAACACAAATCCTTCATTAACGACGAACGGAGCTAGCTGGAATGCATAGCTTGTTAGCACGGAACACAAATCCATCATTAACGATGAACTTGTTCCATGTTCTTCCTTCTTTACAATTTTGCAATACATCTTTAAAATCAGCTTCATGCACATATCGATCTTTGATGGTCGCCAAACCAAATATGTTGAAGTCAAGTTGTGAAAGCATAGTATAGCGACGAGACAATGCATCAGGAATAACATTTTCTTTACCCTTCTTGTGTTTAATGACATAAGGGAAAGTCTCAATGAATTCAAGCCATTTAGCGTGTCTACGATTTAGTTTAGCTTGACTTCTAATATGTTTCAAAGATTCATGATCAGAATGTATAACAAATTCTTTGGGCCATAAATAATTTTGCCATGTTTCTAAAGTCCGAACAAGAGCATATAATTCTTTATCATAAGTAGAATAATTCACACTAGGCCCACTCAATTTTTCAGAAAAGTATGCAACACGTTTGCCATCTTGTAATAACACACCTCCTAATCCAATTCCACTAGCATCACATTCAAGCTCAAAAGTCTTATTAAAATCAGGAAGTTGGAGTTAAGGAGCATGTGTCAACTTATCTTTCAATACCGTGAAGGCTTCTTCCTGTGCGGTACCCCAAACAAAAGGAACATCCTTCTTTGTAAGCTCGTTGAGAGGTGCAGCAATGGTGCTGAAATCTCTCACAAAACGCCTATAGAATCCAGCGAGGCCAAGAAAACTCCTCACTTGCGTGACCATTTTGGGCTGCGGCCAACAGTCAATAGCTTCAATCTTGGCTTTGTCAACTTCAATTCCCTATGGAGTAACAACATAGCCAAGAAAAGATACTCGGTCGGTGCAAAAGGTGCACTTCCCAAGGTTACCAAACAAATGTGCATCACGTAGAGCAATAAAAACAACACATCAATGTTCCAAATGTTCTTCCAAAGATCTGCTAAAAATCAATATGTCATCAAAGTAAACTACCACAAATCCTCCAATGAAAGCATGTAAAACTTCATTCATTAAGCTCATGAAAGTACTAGGTGCATTAGTTAACCCAAAAGGCATGACTAACCACTCATATAATCCAAACTTAGTTTAAAATGTTGTTTTCCATTCATCTCCCAATTTCATACGAATTTGATGGTATCCACTACGCAAATCAACTTTGGATAATATTGTAGAGCCACTCAATTCATCAAGCATATCATCTAGCCTAGGAATAGGATGATGATAACGAATAGTAATATTATTAATGCCTCTACAATCAACACACATACGTGATGTACCATCCTTTTTCGGCACTAGAATAATAGGAACAGCACAAGGACTAATGGATTCCCGTATATAACCTTTGTCAAGCAGCTCCTGTACTTGACGCATAATCTCCTTCGTCTCCTCTGGATTGGTACGGTATAGTGCACGGTTGGGTAATGATGCACCGGGAATTAAGTCAATCTGATGCTCAATCCCTCGAATGGGAGGTAATCCCGTGGCACGCCTTGTGGAAAGGCGTCGCGAACTCCTGCAAAATGTTAGTGACAGCAGGAGGCAAAGAGGAAGGCACGTCCTCGAATGAAAATAATGCCTCTTTGCACACAAAAGCATAGCAAACAGATTTGTTGAAATCTAGCTCATCAATATCAGATTTGGTGGCAAGTAAACATGCACTTTTCATTTTAATTTCAGAAGCAACACTAGATGGTTTACTATTAGGCTTCATTTGTTGCTCAAATTCTTTTGCCACAATCTGATTTTCACTCTTATTTTCTCTGTTTTGCTTTATTAGCTCTATTAATATCATATTTCAAAATGGAATCAGAGTCATAGGAAGCAAAGTAATATTTTATCCTTATGAACAAGAGTATACCGATTGTTTCTACCATGGTGTACATAATTTTATCAAATTTCCATGGTCGAGCATGTAATAAGGAACATGCTTGCATAGGTACCACATCACAATCAACATAATCAGCATATGTAGAGATACTAAAATGCACACGAATAGTACGTGTTACCTTAACCTTGCCGCTGTTGTTGAACCATTGGTTGTAGTAAGGATGTGGATGTGGTCTTGTGGTGAGAGATAGCTTCTCCACCATCTCCATGCTAGCCAAGTTGTTGCAGCTCCCACCGTCTATGATGACGCGCATAAAAAGTTCCTTCACAACTCTGGCAGCTGGGGAATACGGACTCGAGCGCCACGCGGCAGACCGGCCACCTCGTGGCGGTATAACTGTTTATATCGGCCTGAATACCAGCTCGCACCTTCACGCCAATACACTACGGCCCGGGGCAATAGGCAGGACCTGCAAGATATACTGGAAAACAAGGCAGGGCAGCCCAGATCGATCTACGGATCGCGGGGGTGTGCCCCAATACTTGATGATGATCGTCACGCCGGATACACTCTCAATAAGTCCTGTCGGGCCAAATACAGCGAACCAGAATCATTCGAACTGCGTAGCCACATAGCCCGGCATAGGGGCGCCGCACACCCCCTCTGCTTCACCGACGAAGTGATGGATCATGAATTCCCCGAAGGGTTCAAACCCGTAAACATCGAATCATACGATGGCACAACAGACCCCGCAGTATGGATTGAAGATTTCCTTCTCCACATTCACATGGCTCGCGGTGACGATCTACACGCAATCAAGTACCTCCCCCTTAAGCTCAATGGACCGGCACGGCACTAGCTGAACAGCCTGCCGGCAAATTCCATAGGTAGTTGGGAAAACCTAGAGGACGCGTTTCTCGACAACTTCCAGGGCACATATGTGCGACCATCGGATGCCGATGACCTGAGCCACATTACCCAACAACCTGAAGAGTCAGCCAGGAAATTCTGGACTCGATTCCTAACCAAAAAGAACCAAATAGTCGACTGTCCGGACGCTGAAGCCCTGGAGGCCTTTAAGCATAATATCCGTGACGAATGGCTCGCCCGACACCTCGGCCAGAAAACCAAAGTCCATGGCAGCCCTCACGACACTCATGACCCGCTTTTGTGCGGGCGGGGATAGCTGGTTGGCTCGCGGTAGCACCACGCCGATAAATTCAGCACCTCGGATGTCGCGACAACAACGGCAAGCCACGGTGCAATGACATAGCGGTTTACGAACAACGGCGACAACATCGAAGACACGATACCAACGCCGGATTCGAGTGGCTCGAAACCGTCGTGAAAAAGCCGTTCAAAAGAAACAATCGAGGACCGTCGATCTGGACCGCATACTTGAACGCTCGTGCCAAATTCATGGCACCCCGGATAAACCAGCAAACCACACTAACAGAGACTTCTCGGTGTTCAAATAGGCCGGTAAAATAAATGCCGTAAACAAGGACAAGGGGCTGCACAACAACGATGACGAGGAGCCCCGGCGTCCGAACACAGGAGGACAAAAGAAATTTCCTCCCCAGGTGAAAACGGTCAACATGATCTATGCCACCCATATTCCCAAACGGGAATGGAAGATAGCACTACGGGACGTCTATGCGATGGAGCCAGTCGCCCCAAAATTCAACCCATGGTCAGCCTGTCCGATCACCTTCGATCGTAGGGATCATCCTACCAACATCCGTTCGGCGGTTCAGCCGCATTGGTGCTAGACCCAATCATCGACGGATTCCACCTCACGCGAGTCCTTATGGATGGCGGCAGCACTGAACTGCTTTATCGGGACAAAGTGCGCAAAATGGGCATCAACCCTTCAAGGATCAAGCCCACCAAAACCACCTTCAAAGGTGTAATTCCAGTGTAGAGGCCCGTTGACGGGCTCTATAACATTGAAGTGGTCTTGGATCTCCGGATAACTTCCAAAGCGAAGAGTTAATCTTGATATCGTCCCTTTCCGTAGTGGTTACCACGCCTTTGCTTGGACGAACCGCATTCGCTAGATTCAATGCGTTACCACACTATGCATACCTCAAGCTCAAGATGCGGGACCTCGCGGGGTCATAATACCAACGGAACATGGACCGCTCTCTCCATACAGAAGAACATACTGCAGCCCTCGCGGCAGAAGTACAATGTAGCCTTCTCCGACAAACCACCAATCCGGCGACAACAACGCCGAACACCGTAGAGCGAGTCCGGAGTACCCTGCAACAGGATCGCCAGGCATGCCAAGAGCGCGACTAGCAGTCTGGCCTCTGCTCCAGCCCCATCAAGGCAGCATCCGTGCCGCGCGTACACAACTACGCACTAAAAATACCATGGGCATAGGCGGAGGCATGATAGGGACTCAATCAAACAGCGCGGCTCAGCCGCAACATACCTTAATAACCCCCCTCTTTTACCTTTCAAGATACTGCTTTCGGGCAGCCTCTTCAGAAGAGCCGGATTGTCGGACTTGCATAGGAGAGAAAACCAAGGAGGGAAAAGGCTTTGCGCACAAAGAGAATACCCAGGTGGAATCTGTTTAGGATCATTATACCTGTTATATATACCTACATGCAGCCCGCCCTTGGATGGGACATGTCAAATAGTCCTATTTACTCCTGCTTAACGCATTCATTGTAAACATACGGTTAGATGTATTATTTATCAATGGGAGATAATATATAGCATCAGCTTATTATTCCTATTTGCACATTTTTTCTATAAATGTTTATTGAATATTGCATCCGTACACCTTGGTACGTTTAGTTTGCCAGGGGCTCCTTATGGCGCCCATAAGGCAGCAGACTCCCCAAAGTCAGGACACTTTCAACAGTGCAGCACCCCAAACTTATAACACTATATGCATCAGCTCTGAATCATGTCTTGGGTCAATAGTTGGGTTTGCCCGGGGACATCAATACCATTGTTACACCCACAGCCCCTACTGTTACATATACTGGACCAATTACTAGAGCTCGCGCATGCCAATTAAATTATCAGGTACTTTCGTTTCTTGGTAATGATTCTAATGTTCATGAGAATATGATGCTGCATAAATTGGATACATTTGTTTTGCTTACAAATGAAGGGGCTAGCATGGAGAAGGATGCACATTGGAGCAAGAACAAGCATGGAGATGATGGCATGCGCAAGGGGAACAAGAATGGAGTTACAAGTGATGATTTCAGGACTTTGAAGCCACCATAATGAGTGCATGAAGCCTTGGACGAAATATACAAGATGCCACTTCATAAATTTCGTCCAAAGGCTATTCTAGGTCTTCGTCACCTTATTATTAGGCCAGGCCCATGTAATTTCCAAATACATAAGTATAGCTATTTTTATAGTCCGTATATGTGGGGAAACAAGAGATAGGGTTAGTTTGGACCCCTCCACCAAGGGCCACGAAATCCACCCCTCTTCCTCCATATATACAGCCCTTAGGGCACCGTTTAGACTTTGAGTTTTGCTTAGATTAAAGTTCGTACTTCGTTTGTGTTCAGCGACTGGACAAAGACGTCTCAGAACCCCACCTTGATCAATAAAGCTTTCATCTTATATTCGCAATATCCAGATTGCAATCTTAGTTTCTTGCTTGTTCTTCGTTTGCTCGCAGGAAACAGACCCTCGTGGTCCGGTTGATCGTGCTCCGGCGTGGTCAATAACCTCTCAGAGTTGATTTAGCGATTGTTAAGGCGCGACGTCCTCGAGACGTTAAGTAGTCGGATCGTCAAAGTCGATTTCACCAAAGCGATATCCATCATCTCATCGAAAGACGGGACACCTTCTAGGCCCGCGTCTCTAGCACGGTCTAGCCTAGGACCAGCACAGTACCGTCGTTGAGCATTTATTCAACTTTGCATCTCTGAATTGATTATTGCTGATCCTTTTTGCTACCATATTACTCCCTCCGTTCCTAAATATAAGGTGTATTATTTTTTCAAAAAGTCAAACTTCTCTAAATTTGACCAAGTTTTTAGACAAAAATATCAATGCCTAGAATACCAAATCATTATCACTAGATTCAGCATGAAATATATTTCTATATTTTAAATATTCAATATTGTAAATCTTTATAGATTTTGCTATAAAGTTGGTCAAACATAGACAATGGTTGACTTTTTGAAAAACTAATACACCTTACATTAAGTGATAGAGGCAAAGGTGTCCCGTCTTTCGATGAGATGGTGGATTTCGCTTTGGTGGAAGTCGACTTTGACGATCCGACTCTGAACGCGGCGAGGACGCCGCGCTTTAGCAATCGCTAAACCAACTCCGAGAGGTTATTGACCACGCCGAGCACGATCAACGACGACCGAAGGTCTGCATTTCCTGCGAGCAAACGAAGAACAAGCAAGAAACCGAGATTGCAATCTGCATATTGCGAATATAAGATGAAAGCTTTATTGATCAAGGTGGGGTTCTGTGACGCCTTTATCTTGTCGTTGAACACAAACGGCACCAAGTTGCAGCTATGGCGAACTTTTAATCTAAACAAAACCCAAGTCTAAACGGTGCCCTAAGGGCTGTATATATGGAGGAAGAGGGGTGAATTTCGTGGCCCTTGGTGGAGGGGTCCAAACTAACCCTATCTCTTGTTTCCCACACATACGGACTCTAAAAATAGCCTATACTAATGTATTTCGAAATTACATGGGCCTGGCCCAATAATAAGGTGACGAAGACCTAGAATAGCCTATGGACTTAATATTATGAAGTGGCATCTTGTATATTTCGTCCAAGGCTTCATGCACTCCTTATGGTGGCTTCAAAGTCCTGAAATCATCACTTGTAACTCCGTTCTTGATCTCCTTATGCATGCCATCAACTCCATGTGTGTTCTTGCTCCAATGTTCATCCTTCTCCAAGCTAGGCCCTTCATTTGTAAGCAAAACAAATGTATCCAATTTAGGCAAGATCATATTCTCATGAACATTAGAATCATTACCAAGAAACGAAAGTACCGGTAATTTAGTTGGCGGCTTGAGCCCTAGTAATTGGTCCAAGATGTATAGCAGCAGGGCTGTGGGTGTAACAATGGTATTGATATCCTCATCATCCTCCCTTCTTGAAATGAAGTCGTCCTCGACGGAAGTTCATCTTCCTCACCCAAATATGGCTTCAAATCTGCAATGTTAAAAGTGGGACTAACCCCAAAATCTGCAGCAGCTCAAGTTTATATGCATTATCATTTACTTTCTCCAACACCTTAAAGGGACCAGCAGCACGTGGCATTAGCTTTGATTTGCGCAAATCAGAAATCTATCCTTACGCAAATGTAACCAAACAAGATCTCCGGTGCAAACACAACATGTTTTCTACCCTTATCTCCGGCAAGTTTATATTTAGCATTCATACGCTCAATGTTTTCCTTAGTTAACTCATGCATTTTTAAAATCAATTCAGCACGTTCTTTAGCATCAAAATTAACCTTCTCCGAAGATGGAAGAGGCAACAAATCAATAGGTGCACGAGGTAGGAAACCATACACAACTTCAAAAGGGGACATCTTAGTAGTAGAATGCAATGAACGATTATAAGCAAATTCAATAGGAGGCAAGCATTCCTCCCACATTTTCTTATTATTCTTCAAAACAGCCCTAAACATAGTATACAATGTTCTATTGACTACTTCAGTTTGTCCATCAGTTTGGGGGTGACAAGTAGTACTAAAAAGTAGTTTAGTTCCCAACTTAGCCCATAAACATCTCCAAAAGTGGCTAAGAAATTTAGTATCACGATCTGAAACAAAAGTATTTGGCACACCATGCAAGTGAATAATTTCATGAAAGAACAAATCAGCAACATTAACAGCATCATCGCTTTTATGACATGGTATAAAGTGTGCCATTTTTAGAATCTATCCTCCCAAGGAACACTAGGTACAGGCAAAGGCATATCTAAACCATGAGGATTGAGTCGTGACTTAGGTTTTTGACATGTAGTGCAGCGAGCAATAAAACGCTCAACATCCCGTCTCATCTTTGGCCAAAAGAAGTGTGTAGCAAGTACGTCCTCCGTCTTCTTCACGCCAAAGTGTCCCATTATTCCTCCTCCACGCGCCTCCTGCAACAACACAAATCCTTCATTAACGACGAACGGAGCTAGCTGGAATGCATAGCTTGTTAGCACGGAACACAAATCCATCATTAACGATGAACTTGTTCCATGTTCTTCCTTCTTTACAATTTTGCAATACATCTTTAAAATCAGCTTCATGCACATATCGATCTTTGATGGTCGCCAAACCAAATATGTTGAAGTCAAGTTGTGAAAGCATAGTATAGCGACGAGACAATGCATCAGAATAACATTTTCTTTACCCTTCTTGTGTTTAATGACATAGGGAAAGTCTCAATGAATTCAAGCCATTTAGCGTGTTCACGATTTAGTTTAGCTTGACTTCTAATATGTTTCAAAGATTCATGATCGAATGTATAACAAATTCTTTGGGCCATAAATAATTTTGCCATGTTTCTAAAGTCCGAACAAGAGCATATAATTCTTTATCATAAGTAGAATAATTCACACTAGGCCCACTCAATTTTTCGAAAAGTATGCAACACGTTTGCCATCTTGTAATAACACACCTCCTAATCCAATTCCACTAGCATCACATTCAAGCTCAAAAGTCTTATTAAAATCAGGAAGTTGGAGTTAAGGAGCATGTGTCAACTTATCTTTCAATACCGTGAAGGCTTCTTCCGTGCGGTACCCCAAACAAAAGGAACATCCTTCTTTGTAAGCTCGTTGAGAGGTGCAGCAATGGTGCTGAAATCTCTCACAAAACGCCTATAGAATCCAATGAGGCCAAGAAAACTCCTCACTTGCGTGACCATTTTGGGCTCTGCCAACAATCAATAGCTTCAATCTTGGCTTTGTCAACTTCAATTCCTATGGAGTAACAACATAGCCAAGAAAAGATACTCGGTCGGTGCAAAAGGTGCACTTCCCAAGGTTACCAAACAAATGTGCATCACGAGAGCAATAAAAACAACACATCAATGTTCCAAATGTTCTTCCAAAGATCCGCTAAAAATCAATATGTCATCAAAGTAAACTACCACAAATCCTCCAATGAAAGCATGTAAAACTTCATTCATTAAGCTCATGAAAGTACTAGGTGCATTAGTTAACCCAAAAGGCATGACTAACCACTCATATAATCCAAACTTAGTTTTAAATGTTGTTTTCCATTCATCTCCCAATTTCATACGAATTTGATGGTATCCACTACGCAAATCAACTTTGGATAATATTGTAGAGCCACTCAATTCATCAAGCATATCATCTAGCCTAGGAATAGGATGACGATAACGAATAGTAATATTATTAATGCCTCTACAATCAACACACATACGTGATGTACCATCCTTTTTCGGCACTAGAATAATAGGAACAGCACAAGGACTAATGGATTCCCGTATATAACCTTTGTCAAGCAGCTCCTGTACTTGACGCATAATCTCCTTCGTCTCCTCTGGATTGGTACGGTATAGTGCACGGTTGGGTAATGATGCACCGGGAATTAAGTCAATCTGATGCTCAATCCCTCGAATGGGAGGTAATCCCGGTGGCACGTCTTGTGGAAAGACGTCAGCGAACTCCTGCAAAATGTTAGTGACAGCAGGAGGCAAAGAGGAAGGCACGTCCTCGAATGAAAATAATGCCTCTTTGCACACAAAAGCATAGCAAACAGATTTGTTGAAATCTAGCTCATCAATATCAGATTTGGTGGCAAGTAAACATGCACTTTTCATTTTGATTTCAGAAGCAACACTAGATGGTTTACTATTAGGCTTCATTTGTTGCTCAAATTCTTTTGCCACAATCTGATTTTCACTCTTATTTTCTCCTGTTTTGCTTTATTAGCTCTATTAATATCATATTTCAAAATGGAATCAGGAGTCATAGGAAGCAAAGTAATATTTTTATCCTTATGAACAAGAGTATACCGATTGTTTCTACCATGGTGTACATAATTTTTATCAAATTTCCATGGTCGACATGTAATAAGGAACATGCTTGCATAGGTACCACATCACAATCAACATAATCAGCATATGTAGAGATACTAAAATGCACACGAATAGTACGTGTTACCTTAACCTTGCCGCTGTTGTTGAACCATTGGTTGTAGTAAGGATGTGGATGTGGTCTTGTGGTGAGAGATAGCTTCTCCACCATCTCCATGCTAGCCAAGTTGTTGCAGCTCCCACCGTCTATGATGACGCGCATAAAAAGTTCCTTCACAACTCTGGCAGCTGGGGAATACGGACTCGAGCGCCACGCGGCAGACCGGCCACCTCGTGGCCGGTATAAAACGACATATCGGCCTGAATACCAGCTCGCACCTTCACGCCAATACACTACGGCCCGGGGCAATAGGCAGGACCTGCAAGATATACTGGAAAACAAGGCAGGGCAGCCCAGATCGATCTACGGATCGCGGGGGTGTGCCCCAATACTTGATGATGATCGTCACGCCGGATACACTCTCAATAAGTCCTGTCGGGCCAAATACAGCGAACCAGAATCATTCGAACTGCGTAGCCACATAGCCCGCATAGGGCGCCGACACCCCTCGCTTCACCCGAAGTGATGGATCATGAATTCCCGAAGGGTTCAAACCCGTAAACATCGAATCATACGATGGCACAACAGACCCATCGCATATGGATTGAAGATTTCCTTCTCCACATTCACATGGCTCGCGGTGACGATCTACACGCAATCAAGTACCTCCCCCTTAAGCTCAATGGACCGGCACGGCACTAGCTGAACAGCCTGCCGGCAAATTCCATAGGTAGTTGGGAAAACCTAGAGGACGCGTTTCTCGACAACTTCCAGGGCACATATGTGCGACCATCGGATGCCGATGACCTGAGCCACATTACCCAACAACCTGAAGAGTCAGCCAGGAAATTGATAGAGGCGAGGGTGTCCCGATCTTTCGATGAGATGATAACTATCGATTTGGTGAAGATGACTTTGACGATCCGACTACAAACGTGCACGACGTTGCGCCTTAGCAATCGCTAAACCAACTCCGAGAGGTTATTGACCACGCCGAGCACAATCAACGACCACGAAGGTCTATTCCTGCAAGCAATCGAAGAACAAGCAAGAATATGATAAAAGCAATCTGAATATTGCGAGTATGTATGAAGTATTGATAAAGGTGGGGATCCGTAAGCGGTCTTGGTCTGGTCGTTGGACACAAACGAAGTACACGAAGTTGCAATGGCTAACTTTTAACTAAACAAATCCCAAGGGAAAAGCTACTAGATGGATCTATTTATATAGGAGCAAGGGGTGGCGGCCAAAGAGGTGGGAGGACGTCCCAAGGCAGCCTAAAACTAACCCTAGGTCGTACAAGGCCAATGGGCCCAAGTGGAGGTGACGTAACACCTTTGGACTTGTAGTTTGACTCGGATTCTGGTGCAGCATCAGATTGTTTCGTCCACAACTCAACGCTCAGGACGGCTTTTAAGGTGATTCCAATTGTGCTGGAAAGAGCATGAAATCTACTTTCCAACAAAAAAAGAATCACCCAATTCGAGTCCGTATGAAAAGTTGTTGACGTTTTGAGTCAGGTATGTCTGTGCAGTCCGAATCTGAATCCAGAACGTGAGAGACTTGGACTCTATCTTCTCTTGGCCCAAAAGTGACGTGAGAAGACTTTTGAACAGCACCTAAACTTCTCCTTTTCCCTTATCTTCATATGTGGATTGTACAAATGTCCCACACACCTGCAATTAGACAAAACACAAAAGTATGTGAAGTATTTTTGTTCGGATAACATAAATATATTATTGAATAGTTTGCACTAGAAATCACCGACAAATATGCATGTATGCAATATTTTGGTCTTATCCAAGGTAGTCATGTCCTCATCATCCTCCCTTCTTGAAAACAAAGCCGTCCTCGGCGTTGCTTAATCTGAAATGTGGCTAACAAAAGAGACAAGGTGTACATGTTGTATATGTATACGTCATCCATTTTTACTTCCCTTGATTTTTGCATATATGACACATGAATAGGTGAGTAACTTGCATAGTTCATAAAATCTAAAGCCAAAAAATTAGCACAAGAAGTAGAAGGCATGAAAATATTGCAACTCAGTTTGCACATATAAGTGAAGCTCTTATTCATTTTAAAAGATTGACAATGTTCATCATTAAACCATCCCAACATTGGTGAATAAACCTTATTTGAATCAAATTTACATGCTACAACATGCTTAGATAAGCAAACATGCAATGAGTCATTCGACACAGAATCATCACCAAGATTAGAGGTCATATCAAAACGATTAAACATTGATTCTTTTGCATCAACAGTTAATTCAATTGGTGCTCTCAAAATTGTTGGTATTTCAGTTGTTTGATCACATGGCAAAGTCAAATTATCAACATAATCCTCTAAAATAGGTGGTGTGATCAAAGTAGTGGGTAGCTCAACACATGATGTATTCAAGTTAACTAGGGATGCATCATTCTCATGTGAAGTTATATCATCAATACCTTTTATTGTTACCTTGTCGCAAAGGCGTAGCTGATGTAGGTACTGCACGTAGACAACGCACCATATTCTTGAGATGATTTCGCTCACAATCCGAGGTGGGGCTGCTCTAGTAGGTGCAAAGGTGGAGGAACCAACCGCGGTGGTGAGCATGAACTGGAATAGTAGTTGTTGTAGTCACCCAATGCATCCTCCTCAGAATCGTCTCTCAAAGGTACAAGCACGAACATACATACCAGTAATGCAACGAGGAATATACTGAAATCTTGCTGAATATCATGGTTCAAACCACCAAAAATCTATTCATTGTATCATCCTTAGATTCTTCTATGTCACAATGATGCATATAAGATTTGAACTCTTTGTAGTAAGCATGGACAGTGTTGTTGCCTTGTTTAAATTGTTCAAATTTATGAAGCAATTCACGGCGATAGTAAGGAGGGAAAAATGTTGTCTCATTACATATTTCAAATCTTTCCAAGTTGTGGGTTGGTTATCAATATTTTTCTTACAATGCACACTCCACCAAACTGAAGCAAAACCAGTAAATGCTCTAGTGGCAGCTCGTACCGCTCAAGTTCGAGAAAAGTCATGGTTACTAAAAACTTGTTCTACTTCAAACTCCCAAGCTAGATAAATAGCAGGATTAAATCTACCCTCAAATGACGGTAAAGAGATAACTGACCATGTGGTTGTGTGTGTTGTCCCAACTCTCGTGATGGTGAAGATGTGTCCGTCGTCCAAGAACTTCTATCTCCGGAACTGTCATGATTAGTAGAAACAAGAAACAAAATTCCGAATAATGTTCCTATGAACTACTAGGATGTGGTTGTAAAGTGCTCACAATAAAGCAAATATCAATATCTTACAAGTTCTTACCATGCGGCGGTGGTGACAGCAACCAGCGATGTCAAATAACTCAAGATTGTGTAACGCGATTGCGGGGAACGACGATATACGGTGTAGAAATATGTGGAGCTGGGTTGGCTATATATGGTAGCAAAAATTTAGCAATAATCAATTCAAAGATGCAATGTTGAATAAACGCTCAACGACGCTACTGTGCTGGTCCTAGGCTAGACCGGACTAGAGACGCGAGCCTAGAACACTAATGAGGTCACGGCGTAGCACAACTAGCATCAATGAAGGATACTAAGTAGCTCTTGACAGTAAAATATAAGTGAAGATAATGATGAAAAACAACTACCAAGCAGGACATACAACAACTCTCTCTCCAACTTTCCTCTTGAAAAGTTTGAGCCAATTTTCTAATAAATTCTTTCAAAGAATGCTACTAACTCAAGATTTCCAATGCAAAAAGAATCACTCAATTCCGAGTTGATATGAGGAGTCAAAGAATTCTAAAACTGGCCTGAAAAATTGGAACAAGCTGTGTTCACGAACTTCAGAGGGCAAAAAGACCTATTTAGAAGCCGATTTTGAGGTGTCAAATATTGATCTAGCTTCTGCAACTATTTAGATGCGGCTCGTCGCTAGCTTTAATTTGAGTACTCACGTAGTCAAAACGGACTTCGTATGAGGAAGATACACCTGTTTTTCTTGAACAGCGCAAAACAGATTCCAATCCGAATTCAGGTACGAGATTGATTCTAGATAGATCCGATTTTTTTCTTCTCTCTTTTTTCCTCACACTTTTTTTTTCTTTTTTCTCTCTCTTTTTTTTTTTTTCTTTCCTTTTTTTCTCTTTTTTTTCTCTCTTTTTTTCCTCTTTCCAAGACAAACTAGATAAGATGCAGATTGGATCTGGCGAAGATGTGAATGACCTCAACTATGATTATGACAATGAACAGCGTGTAGCACGTGGTGGAAATTAATAGATGGGATGGTGGACAACGGAAGGCATAATGATGCAGCGGCGGCGTGACTAATGTGAACAGAACTCGAAACTCTAAAGGAACTAGACACTAAGACCAGCAACTCAACACGACGATGCAACCGATAATTCAATAATGCAACCAATGAAAAGAAAATTGCAAAGGCTCAGAGTGGCTTGGACAAAAGGTGAATAGATCTAACTATTTTTTGTGGCTTTTTCTTGGACAATAGGTAAGAAAATAAATCTAATCTAGGGAAAACTGGAAATTCTCACCGAGCAACCTGAAAACTGATACCACTTGATAGAGGCGAGGGTGTCCCGATCTTTCGATGAGATGATAACTATCGATTTGGTGAAGATGACTTTGACGATCCGACTACAAACGTGCACGACGTTGCGCCTTAGCAATCGCTAAACCAACTCCGAGAGGTTATTGACCACGCCGGAGCACAATCAACCTGACCACGAAGGTCTATTCCTGCAAGCAATCGAAGAACAAGCAAGAATATGATAAAAGCAATCTGAATATTGCGAGTATGTATGAAGTATTGATAAAGGTGGGGATCCGTAAGCGGTCTTGGTCTGGTCGTTGGACACAAACGAAGTACGAAGTTGCAATGGCTAACTTTAACTAAACAAATCCCAAGGAAAAGCTACTAGATGGATCTATTTATATAGGAGCAAGGGGTGGCGGCCAAAGAGGTGGGAGGACGTCCCAAGGCAGCCTAAAACTAACCCTAGGTCGTACAAGGCCAATGGGCCCAAGTGGAGGTGACGTAACACCTTTGGACTTGTAGTTTGACTCGGATTCTGGTGCAGCATCAGATTGTTTCGTCCACAACTCAACGCTCAGGACGGCTTTTAAGGTGATTCCAATTGTGCTGGAAAGAGCATGAAATCTACTTTCCAACAAAAAAAGAATCACCCAATTCGGAGTCCGTATGAAAAAGTTGTTGACGTTTTGAGTCAGGTATGTCTGTGCAGTCCGAATCTGAATCCAGAACGTGAGAGACTTGGACTCTATCTTCTCTTGGCCCAAAAGTGACGTGAGAAGACTTTTTGAACAGCACCTAAACTTCTCCTTTTCCCTTATCTTCATATGTGGATTGTACAAATGTCCCACACACCTGCAATTAGACAAAACACAAAAGTATGTGAAGTATTTTTGTTCTGGATAACATAAATATATTATTGAATAGTTTGCACTAGAAATCACCTGACAAATATGCATGTATGCAATATTTTTGGTCTTATCCAAGGTAGTCATGTCCTCATCAGAAATTCTGGACTCGATTCCTAACCAAAAAGAACCAAATAGTCGACTGTCCGGACGCTGAAGCCCTGGAGGCCTTTAAGCATAATATCCGTGACGAATGGCTCGCCCGACACCTCGGCCAGGAAAAACCAAAGTCCATGGCAGCCCTCACGACACTCATGACCCGCTTTTGTGCGGGCGGGGATAGCTGGTTGGCTCGCAGTAGCACCACGCTGATAAATTCAGGCACCTCAGATGTCCGCGACAACAACGGCAAGCCACGGCGCAACAGACATAAGCGACAGAACAACAGCGACAACACTGAAGACACGACAGTCAACGCCGGATTCAGTGGCTCGAAATCCGGTCAGCGAAAAAAGCCGTTCAAAAGAAACAATCAGGGACCGTCCAGTCTGGACCGCATACTTGAACGCTCGTGCCAAATTCATGGCACCCCGGATAAACCAGCAAACCACACTAACAGAGACTTCTCGGTGTTCAAATAGGCCGGTAAAATAAATGCCGTAAACAAGGACAAGGGGCTGCACAACGACGATGACGAGGAGCCCCGGCGTCCGAACACAGGAGGACAAAAGAAATTTCCTCCCCAGGTGAAAACGGTCAACATGATCTATGCCACCCATATTCCCAAACGGGAACGGAAGATAGCACTACGGGACGTCTATGCGATGGAGCCAGTCGCCCCAAAATTCAACCCATGGTCAGCCTGTCCGATCACCTTCGATCGTAGGGATCATCCTACCAGCATCCGTTACGGCGGTTCAGCCGCATTGGTGCTAGACCCAATCATCGACGGATTCCACCTCACGCGAGTCCTTATGGATGGCGGCAGCAGCCTGAACCTGCTTTATCAGGACAAAGTGCGCAAAATGGGCATCAACCCTTCAAGGATCAAGCCCACCAAAACCACCTTCAAAGGTGTAATTCCAGGTGTAGAGGCCCGTTGCACGGGCTCTATAACATTGGAAGTGGTCTTCGGATCTCCGGATAACTTCCAAAGCGAAGAGTTAATCTTCGATATCGTCCCTTTCCGTAGTGGTTACCACGCACTGCTTGGACGAACCGCATTCGCTAGATTCAATGCGTTACCACACTATGCATACCTCAAGCTCAAGATGCCAGGACCTCGCGGGGTCATAACAGTCAACGGGAACATGGACCGCTCTCTCCATACAGAAGAACATACTGCAGCCCTCGCGGCAGAAGTACAATGCAGCCTTCTCCGACAAACCACCAATCCGGCGACAACAACGCCGAACACCGTAGAGCGAGTCCGGAGTACCCTGCAACAGGATCGCCAGGCATGCCAAGAGCGCGACTAGCAGTCTGGCCTCTGCTCCAGCCCCATCAAGGCAGCATCCGTGCCGCGCGTACACAACTACGCACTAAAAATACCATGGGCATAGGCGGAGGCATGATAGGGACTCAATCAAACAGCGCGGCTCAGCCGCAACATACCTTAATAACCCCCCTCTTTTACCTTTCAAGATACTGCTTTCGGGCAGCCTCTTCAGAAGAGCCGGATTGTCGGACTTGCATAGGAGAGAAAACCAAGGAGGGAAAAGGCTTTATGACAAAGAGAATACCTGTGGAATCTGTTTAGGATCATTATACATTATATATACCTACATGCAGCCCGCCCTTGGATGGGACATGTCAAATAGTCCTATTTACTCTCGCTAACGATTCATTGTAAACATACGGTTAGATGTATTATTTATCAATGGGAGATAATATATAGCATCAGCTTATTATTCCTATTTGCACATTTTTCTATAAATGTTTATTTAATATTGCATCCGTACACCTTGGTACGTTTAGTTTGCGGGGGCTCCTTATGGCGCCCATAAGGCGGCACTCCCCAAAGTCCGGACACTTTCAACAAAGGCAGCACCCCAAACTTATAACACTATATGCATCAGCTCTGAATCATGTCTTGGGTCAATAGTTGGGTTTGCGGGGACATCAATACCATTGTTACACCCACAGCCCCTCTTGTTACATATCTTTGGACCAATTACTAGAGCTCGCGCATGCCAATTAAATTATCGGTACTTTCGTTTCTTGGTAATGATTCTAATGTTCATGAGAATATGATCTTTGCATAAATTGGATACATTTGTTTT
This sequence comes from Aegilops speltoides, assembly GCA_021437245.1. NCBI lineage: Eukaryota > Viridiplantae > Streptophyta > Magnoliopsida > Poales > Poaceae > Aegilops > Aegilops speltoides. The sequence continues at coordinate 215,300,015 of CM038144.1, forward strand.
GCTTACAAATGAAGGGCTAGCATGGAGAAGGATGCACATTGGAGCAAGAACAAGCATGGAGATGATGGCATGCGCAAGGGGAACAAGAATGGAGTTACAAGTGATGATTTCAGGACTTTGAAGCCACCATAATGAGTGCATGAAGCCTTGGACGAAATATACAAGATGCCACTTCATAAATTTCGTCCAAAGGCTATTCTAGGTCTTTCGTCACCTTATTATTAGGCCAGGCCCATGTAATTTCCAAATACATAAGTATAGCTATTTTTATAGTCCGTATATGTGGGGAAACAAGAGATAGGGTTAGTTTCGGACCCCTCCACCAAGGGCCACGAAATCCACCCCCTCTTCCTCCATATATACAGCCCTTAGGGCACCGTTTAGACTTTGAGTTTTGCTTAGATTAAAGTTCGTGTACTTCGTTTGTGTTCAACGACCGGACAAAGGCGTCTCGTAACCCCACCTTGATCAATAAAGCTTTCATCTTATATTCGCAATATCCAGTTGCAATCTTAGTTTCTTGCTTGTTCTTCGTTTGCTCGCAGAAGCAGACCCTCGTGGTCCGGTTGATCGTGCTCGGCGTGGTCAATAACCTCTCGAGTTGATTTAGCGATTGTTAAGGCGCGGCGTCCTCGCTGACGTTAAGTAGTCGGATCGTCAAAGTCGATTTCCACCAAAGCGATATCCATCATCTCATCGAAGGCGGACACCTTCTAGGCCAGCGTCTCTAGCACGGTCTAGCCTAGGACCAAAGACAAGATGCCGTCGTTGAGCATTTATTCAACTTTGCATCTCTGAATTGATTATTGCTGATCCTTTTGCTACCATATTACTCCTCCGTTCCTAAATATAAGGTGTATTATTTTTCAAAAGTCAAACTTCTCTAAATTTGACCAAGTTTTTAGACAAAATATCAATGCCTAGAATACCAAATCATTATCACTAGATTCAGCATGAAATATATTTCTATATTTTAAATATTCAATATTGTAAATCTTTATAGATTTTGCTATAAAGTTGGTCAAACATAGACAATGGTTGACTTTTTGAAAAACTAATACACCTTACATTAAGTGATAGAGGCAAAGGTGTCCCGTCTTTCGATGAGATGGTGGATTTCGCTTTGGTGGAAGTCGACTTTGACGATCCGACTACGAACGTGCGAGGACGTCGCGCCTTAGCAATCGCTAAACCAACTCCGAGAGGTTATTGACCACGCCGGAGCACGATCAACCTGACCACGAAGGTCTGTTTCCTGCGAGCAAACGAAGAACAAGCAAGAAACCGAGATTGCAATCTGCATATTGCGAATATAAGATGAAAGCTTTATTGATCAAGGTGGGGTTCTGTGACGCCTTTATCTTGTCGTTGAACACAAACGAAGTACCCGAAGTTGCAGCTATGGCGAACTTTTAATCTAAACAAAACCCAAGTCTAAACGGTGCCCTAAGGGCTGTATATATGGAGGAAGAGGGGGTGAATTTCGTGGCCCTTGGTGGAGGGGTCCGAAACTAACCCTATCTCTTGTTTCCCCACACATACGGACTCTAAAAATAGCCTATACTAATGTATTTCGAAATTACATGGGCCTGGCCCAATAATAAGGTGACGAGCACCTAGAATAGCCTATGGACTAATATTATGAAGTGGCATCTTGTATATTTCGTCCAAGGCTTCATGCACTCCTTATGGTGGCTTCAAAGTCCTGAAATCATCACTTGTAACTCCGTTTGATCTCCTTATGCATGCCATCAACTCCATGTGTGTTCTTGCTCCAATGTTCATCCTTCTCCAAGCTAGGCCCTTCATTTGTAAGCAAAACAAATGTATCCAATTTAGGCAAGATCATATTCTCATGAACATTAGAATCATTACCAAGAAACGAAAGTACCGTAATTTAGTTGGCGGCGCGAGCCCTAGTAATTGGTCCAAGATGTATAGCAGCAGGGCTGTGGGTGTAACAATGGTATTGATATCCTCATCATCCTCCCTTCTTGAAATGAAGTCGTCCTCGACGGAAGTTCATCTTCCTCACCCAAATATGGCTTCAAATCTGCAATGTTAAAAGTGGGACTAACCCCAAAATCTGCAGCAGCTCAAGTTTATATGCATTATCATTTACTTTCTCCAACACCTTAAAGGGACCAGCAGACGTGGCATTAGCTTTGATTTGCGCAAATCAGAAATCTATCCTTACGCAAATGTAACCAAACAAGATCTCCGGTGCAAACACAACATGTTTTCTACCCTTATCTCCAGCAAGTTTATATTTAGCATTCATACGCTCAATGTTTTCCTTAGTTAACTCATGCATTTTTAAAATCAATTCAGCACGTTCTTTAGCATCAAAATTAACCTTCTCCGAAGATGGAAGAGGCAACAAATCAATAGGTGCACGAGGTAGGAAACCATACACAACTTCAAAAGGGGACATCTTAGTAGTAGAATGCAATGAACGATTATAAGCAAATTCAATAGGAGGCAAGCATTCCTCCCACATTTTCTTATTATTCTTCAAAACAGCCCTAAACATAGTATACAATGTTCTATTGACTACTTCAGTTTGTCCATCAGTTTGGGGGTGACAAGTAGTACTAAAAAGTAGTTTAGTTCCCAACTTAGCCCATAAACATCTCCAAAAGTGGCTAAGAAATTTAGTATCACGATCTGAAACAAAAGTATTTGGCACACCATGCAAGTGAATAATTTCATGAAAGAACAAATCAGCAACATTAACAGCATCATCGCTTTTATGACATGGTATAAAGTGTGCCATTTTCGAGAATCTATCCTCCCAAGGAACACTAGGTACAGGCAAAGGCATATCTAAACCATGAGGATTGAGTCGTGACTTAGGTTTTTGACATGTAGTGCAGCGAGCAATAAAACGCTCAACATCCCATCTCATCTTTGGCCAAAAGAAGTGTGTAGCAAGTACGTCCTCCGTCTTCTTCACGCCAAAGTGTCCCATTATTCCTCCTCCACGCGCCTCCTGCAACAACACAAATCCTTCATTAACGACGAACGGAGCTAGCTGGAATGCATAGCTTGTTAGCACGGAACACAAATCCATCATTAACGATGAACTTGTTCCATGTTCTTCCTTCTTTACAATTTTGCAATACATCTTTAAAATCAGCTTCATGCACATATCGATCTTTGATGGTCGCCAAACCAAATATGTTGAAGTCAAGTTGTGAAAGCATAGTATAGCGACGAGACAATGCATCAGCAATAACATTTTCTTTACCCTTCTTGTGTTTAATGACATAAGGGAAAGTCTCAATGAATTCAAGCCATTTAGCGTGTCTACGATTTAGTTTAGCTTGACTTCTAATATGTTTCAAAGATTCATGATCAGAATGTATAACAAATTCTTTGGGCCATAAATAATTTTGCCATGTTTCTAAAGTCCGAACAAGAGCATATAATTCTTTATCATAAGTAGAATAATTCACACTAGGCCCACTCAATTTTTCAGAAAAGTATGCAACACGTTTGCCATCTTGTAATAACACACCTCCTAATCCAATTCCACTAGCATCACATTCAAGCTCAAAAGTCTTATTAAAATCAGGAAGTTGGAGTTAAGGAGCATGTGTCAACTTATCTTTCAATACCGTGAAGGCTTCTTCCTGTGCGGTACCCCAAACAAAAGGAACATCCTTCTTTGTAAGCTCGTTGAGAGGTGCAGCAATGGTGCTGAAATCTCTCACAAAACGCCTATAGAATCCAGCGAGGCCAAGAAAACTCCTCACTTGCGTGACCATTTTGGGCTGCGGCCAACAGTCAATAGCTTCAATCTTGGCTTTGTCAACTTCAATTCCCTATGGAGTAACAACATAGCCAAGAAAAGATACTCGGTCGGTGCAAAAGGTGCACTTCCCAAGGTTACCAAACAAATGTGCATCACGTAGAGCAATAAAAACAACACATCAATGTTCCAAATGTTCTTCCAAAGATCTGCTAAAAATCAATATGTCATCAAAGTAAACTACCACAAATCCTCCAATGAAAGCATGTAAAACTTCATTCATTAAGCTCATGAAAGTACTAGGTGCATTAGTTAACCCAAAAGGCATGACTAACCACTCATATAATCCAAACTTAGTTTTAAATGTTGTTTTCCATTCATCTCCCAATTTCATACGAATTTGATGGTATCCACTACGCAAATCAACTTTGGATAATATTGTAGAGCCACTCAATTCATCAAGCATATCATCTAGCCTAGGAATAGGATGACGATAACGAATAGTAATATTATTAATGCCTCTACAATCAACACACATACGTGATGTACCATCCTTTTTCGGCACTAGAATAATAGGAACAGCACAAGGACTAATGGATTCCCGTATATAACCTTTGTCAAGCAGCTCACGTGACTTGACGATAATCTCCTTCGTCTCCTCTGGATTGGTGCGGTATAGTGCACGGTTGGGTAATGATGCACCGGAATTAAGTCAATCGATGCTCAATCCCTCGAATGGGAGGTAATCCGGTGGCACGTCTTGTGGAAAGCGTCGCCGAACTCTGCAAAATGTTAGTGACAGCAGGAGGCAAAGAGGAAGGCACGTCCTCGAATGAAAATAATGCCTCTTTGCACACAAAAGCATAGCAAACAGATTTGTTGAAATCTAGCTCATCAATATCGATTTGGTGGCAAGTAAACATGCACTTTTCATTTTGATTTGAAGCAACACTAGATGGTTTACTATTAGGCTTCATTTGTTGCTCAAATTCTTTTGCCACAATCTGATTTTCACTCTTATTTTCTCTGTTTTGCTTTATTAGCTCTATTAATATCATATTTCAAAATGGAATCAGAGTCATAGGAAGCAAAGTAATATTTTTATCCTTATGAACAAGAGTATACCGATTGTTTCTACCATGGTGTACATAATTTTTATCAAATTTCCATGGTCGACATGTAATAAGGAACATGCTTGCATAGGTACCACATCACAATCAACATAATCAGCATATGTAGAGATACTAAAATGCACACGAATAGTACGTGTTACCTTAACCTTGCCGCTGTTGTTGAACCATTGGTTGTAGTAAGGATGTGGATGTGGTCTTGTGGTGAGAGATAGCTTCTCCACCATCTCCATGCTAGCCAAGTTGTTGCAGCTCCCACCGTCTATGATGACGCGCATAAAAAGTTCCTTCACAACTCTGGCAGCTGGGGAATACGGACTCGGCGCCACGCTGGCAGACCGCCACCTCGTGGCGGTATAAAACGTTTATATCGGCTGAATACCAGCTCGCACCTTCACGCCAATACACTACGGCCCGGGCAATAGGCGGGACACGCAAGATATCTTTCGAAAACAAGGCAGGCAGCCCAGATCGATCTACGGATCGCGGGGTGTGCCCCAATACTTGATGATGATCGTCACACGGATACACTCTCAATAAGTCTGTCGGGCCAAATCTGCGAACAGAATCATTGAACTGCGTAGCCACATAGCCCGCATAGGGCGCGCACACCCCTCTCGCTTCACCGACGAAGTGATGGATCATGAATTTCGAAGGGTTCAAACCCGTAAACATCGAATCATACGATGGCACAACAGACCCCGCAGTATGGATTGAAGATTTCCTTCTCCACATTCACATGGCTCGCGGTGACGATCTACACGCAATCAAGTACCTCCCCCTTAAGCTCAATGGACCGGCACGGCACTAGCTGAACAGCCTGCCGGCAAATTCCATAGGTAGTTGGGAAAACCTAGAGGACGCGTTTCTCGACAACTTCCAGGGCACATATGTGCGACCATCGGATGCCGATGACCTGAGCCACATTACCCAACAACCTGAAGAGTCAGCCAGGAAATTCTGGACTCGATTCCTAACCAAAAAGAACCAAATAGTCGACTGTCCGGACGCTGAAGCCCTGGAGGCCTTTAAGCATAATATCCGTGACGAATGGCTCGCCCGACACCTCGGCCAGGAAAAACCAAAGTCCATGGCAGCCCTCAGGACACTCATGACCCGCTTTTGTGCGGGCGGGGATAGCTGGTTGGCTCGCAGTAGCACCACGCTGATAAATTCAGGCACCTCAGATGTCCGCGACAACAACGGCAAGCCACGGCGCAACAGACATAAGCGACAGAACAACGGCGACAACACTGAAGACACGACAGTCAACGCCGGATTCAGTGGCTCGAAATCCGGTCAGCGAAAAAAGCCGTTCAAAAGAAACAATCAGGGACCGTCCAGTCTGGACCGCATACTTGAACGCTCGTGCCAAATTCATGGCACCCCGGATAAACCAGCAAACCACACTAACAGAGACTTCTCGGTGTTCAAATAGGCCGGTAAAATAAATGCCGTAAACAAGGTGATGTAGGGTGGAACCCTAATTCGTCGATCTTTCACGTTTGGAGGGGATCCTACGGAGGGAATACGAAGAACACGCGGAAGCACAAGGGAAAACACGGGGAAAACGAGAGAGAATCACTCAACCAACAAGGGAATCGATCACACAAGTGCTAGATCATCATACACATAAGAGATTCACGAGATCCAAAGTCAACAAAGGTAAGGATACAAAGGAACCGTTCTTCTCCAAGAGGAGGCCTTGATGTTCTTCCCTAGAAGGGTCTTGAATCCGCTTGGGGATCTTCTCCGAAGAGGTCGTGATCTCCGAGGAGAAGTATCCAAGTGGATGAGCAAAGGCTCTCACACAAACATGAGCTAATCCGATTGCTAAAACTGTCTAGAAGAAGGTGGAGGAGTATTTATAGTTTATGTCCACGAAGAGGTAAGTGGGAGGGGATACATGGGCCCTAGGCCCGCATTCTGTAGCAGCAGGCGGCGGTAGTACCGTCCATCGAGCGGTAGTACCGCTTAGCGAGCGGTAGTACCGCTTGGGGTTCTTGATAGTACTGCTGAGTGGGGGAGCGGTAGTACCGCTTGGCAGGAGCGGTAGTACCGCTTGTGTTGGAGCGGTAGTACCGCTTGCCCCTGAGCGGTAGTACAGCGTCTCGGAAGTGCGAACCGGCGTTTGTCGGGTTGAGCGGAAGTAGATTTGCGGTAGTTCCGCCTCGCCGTAGTCCCGCTTGTGGGGGAGCGGTAGTACTGCATGAGCTCGTCTTGCGGTAGTACCGTAAGCTCGGCGGTAGTACCGTGGTTAGCGTTCTTCTTCTTCTTCTTGGCCCATCTTCTCCTTCGGTCCTTCTTGCTCCTTAGCTTCTTGAGGTACTGAGCATGCAAAGTGTATCCGTTTGAGGTAGTAACCATGTCTCATGTGAATCGAAAGGGAATTGTGAGAGGAGTGATGTCACCTCGGTTTCAAGAGCTCTTGCACGTGCTCGAGTCATAGGTCCTTGTGGGGTTGGATGTGTCGATGTAGAGTCCATGGGGATGATGGAAGGATGCTCGCATCATATCCCTCCTTGAAAGGATCCGACCTCGGATCAAGGTCTTCATCACCATGGAAAGGCGAGAGGTCTTTGGCGTTGAAGGTGTCGCTCACGTTGTATTTGTCGCTTGGTATGTCGAGCTTGTAGGCGTTGTTGTTGTAGCGTGCTAGCACCTTGAAGGGTCCATCGGCTCGAGGTAGAAGTTTGGACTTGCGTTCGTTGGGGAAGCGTTCCTTGCGAAGGTGTAGCCACACGAGATCGCCTATGTTGAAGATCATGGGTTGCTTGTTGATGTTGAGCTTGGTCGTTAGTCGTTGTACTCGGCGCTCGATGGTGTGTCTTGTATCTTCATGCATCTTCTTGATGTAGCTTGCACGGCACTTGCGTCGAGGTTGGTGCGTTCTTGTAGAGGAAGGGTAGAATGTCCAATGGGGACAAAGGGTTGAAGCCGTGAGACGACCTCGAAGGAGACTTGCGGTAGTCGAATGTCTTGCACGGTTGTAGGCGTACTTTCGGCGATGGGTAGACATGCTTCCCACTCCTTGATGTTCTTCTTGATCAACACGCGAAGTAGAGTGGAGAGCGTCGGTTCGTCACCTCCGTTTGGCCGTCGGTTTGAGGATGGTATGCGGATGAGAACAAGAGCTTGATTCGAGCTTGGCGCATAGAGTCTTCAAAAGTAACTCAAGAACTTGACGTCGCGGTCGGAGACGATTGTCTTGATACTCCATGAAGGCGCAAGATTTCCTACAAAAGAGATTTGCAATATGTGAAGCATCGTCTACCTTGTTGCAAGGAATGAAATGTGCCATCTTAGAAAATCGGTCCACAACAACAAACACGGAATCCTTTCCATTTTGAGTTCTAGGCAAACCAAGTACAAAATCCATGCTAATGTCTTCCCAAGGTTGATAAGGAATAGGAAGAGGCATGTAAAGACCATGAGATTGAGCTTTTGACTTAGCTTTGCGGCATGTAGAGCATCGGGTGGTAAAGCGAGAGACATCTCAAACATCTTTGGCCAAAAGTAGTTCTTGGAGGCGTGGCGAAGGTCTTGTCGCGTCCAAAATGTCCCATGAGTCCACCTCCATGAGCCTCTTGCAAAAGTAGCAAACGAAGAGAAGACTAGGGAATGCATAGTTTGTTAGCTCTCATAAGATAACCATCCTTGAGGTAATATTGTTCCCAAGATGTATGTGTCAAACATTTAGCATAATGAGGTGCAAAAGATGGATCACTAGCATACAAATCTTTTATGTGCTCAAAGCCAATAACATTCAACTCAAGTTGGGTGACAAGCGTGCATATGCGTGAAAGTGCATCGGCAACTACATTTTCCTTGCCCTTAATGTACTTGATCACATATGGAAAAGATTCAATAAATTCACTCCATTTAGCATGACGCTTGTTCAATTTAGTTTGACCTTTTAAGTACTTAAGCGTTTCATGATCGGTATGGATGACAAACTCATGAGGCCTAAGATAATGTTCCCAAACATGTAGTACACGCACTAAAGCATACAATTCTTTGTCATACACGGGATAGTTAAGTTGAGCACCGGAGAGTTTTTCACTAAAATAAGCAATGACTCGTTTTTCTTGCATTAAAACTCCGCCAATTCCGGTACCACTTGCATCACAATGAACCTCAAAAGTTTTGTCGAAGTTGGGCAAAGCAAGAATTGGAGCATGAGTAAGCAAAGACTTGAGCTCATCAAAAGCGTTTGATTGCAAAGGTCCCCAAATAAAAGGAGTATTCTTCTTACTCAAAGCATGCAAAGGGCTGCAATAGTGCTAAAGTTTTTCACAAAGCGGCGATAAAAACCGCAAGACCAAGGAAACTTCGTACTTGTTGCAAATTGGTGGGTTGGGGCCAAGTTTTAATTGCTTTGATCTTAGTTTCATCAACATGGACACCCTTGGAGGAGACAACGAAACCCAAGAAAACCACTTTGTCAACTCCAAAAGTGCATTTCTTCAAGTTTGCATAAAGACTTTCCTTTCGAAGCGTTTGCAAAACAAGCTTAACGTGATCAAGATGCTCTTTCATGGTTTTGCTAAACACAAGAATGTCATCAAAGTAAACCACAACAAAGATTCCAATATAAGGTCTAAGCACATGATGCATAAGTCGCACAAAAGTTCCGGAGCTTCCGACAAACCCATGGGCATAACCAACCATTCATATAAGCCAAATTTTGTTTTGAAAGCAGTTTTCCATTCATCACCCTCATGAATGCGGATTTGATAATAGCCACTTTTAAGATCAATTTTGAGAAAAGTTGGCTCCACTAAGTTCATCAAGCATATCATCTAAGCGAGGAATGGGATGCCTATAGCGCACGGTGATAGCATTTATGGGTCTACAATCGGAGCACAAGCGGAAACTTCCATCGGGCTTGGGCACAAGTATAACGGGAACGGCACAAGGGCTTAAGCTTTCACGTACATGACCGTTGTCGAGTAGTTGTTGTACTTGCCGTTGAATCTCCTTGGTTTCTTGGGATTGACACGGTATGGAGCTTTGTTTGGAAGTGGCGCTCGGGAATGAGGTCGATTCGATGCTCAATGCCTCGTAGAGGAGGTAGACCCGAGGTAGCTCATCGGGAAAACATCTTGAAATTCTGTAAAAGAGATTGAAACACCAAAGGTAGCTCATGAGTGGTGTTAGTTTGTTGTTCTCCATCCTTGCACACTAGGACAAAGTGCATCACACTCGATGGGTTCTCACACACTTCTCTCATCTCATGTTTGGTGGCGAATAGTATGAGGTTTTTCTCTCTAGGCGAAGAGGCGCTCAAATTTGGCTTGTGGCTCTCACTCACTTTTTGGTGGCTCACTTTCTCACTCTTCTCTCTTTGGTTGGTGGCTTGTTTGTCGGCTATCACTTGACTAGGAGACATAGGTCGAGGACATATTCTTTGCCTTTCATCTTGAAGCTATAGTGGTTTGTCGCCCATTGTGGTAGACACCACGGTCGAATTGCCATGGCCGACCAAGGAGGAGGTGGCAAACGGTCATTGGGACCACATCACACTCCAAAGTGTCCTCGTATGCACCGATTTTGAAGGATACTTGGACCGTATGCTCAACTCGTATAGTGCCGAGTCACTTAGCCATTGAACCTTGTATGGTTGCGGACGCTTCTTCTTGACCAATTGGAGCTTGGAGCATAGTTCTTCGCTTGCCAAGTTGTGGCAACTACCTCCATCGATGATGACCTTGACGGATCTCCCATTGATGCGGCCTTTGTGTGGAAGATGTGGCATCGTTGGTCTTCTTCTTGGTGATGTTGAAGTGTCAAGACTTTGGAGACAACAAGAGCGGGCTTGTATCTTCATCACAAAAGACTTGATCATCTTCATCCTCGTTGATGCGCGGTGCATGGCCACTTGCTCAATAGCGTCCATTTCATCTTCACTCATTGAGTCGTAGGTGCCATCGTCGTTGAGGATCATGGTGCGCTTGTTGGTGCATTCATATGACTTGTGGCCTCGGCCGCCGCAAGTGAAACACTTGAAGGAGCTTGTCTTGACGGTCTCATTGGTTGGAGTAGATGATGAAGCACGCGGCTTGAAGTTGCTTGTAGTAGGAGGAAGACGACTTGAACTTGTGGAAGTTTTCTTGTAACTTGACTTGTCGTCGTTGCTTGGAGAAGGCTTGATTGATGTCGAAGTTGGAGTAGTTGTTGAAGCTTGGTTGTTGGAGAAGCCGTGTATCTTGGAGGAGTACTTGGCGATTTGAAGTCATCTTGTACTTGACGTTCCGCCTTTGTAGCTTGATGCACGAGCTCAATGAGGTTGGAGTAGGGTTGGAAGTCGGCGATCTTCTTGATGGGATGATTGAGTCCATTCAAGAATCGTGCCATTGTTTGCTCCTCATCTTCCTTGACATTGGCTCGAATCATGGCAATCTCCATTTCTTTGTAGTATTCTTCAACACTCTTTGTTCCTTGCTTGAGTAGTTGTAGCTTCTTGAAGAGATCACGGTTGTAGTAGGTGGGCACAAAGCGTGCTCGCATGACATCCTTCATTTGAGCCCAAGTGGTGATTGGAGGTTCACCTCTTGCTTGTCGGCGCTCAAGGACTTGTTCCCACCATATGAGCACATAGTCTTGGAACTCAAGTGATGCCATAGCGATCTTCTTCTCTTCCTCATAGTTGTGCAAACGAAAGATTTTGTCGACCTTCAATGCCCATGAGAGGTACTCTTGGGATCATTGGTTCCATTGAACTTGGGCATTGTGAACTTGAGCTTGCCATAGCGATGTTCTTCATTGTTTTGAGGTCGATGTTGATGATGGCGTTCTTGGCGTGGAGGGTAATCATCCTCATGTTGCTCTCGGCGAGGAGGAAGTCCATGATCAACTTGCTCTTGCTGACCTTGAGGTTGAGGATAATCTTGAGGAGCTTGACGTTGCGCACGCCGATTGTAGTTCCTCTCTTGGATTTCTTCTCGAAGGGCTTCCTCTTGAATCGCCTTTCACGATTGCGGTTGGCGATAGCTCGGCTTGATGCTTGGAGGGCGTTCGCCTCAAGAGCTTGTGCTTTCGTTGTTGTTGTTGAAGGCGTTGGGCCTCGGCGTCTTGTTGTTGTTGGTTTAAGCGCGCTCGTTCTTGTTCTTGTTGGCGGCGAAGACGTTGTCGTTCTTGAGCTTGAGCAAACGCTACTTGGTTTGATTGAGGACGAGGAACTTGTTCATCCACTTGCTCTTGGGAATTCTTGTCGTGTAGCGGGTTGCGAGATGCATGACGGTCTTGACGCTGCTCGTCGAAGAGTGTTCGATGACGGTGTACTTGTGTCGGAGAAGGAGTCGTCGGAGTGGTGACTTGAGTGGCTCCGTCTTGAGTGTGAAGAGGTAGAAATCGCGGTTCACCAACAAGGCGCGGATCTCGTCCATTCTTGCATCATTCTCTTTCTTGTCGCGTCGAGTTTGTTGTCGAAGTAATCTCTTATGCGCTTCTCGGAGAGTCGCAAGTCGGTGGAGAGGTTGTCGATCGTTCGCTCATTGCTTGTTGCTCTTGATGGAGAGCTCGTTCTTGTACCAAGAGGTGGCTCTTGGTGACGAGGATGACATGTCGTCGTCTTGCTCGATGAAGAGTGGGTTTGTAGAAGAACTTGGCCTATCCATCATTTCAAGCAAATTGTGAGTGGTAGAAAGAGAAGAACTAATACCAATGTACCTTTGACGAAGTTGAAGATGAATCAAGTTCACTCAAATGCGGACAATGAAATAGCACTATTGGTACCGATCCTTGTCGATTCTCACACCGACACAAGTAAAAGCTTTTGGTGGAGCTTGGTTAGGATGGTGGCACAAAATTGATTGTAATCGTTAGCTTGACTCAAAATGTTGAAAAAGATTCGCAAATTCGCAAATGTAACAAGTAGACCAAGCAAGTAGTGGTACACGGAAACACACACGCAAATAGATAAATGGGATTGTGCAAACCAAAAGTGAGCCAAAATGTGGAATCCACGAAAATGCTCTTGTTGCACAATACTAGAGAGACGCTAGCACGATTGCACAATAGGCGGATCGGAACTTGTGCACAACCTACTAGGCAAAAATGCAACGATCTCTATCCCAAGTATGCTATATGTATGGTATTTGATTGCAATGATCCAAGATGATCTTATATGACAATCTTAATGTAGTATGATGCTATGGTTCTTGCTTATAAGCTCTTTGCTTATCTTTCTCTTTGCTTAAAAGCTTGGGTGGCTCTTTCTCTTTTGAGCTCTTTTCTTATGCAAACTTCTCGAACCAAGATAGCAATTGTGTATGCGATGACAACTTTGTGACACACAAGTGGATCTCAAGATATGCACCACTATGCTATGGTATGTATGCTATGGAGTATGATCCCTAATGTGCACAAGTTACGTTGCGGCAATACTCAATGGCTAGTCTCGATGGGTAAGCAACGCAAAAGATGGGCTATGTTGGTTATCAATGCAATTGCAAGAGAGTATGACACGATACCAAGGTGATATCAAGGCGAAAGTGATACCAAAGTGTCTGTGTCCGGTCGTAGTAGTCGTCGACGAGGATGAGCTGTCGTGATGTCGGTGTCGAACCGCACTGGATAGCGAAAACACAAAGGACACGATTCACGACAACTCAATTTAAGTAAAGCACAACGAGTTCAAATAGTCGGAGTCGGTAGCGGGCAAAGCTATGGTGGGGGTATGTGGGAATGGTGGTGGTATGCGGAAGTGAAAAAAGTGGTTTAGGCGAAAAAATTGGGCGGCGGAAGTATCATGACCGGGTCTTGGTAGTACCGCGATAGGTTGATAGTACCAGCGTGTAAGAAGTCTGGAGCGGTAGTATCGCAGGTCGGGCGGTAGTACCCATGAGTCGGGGAAATCGCAGATGAGCAGGATTTGGGCGATTTTGGCGGAAATGGGTGATTTCGGGTCAAAATTCGATGGATTTTGTGGATGGAAAGAGGGAAACTTGGGGAGATGCTAGATCGACTCGAAACCAAGCAAATCCACGGATCAAAATCAACAAAACATCATCAAACTAACAAATCACAAAAAATTTTGGGGCTATTTTTGTGGGATTTTCGGGTTTTAGGACGAAAACAACAAAATCAAGCTAGAAAACACGGGTAGGGGCTCCAAAAACGTGATCAACCTGGCTCGATACCATAATGATGTAGGGTGGAACCCTAATTAATCGATCTTTCACGTTTGGAGGGATCCCACGGAGGAATACGAAGAACACGCGGAAGCACAAGGAAAACACGGGAAAAAGCGAGAGAATCACTCAACCAACAAGGAATCGATCACACAAGTGCTAGATCATCATACACATAAGAGATTCACGAGATCCAAAGTCAACAAAGGTAAGGATACAAAGGAACCGTTCTTCTCCAAGAGGAGGCCTTGATGTTCTTCCCTAGAAGGGTCTTGAATCCGCTTGGGGATCTTCTCCGAAGAGGTCGTGATCTCCGAGGAGAAGTATCCAAGTGGATGAGCAAAGGCTCTCACACAAACATGAGCTAATCCGATTGCTAAAACTGTCTAGAAGAAGGTGGAGGAGTATTTATAGTTTATGTCCACGAAGAGGTAAGTGGGAGGGGATACATGGGCCCTAGGCCCGCATTCTGCAGCAGCAGGGCGGTAGTACCGTCCATCGAGCGGTAGTACCGCTTAGCGAGCGGTAGTACCGCTTAGGGTTCTTGTAGTACTGCATGAGTGGGGGAGCGGTAGTACCGCTTGGGTGAGCGGTAGTACCGCTTGTGTTGGAGCGGTAGTACCGCTTGCCTGAGCGGTAGTACTGCGTCTCGGAAATGCGAACCGGCGTTTGTCGGGTTGAGCGGAAGTAGATTTGCGGTAGTTCCGCCCCTCGTGGTAGTCCCGCTTGTGGGGAGCGGTAGTACCCATGAGCTCGTCTTGATAGTACCGTAAGCTCGAGGCGGTAGTACCGTGGTTAGCGTTCTTCTTCTTCTTCTTGGCGTCCATCTTCTCCTTCCGGTCCTTCTTGCTCCTTAGCTTCTTGAGGTACTGAGCATGCAAAGTGTATCCGTTTGAGGTAGTAACCATGTCTCATGTGAATCGAAAGGGAATTGTGAGAGGAGTGATGTCACCTCGGTTTCAAGAGCTCTTGCACGTGCTCGAGTCATAGGTCCTTGTGGGGTTGGATGTGTCGATGTAGAGTCCATGGGGATGATGGAAGGATGCTCCGCATCACAAGGACAAGGGGCTGCACAACGACGATGACGAGGAGCCCCGGCGTCCGAACACAGGAGGACAAAAGAAATTTCCTCCCCAGGTGAAAACGGTCAACATGATCTATGCCACCCATATTCCCAAACGGGAACGGAAGATAGCACTACGGGACGTCTATGCGATGGAGCCAGTCGCCCCAAAATTCAACCCATGGTCAGCCTGTCCGATCACCTTCGATCGTAGGGATCATCCTACCAGCATCCGTTACGGCGGTTCAGCCGCATTGGTGCTAGACCCAATCATCGACGGATTCCACCTCACGCGAGTCCTTATGGATGGCGGCAGCAGCCTGAACCTGCTTTATCAGGACAAAGTGCGCAAAATGGGCATCAACCCTTCAAGGATCAAGCCCACCAAAACCACCTTCAAAGGTGTAATTCCAGGTGTAGAGGCCCGTTGCACGGGCTCTATAACATTGGAAGTGGTCTTCGGATCTCCGGATAACTTCCAAAGCGAAGAGTTAATCTTCGATATCGTCCCTTTCCGTAGTGGTTACCACGCCTTTGCTTGGACGAACCGCATTCGCTAGATTCAATGCGTTACCACACTATGCATACCTCAAGCTCAAGATGCGGGACCTCGCGGGGTCATAACGGTCAACGGAACATGGACCGCTCTCCATACAGAAGAACATACTGCAGCCCTCGCGGCAGAAGTACAATGCAGCCTTCTCCGACAAACCACCAATCCGGCGACAACAACGCCGAACACCGTAGAGCGAGTCCGGAGTACCCTGCAACAGGATCGCCAGGCATGCCAAGAGCGCGACTAGCAGTCTGGCCTCTGCTCCAGCCCCATCAAGGCAGCATCCGTGCCGCGCGTACACAACTACGCACTAAAAATACCATGGGCATTGGCGGAGGCATGATAGGGACTCAATCAAACAGCGCGGCTCAGCCGCAACATACCTTAATAACCCCCCTCTTTTACCTTTCAAGATACTGCTTTCGGGCAGCCTCTTCAGAAGAGCCGGATTGTCGGACTTGCATAGGAGAGAAAACCAAGGAGGGAAAAGGCTTTGCGCACAAAGAGAATACCCAGGTGGAATCTGTTTAGGATCATTATACCTGTTATATATACCTACATGCAGCCCGCCCTTGGATGGGACATGTCAAATAGTCCTATTTACTCCTGCTTAACGCATTCATTGTAAACATACGGTTAGATGTATTATTTATCAATGGGAGATAATATATAGCATCAGCTTATTATTCCTATTTGCACATTTTTTCTATAAATGTTTATTTAATATTGCATCCGTACACCTTGGTACGTTTAGTTTGCCAGGGGCTCCTTATGGCGCCCCATAAGACGGCAGCTCCCCAAAGTCCGGACACTTTCAACAGTGCAGCACCCCAAACTTATAACACTATATGCATCAGCTCTGAATCATGTCTTGGGTCAATAGTTGGGTTTGCCCGGGGACATCAATACCATTGTTACACCCACAGCCCCTACTGTTACATATACTGGACCAATTACTAGAGCTCGCGCATGCCAATTAAATTATCAGGTACTTTCGTTTCTTGGTAATGATTCTAATGTTCATGAGAATATGATGCTGCATAAATTGGATACATTTGTTTTGCTTACAAATGAAGGGGCTAGCTTGGAGAAGGATGCACATTGGAGCAAGAACAAGCATGGAGATGATGGCATGCGCAAGGGGAACAAGAATGGAGTTACAAGTGATGATTTCAGGACTTTGAAGCCACCATAATGAGTGCATGAAGC
Source organism: Aegilops speltoides (assembly GCA_021437245.1). Taxonomy (NCBI): domain Eukaryota; kingdom Viridiplantae; phylum Streptophyta; class Magnoliopsida; order Poales; family Poaceae; genus Aegilops; species Aegilops speltoides. The sequence continues at coordinate 215,316,861 of CM038144.1, forward strand.
CTTGGACGAAATATACAAGATGCCACTTCATAAATTTCGTCCAAAGGCTATTCTAGGTGCTGCGTCACCTTATTATTAGGCCAGGCCCATGTAATTTCCAAATACATAAGTATAGCTATTTTTATAGTCCGTATATGTGGGGAAACAAGAGATAGGGTTAGTTTCGGACCCCTCCACCAAGGGCCACGAAATCCACCCCCTCTTCCTCCATATATACAGCCCTTAGGGCACCGTTTAGACTTTGAGTTTTGCTTAGATTAAAGTTCGTGTACTTCGTTTGTGTTCAACGACCAGACAAAGACGTCTCAGAACCCCACCTTGATCAATAAAGCTTTCATCTTATATTCGCAATATCCAGATTGCAATCTTAGTTTCTTGCTTGTTCTTCGTTTGCTCGCAGGAAACAGACCCTCGTGGTCCGGTTGATCGTGCTCCGGCGTGGTCAATAACCTCTCGGAGTTGATTTAGCGATTGTTAAGGCGCGACGTCCTCACACGTTCGTAGTCGGATCGTCAAAGTCGATTTCCACCAAAGCGATATCCATCATCTCATCGAAAGACGGGACACCTTCTAGGCCCGCGTCTCTAGCACGGTCTAGCCTAGGACCAGCACAGTACCGTCGTTGAGCATTTATTCAACTTTGCATCTCTGAATTGATTATTGCTGATCCTTTTTGCTACCATATTACTCCCTCCGTTCCTAAATATAAGGTGTATTATTTTTTCAAAAAGTCAAACTTCTCTAAATTTGACCAAGTTTTTAGACAAAAATATCAATGCCTAGAATACCAAATCATTATCACTAGATTCAGCATGAAATATATTTCTATATTTTAAATATTCAATATTGTAAATCTTTATAGATTTTGCTATAAAGTTGGTCAAACATAGACAATGGTTGACTTTTTGAAAAACTAATACACCTTACATTAAGTGATAGAGGCAAAGGTGTCCCGTCTTTCGATGAGATGGTGGATTTCGCTTTGGTGGAAGTCGACTTTGACGATCCGACTACGAACGTGCGAGGACGTCGCGCCTTAGCAATCGCTAAACCAACTCCGAGAGGTTATTGACCACGCCGGAGCACGATCAAACGACCACGAAGGTCTGTTTCTGCGAGCAAACGAAGAACAAGCAAGAAACTGAGATTGCAATCTGCATATTGCGAATATAAGATGAAAGCTTTATTGATCAAGGTGGGGTTCTGTGACGCCTTTGTCTGGTCGTTGAACACAAACGAAGTACGCGAAGTTGCAGCTATGGCGAACTTTTAATCTAAACAAAACCCAAGTCTAAACGGTGCCCTAAGGGCTGTATATATGGAGGAAGAGGGGGTGAATTTCGTGGCCCTTGGTGGAGGGGTCCAAACTAACCCTATCTCTTGTTTCCCCACATACGGACTCTAAAAATAGCCTATACTAATGTATTTCGAAATTACATGGGCCTGGCCCAATAATAAGGTGACGCAGAGACCTGAATAGCCTATGGACTAATATTATGAAGTGGCATCTTGTATATTTCGTCCAAGGCTTCATGCACTCCTTATGGTGGCTTCAAAGTCCTGAAATCATCACTTGTAACTCCGTTCTTGATCTCCTTATGCATGCCATCAACTCCATGTGTGTTCTTGCTCCAATGTTCATCCTTCTCCAAGCTAGGCCCTTCATTTGTAAGCAAAACAAATGTATCCAATTTAGGCAAGATCATATTCTCATGAACATTAGAATCATTACCAACAAACGAAAGTACCGGTAATTTAGTTGGCGTCATGCGAGCTCTAGTAATTGGTCCAAGATGTATAGCAGCAGGGCTGTGGGTGTAACAATGGTGTTGATATCCTCATCATCCTCCCTTCTTGAAATGAAGTCGCCCTCGACGGAAGTTCATCTTCCTCACCCAAATATGGCTTCAAATCTGCAATGTTAAAAGTGGGACTAACCCCAAAATCTGCGAGGCAGCTCAAGTTTATATGCATTATCATTTACTTTCTCCAACACCTTAAAGGGACCAGCAAGACGTGGCATTAGCTTTGATTTGCGCAAATCAGAAATCTATCCTTACGCAAATGTAACCAAACAAGATCTCCGGTGCAAACACAACATGTTTTCTACCCTTATCTCCAAGCAAGTTTATATTTAGCATTCATACGCTCAATGTTTTCCTTAGTTAACTCATGCATTTTAAAATCAATTCAGCACGTTCATTAGCATCAAAATTAACCTTCTCCGAAGATGGAAGAGGCAACAAATCAATAGGTGCACGAGGTAGGAAACCATACACAACTTCAAAAGGGCACATCTTAGTAGTAGAATGCAATGAACGATTATAAGCAAATTCAATATGAGGCAAGCATTCCTCCCACATTTTCTTATTTTTCTTTAGAACAGCCCTAAGCATAGTAGACAATGTTCTATTGACTACTTCAGTTTGTCCATCGGTTTGGGGTGACAAGTAGTACTAAAAGCAGTTTAGTCCCCAACTTAGCCCATAAACATCTCCAAAAGTGGCTAAGAAATTTAGTATCACGATCTGAAACAATAGTATTTGGCACACCATGCAAGCGAATAATTTCACGAAAGAACAAATCAGCAACATTGACAAAGATCATCGCTTTTATGACATGGTATAAAGTGTGCCATTTTCGAGAATCTATCCACGACAACAAATATGCTATCCCTCCCCTTCTTTGTTCTAGGTAAACCTAAAACAAAGTCCATAGATATATCCTCCCAAGGAACACTAGGTACAGGCAAAGGCATATATAAACCATGAGGATTGAGTCGTGACTTAGCTTTTTGACATGTAGTGCAGCGAGCAATAAAACGCTCAACATCCCATCTCATCTTTGGCCAAAAGAAATGTGTAGCAAGTACGTCCTCCGTCTTCTTCACGCCAAAGTGTCCCATTAGTCCTCCTCCATGCGCCTCCTGCAACAAAAAAAGACGAACGGAGCTAGCTGGAATGCATAGCTTGTTAGCACGGAACACAAATCCATTATTAACGACAAACTTGTTCCATGTTCTTCCTTCTTTACAATTCTGCAATACATCTTTAAAATCAGCATCATGCACATATTGATCTTTGATGGTCTCCAAACCAAATATTTTGAAGTCAAGTTGTGAAAGCATAGTATAGCGACGAGACAATGCATCAGCAATAACATTTTCTTTACCCTTCTTGTGTTTAATGACATAAGGGAAAGTCTCAATGAATTCAACCCATTTAGCATGTCTACGATTCAGTTTAGCTTGACTTTTAATATGTTTCAATGATTCATGATCAGAATGTATAACAAATTCTTTGGGCCATAAATAATGTTGCCATGTTTCTAAAGTCCGAACAAGAGCATATAATTCTTTATCATAAGTAGAGTAATTCAGACTAGGCCCACTCAATTTTTCAGAAAAGTATGCAACAGGTTTGCCATCTTGTAATAACACACCTCCTAATCCAATTCCACTAGCATCACATTCAAGCTCAAAAGTCTTATTAAAATCAGGAAGTTGGAGTAAAGGAGCATGTGTCAACTTATCTTTCAATACCGTGAAGGCTTCTTCGTATGCGGTACCCCAAATAAAAGGCACATCCTTCTTTGTAAGCTCATTGAGAGGTGCAGCAATGGTGCTGAAATCTCTCACAAAACGCCTATAGAAACCAGCGAGGCCAAGGAAACTCCTCACTTGTGTGACCGTTTTGGGCTGCGGCCAACTCTCAATAGCTTCAATCTTGGCTTTATCAACTTCAATTCCTGTGGAGTAACAACATAGCCAAGAAAAGATACTCGAATTCGGTGCAAAAGGTGCACTTCCCAAGGTTACCAAACAAATGTGCATCACGTAGAGCATTAAAAACAGCACGTAAATGTTCCAAATGTTCTTCCAAAGATTTGCTATAAATCAGTATATCATCAAAATAGACTACCACAAATCGTCCAATGAAAGCACGTAAAACTTCGTTCATTAATCTCATGAAAGTACTAGGTGCATTAGTTAACCCAAAAGGCATGACTAACCACTCATATAATCCAAACTTAGTTTTAAATGCTGTTTTCCATTCATCTCCCAATTTCATACGAATTTGATGGTATCCACTACGCAAATCAACTTTGGAGAATATTGTAGAGCCACTCAATTCATCAAGCATATCATCTAGCCTAGGAATAGGGTGACGATAACGAATAGTAATATTATTAATGCCTCTACAATCAACACACATACGTGATGTACCATCCTTTTTCGGCACTAGAATAATAGGAACAGCACAAGGACTAAGGGATTCGCGATATAACCTTTGTCGAGCAGCTCACTGTACTTGACGATAATCTCCTTCGTCTCCTCTGGATTGGTACGGTATGGTGCACGGTTGGGTAATGATGCACCGGAATTAAGTCAATTTGATGCTCAATCCCTCGAATAGGTGGTAATCCGGTGGCACGCCTTGTGGAAAGACGTCGGCGAACTCTGCAAAATGTTAGTGACAGCGAGGAGGCAAAGAGGAAGGCACGTCCTCGAATGAAAATAATGCCTCTTTGCACACAAAAGCATAGCAAACAGATTTGCTAAAATCTAGCTCATCAATATCAGATTTAGTGGCAAGTAAACATGCACTTTTCAATTTAATTTCAGAAGCAACAGTAGATGGTTTATTATTAGGCTTCATGTGTTGCTCAAATTCTTTTGCCACAATCTGATTTTCACTCTTATTTTTCTCCTGTTTTGCTTTATTAGCTCTATTAATATCATCGTTCAAAATGGACTCAGGAGTCATAGGAAGCAAAGTAATATTTTTATCCTTATGAACAAGAGTAAGTAGATTGTTTCTACCATGGTGTACAGAATTTTTATCAAATTGCCATGGTCTACCAAGTAACAAGGAACATGCTTGCATAGGTACCACATCACAATCAACATAATCAGCATATGTAGAGATACTAAAATGCACACGAACAGTACGTGTTACCTTAACCTTGCCGCTGTTGTTGAACCATTGGATGTAGTAAGGATGTGGATGTGGTCTTGTGGTGAGAGATAGCTTCTCCACCATCTCCATGCTAGCCAAGTTGTTGCAGCTCCATCCATCTATGATGACTTGAATAGAACGTTCCTTCACAACTCCTTTGTATGGAACAAATTATGCCTCTGATTTTGCTCACTTGTGTAACCTGCACACTCAAAACACGTTGAGCAACTAAACATTCATACCTGTCGGCATCTTCAGCAGCCATGTATTGTGTCTCATGATCGAATCATCTCCACCGTGTTCCTCATGTGTAATAAGAGCCAAAGTCTCCTCATCATAGTCACTAGCGGACTCATACCCACCATCCTCAGTAGCAATCATCACACGCTGATTTGCATTCTCTCGCTAAATGTCCTCTTCCCTTACAACGACGACAAATAATATCACTTGTGTGCCCTGTTGACGCCATGGAAGAAGAAGAGCTCTGTGCAGGTCCGGCGGTGTGCTCTTGGCGATAGTGGTGGTTGTGCCTGTTTTTGTATCACGGTTGGAGGTGGCACCGGAGAGGTGCGGTGTGGCGAAACGTGTGGAAGTAGATGATGCACGTGGTGTCCATGATGAAGGTCGACTGCGAGAAAAGTTAGTCGCGCCAATGCACATCGATCCTGCACTTCACGTTCAGCTTTACAAGCAAGATGGAATAAGCGAGTGATATTATTATAATCCTTATAGTCTAGAATGGTCTGAATCTCTATTTAATCCACCCGAAAACGTGCAAGCATAGCTTCATTCTCCTCAACAATACCACATCTAATCAAGCCGGTTTGTAATTCGATAATATTCTTCTACAGAATTTTTCCTTGTCTTAAGCGCTGCAATTTTGAAGTAATTCACGTTGATAATATGGTGGAACCCAACGAGTACGCATAGCAGTTTTCAAAGCAGCCCAAGTAGCTGGAACAGGATATAATCTACAATGTTCGCACCACCAAACACATGCAAAGCTAGTGAAAGCACAAACAGCAAAGCAGAACACGTCTCTCCTCGGGATATTGTAAACATGTAAATCGTTGTTCAGTTTCTAACTCCCAAGTAAGATATATATCAGGAACATATCTACCCTCAAATGGTGGAATATTCAATTTCAGTTTAGGAGATGGTCATGATCTCGTACTGAGGGGAGCCCTAATATTGCCATTATTTGCATGTGGACGACACGGTGGTTGTGGTGCTGGTGGTTGCACGAGTTCGATGTTGATCAACCTCATCCTCATAATCGCCCACATACTCATCATCCTCCTCGGTACCACCACCAGCGATAGCAGGAGCCAAAGAAGCACCAACAGCAGAGAGCAGCGGCACAGAATTTTGTCCTGGCTCAATAGGAACACGTTGAGCTCGTCCATACTTGATTCGGAAGGGGCGTAGTTGTTGTCGTTGCAGAGGTGCGATAGGTGCAGCCGGCGGTGGTTGTGGAAAACGCGCGAGCAATTCATCAAACTTGCTATCAAGCTTTGTTTCAAACGTCTTCTCAATGCCATCTATCTTCTCCATGGCCTCGTCAAATCTGTTTACCACATCTTGCACCTGTCCACTCATCATTTGCTGAAATTTATCATGTAGCTGTTTGTTCGTCATGTTCTCCCAGTCAGTCTCATCGGCTTGTGATCCTGCCATGGTTAGCAGCAATAGAAACACACAAGAATATGATCCTACAGACTACTAACAAGAGGTGGTGGTGGGTGTCACAAATCCGTCAAGCAAATCTCAAATTCTTACCAGTTCTTACCAAAGAAGAAAGCGGTGATCGCAACCGTTGTAATCAAAACTCTCAAAGCTTGGATAGAGCGATTGCCAGGGAGAGTCAAACGCACGACGTAGATGTATGTGGAGCTGGGAAGGCTTATAATATGGTAGCAAAAAGGGTCAGCAATAATCAATTCAGAGATGCAAAGTTGAATAAACGCTCAACGACGGCAGATCAGGCTGGTCCTAGGCTAGACTGTGCTAGAGACGCGAGCCTAGAACACTAACAAAATCACGCTGCTGCACGTAAACAAGGGAAAAGCACACTCAATTTTTTTTCGCTCTTTTTTTTTTGCTGCTTTTTTTGCGCTTTTTTTTTTTTGCGAAAATTCACTATAATGGCGAGTGTCTCAAAACTCTTCCTGTGTCAAACCGACAGGATGGGCACGAAATTTTTTCGACCAATTTTTTTTTTATTCGCTGGACCCAAAAACTGGAAACGGGTCAAAAAAAACTTTCTATAACGGCGACTGTCTCAATACGCTTAGAAACACCTAAAAATAGGATAGCCAGAAAATTTTTTGTCCCGTGCGTTTTTTTTTTTGGAAACCAACCTCTTTTACGGACGGCAAAAGATTGCTGGAATCCAAAACCTACTCAGACAAGGAAACACAAATCGGAAATTAGATGGATCCCGAAAACAAATCTAATATGCAAGGAACTCGGATTGGTGGTGGATATATGGTGGTGGATATATGGTGGTGGTATATGGCAACGGTGGTGGTATATGGCAGCGGTGGTGGTATATGGATACGGATTCGACGCGGTGGCGGATAAGCGGTGGTGGTAGATGGCAGGGGCGATGATGATGGTGCGGCGGCGGCGTGACAACTTATGACCAGAACTCGAAACTCTAAAAGACTAGACTCTAAGACCAACAACTAAACACGACGATGCAACCGCAAATTCAACAACGCAAATACAGAAAAGATTATGCAAAGGCTCAGATTGGTTCGGATATGATGACCTAACCCTAATTTTTTTTTGGCTTTTTCGTGGACTGTAGGTATGAAGAACAGACTCGATCTAAACTACGAAAAACTGTAAAATCTCACTGAGCAACCTGGAAATCTGATACCACTTGATAGAGGCAAAGGTGTCCCGTCTTTCGATGAGATGGTGGATTTCGCTTTGGTGGAAGTCGACTTTGACGATTCGACTACGAACGTGCGAGGATGTCGCGCCTTAGCAATCGCTAAACCAACTCCGAGAGGTTATTGACCACGCCAGAGCACGATCAACCTGACCACGAGGGTCTGTTTCCTGCGAGCAAACGAAGAACAAACAAGAAACTGAGATTGCAATCTGGATATTGCGAATATAAGATGAAAGCTTTATTGATCAAGGTGGGGTTCTGTGGACGCCTTTGTGCAGTCGTTGAACACAAACGGGCACGCGAAGTTGCAGCTATGGCGAACTTTTAATCTAAACAAAACCCAAGTCTAAACGGTGCCCTAAGGGCTGTATATATGGAGGAAGAGGGGTGAATTTCGTGGCCCTTGGTGGAGGGGTCCAAACTAACCCTATCTCTTGTTTCCCACACATACGGACTCTAAAAATAGCCTATACTAATGTATTTCGAAATTACATGGGCTGGCCCAATAATAAGGTGACGAAGCACCTAGAATAGCCTATGGACGAATATTATGAAGTGGCATCTTGTATATTTCGTCCAAGGCTTCATGCACTCCTTATGGTGGCTTCAAGTCCTGAAATCATCACTTGTAACTCCGTTCTTGATCTCCTTATGCATGCCATCAACTCCATGTGTGTTCTTGCTCCAATGTTCATCCTTCTCCAAGCTAGGCCCTTCATTTGTAAGCAAAACAAATGTATCCAATTTAGGCAGCATCATATTCTCATGAACATTAGAATCATTACCAAGAAACGAAAGTACCGGTAATTTAGTTGGCGTCTTGTGAGCTCTAGTAATTGGTCCAGTATGTATAGCAGCAGGGGCTGTGGGTGTAACAATGGTATTGATGTCCTCATCATTAAGGAACGAAGGGAGTATAAGCCTTCCCAGCTCCACATACATCTACATCCTGTGTTTGACTCTCCCTGGTAATCGCTCTATCCAAGCTTTGAGAGTTTTGACTACAACGGTTGCCGATCACCTTTCTTCTTTGGGTAAGAACTGGTAAGAATTTGAGTTTTGCTTGACGGATTTGTGACACCCACCACCACCACTTGTTAGTAGTCTGTATGATCATATTCTTGTGTGTTTCTATTGCTGCTAACCATGCTAGGATCACAAGCCGATGAGATTGACTGGGAGAACTTAACAAACAAGGAGCTTCACGATAAGTTTCAGCAAATGATGACTGAACAAGTGCAAGATGTGCTGAACAATTTTGAAGAGGCCGCGGAGAAGATCACTGGCCTTGAGAAGACGTTCGAAACAAAGCTCGATAATAGATTTAATGAACTGCTTGCGCGTCTTCCACCACCGGCTGCACCTGCCGCACCTCTGCAAACAACAACAACAACAACAACGACTACCTCCACATCGCGAAATAGCCCTCCGCCGAGCGAGCCGTGTTCCTCTTCAGCCTGGCCAAACTGTTGGTGCTGCTGTTGATAATTCTGTGGCTCCTGCTGCTGATGGGGATGAGGATGATTATGCGGGAGATTACGAGGATGAGGTTGATCAAAAATCAGAACTACGTGCAACCACCAGCACCACAACCACCAGGTCGTCCACATGCAAATAATGGCAATGTTAGGGCTCCCCCTCAGGTACGAGATCATGACCATCTCCCTAAACTGAAACTGAATATTCCACCATTTGAGGGTAGATATGTTCCTGATATATATCTTACTTGGGAGTTAGAAACTGAACAACGATTTACATGTTTACAATATCCTGAGGAGAGACGTGTTCCTGCTGCTGTTTGTGCTTTCACTTGCTTTGCATGTGTTTGGTGGTCTAAACATTGTAGATTATATCCTGTTCCAGCTACTTGGGCTGCTTTGCAAACTGCTATGCGTACTCGTTGGGTTCCACCATATAATCAACGTGAATTGCTTTAAAAATTGCAGCGATTGAGACAAGGAAAAAAATTCTATAGAAGAATATTATCAGGAATTACAAACTGGCATGATTAGATGTGGTATTGTTGCGGAGAATGAACCTATGCTTGCACGTTTTATGGGTGGATTATATAGAGAGATTCAGACCATTCTAGAGTATAAGGAGTACACTAATATCACTCGTTTATTCCATCTTGCTTGTAAAGTTGAACGTGAAGTGCAGGATCGACAAGCATTGGCGCGAACTAACTTTTGTGCAGGTCGACCTTCATCATGGACACCGTGTGTATCTTCTACTTCCACTGCACCAGCACCTCCATTAGGTGCCACCTCTAGCCATGATACAAGAAAGCAGGCACAACCACCACTATCTGCCAAGAGCGCACCTGCCGGGCCTACACAGAGCTCTTCTTCTTCCATGGCATCAACTGGGCACACAAGTGATATTATTTGTCGTCGTTGTAAGGGAAGAGGTCATTACGCGAGAGAATGCAAATCTCAGTGTGTGATGATTGCTACTGAGGATGGTGGGTATGAGTCCGCTAGTGACTATGATGAGGAGATGTTGGCTCTTATTACACGTGAAGAACACGGTGGAGATGATTCTGATCATGAGACGCAATACATGGCTCTCAAGACGCCGACGGTATGAATGTTTAGTTGCTCAACGTGTTTTGAGTGTGCAGGTCACACAAGCTGAGCGAAATCAGAGGCATAATTTGTTCCATACAAAGGGAGTTGTGAAGGAATGTTCTGTGCGCGTCATCATAGACGGAGGGAGCTGCGACAACTTGGCTAGCATGGAGATGGTGGAGAAGCTCTCTCTCACCACAAGACCACATCCACATCCTTACTACATCCAATGGTTCAAAAGCAGCGGCAAGGTTAATGTAACACGTACTGTTCATGTGCATTTTAGCATCTCTACATATGCTGATTATGTTGATTGTGATGTGGTACCTATGCAAGCATGTTCCTTATTACTTGGCCGACCATGGAAATTTGATAAAAATTCTGTCCACCATGGTAGAAACAATCAGTATACTCTTGTTCATAAGGATAAAAATATTACTTTGCTTCCTATGACTCCTGATTGCATTTTGAAAGATGATATTAATAGAGCTAATAAAGCAAAACAGGAGAAGAATAAGAGTGAAAATCAGATTGTAGCAAAAGAATTTGAGCAACAAATGAAGCCTAATAATAAACCATCTAGTGTTGCTTCTGAAATTAAATTGAAAAGTGCATGTTTACTTGCCACTAAATCTGATATTGATGAGCTAGATTTTAGCAAATCTGCTTGCTATGCTTTTGTGTGCAAAGAGGCATTATTTTCATTCGAGGACGTGACTTCCTCTTTGCCCCCTGCTGTCACTAACATTTTGCAGGAGTTCGCTGACGTCTTCCCGCAAGACGTGCCACTAGGATTACCACCTATTCGAAGGATTGAACATCAAATTGACTTAATTCCCGGTGCATCGCTACCCAACCGTGCACCATAACGTACCAATCCAGAGGAGACTAAGGAGATTATGCGTCAAGTACAAGAGCTTCTCGACAAAGGTTATATACGCGAATCCCTTAGTCCTTGTGCTGTTCCTATTATTCTAGTGCCAAAAAATGATGGTACATCGCGTATGTGTGTTGATTGTAGAGGCATTAATAATATTACTATTCGTTATCGTCATCCTATTCCTAGGCTAGATGATATGCTTGATGAATTGAGTGGCTCTACAATATTCTCCAAAGTTGATTTGCGTAGTGGGTACCATCAAATTCGTATGAAATTGGGGGATGAATGGAAAACAGCATTTAAAACTAAGTTTGGATTATTTGAGTGGTTAGTCATGCCTTTTGGGTTAACTAATGCACCTAGTACTTTCATGAGATTAATGAACGAAGTTTTACGTGCTTTCATTGGACGATTTGTGGTAGTTTACTTTGATGACATATTGATTTATAGCAGAACTTTGGAGGAACATTTGGAACATTTACGTGATGTTTTTATTGCTCTACGTGATACACGTTTGTTTGGTAACCTTGGGAAGTGCACCTTTTGCACCGACCGAGTGTCTTTTCTTTGCTACGTTGTTACTCCACAGGAATTAAAGTTGATAAAGCCAAGATTGAAGCTATTGAGAGTTTGCCGCAGCCCAAAACGGTCACACAAGTGAGGAGTTTTCTTGGCCTCGCTGGATTCTATAGGCATTTTATGAGAGACTTCAGCACCATTGCTGCACCTCTCAATGAGCTTCCAAAGAAGGATGTGCCTTTTGTTTGGAGTACCGCACAGGAAGAAGCCTTCACGATATTGAAAGATAAGTTGACACATGCTCCTTTACTCCAACTTCCTGATTTTAATAAGACTTTTGTTGTTACAGGAGGCGCATGGAGGGGGATTAATAGGACACTTTGGCGTGAAGAAGACGGAGGACGTACTTGCTACACATTTCTTTTGGCCAAAGATGAGACGGGATGTTGAGCGTTTTATTGCTCGCTGCACTACATGTGAAAAAGCTAAGTCACAACTCAATTCTCATGGTTTATATATGCCTTTGCCTGTACCTAGTGTTCCTTGGGAGGATATATCTATGGACTTTGTTTTAGGTTTACCTCGAACAAAGAAGGGGAGGGATAGCATATTTGTTGTCGTGGATAGATTCTCGAAAATGGCACACTTTATACCATGTCATAAAAGCGATGATGCCGTTAATGTTGCTGATTTGTTTTTTCATGAATTTATTCGCTTGCATGGTGTGCCCAATATTATTGTTTCAGATCGTGATACCAAATTTCTTAGCCACTTTTGGAGATGTTTATGGGCTAAATTGGGGACTAAACTGCTTTTTAGTACTACTTGTCACCCCCAAACTGATGGACAAACTAAAGTAGTCAATAGAACATTGTCTACTATGCTTAGGGCTGTTTTGAAGAATAATAAGAAAATGTGGGAAGAATGCTTGCCTCATATTGAATTTGCTTATAATCGTTCATTGCATTCTACTACTAAGTTGTGTCCTTTTGAAATTGTGTATGGTTTCCTACCTCGTGCACCTATTGATTTGTTGCCTCTTCCATCTTCGGAGAAGGTTAATTTTGATGCTAAACAACGTGCTGAATTGATTTTAGAAATGCATGAGTTAACTAAGGAAAACATTGAGCGTATGAATGATAAATATAAACTTGCTGGAGATAAGGGTAGAAAACATCTCGTGTTTGCACCTGGAAATCTTGTTTGGTTACATTTGCGTAAGGATAGATTTCCTGATTTGCGCAAATCTAAGTTAATGCCACGTGCTGATTGTCCTTTTAAGGTGTTGGAGAAAATTAATGATAATGCATATAAACTTGAGCTGCCTGCAGATTTTGGGGTTAGTCCCACTTTTAACATTGCAGATTTGAAGCCTTATTTGGGTGAGGAAGATGAGCTTCCGTCGAGGACGACTTCATTTCAAGAAGGGGAGGTTGATGAGGACATCAATACCATTGTTACACCCACAGCCCCTACTGCTACATATATTGGACCAATTACTAGAGCTCGCGCACGCCAATTAAATTATCAGGTACTTCCGTTTCTTGGTAATGATTCTAATGTTCATGAGAATATGATGCTGCCTAAATTGGATATATTTTGTTTTGCTTACAAATGAAGGGCGTAGCTTGGAGAAGGATGATCATTGGAGCAAGAACAAGAATGGAGATGATGGCATGTGCAAGGGGAACAAGAACATTGTTACAAGTGAGGATTTCAGGACTTTGAAGCCACCATAATGAGTGCATGAAGCCTTGGACGAAATATACAGGATGCCACTTCATAAATTTCGTCCAGAGGCTATTCTAGCTGCTTCGTGACCTTATTATTGGGCCAGGCCCATGTAATTTCGAAATACATAAGTATAGGCTACTTTTGGAGTCCGTATTTGTGGGGAAACAAAAGATAGGGTTAGTTTCGGACCCCTCCACCAAGGGCCACGAAATTCACCCCCTCTTCCTCCATATATACAGCCCTTAGGGCGTCGTTTAGACTTTGGGTTTTGTTTAGATTAACGTTCGCCATAGCTGCAACTTTGCATACTTCGTTTGTGTTCAACGACCAGACAAAGGCGTCACAGAACCCCACCTTGATCAATAAAGCTTTCCTCTTATATTCGCAATATCCAGATTGCAATCTTAGTTTCTTGCTTGTTCTTCTTTGCCTGCAGGAAACAGACCTTCGTGGTCGGGTTGATCGTGCTCCGGCGTGGTCAATAACCTCTCGGAGTTGGTTTAGCTATGCCTAAGGGGCGACGTCCTCGCACGTTTGTAGTCGGATCGTCAAAGTCGACTTCCACCAAAGTGATATCCATCATCTCATCGAAAGGCGGGACACCTTTGCCTCTATCAGGAGCCATGTATTGCGTCTCATGATCAGAATCATCTCCACCATGTTCTTCACGTGTAATAAGAGCCAAAGTCTCCTCATAACAGTCACTAGCGGACTCATACCCACCATCCTCAGTAGCAATCATCACACGCTGAGATTTGCATTCTCTCGCATAATGACCTCTTCCCTTACAACGACGACAAATAATATCACTTGTGTGCCCTGTTGATGCCATGGAAGAAGAAGAGCTCTGTGTAGGCCCGGCAGGTGCGCTCCTGGCAGATAATGGTGTTTGTGCCTGCTTTCTTGTATCACGGCTGGAGATGGCACCTGATGGAGGTGCTGGTGCAGTTGAAGTAGAAGATGCACGCGGTGTCCATGATGAAGGTCGGCCTGCAGAAAAGTTAGTTCGCGCCAATGCTTGTCGATCCTGCATTTCACGTTCAGCTTTACAAGCAAGATGGAATAAATAGTGATATTAGTATACTCCTTATACTCTAGAATGGTCTGAATCTCTCTATTTAATCCACCCATAAAACATGCAAGCATAGCTTAATTCTCCTCAACAATACCACATCTAATCATGCCAGTTTGTAATTCCTGATAATATTCTTCTACAGAATTTTTCCCTTGTCTTAAGCGCTGCAATTTTTGAAGCAATTCATATTGATAATATGGTGGAACCCAACGAGCACGCATAGCAGTTTTCAAAGCAGCCCAAGTAGGTGGAATAGGATATAGTCTACAATGTTCGCACCACCATACACATGTTGAAAGCACAAACAAGCAAGCGCAACCCGCTCTCCTCGGGATATTGTAAACATGTAAATCGTTGTTCAGTTTCTAACTCCCAAGTAAGATATATATCAAGAACATATCTACCCTCAAATGGTGGAATATTCAATTTCAGTTTAGGAAGATGGTCAAGATCTCGTACCTGAGGGAGAGCCCTACCATTGTGATTATTTGCATGTGGACGACCTGGTGGTTGTGGTGCAGGTGGTTGCACGTAGTTCTGATTTTGATCAACCTCATCCTCCTAATCTCCCACATAATCCTCCTCCTCCGCATCGCCAAAGAAGAGCCACGAAGTATCAACAAGAAGACCAACAGTTTGGCCAAACGCAAGAGGGACACGGCTCGCTCGGCGGAGGGCTGTTTCGCGACGTGGAGGTAGTCGTTGTTGTTGTTGTTGTAGAGGTGCGTTAGGTGCAGCGGGTGCTGGTGGTGGAAGACGCGCGAGCAATTCATTAAACTTGTTATCGAGCTTTGTTTCGAACGTCTTCTCCATGCCATCTATCTTCTCCATGGCCTCTTCAAATCTGTTTAGCACATCTTGCACCTGTCCACTCATCATTTTCTAAAATTTATCATGCAACTCCTTATTCGTCATGTTCTCCCAGTCAGTCTCGTCGGCTTGTGATCCTGGCATGGTTAGCAGCAATAGAAACACACAAGAATATGATCCTACAGACTACTAACAAGAGGTGGTGGTGGGTGTCACAAATCCGTCAAGAAAGTCTCAAATTCTTACCAGTTCTTACCCAGCAGCAGGCGGTGATCGGCAACCCTTGTAATCAAAACTCACAAAGCTTGGATAGAGCGATTACCAGGGAGAGTCAAACGCACGACGTAAATGTATGTGGAGCTGGGAACCCTTATAATATGGTAGCAAAAAGGGTCAGTAGTAATCAATTCAGAGATGCAAAGTTGAATAAACTCTCAACGACAGTACTGTGCTGGTCCTAAGCTAGACTGTGCTAGAGACGCGAGCCTAGAACACCAACAAAATCACGGCGCGGCACGTAAACAAGGGAGAAGCACACTCTGAATTTTTTTCTCTTTTTTTGCACTTGTTTTTTCCTCTTTTTTTGCTCCGCAACAAATTTTTTCGAGAAAGTCTACAAATGGTCTAAAACTGCCTAGCCGAATTTTCAGACGTAGTTTTTTTGAGTTTGGAACTATTTCTCTCAAGGGTAGCACGGAGTTGGGGAGTCCTTCTCATCACGACTCGAGCATGGCGTGATCTCGAAATCCAAAATAGAGTAACAAAATACTGGACTCGGAATAGGACTGATTGATAGAGGCAAAGGTGTCACGTCTTTCGATGAGATGATGGATATCGCTTTGGTTAAAGTCGACTTGGACGATCCGACTACGAACGTGCGAGGACGTCACGCCTTAGCAATCGTTAAACCAACTCCGAGAGGTTATTGATCGCCGGAGCACGATCAACCTGACCACGAGGGTCTGTTTCCTGCGAGCAAACGTGGAACAAGCAAGAAACTGAGATTGCAATCTGGATATTGTGAATATAAGATGAAAGCCGGCTGGAGATGGCACCTGATGGAGGTGCTGGTGCAGTTGAAGTAGAAGATGCACGCGGTGTCCATGATGAAGGTCGGCCTGCAGAAAAGTTAGTTCGCGCCAATGCTTGTCGATCCTGCATTTCACGTTCAGCTTTACAAGCAAGATGGAATAAATAGTGATATTAGTATACTCCTTATACTCTAGAATGGTCTGAATCTCTCTATTTTATCCACCCATAAAACGTGCAAGCATAGCTTAATTCTCCTCAACAATACCACATCTAATCATGCCAGTTTGTAATTCCTGATAATATTCTTCTACAGAATTTTTCCCTTGTCTTAAGCGCTGCAATTTTTGAAGCAATTCATATTGATAATATGGTGGAACCCAACGAGTACGCATAGCAGTTTTCAAAGCAGCCCAAGTAGGTGGAATAGGATATAGTCTACAATGTTCAGACCACCATACACATGTTGAAAGCACAAACAGCAGCGGCAACCCGTCTCTCCTCGGGATATTGTAAACATGTAAATCGTTGTTCAGTTTCTAACTCCCAAGTAAGATATATATCAAGAACATATCTACCCTCAAATGGTGGAATATTCAACTTCAGTTTAGGAAGATGGTCAAGATCTCGTACCTGAGGGAGAGCCCTACCATTGTGATTATTTGCATGTGGACGACCTGGTGGTTGTGGTGCAGGTGGTTGCACGTAGTTCTGATTTTGATCAACCTCATTCTCCTAATCTCCCACATAATCCTCCTCCTCCGCATCAGCAGCAAGAGCCACAGAAGTATCAACAGCAGCACCAACAGTTTGGCCAAACGCAAGAGGGACACGGCTCGCTCGGCGGAGGGCTGTTTCGCGACGTGGAGGTAGTCGTTGTTGTTGTTGTTGTAGAGGTGCGTTAGGTGCAGCGGGTGCTGGTGGTGGAAGACGCGCGAGCAATTCATTAAACTTGTTATCGAGCTTTGTTTCGAACGTCTTCTCCATGCCATCTATCTTCTCCATGGCCTCTTCAAATCTGTTTAGCACATCTTGCACCTGTCCACTCATCATTTGCTAAAATTTATCATGCAACTCCTTATTCGTCATGTTCTCCCAGTCAGTCTCGTCGGCTTGTGATCCTGGCATGGTTAGCAGCAATAGAAACACACAAGAATAAGATCCTACAGACTACTAACAAGAGGTGGTGGTGGGTGTCACAAATCCGTCAAGAAAGTCTCAAATTCTTACCAGTTCTTACCCAGCAGCAGGCGGTGATCGGCAACCCTTGTAATCAAAACTCACAAAGCTTGGATAGAGCGATTACCAGGGAGAGTCAAACGCACGACGTAAATGTATGTGGAGCTGGGAACCCTTATAATATGGTAGCAAAAAGGGTCAGCAGTAATCAATTCAGAGATGCAAAGTTGAATAAACTCTCAACGACAGTACTGTGCTGGTCCTAAGCTAGACTGTGCTAGAGACGCGAGCCTAGAACACCAACAAAATCATGGCGCGGCACGTAAACAAGGGAGAAGCACACTCTGAATTTTTTTCTCTTTTTTTGCACTTGTTTTTTCCTCTTTTTTTGCTCCGCAACAATTTTTTTCCGAGAAAGTCTACAAATGGTCTAAAAACTGCCTAGCCAGAATTTTCCAGACTTAGTTTTTTTTGAGTTTGGAACTATTTCTCTACTGCGGGTAGCACGGGAGTTGGGGAGTCCTTCTCTGTCACGACTCAGAGCATGGCGTGATCTGGAAATCCAAAATAGAGTAACAAAATACTGGACTCGGAATAGGACTGATTGATAGAGGCAAAGGTGTCACGTCTTTCGATGAGATGATGGATATCGCTTTGGTTGAAGTCGACTTTGACGATCCGACTACGAACGTGCGAGGACGTCACGCCTTAGCAATCGTTAAACCAACTCCGAGAGGTTATTGATCGCCGGAGCACGATCAACCTGACCACGAGGGCATTTCCGCGAGCAAACGTGGAACAAGCAAGAAACCGAGATTGCAACTGGATATTGTGAATATAAGATGAAAGCTTTATTGATCAAGGAGGGTTCTGTGACGCCTTTGTCCGGTCGTTGAACACAAACGGCACGCGCGAAGTTGCAGCTATGGCAAACTTTAATCTAAACAAAACCCAAAGTCCAAACGATGCCCTAAGGATCAGATATATGGAGGAAGAGGGGGGATTTCGTGGCCCTTGGTGGAGGGGTCCAAATCAACCCTATCTCTTATTTCCCCACACATACGGACTCTAAAAATAGCCTATACTTATGTATTTCGAAATTACATGGGCCTGGCCCAATAATAAGGTGACGCAACACGTAGAATAGCCTCGGGACGAAATTTATGTAGTGGCATCTTGTATATTTCGTCCAAGGCTTCATGCACCCATTATGGTGGCTTCAAAGTCCTGAAATCATCACTTGTAACTCCGTTCTTGTTCCCCTTGCGCATGCCATCATCTCCATGCTTGTTTTTGCTCCAATGTTCATCCTTCTCCAAGCTAGTCCCTTCATTTGTAAGCAAAACAAATGTATCCAATTTAGGCAGCATCATATTCTCATGAACATTAGAATCATTACCAAGAAACGAAAGTACCTGGTAATTTAGTTGGCATGCGCGAGCTCTAGTAATTGGTCCAGTATGTATAGCAGCAGGGGCTGTAGGTGTAACAGTGGTATTGATGTCCTCATCACTGGTGGCGGAGATGAAACTGGTGGAACTTGGACTGGTGGCGGAGATGAATCTGGTTGAACTCTGACTAGTAGCGGATATATGTTGCAGGTGGACTCGGATTGGCGTGATGGCGGCGGATATGTGGTGGCGTATATGGACTCGGATTGGCGGTGAATATGTGGTGGTGGTATATGGCAGCAGCGACGATGATGATGCGGTGGTGATATATGGCAGCGGCGACGTGACAACCTGTGAACAGAACTCGAAACTCTAAAGGACTAGACGCTAAGACCAACAACTTGACACGATGATGCAACCACAAATTCAACAAAGCAAATACAGAAAAGATTATGAAAAGGCTCAGATTAGTTCGGATGGGATGAACTAACCCTAATTTTTTTTGGCTTTTTCGTGGACTATAGGTATGAAGAACAAACTCGATCTAAACGACGAAAACTGTAAAATCTCACCGAGCAACCTGGAAATCTGATACCACTTGATAGAGGCAAAGGTGTCCCGTCTTTCAATGAGATGATGGATATCGATTTGGTGGAAGTCGACTTTGACGATTCGACTACGAACGTGCGAGGACGTCGCGCCTTAGATATCGCTAAACCAACTCCGAGAGGTTATTGACCACGCCGGAGCACGATCGACCTGACCACAAGGGTCTGTTTCCTGCAAGCAAATGTAGAACAAGCAAGAAACTGAGATTGCAATTTGGATATTGCGAATATAAGATGAAAGCTTTATTGATCAAGGTGGGGTTCTATGACGCCTTTGTTTGGTTGTTGAACACAAATGAAGTACGCGAAGTTGCAGCTATGGCGAACTTTAATCTAAACAAAACCCAAACCCTATCTCTTGTTTCCCCACACATACGGACTCTAAAAATAGCCTATACTTATGTATTTCGAAATTACATGGGCCTGGCCCAATAATAAGGTGAAACAGCACCTAGAATAACCTCGGGACGAAATTTATGAAGTGGCATCTTGTATATTTCGTCCAAGGCTTCATGCACCCATTATGGTGGCTTCAAAGTCCTGAAATCATCACTTGTAACTTAGTTTTAAATGCTGTTTCCATTAGTCTCCCAATTTCTCTGAGAATTTGATGGTATCCACTACATAAATCAACTTTGGAGAATATTGTAGAACCTCAATTCATCAAGCATATCATCTAGCCTAGGAATAGGGGTGGCGATAACGAATAGTAATATTAATGCCTCTACAATCAACACACATACGTGATGTACCATCCTTTTTGGCACTAGAATAATAGAGAGCGACACAAGGACTAAGGGATTCGGCGTATATAACCTTTGTCGGCAGCTCACATGCTTGGCGCATAATCTCGCCGTCTCCTCTGGATTGATGCGGTATGGTGCACGGTTGGGTAATGATGCACGAAAATTAAGTCAATTTGATGCTCAATCCCTCGAATAGGTGGTAATCCCGGTGGCGTCTTGTGGAAAAGCGTCGTGAACTCTGCAAATGTTAGTGGCGGCGAGAGCAAGAGGAAAACCGTCCTCGAATGAAATAATGCCTCTTTGCACACAAAGCATAGCAAACAGTTGCTAAAATCTAGCTCATCAATATCAGATTTAGTGGCAAGTAAACATGCACTTTTCAATTTAATTTGAAGCAACGATAGATGGTTTATTATTAGGCTTCATGTGTTGCTCAAATTCTTTTGCCACAATCTGATTTTCCTCTTATTTTCTCTGTTTTGCTTTATTAGCTCTATTAATATCATCTTTCAAAATGGACTCAGGAGTCATAGGAAGCAAAGTAATATTTTTATCCTTATGAACAAGAGTATCTTGATTGTTTCTACCATGGTGTCGAATTTTATCAAATTGCCATGGTCTACCAAGTAACAAGAACATGCTTGCATAGGTACCACATCACAATCAACATAATCAGCATATGTAGAGATACTAAAATGCACACGAGCGATGCGTGTTACCTTAACCTTGCGCTGTTGTTGAACCATTGGATGTAGTAAGGATGTGGATGTGGTCTTGTGGTGAGAGATAGCTTCTCCACCATCTCCATGCTAGCCAAGTTGTTGCAGCTCCATCCATCTATGATGGCCTTGAATAGAGCGTTCCTTCAACTCCTTTGTATGGAACAAATTATGCCTCGATTTTTTCGACATGTAACTGCACTCAAAACCACGTTGAAGACTAAACATTCATACTGTCGACATCTTGACAGCCATGTATTGTGTCTCATGATCGAATCATCTCCACGTGTTCCTCATGTGTAATAAGAGCCAAGTCTCTCTCATCATAGTCACTAAGCGGACTCATACCCACCATCCTCGGTGTAATCATCACAGCTGATTTGCATTCTCTCGCTAAATGTCCTCTTCCCTTACAGCGACAAATAATATCACTTGTGGCCTGTTGCGCCATGGAAGAAGAAAAGCTCTGTCATGAGTCCGGCGGTGTGCTCTTAGCGAGATAGTGGTGGTTGTGCTGTTTTTCGTGTATCACGGTTGGAGGTGGCAAGCAGAGAGGTGCGGTGTGGCGAAACGTGTGGAAGTAGATGATGCGTGGTGTCCATGATGAAGGTGACTGAGAAAAGTTAGTCGCGCCAATGCACAGCCGATCCTGCACTTCACGTTCACTTTACAAGCAAGATGGAATAAGCAGGTGATATTATTATAATCCTTATAGTCTAGAATGGTGAAGATCTCTCTATTTAATCCACCCGAGCGTGCAAGCATAGCTTCATTCTCCTCAACAATACCACATCGAATCAAGCGGTTTGTAATTCTGATAATATTCTTCTACAAATTTTTCCTTGTCTTAAACGCTGCAATTCGAAATCTATCCTTACCAAATGTAACCAAACAAGATCTCCCAAACACAACATGTTTTCTACCCTTATCTCCAAAGTTTATATTTAGCATTCATCGCCAATGTTTTCCTTAGTTAACCATGCATTTTAAAATCAATTCAACGTTTTTAGCATCAAAATTAACCTTCTCCAAGATGGAAGAGGCAACAAATCAATTGGTGCCGAGGTGGAAACCATACACAACTTCAAAAGGGCACATCTTAGTAGTAGAATGCAATGAACGATTATAAGCAAATTCAATATGAGGCAAGCATTCCTCCCACATTTTCTTATTATTCTTTAGAACAGCCCAAGCAAGTAGACAATGTTCTATTGACTATCTTGTCCATCTTGGGGTGACAAGTAGTACTAAAACGTTTAGTCCCCAACAGCCCATAAACATCTCCAAAAGTGGCTAAGAAATTTAGTATCACGATCTAAACAATAGTATTTGGCACACCATGCAAGAATAATTTCACAAAGAACAAATCAGAACATTACAAAATCATCGCTTATGACATGGTATAAAGTGTGTTTTAGAATCTATCCACGAAACAAATATGTATCCCCCTTCTTTGTTCTAGGTAAACCTAAAACAAAGTCCATGATATATCCTCCCAAGGAACACTAGGTACAAAGGCATATATAAACCATGAGGATTTAGTCGTGACTTAGCTTTTTGACATGTAGTCAAGCAATAAACGCCAACATCCCGTCATCTTTGGCCAAAAGAAATGTGTAGAATCGCCCTCCGCCTTCTTCACGCCAAAGTGTCCCATTAGTCCTCCCCATCGCCTCCCCGCAACAAAAGCGAACGGAGCTAGCGAATGCATAGCTTGTTAGCCGAACACAAATCCATCATTAACGACAAACTTGTTCCATGTTCTTCCTTTTTAAATTCGCAATACATCTTTAAAATCAGCATCATGCACATATTGATCTTTGATGGTCTCCAAACCAAATATTTTGAAGTCAAGTTGTGAAAGCATAGTATAGCAAGACAATGCATCGAAAACATTTTTTTTACCCTTCTTGTGTTTAATGACATAAGGAAAGTCTCAATGAATTCAACCCATTTAGCATGTCTTAAATTCAGTTTAGCTTGACTTTTAATATGTTTCAAAGATTCATGATCGAATGTATAACAAATTTTTGGGCCATAAATAATTTGCCATGTTTCTAAAGTCCCAACAAGAGCATATAATTTTTATCATAAGTAGATAATTCCCTAGGCCCATTCAATTTTTTGAAAAGTATGCAAAGTTTGCCATCTTGTAATAACACACCTCCTAATCCAATTCCACTAGCATCCCATTCAAGCTCAAAAGTCTTATTAAAATCGGGAAGTTGGAGAAAGGGATGTGTCAACTTAGCTTTCAATACCGGAAGGCTTTTCCCGTTGTACCCCAAACAAAAGGCCATCCTTCTTTGTAAGCTCTTGAGAGGGCAGAAGGTTGAAATTCTCACAAAACGCCTATAAAACCAGCGAGGCCAAGGAAACCCTCACTTGTGTGACTTGGCTGCCAACTCTCAATAGCTTCAATCTTTTTATCAACTTCAATTC